>JNFV01000005.1:1105943-1770262 GCA_002564235.1 Saccharomycopsis fodiens | reverse complement strand
ACTTTGTCCGCCTTACCCGCCCCAGCGTACCTCGCTCACTAAGACATACCCATACCCTTTTAAATTACCAAAAATTCTAATAAATTGCCTTGCATTTATTTGTCATGTTTCTTCTTTAATTCACTAGTTTGTTATTTTGCACGGCGTTTCTGAGTCTTGTATTCTTCTCGCCTCTTTCTCCAGATTGTGTTAAGCTTCTCAGTTGAAACATTTGTGTGACCATAAAGGTAATTACTATTTTTTTTTGTGGGCTCTGATTCTGGTTACACTGCAGCTGGATTAAATTAAGCTTTTATAAATCACTGAATTTACTGCTTTTATTTCTTCCTAAACGCTTCAACTTTGCCTCTTCTCACTTACCCAGTTCTTCCACATCTACTCACATCACGTGCCTCACCTTTGGCTTATAGTCGGCAGGCACTTCTTCTCTACGCCCTTGCCGTTAGTTCCTAAATATTTGCTTACTTTGGTATTTCTTTATTATAGCTGCAAACCATTTCTCTATCTTTTAGCGCGGTTTTTTTTTACTATTTTCCCTTTTACGCTCGCCAACCTTCCAACCTTTTCTGTGCGGGCGGCTTTTCAAGCAAAGCTCGTACCCCAGAAGGGCTCAAAACGCAAAAAGGAGTACTGTAGTTTTGATGCTTGGCTTTGCCGCCATGCAGCAAGGATTGCGGAGTCCCTAAATTTGATTTCGATGTCGGGGAAGGCGAGGTACACAGCGTTGGATACCCTTGGTAGTGAGCATAACCAAATAAATGATTGCCAGCTCTTTTCAGCACCGTAACTCCATTTTAAAGTTTGTCGCAGATCAGGGGCAGCTTCGCCTCGTGGCAGGTCACGCGAGGCACTCGTTTGTCGTGCTGGATGCCTCGGGCCGACTTTTGACTTAGCACCAGAAACTAAAGCATATTAGACGTTCGTGAAAATTTATTTCCGATTTCTGTCGCGCAGCAATTTGTTTTTCTCCTAATAGCCTACCGTTATCTTTGTGGAGGCTTCTGCAAGTTCGCCGGATGTAGTGTGGCATCTCGGACTTCTCAAAATTACGTGCTTGGCTTATACATGCGCGTGAGCCATACTTTGATCCGATGGAAGCTTATCAGCAAATAATCCCTTCCCGAGTCGATCTAAAACAAGAGGCCTAGCACAATAGGGGCTATGACGGACTTTATTTAAATCAAACCAGTAGAACCGGATCAATTTTTCAGTAGTGTAATTTCGATGCCTGTTTGCAGCACCTGAGCTGTGCAGCACTTGGCCTGCGCTTGGCCGCCTGTGACACGCCCAGGCGCCGCCCAGGTGCCGCCAAGGTGCCCAGGCTCCGCTCAGAATCGGCTGCTCCGGCTTAATTGCGAAAGGAGGCGGACCCTTTCTCCCCCACTGCCCGCCAAAACTGTGTAAACTGTATTTATCGGCTGATATGCCAAGGATTGCTTACAAATGGCTATCATCCACACTTTTCCTGCAGGGCATCGCACTGAACCTTGTGGTCATTGGCCAGATTGACGCTCGAAACTGTGGCGCATATTGTTTCCACGATCGTGCATGATGATGAGAGACCTCATGGAAATCATGAACACATGGACAAGCTATAGTATATATAGTGTAGAGTGCGTTCTTGTAGGCTGAAAAGTATCAAACTTGAAATTATGGGCATTAAGGGAGCGGCCGCTGCTGTGTGGGACTACTTCAAAGTCGACGACCCTGCTGAGTTGCGGGACGAATACACAGACAACACCGTGGAGAGATCGAGACGGCCCAAGCCGGAGATCACCAACAAGTTTTCACAGCTTCTTGACGTGTTCAACTGGTACCCGTCATACTATTCCAAGTATGAGAGAAAGTTTCTCATGAAGGTAGATGCCACGGTGCTCATCTTCGTGGCTCTCAGTTTCTACACCAAGTTCTTGGACAGCTCCAACATCTCGAACGCCTATGTGTCTGGAATGAAAGAAGAGTTGGATCTCAAGGGAAACGAGTTGAACTACTTCTCCACATTTTTCAACGTTGGTTACTGTATTTTTCAGATCCCGCTCATCTTTTTGATTCAGAAGCAGTCGTTCGCCAGATACTTGTTGATTGGTTGTGAGTTGTGCTGGGGCATTTGCACTTTTGGTGCTGCCGCTGCGCACAATGCCAACCAGCTTTATGCGGTCAGATTCTTCATTGGTGTGAGTGAAGCCGTCAGTTTTCCTGGTGCATACGTGATCATGAGCACGTGGTACACTCCAGAGGAGTTGGTTCGCAGAGCAGGTTTCTATAACATGATGGCCAACGTCGGAACCTCTACTTCTGGTGTGCTCCAAACTGCGTGCAAAAACAATTTGGACGGTGTCCTTGGGCACTCCGGTTGGCGCTGGCAGTTTATCATTGACGGTGTCATCACTCTCGGTTGTGCTCTTTACGGCTTCTTTCTCTTCCCAGGGACCCCAGAGACCACAAAGCGCTTCGGTGTCTTGAACGAGGACGACTTGGTGTTTGCTAGAAAGAGAATGAGAGGCAGAGTTGCGCTTCCGCTGAACTTCACAAAAGAGACGTTCAAGAATATCTTCCTCACTTGGCAACCATATGTGTTGATTGGATTGTGGGTCGGGCACCACCAGGTGCACTACGAGTCGGACTTGAAGCTCTACATCAAATCCAGACCAGACCTTTACACCTCAAAGACCGCTGCTACCAACTACGCCGCCGCTTCGGGTGCTGTGGGCGTTGCTTCCGCATTCTTGCTTCCTAACTTGAGTGCGGTGTACGGAAGGTTGCCAGTCGTATCTTTCGCGATGCTCACTTCCTACTTTGCAATTATTGTCTTGATCATCTGGAACGTGCCAGAAAAGCTCAAGATTGCGAGCTACTTTTTGGAGATGGTTTTCCAGAGTGGCTTGGCTCCTACCTTTTATGCCTGGGCCGCTAACCTCAACCGCGACAGTGCCGAGAAGAAGCAGTTTGTCTTGGCGTTGATCAACACCCTTTCGTATGCCACGCAAGCGTGGACCGTTCCGCTCCAATGGAACATGAAGTACTCTCCTAAGTTTGCCATGGGATTCAGAGTTGACTTGGGCATGCTTGCCGCTTGCACGTTCTTTTTCATCCTTGCATGGACGTTGGAGAAGTACGACCAGAAGCTCATTCCAAAGTTCACTGGTGGCAGAAACGAGTACTTGTTGCGCGACGGTGCTGACAATTACGGCACATCTGACTCGGACTCGGACGTCGGTAAGGACAGCGTTGGTGTCCAAGTGGTCAGAAGAGGTTCTGGTGATTCCAGTGAGGACGAGGTTGTTCACAATAAAGTTAACAGCACAGTATAAATTATAATACAGATGGTTGGGTTTTCGGTTTCAAGCTGTAGCTCGTAAGTCAAATATGACTGCAGTGGTAGTCAGGAAAATCCACAACCGCTTCTCCGCTCCCAATACTCGGCGGCATGCAGCTGTCCAAGAAATAGCCTTGCACAAACCGCTACCTGTCAAATCCTAGGCTGGAGTACCAGCTTATCAACTTCAACTACAATATTATTTTATACGCAAACCGTTAATTGTACCATAACTATTTTTGAACTATTTCAAACCCAAGGCCTCTCTCTGGGATTTCGACTTAGGGTCGAACACCGGCTTCTCGGCGAGGGCAGTGACTCTGGTTCCGTGTCTCTTGCCCTTGCCCTCGTGGTCCCACACGGCCCTGTGCTGCGAGATTCTGTTGTCCCAGATGGCAGAGGTACCGTAGCCCTCCTTGGTTGGCTGCCAGTTGAATCTGACCTGGATGTCGGCGTTCTTCTCGTAGACGTCGAACAAGTAATTCAAAATCACGTCACTCTCGACCGGGTTCAAGCCCACGATGCTTCTAGTCATGCCTCTGTTGACGAACAACGACTTCCAGCCAGTGGCAGGGTGAGTTCTGACGATTGGGTGTCTTCTCTCAACTCTCTTTGGTCCGCTGAATGGATCGTTTCTGTCCAAGTACCCGTGGGCAGACACGTAGACGGCCTCCTTGCCCTCCAAGAACTGCTGGAAAGCCGGCGACAACTTGTCGTAGGCACCGTACCCAGAAGCCCACAAGGTGTCACCGCCGACGTCTGGAATCGAGTCGTTGTGCAAGTGGGTGTATCCAGCAGGCTGGTGCTCGTGCACCAAGTCGGTGTGCCAGCCGGTGTTGCCGCCGCCGTAGCCGTACTTGATGTCGAAGTTGCTCCAGTTATGGTTCTCAAAGGTCAATGGCAAGCCGTTCTTGATTCTGTAGTCGACCCAGATCGAAGAGACACCTGGCAAACCTGGTACCTGTGGCACCTGAGGGTGCTTCTCGACCTGTCCCCAGTAATCGCCAAGAGCCAATTGCTTCTGAGGACTCAACTTCTGGTCTCTAAAAAAGACAACGACACGCTCGGCAATGAGCAAGGCAAGCTCGTCCTTCTGCTTGTCGTCAAGGTCGGCCAACTGCAAGCCGACAATCTCGGTTCCGATGTGCTTGGTCAAGTGCTTGACCTCCTTGGCAGCACCGAAAAGTGCCTTCTTCTCCTTGTCGGCATTGGCGCCTCTCTCGATGTATGGGTAGTCCTCGTTACGGACGGCATAGGCCTCGTCAACATAGACAGGGATCTTCAGCTGGTCTGGGCGAGCTGGGTATCCCTTGGAGATGTCGACGCCAAACTCCGCAAATCTTTTCTTGGTCGCCTCAGGTAAGATCTTCAAGCCCTCTGGATCAGGGCCAGTGACAGTCTGCTCGGAGACCGACTGGCCGTTGTTGACCTTGCCGACACCGGTCTGGCGGAAGAGATCCTTGATCTGGTCCTCCAAGTTGCTGTCGTCAATTGGTTGCAAAGTAATGGTAGAAGACATGTTGGTTTGGGTGTGTGACTTACTGGTTGTGCCTACAGTACAGCTCAGCCTATATATACGCTTAGACACATTAGTAATGCCAGACGTCTCGTATCAAACTGTGGCTCGATTAGCAAGAGGTGGGGTGCAGTGATTGCTTTGATCGCCGGAACTCTTTATCTCGGAGAGAGCCCCAAAACCTAAACGCCAGTGTCCTTGCAATTGTGCTTATACAACCTGCAATGACGTGCTGCAGATCAGGTGTGGTGTTACCCTCTGGGTACTCCACATTTTTGGGCGTAAGTCTGCGGACTTTGCCGAGGAGGAAACTAGGGTGAATGGGCCTCCTTTTCTGTTACCCTCTTTTAATTGTAATGACTATCCGACCTGCAACTTTTCACAACAAGACAGCCTCGCTAGCATAATCGGTAGTGCATTCGACTCTTAATCGAAAGGTTGCGGGTTCGAGCCCCGCGTGGGGCTATTCTTTTTTCAAAATCTTTTATTTTTGCTTTTCTGACAAACCGTTAAAATATTATTTTGGAAGACGTTGACCTATGTGTTTGGAATTAAAAACAATTCTGATTTTTTTCACCCAAAAGTTTGATCTACAAAGAGCCCAATGAGATTTATATGTTTGTACTTGTATGTTGGCTGGACTCAAAATACGGTAGTTTCCTCAGCACTAGGGGAGTTAGTGATTATCGGCACGATACCGTTGAAATTATTCAAGTGTTTACGAGAGATTTTTTCCTTTTATCGAATGAAATAAGCTCGTCGGATTTAATGTTCCACCGCAATCCCCACCAGAAATATTCCCGCACTGCACAGCTAGCTAAGAATTGACATCGAGCGCCGCGGCTAAATTGGGGTTAAAAATAAGCCGCTGTGATGAGGGGAAACAAAGGGTATGGCTACAAAGTGGTACTCACTATAATGTGCTGGGTGCACTCAGGAATTGAAGACGACGGCGAAGCAGTCCGAACCCGGCCCTGTTCGTAAAAAAAAACAGCTGGTTGCCTTCCAAGTGCATAACTGCTAGAGAGAACTTCGCAAATCTATTTACTTTGTCGGACTGCGTCAAGGCGGGGCAAGTTCCAGAACTGATGTGTTGGTAGACGAGATTTTTGAGCTGTTGACAGGGGAGCATCTGTCTTTGCAACCCGGGATCGCCCACATTATTGTTGGCGCACCCTGGACGGTTGATTTCAGATTGGAGCGTTGCCCTCCGCCTCCTTGAGTGCGCCGGTTGCTATAGACCCGCGGTTTCGCCGGTGCATCATGTATTGTATAAGCAAGGTCCATAGGCTAGCGCGAAACTCTAAATCAGCCACCTGGACCCCTTTTTTTTGAGTAATCATTTCTGGAACCGTGCAGCCTTATTGTTGTCACGGTGAAGTATATGAGGAGAAGTTATTCAGTCGTATCGTATTTTTTGGCCCACCTTGTTGCCCCACAACGTTGGAAAGGGTCAGTTTGCAACAGGCTCGAGGCACCATCAATGCAGGCTGGCGCATGCTGACGCGCGTGACTGGAAAAACTCGCTTCGTTCATGCGGAGCTACTCCGCATTTCTCAGGGCAATGCGCTGGCCAGCTAATGAAACTGAGGGGTTAGCAAAGCTCAGCACGGGGGGTAATGTAGCGCAGGAATTTCCGTTGGCAGTAGCTTGAATCTGAGCTGAAATGCCCCGTTGTCTTGGATTTCAGCAGTAAGAAAGTCCCAATGTGTCACCTGGAATTAGTCCCAATCAACTAAAATTGCCCAGAAATTGCCCAGCTACTGCCCAGCCGGAAATTGTGCCAATGACTTCTCAATGCCGCCGATTTCTTGGCACTGTGACTTAAGCCCCCCACCCAGGTGGAGAGCGCCGGAAGAACTCGGGGACTAAAAGTAGGGCGTCCACGTCATTGGGCCCTGTGGATCGCGCGGAGCTGCGTTAGTCTACTATTGCTGCTAACTGAAGCCAGTGCGCCCTCGTTTGCTGGTTGGGGTAAATTTGCGGGCTTGGCTGCATGGACGAGAAATATTCGTGCATGCACCAGCATGCATGTTTTGCGGAGGTTGAAGGATGCTCTCTATAAGAAAGAAAGCAGGGCCCTGAGAAACAGCCGTCAACCGACTACAAATCCAACAGAAACTTACAGTATGGGAAAATTATTGGCGCGGTTTGTGCCTACGGCGACGCGCGACAAGTTCAGCTACAACTCCGACAACTCGCCCAAGGAAATTTACAACCGCCGGTTGTTCTTCATGGTGTTCGTGTTCGGAATCCTTGGATGTGCTCGTGGCTACGACGAAGGTTGCATTTCCGGAACAGTTGCCCAGAAAGCCTTCGTCAAGGAGTTTGGACTCAAGGACCCTACTAAGACCAAGTCCCAGTTGGCGAACTTGAAGTCGAACATCACGGCGATGGTGCAGCTCGGGTCCATTGGCGGCTCGTTGCTTGCTCTTTACTTGGTCGACAAGATCGGGCGTGTCAGAACGTTACAGTTTGGCTGTGTGTTGTGGGTCATTGCCGCCATCATCCAGTTCACTTCCAAGTCCGTCGGCCAGTTGTACGCTGGAAGACTCCTCGAGGGTGTGTTTGCCATTGGTCCTTCGGTGGTGTGTGGCCCAGTGTACCTTGCCGAGGTGGCTCCTAAGAGCATTCGTGGGTTGTGTACCTGTATCTTTGCCGGGTCTGTCTACTTTGGCATCATGCTTGCCTACTTCGCTAACTACGGCACTGCGTTGCACGTCTCAAACGACTCGCGTAACCAGTGGGTGTACCCTACCAGCATCAAGGCGGTGCTTGCCGGTCTCATCGGGATCCTCTCTTTGTTCTGTATCGAGTCGCCAAGATGGCTCATCAAGAAGGGTCGCCCAGACCAGGCGATCATTAACTTCACCAAGATCAGAAACTTGCCCGAGGACCACCCTTACCTCCTCTCTGAGATCAGCGACATCAACGAGCAGTTAATGATTGAGGAAGAGGCCAGCAAGGGTACCTCGGTTTTTAGCGCTATCAAGGAGTTGTTTACCGTTGGCTCGATCCGCTGGAGAATGTTTCTCTGCATCATGATTCAGCTCTTGGGCCAGTGGTCCGGTGCCAACGCCATCACCATCTACGCGCCGGAGCTTTTCGCACTTGCCGGCAAGCCAGAGCAGACCGACCGCATGATGATGACTGCTGTGTTGGGAGTTGTCAAATTCAGCTCCGCCTTACTCACTGCGTTCTTCCTTGTCGACTTTCTCGGTCGCCGTGTCTGCTTGTTCTCGGGGATCTCTCTCCAGGTGATTACGATGCTCTACTTTGCTATTTTCTTGCAGAAGGTACCGGAGGCCGAGAGCACCGACGTCGTTCTCACTGGAGCTAAGAAGCATGCTTCCAGTGGAGCCCTCGCCGCGATCTACTTGAGTGGTGTCGGATGGACCATGGGGTTCAACTCGATCCAGTACCTTTTCAATTCTGAAGTTCTTCCATTGAAGGTGCGTAATGTGGGCACTGCGGTGGTGATGATGTTCCACTTTGCCAACCAGTACGGCAACTCCAAGGCAATGACGTCGCTTCTCCTTGCGCTTGACAATTTCGGTGCGTTCTACTTTTTCTTTGGCGTTTCTTCAATCAGTTTGTTCTTCGTCTGGTTCTTCGTGCCAGAAGTCGCGGGCCGCTCCTTGGAGTCCATGGAGGATGTGTTTAACCTCCCATGGTATGTTATTGGAAGAAAGGGTCCGCAAATGTGCCCAGACCACTCGGGCGTCGGCAGAGTGCAGCGCTCCGAGGGCGGTGGAAACGCCTACAACGGGCAGATCAACGTCACCGAGAAGGCGGTGGGCGAGCACATCGAGGACGACAAGATGACGCACGACCATGCAGACAGTAGTGGAAAGAGTGGGTCGTCGGTGGTCTAGACGAGGTGAAGTCTAGGACTCAGTGTTCAGTGCTGCCAGCGTGCAGTGCTAGCAGTGTGCAGTGCTGACAATGCTATGACGCTGTGCGCTGGAAAATGATTAGCTTTTAAAATATTATCTTATAAATGAGTTGCTTACGATGAGCTGTAGAGAAGAGCCGCGAGAGGCGGTGAGAAGTAGCGGTGGAAGCGGCGTGCACTGTGACAGTGCTTCGCTGCGTGTTTCCCGTTGAGCACAGCAGGCGCAAACTGTGACTGCGAGTGCGCGCCCAAATTAACCGGATGTCTCGATCACTTCCAATGTGGGATTTAACCTTTTTATAACGTCCGAGACGCGCCAACGGCTGTAAATTGCAATAAATACACAGGTTGCAATCTAGTGCAAAATTGAGCTAGACTTGCAGCATCTTGGCTACGCCAATGCACTGCCACTGCCACGGGGGCCGAAACCCTGGCCAGCCCGCAGCACCTTGGCATAAGCCCATGGGTGCGACCAACAATAGATGAACACCTATAAGTGGAACACAAAAAGTTTCGGACTAGCCAGCAGCTGACCAATTTACAAAACTCCTGCCACCCTGACCAATTTGCAAAAATCCGGCTGCCGCCGCGTACCATAAAACATGCCTTCCCAACTTTCTGCGGTGAAGGGCGCTGCCTTGTCGGTCCCTCGCATGCAGCCCCATCCTTGGCTCCGGAACGCGCGCGGGCCAGCCACGAGACATAAAGAGCGAGTGAGACAAAAACCGAACATTCAGCCCTGAGCACTACCTCAACACTCAGAACCCTCGGCAACCACCTCCCATTATCCAACACCACCCAAAATGCCACCAAAGAGAGCGAGCAAGTACGACGAGCAGCAGATCGAGGAAATCAGAGACTGGATTTTCGGGGTCTTGCAGCAGGAGTCGCCCGAGAGAGACCTATTGGACGTTTTGAAAGACGGCTCTGTGTTGTGCGAATTGGCGAACAAGATCATGGCCGAACAGCCAATCTCCTACAAGAAAAACCAGAAAATGCCGTTTTTCCAGATGGAGACCATTGAGAAGTTTCTCAAGAAGGCCCAGGCGATCGGGGTGCCGCCCAACGAGATGTTTACCACCATCGATTTGTACGAGAAGAATGATCCGAATCAGGTGTATACCGGGTTGATCTCGTTATCGAGACATGCAAACAAGTTGGATGAGTCGATTCCCACAATTGGGCCGAAGTTGGCGGATAAGAAGACGAGTACTTCCCCGCACAAGCCGAAGAGCAACGAGTACGTGTACAACTCGTTTGAGTATGGGTATATTCAGACACACAAGGCAGACAAGGGGAAGCGGGTGCTTTCCGGGGGGAGTGACATTATCAGGGGGTAGCAGAGGTAGCAGCGAGTCGAAGCGAGCGGATGCGTTGACTCCGAACTATATCTACTCTCACGTTCCTCGCCGCCTTTTGCTACGCTACAACGCTGCCCACTATGTACAGTATATTTGAATTCTAAGAACAATGTATGATATAAACTTTCGAGCTGTAAGCTCTACTTTGGCTAAGGGCATCAGCAAGCGGTCAAGCAGTGCCAGCCAGCAGGGTCCCAATGTAGGAGCCGGATGCGAAACGCGGCAGTTGGTTAGAACTAGCTGATGCGACTTAAACAGAACCCGACCAGCCACTATAAGTTTGGCGGCAACAACAACGCCGCAATCTGGTTCGGCCGCTCAGTCGCCAACAAGTCAAAGTTCTGCGCCGCATTTCTCGTGTCACTGATCTCGGTCTGTACGCCCATCCCACTGAAGAACTTCCGGCTCAGCTCGTGCAAGATCCGCGACTTCTTCCCTAAGCCAACAACCACCAACTCAGGCTTAGGATACAGGAGTGCAAAAATCTTCAAAGCCTCCTCCGAAAACTTCACTAAAAAGTCGTTCTCAATCAGGTACATCTTCTGCCCATTCTTCTCGCTCAGCAAGTTCAACTCGAACGCCTCGCCGGTCATCAAAATCGCTCCAATGATGTCATTGTTCTTGTTTGGCGACCGGATGACAAGACCATTGGACAATCTGATTCCGTTCTTCATGACTGTCTCGATATTGTTCGCGGGCTGCGTGCTCAAGCCCAACATGTCGAGGTTCAGCAACATCTTGCCCACGTCCTTGGGTGAGTTGTAAACCGATGGAGAGGCGTGCAATCCTCTCGTCAAATGCAAGACCCCCCTTGGCGCAGCACGTCTCCTTATAATGTTGGCAAACATATTTCCGCCTGTGTATATATTTATCAACTGCCTGCCCTACCTCCAATCTCTGCTCTTTCCCAGCTCTGCCTGCCGACCACCGGGTAACATACACATCCCCACTCCATCGCATCTACACAAGAGCATCGCCCAAGTAGTGTCACACAACAACCAAGTACCACTCCCATGAACGCCCTCATCAGTAAGCAAATTGCATTTCCAGCACCAGTGTTTTTCTAATAGTAGTCGACGATCGGTCCACCAACTTGGTGTTGGCCTGGAAGTTGGCCCAGCTGGGCTACGCCACGACGCTCATCTCTGAGCCGCAGCACGAGACGCCAGTTGTTTTTCGGTAAGTTACAACCCAGAGAATGGATAATTTCAAAGTAGCCAGAGTCAACAAAAGCGGGGGCCAGGAAAGTATAATCACGAAGAGAAGAGTTAGAGATCCTTCAATATGGCACTGTGGTTTAGCTCTTGGCTCTCCATTGTGACTCTTTGTGCTGGTCGTTTCTAACAGCAGTGTGAACTCCGAGAGACATGAGTTCTTTCCGACCAAGGTAGTCAGTAGTATAGCTCGGATACCACGTGGCCATTCGTTTGACATCGTTGTTGTTGGCGCCGCGGTGCTTGCCGATCTTAAAAAGATCAGTAACGAGATTGCGCGGTTTGTCAACAAACGAACGACCATACTTGTGAACTCCAGCTGGTCTGTCCATCTCGAGAATATTTTGCTAGAGTCTAATCCTGAAGTGAGATGCTTTTCGGTGTACTCTGATACCTGTGTGGTGAACAGCAGAGGCAACGAGCTCCAGCTCTTGACAAAGGTCGGGTTTGTTTTTGGTAGTTGCCTAGAGAGTAGTGCGCCAACCCCGCGCTTGCAAAAGATCATTTCTAGCTTGAGCGATTTGGGTGTTGACGCCTCTTACAATGATCAGATTGCTGCTTTCTTGTGGTACAATGCCTTTCACTCAATTTGTGGCGACTTGTTCAGTCTCATCAGTGACGTGCCGATCGAGGAGATGCTCGACAGCAAGAGCTGCTCGCTACCCATCAAGCTCGTCGCCGGGGAGTTACTACAGATTCAAATGGCAACCACCAAGCATGCGAACAAGTCAGCTGAGCAGTGTTTGAGTGACGTTGTTCTCACTGCTAAGAAGCGGGCGCAGCTGTACCCCTCTGACATCTTGAAGGCCAGACAGGCCCTGCTTCTTTGCAACGCCGACGCTCTCTTGTTTCAAATGTTCATGTTGGCGATTGCCCATAAGCTCGCGGTGCCCAACCTCGACACATTTTACACCGCTGTTACTCGTAGCGGCCAACAGCAGCAGAGCGTGAGTCTTGCGGCCCCCTCCCCGTTGTTCAGCGAGGACCGCGAGTTGCAGGAGCTCTATCTTGCCGCTGCCAGCGGGGTGGCGGCGAGTGGCTTTGCGACGCCAACAGCAAAGGAAGCGCCGGCACACGGTGACAATCAGAGCGGTGCTGTGAGCAACCAATACTGTCCTTTTTCCAATGGACAGGCGGCCACCGAGCCCTCTACAATCCCCCGCTTCTCCATACCGTTGGAGACGCATCATGCTTACGCCTTTCCTGGCTACGAGTCGACCACCAGCCCCGCAAACTCAACGTTCAGCGTAAGCACCACGTTGGGGCGTAGCGTCAGCACCAGCATCGAGTCTGGGGGCAAAGTGGTGAAGAGTCCGCGGTACACCGAGGCCGGGTTTTACCGCTATAAGAAGCCCGAGCACCGCTCCATCGAGGAGGTCGAGACGGTGTTCAGCGTCAGAAACTTGTCGTGGTCCTCGGACAAAGCCTAAGACAAAGGCGCAAGGAAAGCGGTATAGGAAGGCAGCAAGGATGTCGCTCTGTGTTTGACCGCGTCAGGCTCACAAAGAGAAAAGCTCGGCACCGTAATTTTGGGGCATTTGCTTTGAATCTCAGGTAGTTTGCTGTTTATCCCTTTCTATTTCGAGTATGGTTGCTGTATCTCTCCTACACCGGATTTGATAGTGCTGCCTCGCTTTGCTCACGAGGACTACAGTTGGTAAAAACAAGCGTCTCCAGTCCGTAACTAAAATACAAGTCTAATATTGAATAAAAACTATCTAAATGCTGTTCACATTGGCCCGCGACCAAAACAATAATGCCTAGTACACTTAAAGCCAAGTCTTTTGACTCACCCTCAACGGTAATCATTTGGTAAATATTTTTTCACCGCAATGCATTGTCAACTGTAAAGCACTCAGCTTCGCCAGCTCACGGCTGAATCAGAACACAGCATCCCCCACTCTGCTGTTAGCGAAATTTAAGCAACCACTCCCAACTATTCTGATTGTCGCCCCCCTCATGCCCTCCCGCATCGTCAAACTCAAACTTAATATTCTCCTCGCTCGTCGCCGTCGTCGCTGTCGTTGGCGTCACCGTCGCCGACCCCGGCGATGTCTTGATCACGTGCGGCTTGCCGTACGACATCTCCTTCGTGCCAAGCTTCTCCAAGTTCTTATTGAGCATTTGCAAGCTCGTCGTAGAGTTCAGGCGGAGCGCCTTGGGCGGCTCATTACCACTGTTGAAAGCTGCCAAATTGCTGGTGCTTTGATTTTTTTCCCTCTTTATCTTAGAAACTTTAGAGGTTGTTTTCGTACTTGTCTCAAAACCGGAGTCCTCGTCGGCCCCCACAGAGCCAGCCTTTTTGGAGCCCGCCTTGGAAGGCGGCCCAGTTCCACGCTGTCTTTTCTTGATGACATCCGTTTTTAACGACAACGGTCTGACAATACCATGGAGTTTCAAAAACAAACCGCACGCATTGCACAACGGCTGGCCCTCCGGGTTGCGGCGCCAAAGCGGGGTGGTCAGCGTTTTGCAGTTTGTACATGTCACGGCCGCCCCATTGCTACCAAAGTTCCCCGGAGTGCTCATGGTGCGCTGCTTATCCATTGGCCGAGCTGGTTTACCCTGCGAGCTGAGTTTCGCACTGCTCTTAGACTTTTTAGGTTTTTCCGTTTTACGCTTGGCCGCGGGAGGTGCAAGCTGCTTTGCCGGCAGTTTCTTCTTTTGGTTTCTGTCAGGTTTTTGCTCGGGAACCGAGGTGGCAGCCAGTGAGCTCGATGGTGGAAGCAGAGATGTAAGGTGCTGCTCGAACGAGCTAGGACTATGGAGAAGACTGCCCCCGAGATCTGGAAGATCAATGGGCGTACTCACACTGCTCTGATCATGGGCAGAGCCGTTAGAGCTCGGGTCAAAGAGGAAAATGCTGCGGATGTTGTCGAGCTGCTGCGGAGTCATGTCGGTGCCTTCGGACTCATGTACGGGGTCGAGCGCGGTTTCACCAAACATCGGCGGCACGCTGTCCAAGCCTTGGATGTCGTCCACCATGCCCCAATGGATCTTTGGTTTTGGTTTTGCAAACGAGCCCATTGCTTGGTTTTGTAACGTGGTGGGGGAGGTGTACAAGTTGCTGCCATTCATGGTGCGGTCGAAGTAATCCGGGGGACCAGAGTTGAGCTGGACACCACTGTTTCTCTGCGGTCTTGAAGCAACGGAGTCCGGGACAGTCGAGTGGAAGTTTGTAGTTGACCCCTGGAGCACACTGTTAGGCGCCACGGCACCGAACCCATTACTACCCCCGCCATTGATCAAATGCTCAAACCCCTGTTTTCCGTAGTCGTTGCTGCTGTTGCCTAGTGGCATGCCATTGCTGCTTTTATTATCCAAACCCCCCTGGTCTCTTGCAAAGTTCCCCGAGGGAGTCTCCATCGCCAACGGGTCCAACGTGAAGTGGAAACCATTGGCACCCGACATCATTCCGTCGGCCAGCATCGGCAGGGGCTGCGAGTCGTGACCTCCAAAGTCCCCGATATCATTGCGCAACGGCGCCGGCCCATGTCCATTGTGCCCGCTTTTATGCAAAAGCCACTGATCAGGGGTGGGCGCTCTATAGCTGGCGCCCTGCTGCTGGCCCTGCTGCTGGCCATGCCGCTCGCCCTTAACTTTCTCCCAATAATTATCGCTCTCCAACTTCGGCTTGCTGCCGCTGGCGCTCGCCAGATCCATGTCCATGCCATGAAGAATGGGGGTCTTTATAAGGCTGCTGAGAAGGGCGTCGTGCTTTAGGGAGGTCGGTGCTTGGCTGAGACCTGGATGATCTCCCTCCCACAATGGCATCTCATGGTCTTCTTTACTCTCCAGTATTCTCTCCAGGTGCGTCTCCGATATGCTCTTCCCCGACAAACACTCTGGAAGATTCAAACTGCTGATTTTCTGGAGGTTGATCGCCATCATCCGCCAGGTGAGGTTCTCGATCCGCTCCTTGTACGGTAGCGAGGCCTTGGCGTGGCAGTACATCTTCCATAGCGCCTCGGCCAGGTCGAAGGCGTCGAGTTGCAGCTGGCGCTTGTTGGACAGGTGTCTGCGCTGCGCGGTGATGAGGTCCGGTATTGTGTCCATCAATAACGGTTGACGAGTATGGTGCTGAGTACGTGAAGTGCTTACCGGCAGTGATTATGGGCTGCAGCGGCCCAACCCAATGGTATAAGGAACCGCCCGCTGCTATTGGCTGAAGATAGAACTTTGATAATGCAGCGTGCTGCATGATTGCTGGACAGCAGCCGAGACCTAACGGACACTCAAAGAGCACTACAGGAAATAGTCTTTAAGATCGCCGGAAATCAAATTCGGCACACCCTCGAAAAACCTAATTACACGAATTTTGCTGTGTCAGTTTTCAGAGTCTCAAGGAGTTGTTACTCGACTACGCAAAGAACTCCCCCATTCTTCATGTTCGTTCTTCCCTACCACGAGCGGAACCCCGAGTTGGGGCGCCTGAGTACTCGCCTGAGTATTCGGATAAACCCAGAGCAGTGGGCAAGCGGTGGGGGAATTCTCAGCCAAAGTGCTAATACTGCACCAAGTCGTCGTAGGGAAATCGAATCGCGACTCTTTGAGATGCCACTCAGTGCACCATTCTTTCTCATGTGACGCACCGTTTGAGCAGCTCCTGCCCGAGTAGGTGTCCTTCCCACTAGCCCGCCGAGGCGATCTATTGCGCGCAGGCTTTCCACGCAGCTGCCCCTGAGACACCGCCCGAGCCCTCAACGGGAAGTCGAGGACAGGCATGGCGCGCCGCGCCTAAATCGGAATCTTCCGCCTGTTACTAGTTTTCAGGACACACTCACTTTTCCAAGTTGGCATTCAAGTGAGTTGATCTACGTGCACAACAATTTTTGCAAAACACTGCCAATGTCTTGGGACTGCAAGTAGCATGCGGATTATTGATGAGCCCTCTCTACTCTCTGCAATCTTTATTCAACGCTGAGTAAGACGCATTGTCAAAGGAGGAGAACGTAGCCCAACACTGTCTATTGTCACTGCCTTGCCGCTTCTCATCACTACAAAATTGTTCAGCAAAAAACGTTCTGAACATTAGGTTTCTCTGAATAATACGTGTTTCCCGATGTGCTTAAATCTTTACACTTCTTTTAGTTTCTCGTAAAATTCCAACTAATCGGAGGCGAAAATCGTAAGACTGTTAATCATAAAAAGGTACACTCCAAGTCACTTCAAGGTTGCACTCAGATGTTCTTGGTGGTGGTGGTGTGAGTGGTGTGAGTGGCTGGCTCGGTGGCGAGGCCCTCGTGAGCCTGCTCTCTTCCAGCGGTAAACTCCTCGAGCTTCTGGGAAGCGTAGAGCTTGGCGCTCTCGGCCAACTGGCCGGCCTTCTCAGTGAGGGTTTGGCCGCCGGTGGTCGAGGTCGTCCCGTCAGTGGCAGTAGTGCCGGCAACGCCAGCGCCAGTGGTACCAGCGGTAGCACCATGAGTGCCAGTAGTACCGTGGGTGCCAGTAGTGCCAGTAGTACCGTGGGTGCCAGTAGTGCCAGTAATACCGTGGGTGCCAGTAGTGCCAGTAGTACCGTGGGTGCCAGTAGTGCCAGTAGTACCGTGGGTACCAGTAGTGCCAGTGGCACCAGTGGTGGACGCACCGTGGCCAACGTGACCGGTAGAGTCAGTGGCGTACTGCTGGCCAGCAATACCGCCGGCAGAACCGGTGGTGGCGTGAGTACCAGTGGTGTTGGCGGTGGTGGAGCCAGTAGTGCCGGTGTGGCCAGAGTTGTGGCCGTGCGCGGCAGTGGCACCAGCGACGCCAGCAGCACCGGCCGCACCGACACCAGCAGCGGTGCCAGAGTGGTGGCTGCTAGAGTGGTGGCTGCTAGAGTGGTGGCCGGTGGTGGAACCAGATGGGTCAGTCACACCGGTAGCACCAGTCGACGAGGTGTGGTGCCCAGAAGACGAGTGGCCAGTCGACGAGGTGTGGTGGCCAGAAGACGAGTGGCCCGTCGAACTGGTGTGGTGACCAGAAGAGCCAGCAGCACCGGCAGCACCAGTGGTCCCGGCGACGCCAGAGATGCCGGCGGCGGTTTTCGATGGGTACGCGCCCGGGGTCTGGGTGGAGCCAGAAGTGCCGTGCGAAGTACCGTGGGAGCCAGTGGTGGCACCGGTAGTGGCACCGTGGGTACCGTGGCTGCTAGTGGTGGAGTCGTAAGCGCCAGCGGTGCCACTGTGGCCAGTGGTGGATGGGTGGCTCGAGCTGTGGCCCTGGCTGTGGTGGTGGCCAGCGGCTCCGGCACCGGCGGCAGCAACACCGGCAGCGCCAACA
Source organism: Saccharomycopsis fodiens (assembly GCA_002564235.1). Taxonomy (NCBI): domain Eukaryota; kingdom Fungi; phylum Ascomycota; class Saccharomycetes; order Ascoideales; family Saccharomycopsidaceae; genus Saccharomycopsis; species Saccharomycopsis fodiens. The sequence continues at coordinate 1,752,699 of JNFV01000005.1, read as the reverse complement.
CCGGCGGCGGTCTTGTTGTGCGACGAGCCGTGGGTGCTAGGGTCGGTGGTCTGGCTGTGAGAACCGTGGGTACCAGTGGCGCCAGTGGTGTTGGCAGTAGTACCATGGGAGCCGGTGGTGCCAGCGGCAGTGCCATAGGTGGCACCGTGCTCTCCCGTGGTTCCGTGCGTGGTGGTGGAGCCGACTGGGTACTCCTGGTTGTGGCCAGTTGGACCGGTAGAGGTAGTGCCGGCGTTGTTGTTGTTCTTGCCTCCGCTGAGAGCGGCACCGGCAGCAGCACCGGCAGTACCGAGAGCCGCGCCGGCAGCGCCAATGGCGGCCGCGGCAGTGCCAGCGATTCCGCCTTGCGAGCCAGTCACGCCGCTGTTCTGAGTGGTAGTGCCATGGGTGCCAGTGGTGGTACCGTGGGCGCCGGTAGAGCTGGTGGTGCCCGATGGGTAGCCACCGGTAGTGGAGGCACCATGCGTGCCAGCAGCACCGGTTGTGGCACCGGTGGTGCCAGATGGGTGGCTGCCAGTAGTGGCACCGTGGGTACCGTGGGTGCCGTGAGTGCCATGGCTACCAGTCACAGGGGTCTGTTCAGTGGTGTTGCCAGCGTAACCGGTGCCAGTAATGCCACCGGTAGTGCCAGAGTGGCCGTGAGAGCTGGAACCATGGGTGCCAGTGGTCTGGCTGGAGTGGTGGCCCTGGGAACCAGCGACACCAGCAGCGCCAACACCCGCAGCGCCGGCGCCAGCAGCGGTCGAGTGACCGTGACTAGAGTGGCCAGTAGTGCCAGTGGTACCACTGGAGTGACCAGTAGTGCCGGTCGCACCGCTGGAGTGACCAGTAGTGCCATGGCTGGAGCCATGGCTGGAGTGACCAGTGGCCTTCTGCTTGTCGGAGCCGTACTCAAAGTCGTCGGCAACCTTCTGAGCAGTGCTCTTGGTGTGCTCCGGCTGAGCTCTGGCAGCGACCTTGTCGGCCTTGCCCGTGACCTCCTCCTTCGCAACCTCGGCGTTGCTCTTGTGCGACTGTGGCTTCAAGGTCTCCTTGATCTTTGTTCCTAAGCTTTTTCTTCCGTCGTTAGACATTGTGTAATAATATATGATAGATGTACGAGTGTTAAAAATGAGACATTCCCCAAGCTATTTATGTGCTTCTCCTCCCCTCCGCTTGCTGTCATTTCGCAATCGACACGAGCAACCATTCCACACTTCTCCACAGCCACCCCATAGTAAACAGCGAAGGTTGCTTGCGCAGAAGATCTGTATGCATGCCAATGCATGGCGCCAAAACTAAGGTGTCTGGAGCAATGTGTCACGTCACGGTCCCGACAAGCCAAGAGCCACACCAAATCACATCCCCTGGGGCACTCTCTGGTATAAGCAGTTGCCGTTGGGCTTGCGGCGCTTGATGGTCCGTGTCTTGAGAGTGTGCTGAAACTGGAGCTTGGCCAAGTCCATCTCCGTGGCCTCGGGGTGCTCCTCACGGTACTGTGCAAGGATGCGGGCCTTCTGCTGGTACAAGCTGTGCTTGTTGTGGTTCAGGAACTGATACGTCATCGGGAGCGGCGCTGACGCCTCGTCCACGAGCTCCTCGTCACTGTCCTGGGCCAAGTCGAGCTGCACCACGTTGCTGTCATCGGAGGCCGCGGCCACGCTGTAGTCGAAGTACCGTCCTGCAATGACGCTTGCAGTTGCGTTTGCGGTTGCAGCACGTTCCAGGTCTACGGTTGCTGTGGAAGGTTCCAGGGGGTTGGAACTGAGCACCGCAGATTGCAGAGCGGTTTGCGGAGCATTCTGCAAAGAGGCTTGTGGGGGCGCCTGCTGGGACGCTTGCTTTTCCTGCTGTGCCAACTTGCGCTTAAGGTTCTTCCGCACCAAGTCGTACCCCCCCGCCTTGTCGAACCAATAGTAGTTCCACTGACTTTTTCTAAGCCCCCTGTAGTTGGAAATCGCCTGATTAGACGACACCGCGTTGTGGGCATACTCGAGCAGCCGTACTTTGTGTGCTGGGGCGGCCCCCCCGCGCACCTCAAGCAGCCGTGCGTCGTCCGCCAGCACGATCTCCCGCGCCGCACCAGAACCCGCCCGCGCCTGGAGCAGCTGCACCTTGTCGATAACATTGTGCATGTTGTAAAACTTGAGCCCCACGTTGGATTTTTTATTCAACAATTTCTGCGAGCTCGCAAGGGGAACGCTTTTGATGACGTCTTCCAATTTCGTCTTGTCCAAAGAATTGCCTAGCTTGTAGTTTGGACTCACTATATTCTTCGAAAGATCGATGGCTCCCGCAATGCCCTGCCCCAAGATGCAACTGACGTAGTAAATGTTGTCCCCGTTGCTGCTGGTGAGACTATCATTATTGAGCAAGCTCAGGGTGATCAGCGGCGGCACAGACCCGCCCGGCAGCGTAATCTCCACTGGCTTTGTCCCAATCTGGCCATTTACGCTGTACAAAGGTCTGTTGAGAACAGTAGTGTTTGCAATGCCGGACGACAACAAGTAGTTCTGTTTGAGTTCGGTGGTCGGCTCCTGGATCAACAAGTTCGGGAGATACTCGTGCTGCTCGTAGTTCAAGCGATACTGTCTTTTCTGGTGCGGCTTGAACTTGCTTTGGGTGACCAACGGATGGTTCTCGGTGCTCACCGGGATCGGCACGTGCGAGCCGTGCTCCAGTATCTCACTCGGCACTGTGTTAGTGTGCACCTCTGTGAGTCGTTTTAGACTCTTCAAGTCCACCTTGGAGGCCTCCTTGTCGGCCGTGGCGTCACTTCCACTACTCCCAGCCAGGTCAGCGCCCGTGTCTGTGGCCAGTCCCAGTGGAACCTCTGGGGGCGCGATATTGAACACGGGGTCCTCCACAGTAAATCCTTCAGCTTTGCCGAGATCTTCCCAGTAATCGTCCTCGAGTCTCTTGCCACCCGTGACAAGACGGGCGCCATATGCCAAGAATAGCGAGCGGAAAGTCACGACGCCGATCGTTCTCGATTTGAACACCGACTGTAAAATCCCGTTCTTGATCAAAAACAGCTTGTCAACGTCACTCGTGACATACTTCACTAACAGCTTGTTCTTGTGCAAAAACAAGTACAGGTCTCTGAACTGCAACTCCTTGGAAATATCAGTGGCCATGACATACAACTTCTTGCCACGCCCCGGCAAAGTAAACGTCGAAACCACTACCTTGTCGTTCTTGCTCTCGTCGGCAAAGAACCCGTTCTTCGAGATTTTTCTCTCGCCGGCTTCGTCAAACTTCGTCTGGAGATACTCGTCTTTCAACGAAATTCCACCATTGTACTCTGCCGGCTGGAACTTTGCAAGATCGACAAACTCTTCCTTTGGAAACGGATGTGGAGGAAGATTGACGGGCACCAGGTGGCTTGTGGTAGAATTCAAGTGGAGCTGTCTGCTGGGGACCGTAGGGTTCTGGACAACAAACGCCCGTGGGGCTGGGTTTTCCGGGGTGTTTGGGGGGAGCCCAGCCTCAATTGTAGTGATCAAAATTTCAGGATTTGACATTCAAGCAAACAAGTCTTTCGATTTTGTGCCGAGAACTAAAAGCCTTGCAATGTCTTTATGTCCAATATGTTATCTGACAGATATCTATGTTGTGTTACGCGCTTGAGCCCGCGAAAAACATGGTCACGTGATACAAAGAAGTTTTTCAAGAGAGTCCGACAGAAGAGGTCCAAAATCCTAACCAAGAGGCTACATTCTTAGTCTGTCACTTTTAGCACACACCTCATTTAACAAAACATGGTCGTCAAAGCTGTGAGCAACGCCGCGAGGGCGATAAACCAGGGCACGGGCAAGTTTGTGTTGCCTTGCTCCAAGATCACCTTGCGCTTCTGCAACGTGGGCGGCAGCTCCAAGGGCCTCCGCGAGTACATCAAGCTGAAGAAATTTGAGACTTTTGCGAAGGAGAACAGCCTGATTCAGATTCAGTTGGTACAGGAGCAGGGGCATCCTGTGGTCACGGGGCACTACGTGAATGGCAACACCAAACCGATCTGCGTGAAGAACTACAACCTCGAGATCATCAATAACAAGCTCCAGCTCATAAGGAATGCGTCGGGCGAGAAGCTCAGCAAGTACAAGCAGGCAGTGGAGAGTACTAATGATAGCGTGAGAGGTATTTGGTCGCCGTTGCATGTCGAGCAGGGGGTGAGACATAAGGTTTGAGCAGCAGCAGACCACGGAGTCGAAGAAATACCTGGTACGCTAAGCTAAGCACTTAAAGGTAAACCTCTTGTCAGTTACCTCGTGAGCCAAATGGACTATTTCAGTGAGCCGAGGGAGATTTCTAGCTGATTTGTCGGAGAACTCTTTGCAGCGAGAACCGAGAATCGTTTGGAAGCACTGACATACGCTCCATTTTTTGTACATACGTTGGGAGTTACCATGGGCGTACTATGAGACGCCAAAACTTCACAAATCCATAATGAGATCAAAATTTTTTGTCAAATGTAGTGATAGCACTCAGGAGATGAGGGTATGCTCAAGTTTTAAGAGTGGCTAGTGCTGGTTGAGTTTGTCGGGAAGTTGGCAGGTGGGCACATACACGCATCCATACACATGACAGAAGCCATTATGCAACTGTCAGGGCTCTAGCGATTCTATAATTCTACATTTTTTGGTTTTACGTTTCTATTATTTTGCGAATTGGCCGGTTGCGGATACTCCTCTGGCTTTCGCTTAGGCTGACCTCCTCCTTGATGGTACCAGATCTCCATGCATTGAATTGTACTCACCGGTGGATCCAGAGTGCCATATATCAAGGAACAATGCCAAGAAATAGGCAGCTACAAACTTTAATGATAGTTTCGAAGCTTTTCATACTCACAATAGTGGTGCAGTTTGGCGTCGCGTATGCACTTCCTCTCGGCATACTAGACGTGATCCTGCTGGTGAACAGGTACGCCACCAGAAGAGCCAAAGCAGAGCCCAAAGAACCGCTAAAAACACGGCTCGTCAACAAAGTGCCCTACAACGCTGCGCAAGTCACTGATTTCTACGCTGTTGAGTTTGCCAAGATGGAAGTTATCAGTTCGAAAAACTATGTCAAAGATATCAGTACTGGCCAATTGCTGCCCCCCACGGGGCTCAGCGAGAGCAAAAAGCAGGAATTGTTCAACTACATCTTTGTGCCAGCTAAGAAGAAGACCACCGACATGTACGCGGCGGCAGTTGTTCGCCGCAAGCGCAGGTCGTACGTTGCAATGACAGCCACAACAAAAAAAGACGTGCTGGCGTTGGCGGTTTTGCTCAAGCCCTATGCAAAGCTATACACATCTCGGTCAACAACGCAGTCGCTTTTGCCATATGCCAAAAAGGTGTATGGCGAGAAGTTTCTGTTGGATGATTTTCCTAAGCAGAGGCCCGGAGGTGGCCTGTGGTGAGTGAGCGCAGCCTCTGTCCTGCGACAGTGGGATATTAGCTCGTCACTCCACACGACGATTCCAAACAGTAACAACAAACAATCCTTTTTTCAATTCAAAGATACAAGCCAATTGTAGACTTTTCCACGGCAGGAATACGGCAGAAACACGGCAGAAACACGGCAGAAACACGGCAGAAACACGGCAGTGTGCAGTGTGCGCGAAACTCGTAGTAAAGATTCCTTCAGAGTCGAACTCAACACACCGTCTGCTAACGACCATTGGAACTGCGAGCACTCAACTTCCTACTTCTCTCCCTAACAATGGCTTGAAAACCACGCCAAAAGTACTGAACACTGAGCATTGGACAATGAGTACTAAACACCGAGCACTGGCCATCCGGTGGCAAGCGCAGCAGCACTGTCTCGCTTCGCTCAACAGGCTACTGCTAATATAACTGCCACGACTAGAGACAAGCACATGCGATTGCCAGTGCTATATGGCCAGTGCTATATGGCCAGTGCTATATGGCCAGTGCTGAATGGCCAGTGCTGGTGTTCTCCTAAGGAAGCCTCTTCCGCTTCTCATAGAAATAATCACTTCTGGCACTGCCAAGGGTCACCACTCTGGGACAGCCGTCCCTGTTCTTCTCGGTTCTCACACACTCAAAGCAGTAGTACGCGTCGCTCTCGCCGTACATCCCGCAGATGATACACCTCGTGCCACTGTTACCAAAGGCACACTCGTCGCAGATCCGCACCTTCTCGGTGGGGCGCACATGGGAATCGCAGATGGGGCACTTGCCGTCGCAGCGCTCGCAGAGCTGGCCAATATGGGTACCGGGCTGCTTGTAGCAGAGGGCGAGGTCTGCCTGGTGCCGGGACATAGTTGATTGGGTGGGAAAGAGTGCTGAAGGAAGAAGAATGTTTTTTCAAAAGGTGGTTAATATGCAGCAGCAGAGATGTAAGTTTCATGCCTAAAGATCGCCCCGAAAGCAAGCCGCCCAAAGCAAGCCGCCCAGCACCTGCCGGGAGCCGCCGGGAGCCGCCCGGAGCCTGGTCCTGCCTCTGGCTTTGCTTTAAGAACAGTCCAGCCAGAGCTCGATATTTTCGGGGGCACAAATTGTACAATCTAACAGCTCTGAGTTGCATGGTTTATTAGTATTAGCTTTGAATTGCGTAGTTTTACTTATGTGCTTCTACATGGTTTACTTGTTATGAGCTTCATGGTTTTAATTCGCAGCACACTGGCTCCGCCAGCGCACTGCTAGCGCACTAGCACCCTGCTACCACAGGGCTGGCACCGGTTTTGCCTCCCCTCGGCCCAGCTAACACCTGGGGCCACCCGTCTTCCACTGCGCTCCCTGCTCCCTGCTCTTCGCATCCCACAACTTTTTTCCCTAAGTTATAAAAGAGCCACCAACGGGGGAAAACACTCTAAGCTAACAGCAGGGGAAAATACCAGAAATACCGGGCCGTATCAGAGCCAATCGAAAAAGCTCCCAACAAATACTGCCACCGCCTCAACCGCTGTCACTACTTAGGCCCCACAGCTCCACCGCTTTTACTCTTGCTTCGGCCCTGCACCGCTTTCTCTTTTCGCCGCATGCAATGGCTGCACTGTCTACCAACAACATGGCGGACGCCACAACCCACGCCCTATTGCCGGCGCCATTCACCGACGAATGCCTGATCTGCATCGAGCCGCTCCTCACCAGCTGTGACGAGTCCATCGCCAGGGTCCTCCCCTGCAAACACACCTACCACGACCTCTGCATCCGGCTGTGGAGCCAGCAGGCCAACACGTGCCCCTCGTGCCGCGTGACCTTCAACTCCGTCGAGCTCCTCGACAAGCACGGCGAGTTGATCTACGACTACAAGGTCGACGACAAGCAGCAGCGGGCGGACCCCGACTACTTGGCCCCGCCAGAGTTCCAGGAGCCGGCGATCGAGACACCTGCCCAGCTTGGCCTGAGCTACCGGCTCCATTTTGCGCTTGTATGCGACGTCTGCTGCGGGAACGTCACCTCGAATGTCAAAATCTGCCCCGCCTGTCTGAGCAGCTATCACATGACGTGTGTCCACCTGGAGGCCGACGGCTGGGCGTGTCCGAACTGCGACAGTGTGGTTGCGCAGGTCGCAGCGAGACGGCCGCGTCGTTCTGCACAACTGCAAAGAACCGCCGCCACTTACCAGAGGCTTACGGCGGGAAGCCTTGGGAGAAACATGGGCCATATCACAGTGCCAACGCCCAGCCCGACGCCCTTGGATCCCGAGGAGGAGGCCGCCTGGCTGGAGTTTGAGAAGTTCCGCAAGAAACCGGGGCAAGGAAGCAGCCTGAGGGTGCGCGGCAGCACGGCACCCAAGCTGCCCCAGAAGAAGCTCAAGAAGCCAAGCCGACGGGGCAAGGCCATCGGCAGTGGCAGCAAAGCCGTTGCAGAGGTGCTGAAGCCAAGGGCCGAGGAGCTCTTGCGCCCCTCGCGGCCGCCCGCTGGCGCTTCTCCGCTCCCGCTGAAGGTGCAGAGCTTGCTCTCGGAGATGCAGAGCAACAGTGCGCTGCTTGTCAGAGACAGTCTGCAGGCGCAGCAGGTCTACTTCGAGCCGCAGCGGTTGTACGGGCAGTTGCTGCCGCCGATGTCGCCGGACAGCGAGGCGAAGGGGAAGGAGAAGATGGAAATCGAGTGATTGAAGGAGGTGAGATTGCGAGACTCCCTAGTTTTTTTAGCAACTTTACCAACGAAGGAGAGAGGGACTGGTGTCACTCAGCAGCTCCGTCGATGATTCTTACTCGGTAGTTAACTAATCGTCGGTTCTTGTCTCGTCTACGGTGCATACTTCAGCCGCGTCTTCGGGATACTACTATTTTGCTTGTATATAGGATCTTTTTTTCTTCGACGCGGGCTGCGTTCTTGTGGTACCTTGCTGTACTGAGACAACGCTTGCACTTGATGTCTTGCGACACTCGATGTTTTCTCTTCTTGCTGTTGTTGCCGATTGCTTTCCTGTTTGTTGTTTGGGTAATTAATAGATTTGTTGTGTAACGACGTGTAGCGTGTACCATCTAAGCGCCGAGTGTGAATAAGCAGTCATGCGTTGCGCAGCCAAGCACTTCAGTCAAGCACTTCGGTCAGGCCTTTCAAGTAGGTGCAGCGGTGTACTGGCAACATTTTTCTAGAAGAGAAAAACTTTCAAGACAGCAGAGCGCTACAAAGCACAGTGCCCGGAAGCTATTTCTCACTTCCAAAAGTTTTCAAGTTTTAGTCGGGGCTTTTGTGCCGGGTGTTGTGCTCAAGTAGGCCCAGCTGTTCCATGGCATTTCCCGCGTCTGCAATCCTGGGCACCGGGCAGCTGCTAAGCTGCTCAAGTGACACAGATTTACGAGGCCGAGCTATTTTTAGATGAGCCCCACTCGACTACTGGAAAACAGTTGTCAGACAGTCGTCACTTGGTGTTTACTTTTGCGCCCCTGTCTCACGTTGCCATCGTGTTACCATAGATCCGCGCCGTCTCGTAACCTGCAACAGCCACGTCGTACACACGAGGGGCATTACACAGAGCAATTTGAGTGGAAAGCTAGCTCAACTGCAAGCTCGGATTCAAACCGAGTTTTGATTTTCAATTAATGTTTTTGGTTTTCTCTCGGAGATTGGCGCTGGCAATCGCAGCAACTACCCTCCGGCCAGGTGCTGTTGCTGGGCTGCATAACTCTGCCTGCCAGACATGCAGCTTGCTGTTTCAATTGTCGATCTATAACTTCACTCCAGAACCGCTCTCCACCACTCCCTGCAAAATACTTTCGCAACATCAATTCCCGCACAAGCCCGTCCATGTCATGAACTTCTTCCGGCGCAAAAAGGCGGAGCCCGAAGAGAACGCATCTCTCACCAACAACTCAAATGGCATCTTCCGCAAGCAAAAACGCGACTTCCCGGGGTTCTTGGGCAAGAACTTGACCCGCAAGATCCTCGTGATGGGCCGCCTGCGGGACTGGCAGATGGTCGAGCGCCAGAAGAAGATCGCGCTGCTGAGCCAGACAAGCGTGGGCCACACCACGATAGCGCCCGAGGACGAGATCCTGCTGACGCTACCGCCGCGGCGTTCGGAGGAGCTGGTGGCGCCGGAGCCGGATGCCGCGCGGGAGCAGCAAAGACGGACCAAGGAGCATTTAGACAAGGTGGATATCGAGGAGGAGGACAGCAAGTTTATAAGGATATGAAGAAAGGGGAGGGGCAATATCTTACGATTTGTCTGGTTATTCGGTGTTTTGTTGATCCCTCTTTGATGAGGTGTCACCTACATTGTGCTAGGGTTTTTGAGTTTTCTTTTTCTTCCATGCATTTCGGATAAGCAGGAAGCTGTATACCAGGGTATTTGGAAAATTTTCGAGACCCAGATGGAACCAGCCAGGGACCGCACGAAATATAGACTAATAGATTTTACGATTGACGGGAAAATACGTAGAACAGCTGACTGTCTAATTGATTTTTTTTTTCTCCTCATAATATAATGTCTGGCTTTGCTGCATTCCGAGCTCTGCTGCAATAGGCTGAACGTCACTATGACGGCGTAGTGTGTGGCAACAGCCGGCGAGCGTAAGCGAGAGCGCCGGGCGTGGCCCAGCACTTGTAGCCCATTGCCATGTGGCTGCCCCACCAAGCAGACTCTTGTATCTGAAATCCGACTGCCACAAATTGGACTATAATGTCACTATATTGAAGCAAGGTGTTCTTGCTTGGCAATTGTGGAGCCCCATCACTGCTGCGCGGCTTCCATGAGCGGCTTCCACGGGCGGCCCGCGGCGGGAGTACTTAGGGGATGTCAGTAGGCTGCACTCACACACGCCATGCAATACTGCCACGGGGCTACAGTCCTCATATGAAAAATCCCAATCCGTAATTATTAATATGTAGTAAATCAAACAAACATGAATCCAACTGTTCGTAAAAGGTATTGTTTGGTATCGTAAAAAATGGCAAAAGAGCTATAAAGCAGTGCCATCCATTCATCTCCGCAGTCTGCTCCGCCAACGCGCTGCTTATGCTTCTTCCAACATCTCAATGCAAGTATCAATCTCGCTCGGAGCCAACGCCCTAATGTAAAGACAGCGCGACAACAACTCCGTGTTCCCATCCAACTCGTAAAACTTGGAATACTGAATCTTCTCGATAATGCTCTTGATTGTGCGCGAGATCCCATGGAACTTATCCCAGAAGACCAACGAGTTCTGGTGGTTCAAGCTCGTGTTCGGTTTTCCACCCCAGAGCTCATGCTTCTTGGCATAGGCCAAATACTTCTTGGTATCTTTGGCGCTCAAGAAGTTGGGCTTCTGAAAGGTAGACTGCAAATCGGAGAGGTACAAGCCAATGAACGGGATGCATCCGGAAGAAGCGACGACGTTCTCGTTAAGCTCCTTCAATTTTTCAAAGCCGTTCATTGGGTTAGTGTACTCTTCCATGATAGTGAAGGCCTCCAACACCTCAGAGTCTAACATTTCCCAGGTATTTGGCAAATTGGAAATCTTGTCAGAAGTGAGCGCCAACATGATCTGCATCATCAGCGAGTAGTTTTGTATCTCAAGACACCTGACAGCAATCTCAATAAACCTTGTAATAATATTGACCCTCGCCTCCAACAGACATGTCAACACAATCTCAGAAATAATCCAGCCAATGGTTAGGTTGAATCGCGCCACGACCAACTCGACCCCCTTCATATCCTTGTGCGCAAGCACCTCGATCCATGAGCCAAATCCACGCATGTGCTGCAAGTGCGCCTCGAGCTCCACCAACTCGCGCCAGTCGATCTCCATCATGCAGTCACGCTCAATCGTTGTGAGTTGGGCAACGATGGCGTCAACGGGGTAGTCGAGCAAGAAGCTGACATGGCTGTGCTGGGCCATAACTTCGGCCACAGATAACTGCTCACTTCCCTGCTTGTACTTTTTGAAGACACTGTCAAGCTGCTGGCTGGTGAGATTCACTATGGCCTTTGGAACCGAGGTGAAAATATTTTCATCAACACCCTGGAAATGGCTCGGGCTCCACGCCGGCAGCTTGCCAATGTGCAACTCTTGCACTTGTTCTTCGATGGTCTTACTGCCTAGGCTCAAGTTTTCCAATCGTCTCAACTCCTGTCTAAGACCATGCTCCCGGGCAGGCTTCTTGTGAACTAGGCTCTCACAATCTGACTCAGTGCGCCCCTCGAGCTTCATCAAGGCGGCAGCCACAGGGTCCTCGTCGCCACAAGTCAGGTCGGGAATCGCAGCAAGGCGTCGGACAATCTCCTCGTCGAGGCCGGGAATCAAGAATGAAGCGCAGCTGAGCATGCTAATGTTGGATTTGTCCCGGACCATTCGCGAGCGCGTCATAGTTGACACCTTTCGAACTAGATCTGTGCTCTCGGTCACCTTGAGTGGAGACGGTTGGCTGACGTCGATGTCAGGAAGGCTCTCCTCATCGCTAGCAGTGTCCATCACTGTTGCAATCAAGTTCTCAGAGGCGTTGCTGTCGACGGTCTTCGCCGTCTTGTCAAAAAAATCGCTCAAATTGTTCACCAGCTTCATGTGGAGCAGCCGGTGCTCCTCGAGACCCACAAGCCCCTCGGTTATGTCAGCAGCAGACGAGACGAAAGTGCTCTGGGTCTCGTTCTGAGAGAACAACGAGTTTTGGATATTGGCCGAGTCTTTTCTCGTCAGCAACGACGGCACCACCATGTGGTCAGTCTGGTTTTGCTTCCCCGGCTGAAACATCTCGACGCGGTGCTTGATCTTGCCGTCGATCTCGGCGACCTGGCGCATGTTGCGGCACGCTTTTTTTCCCTTGAGCCGGTTAGCTTTCTCGTACTGCAAGCGGATCTTCTCAAAACTTCTAACCTTCTCGAGAATGTGCGGCTTGAGACTGCGCTGGTTAAGACCGGCGAGCACTGAGCTGTCCGATAGCAGGGAGTCGTAGCTCACAAAGGACAGCTTGGAGAGCATTGAGTAGCGCAGGAGGCGTTGCCCGAAGAGTTTCATGTCTCCTGAGAAGCGAAGCCTGGAGTCGTCCAAAGCAGGCTCAAAGTTAGAAGACTGATCGAAATCAGAGGACCGATCAAAAGCGTTCAAGTCAATGATCATCAGGGGAGTGGCGTCGAGGTTCTGCGGAGCAGAGTCCAAGTCCTGGGGGACAGCCCCTTGTAAGTTGGTCTCATTACTGATGTCCAACGAGTCACTCCAGTTGATTTCTGGCACAGACACAAAGGAACAGGAGTTTCCAAGATTGGCCGGGAGACTCAACTTTGTAGGATTCTCCTCAGCAACATCTTTTGTAAGGTGCTCATCCAAAATATTACTATTGTCAAAGTCAAACTCGTCCTCCTCGTCTTCTGCCTCATCCTCCCAATCAGAACTCGACACAGACTCCTGCGGCAGATGCTGGCTGTGCTTGAGCACGGTTAGCTTTGACAAGAATGAGCTATCTGGGTCCTCCTCCTCGGACTCCTCAGGTTCCGTTGAATGATCATAATTCGCGAGGTACTCGAGCTCGTCAATGACCCCCGCCGACAAGTAGTCCATTTTTAAAGGAGGGTGCGAGGAGCCAGCGGCAGATGGCGCATTCGTAGGAACTGACAACTGCTTCTCACTGCTTTCGATCTCTTTGGCAAGATCTGCGACAATCCCCGCAATGCCGGCTTCCTCTTGGCTGGTCTCGCTTCTAGGCGACAACGCCTGCTTCCACTTCCTTATCACGCGCTTCAATTTTTTAGACTTCTTCACTTCTAAAGGATGATCGAGAGTGACATCCGCGGGCTGCTCAAGCTTGAGAGTGTCGTTGCTCTGCAAGGACTCAACGTCCAACTCACCTGTGCTACTTCCTAGTTCATCGATGGTGTTTTCGCCACGCCTCGTCTTTGGCTCACCTTTGCTTATGGCGCTGCTAAAAACATTGACGGCCTTTCCCGTGATGATCTCCCCCTGATCGGGTAACTCAATCATGTTGAAATTCAAAAGTTTGATGTCGCCCAGACTCACCATCGTCACATTATAATCAAACGGTTGGAAAGAACCGCTCTTGTCGGAGGATTTCGGAAATAAGTTGGAAATCAGTGGCTGATTGAAAAGCATGTTGCTCAGCCCAAGCAAGAGCTTCGAGCCGCTGCTCTTTCCTAGAAGCTTGGGCAAGCTGTTTGAAATCTTGAACTTGGCTATAGAGTTCGATGGACGTAGCACCGCCGAGTTTTTGGTCGCAGACAGTTTATCTTTGAGGCCAAGAAGCAAAATGTTGTTGTTGCGCAAAGCAGGATCCACTGCGGGGAAAAGCTGCGCGCTGCTGGCGTGGACCGAAGACTCCTCTCCACCATAGCTTAAAGAGTGCTTGAGTATCCTCTTATTGGCGGCGTTTAGACTTTGGCAATTCGTCAAAACGCTCTCTAGCAGCTCACTCTCCCAATAATTCGAACAAACTCCGATCCACACTTTCTTCAACTCCACTATGAGATTGATGTAAAACCGATCGATCACGTTGCGCATGCTGTAGATTTCGAGCCGCAGCGAGACCTGGTTCAAGAAGTCGACCCAGGTGCGCCGGAGCCGGGGCTTGGGCATCCAGTCGTCGGCAAAATAATTCAAGATCCAGTTGCGCAAGACGGCAAAAGTGCGGATGAGAGTCTTTTTAGTCAGGTTGTAGGCTTCTTCGGAGTCTAGCTCTTCGTCCTCTGCGAGAAGCGTTTCCATTTGGCTGGGATCAAACACGCAAAGAGTCATGCACTTGTCGAATCTAATAATAAGCTCCTCGAGTAACGTATTCGAGTCTAAGAAAAGACGATGTGTCATGAGGAAGTCTGTGATAAACTGATAGTTGATCTGGTCCGGATCCGTGAGGTAGTCGACCAAGCTTGGCAATGAGGCCAGGGCAATCTCCTCGCTGAGATCAAGCTGATTTTCATCGCTGATCGTCCGTTTAAAGACAGTGGCAGGCGGCAGCAGTCCGCCGCCGTGAGCCAACTCTGTCGTGGTGCCCATTAATACCGCTGTTGGCCTCTGACAAATGACCCGATTTGAGCACAACAAATCGCCGGAAAAGGCAGGCGGCACGTGACCGAGCTGCGCGGTTTGACACCGATGTGCAGGCGGTGCAGGGGTTGGAAAACAGCGGCTTGGCCACGTGACTTGGCAGCTGGGCGGAGCTGATCCAGGGACTTCTCGATCGGACAGTTGTGTGGAGAAAAGGAGCGTTCGAGCTTTCAAATACTGGATCGTTCAAGAAAGAATGTCCAAAGCTTTACGCGAAGCCGAATTCATTGACCCTCTGAAAATCATTGTGAATGATGACGAGGAGGACGAGGACTTTCTTTACGATTTGCTGAAAAAGCAGCGGGGCCCGAGACTGAAAGTGTATGCCCTGTGGTTGAAAAACAGTGTTCTCTGGGGCGCAGCATTGATGGTGGTGTACTATGTGTACTGCTTCTTTGCCTACAAGACATACAAATATCATGTGCCAAACCCGGTGACCGACTTGAATAATGTGTTGGTGTCGATCACTCACAGAGGCATCAAGAGCGCGGCGGACCGGCTGTTGAGTGGCGTGGACTGGAACAAGTACGCCTATGTGTCGTATGCCACGAATTTCAATTATCTTTGTGCGTCGCTCATGATGTTCAAAAAATTAAGAAAAGACTATGATACGAAGGCCCGCCTCCTCTTGTTTTACTCCCTATCTGACGTCATCTCTAGAGATGATTACACCGCATTCGGCAAGAAGTACAGGCAAGTGGCCAGCCTGCTCGGGGTCACCTTGGTGCCTATCACATCGGCCAGCGAGTACAGTGTGCAGGACCAGCACTTCAAAAGCAGTTTCCACAAGCTCGAGATCTTCCAGACCCACAAATATGCCCTGTACTTTACCGATGTGGATCGTCTCATCTACTTGGACTCGGACGTTTATCTCACCAACAAAATGGACGAGCTCTTTTTCTTGCCGGATGACTATGAGTTGGCGATGCCGCTTGCTTACTGGTTGACGAGTCCCGAGAAGAATGCCGCAAATCTTTTATCGACCTATCCTACAGCAGAAGTCAGAAACGAAATCTACCATAACGAGGATTTTGTTCCGTTCCGCACTTTTGACAACCTCAAGTGGTCTACTGCGCTCATGGTGATCAAGCCTAGTGAGAAATTCTCAAATCTCATTCATAAAGTGTTGAAGGAACGTCACTCGGATGACTACGACATGGACGTCATCAACCAAGTGGCCCAACAGAAGGCACCTTGGGGCGAGTACATACTCAAAGTCTTGACTATCCCGCACAAGGGCTACTTTGCCATCACAGGTGATATCTTCTTGACCCAGAAGAACAGACATTACTACTTGAGTGACCCCGCCGATCTTCCTTTCCTCAACGACTACTCTATCAAGAAGTGCGATTCTAAAAACAAGCCTTACTGGTGCGACGTCGACACTGAGCACGGGTACTTGGATGTTTTGGGCCAGGCCAGGGTGGTACACTTCTCGGATTTCCCACTCCCAAAGCCGTGGGTGCAGTGCAACGATAAGATCAGTTGCAAGGAGAAGAGCCCCGGGACAGTGTTTGTTAAGAATTGTGATGATTTTAATGCGTGGGGGCACTACCATAATATGTTTATCCGGGACCGGATGGAAATCTGCGGGTTGTATCAGGACGAGGAAGAGCCGTGGTGAGCAACCGACAGGCGGAGCCTGGCGGAGCCTGGCGGATGCGAGCAACAGTGATAGTCAATGACAGTCAATGATAGTCAATGACAGTCAATGATAGTCAGCGATAGCCATAAATAGCCCTTGGTAGCCCTAAGCAATAATTGGCAATAAAAACATTTGACATTTCGGTTCTACGCGCTCACTTAGATCATGGCTGTCAGTTGATCGCACCTGGCATGAGTGACTCTTCCTAATGCTACTCCATAAGAGATTTCTACACGATCACTGTTTTACGTGCCGATGCTACAAAAAACTATGAACAATTTTGACGTGCTATTGTAGTTCTCACTCGCTGGCATCAGCCCTTCACAAGAAGGTGGTGCTCAAAGCACAGTAGGTAGTAAGAGACGCCAGCAAGCATGCACTTATTTCCAGAAAGCACTCTCTGCTAACACGCTAGTGCAAAAAATTCCAAGTTATTTTCCCAGACACTTGACCTTTGCTTTACGTCTGAAAAAGATCAGATGGCACCGTCGCGCCGCATAGCAAACCATCAACTTTATGGCTTCAAATTTCAAACCGTAGGTTTCCCATAAAACACGTTTCAAACAGGCGTAGACACGTGCCTTCTGAGCCTCCAGTCGCTGCGTCCATGTCGAAAACTTTCTCTTCTTATATTTGCGAGGTTTGTTTCTAGCACAAAGTGGAATCAGAAGGTTTTCCGTTATCACATCAATAAGATACTCGATTTCAATAAGTATCTCTACTGAAAGACCCAAATGCTCAACAAGGCGCTTTCTTCCACAATCTATTTTAATCGTGCGAAACTCTCCTTCTTCCAATCTTTCGAGACCCTTGAAAGTGTTTTGAGCGAACATGCCATCCTTGTATAGGTTTTTGGCGTATTCCACTGAGTAGTTGGGTGGCTGATATACCGGATGACACATACCTGCACAACACTTGTCAATAAGGTCCATGGCCACAAAGTCATCACTAAGTAATGAGTAATCAGCGTCTTCGGGATCGTAATGGATGTAGTAGTTCAAAGTGTCTGCAGTAATGACTCTTGAGTATTTTCCGAGGTCTTGAAAGTGTGCAACGTTTCTTTCATTGACATCGTAGTCAAGAATGATTTCGTCTATCGGTAGTGCGGGATTGATGTCGCCACATATGTGTGCTCTACTTGGAAATGCCCGAGAACCGACACCTGCTGCGCTCTTTCTCTTTTTCTCAGCACTTATGAGACTTCTTCCACTTCTTAATCTCAAAGAAGTACTTGCGGATGTGAGATCCAAGCTTGAACTACCAGTTCCCATGTGCAGCTCAGCACCTAAGGTGAATTGCTCGACTCTGGCTGGCTCGCTCCCTTTCTGTTGCTCAATTGACGAGCCACACTTTTTCAGCTTCTTTTCGAGCCGTAGCATTACTGCGACTTTTTGACGATCGGCGTATGCTGCTCTTCTCACAATAAACACAATTAAAGAAAACTTCAAATGATATTTCTCCCATAGTATACGCTTCAAGCAAACGTAAACTCTTGCTTTTTGCTTGTCAGGCTGCTTGGTCCAGGGCAAGAGACAAAGGTTTTTTTTATTTCCTTTTTCGGTAAGCCACAAAAACGAGAATGGGTCAAGAGGCTGGGCCTCTAAATTCTCAATTATCATGGTAACAAGATGGTCAATTTCTTCAAATGTTTTGCGAGAAAGCCCTAAACAATCAGCAAAACGCAGCATACCGCAGTCGAAATAAACATCTCGCGCCCTTTCTTCAATTGGCAATTTCTTTCTGGATCTTGGTCCAATACTTGTACACCGGTCAAACAACTTATTGGCGTACACAGAAGAGTATCCTGGCAGGGGCCCGTGGCATTCCCGCGCCATCTCAGAGGTGCACTGGTCAATGAGGTCCATAGCCACAAAGTCACCACTATCCAACACATAGTCTTGATCGTTCGGATCATAATCGATATAGTACTTTAAAAGACTATTTGTGATGGTTCTGGGCTTGCCTAGCTTTTTGAACTCAGTAGCAGGCTTTTTGCTGTTCATAACATGGCGCTTCATGGTGCACGCTGAACGAGCACGGCTGGAGCTCAAGAAGCCGGTTTCAACAGAGGAATTTTTTTGTTTGCCGTTAAACACTCTGCTTCTCGTTCTCCGAGGTCCAAGACTTGCGCTCAATTTTGTGGGTATGTCGTCTGCAATGTCAGGTTTCCTACCCACAGTGTGTGTTTCCATAACCCAGCCTTTTGTCATTCTTTGCTCTGTACGTGCCAAGGTACTGTCATGATGAATATAAAACAAGTTTTGCGCCCACTTAATAATGAAAACAATGATTGGATACTTCAACTTGTACTTCTCCCAAAGAACCCTTTTGAAACAAGCATAAACCCGCACTTTCTGCTTAGGAGGTTGCTTGTTCCACGTCGGATATTGTTTGCCTGGCTCAGAAATACTTGCCGAAACTCTCAAGTTCTTGAATATAATCTTAAGAAGCTGTTCAATGTTTCTGAGCAGGTCAGTAGTAAGGCCCAAACAATTGCCAAGTCTTTCCCGTGAACATTGCTGATGAATGTACAAGTTTTTATTTTGGAACTTTGGACGACGCAGATTGACGGCAGTGACACGCTCAAAAAGTTGATTGGCATAATTCGGCGAGTACCCCGGCTGCGGGTCATAATGCTCGCTTTCCATCACCAGGATACAGGTGTCGATGACATCCATTGCTTCGAAATCATTCTTCTTGAGAGCATACTCAGTGTCGTTTTGATCGTAGTCAATGTAGAACTTCTTGAGATCTTTGCTCGAGGATCTGCGCTTGGCAGGGACGGGCACGGCTGAAAACAACTCGCGCTTGACTCTCTTGCTCGTGGCCGGAGTGGTAACTCCCGGGAAACTCTGGCTGTGACTTCTCAAACGCCGCTTGGTAATGTTGGGTTCGTTTCTATCGATTGATGGTGCTTTATCAGAGGTTAGCGGCCCATCCCTGGTAGTTGCTTTACTTGTGGGTGCCCGAGATGCCGCTAAATGAATCAGTTCGGAGTCGGAGTTGCCACCATAACCGTTCTTGCTTATTTTTGCGTGCAGCTGATTAGGATCGTTCTCGGTGCGCTCACCAGCTGTCAAAAGGCCCGAGATGCGTGCGTCATGCACGGGGCTGGGGAAATCATAAAGCTCCATTGCAGGCGGCATGGTGGGTAGTTGGTGCTTTTCTATGGCACTAGCCGACTTGTCCAGGAAGCTTGACCATGGTCGTGCCTCAGCAATGGACGAGGTGTCAGAATCGTAGTCAGAGTCTTCAGAGTCGTCAGCGTTGTCGAAGTCGTGAGAATCAGAAGGATTGCCGTCGGATATTGTAATATCCTTGGTATGGTTTCCAGAACGGTTCCCCAGCGATGCCCATAAGGGACGTTCCTCTTTAGAAACAACGGCCATGGCACCGCCATCAAGGTGCCCTGGGTCGTCTGGGGTAAAGAAAAGCTTGCAGTCACTGTCGCTGTCACTTCCACTGTCACTGTCGCTGTGGGCAACGCTCAAACTTCCATCTAGGACTTTGTTAATAGTGGAACAAGGTAAGTATGGGGTCAGGTACTCACAAATGCTGCGCATCTTCAATCTTAACTGGGAAGTGCAGTGCTTCAAAAAAAGGCTTTAGAACGTGTATGCTGCCTCGATTATTCATTTACATGGAGCAGGGGGTTGCCCCAAAATGTTGGCAAATGAGCCCTGCAGTTGGGTCCCGATTCAACATGCAGACAGTGAACCAGGCATCAAAGATTTCATGAAATGAGAAGGCTGTCGAAAGAAAAAAAATGCGGTTTTCTATTTTGACCAGGCACCTAATCATTTGTTTTAGCAGAGATGTTTAGTGAGCAATTTTGTGATGAGAGACAACCCGAGTCACGAAGCGGCACGATTGTAAGTCATGCAGTGTGCAGGGTGCCGCAATGACTCTGTGAAATACAATCACCGGTCGCTGAAGATTTTCCCACTTGAATGTTTCTGATGCCGTTTGTTCTCTGGAATTGTCCAAAAACCGCTAATAGCATTCATACTCACAATTCTCTATATCTAATATAGAGTGATTGCCACAGATTCCATCTCACGCTTTGTCTGGCACTGTACATCTCACAGTCATTGGCTGAAGCAGTCGTCAGCTACAAATCACAGCAGCTCGCTCTACTCGCTACTGGTTACATGTGACATTATGCAGGATCCATTCAGATTGTTCAGTATTACAGTGTTTTGTGAAATGAAATGTGGGTCGGCCAGCCGGCCACTGCACAGGCTGTGCATTGGCAAATCCAATGTGCTGCTAAAGTTCAGACGGGTCTATCATTGGCCGGGTGCCTTTTTTGATACTCCGGCTGAATGCATATACGGTCGGTGTCAAATACCAACTGAGGCGGTGCAAACCACTGGAAGCAGTGCTTAACAGGGACATGGACATTGACGCATGTCGGGAGAGCTGTAAACGGTTCGGCGGGAGTGTGAGCGGGGCTATGGCCAATTTGCACGCTGGCTCCGCCAACGAGCTCTGACAGGCACCGCTCAGTCGTCCAACCCAATGATATCCCCGTTCTCGTACGCCACCTTCACAATGTCGAACGCCTTCAACAACTTCCGTCTCGCCCCCAATGCGCTCACCCCCACGTCCTCCAAGTCCTTGTCGGTCAAGTACACCAACTCTTTCCAGCGGTAGTCCTCTAGGATCTTAGTGTACTTATGCAAACGAAGGTTCTTCAACCAGGTCGGCAAGTCGTTCAAGTACTTCAACTCAATGAGCTCAAGGCTGTTGAGACCTGGCGACTTCGGCAGAAGCAACGCCAAGGTGGACCCCGTGAGCCTCTTTACCGGAGTCAGAAGCTCCGAATCAGAGCCCAGCGAAGCGCTTTTCAACGCCAGCGCAAGACTGCGGTTAGTCCCGACGGTCAAGCTGGGCGCCAACTTGTTGGCCACGGGGGTTGTGGCAGCAGAGTAAGAATCTTCCGGCTTTCGCTTGTACAACGTCAGGCGAACTTCCTCCTCCGGTTTCTGGCCAAGCTTCGTCTCAAACCGCTTTCTGTTGTTCGACGGCAGCAGGAGCGGAGTGTCATCCAATTTAGTGTTGAGAGCAGCAAGCTTGTACTTGCTAGCGCTGCCATTGGGAGCCTGCTGATGCCCCGGCTGATGGCCCTGCTGATGCCCCTTTTTGAGCGCGTCCAATTTCAGACGCAGGTTGATGGTGCTGAGCGCCTGGAGCTTGAGGCGCGTCTGCGGGTCGAGACCGTCCATGGCAAAGCCCTGTGTGTTAGGCAGCAGGGGCAGCACCAAGCCGTCGCTCACCGGAAGGGTGGCACTTTGTGGTCCCTGGGTTCCAGAGCTGAGGTTTGTGTTGATCAGCAAATTGTGGTTACGCTTGAACGGCAGCAGGTTGATGGGGGACAATAGCTGGGGCGAGAGCATGTCCGCTCCAGCGACGTGGCTGTGTTGCGGAGTGGTCACGGTATTTCCAAGGTTGCTGATCAGGGCCAGCTTGAGATGCCCGCGGTTCCCGTTGGCATACCGCATCGCCTGGCTCTGGAGAAAGCCCGACTCCTGGAGAGAAGGAGAAAACACTTGCACTCCTTCCTTCTTCGGCGCGGTCAACACGGTTTGGATCACGCTTCCCGAGGCTTGGTCGTTGGCCAGGAAATTGTTGGCGGTGTGCGTTTGCCCATTTTGGATGTTGTTTGTATTGACCAGGGCCAGCTTGGCGTGCAGGAAGCGCAGACCGTAGCTCGGCGCGAGCATCGAGTCCAAGCCATTTGCGCCCGCCTGGGTCGCATTGCCGGTTGCCCCGGGCTGGGCCACGGTAGGAGAGTCGAGGTCGTCATTAAAACTGACCCTGTCCATTTTCATCTTCAAATAGTTGATGAGGTCTGTGGAGTGACTCGGGGTGAATAAAATGTAGTCGAAGAACTCGTCAATGAAGGCGTGCTTGTCGTCCAAGGAGGACTCGTCTAGCCACGCCTTGAGGTCTGCGCAGCGCTGAGAAAAGCGTAGGTCCTGCGTGACCGCCAAAGGGGCCGCCGCCGGGCCGCCTGTGTGAGCCGATCCGGTCCCCGGCCCAGGGCCCACGCCTGGGGGTACCGCCCCTGGGACGGTGAGCTCTGCCGCCAGGCCGTTGGTGACCAAGGGCTGGCTCTCTTGGTGCTTGGTGGAGATCTCGGGGTTCAGCTTGTTGAGGCTGTTGGAAAGCGAGAAGTTCAAATTCAACGACCAGTCGTTGCCGAGATTAGAGTAATTGACGCGCGAGTTGGAAAACGACGGGTTTTCATTTTTGGAGGCAGTGGGCGGCTCGGCGTTCGGATGGAGTCCCTGCGGGACACTCTGCTGCTGGCCCTGCTCCTGATCAAACGCATAGCGCGACGCCGGCGGCGACAAGATCGCCATCGCGGTCGAGGGGCTGGCGCTGAGGGTCTGTGTCTTGATGTTCCCAAAGCCGTGCGAGTTGGCGTGGCTGCCGGCATTGCTGCTCGAGAGGTTGTGGTGGTGGCCCTGGTTGGCCCCAAACCGCTGGGCGTTGTCGAGAAACGACACCGACTGGGCCTTGCCGTGGAGGTTGAGGCTCTGCTGCTGACTGCCCGCAGTCGCCAGGTCGAAGTCCCGGGAGAGAAAGTTGAGGTTCTGGGTGAGCTGCTGGACGTTCTGGCGCGCGTGGGCCAGGTACTCGCCCTGGGGGTAGGAGGGCATTGTACCGAGGGGCTGAGAGATTGTATCAAGTAGCGGGAAACAGAAAAACCAAAAGAGCAAACTTTTGAACGCAAAAACTCGTAGCCGTTGGTGACAAGAAAGAACCAGCTTTGCTTGTGTCTCACTTCCTCCACTCTCTGGTAGACAGGTGCTTGCTGTGGATACCACGTATTTTTTTCGCGCCGCCGCAACTCCTGCACAGCCAAGACCACGCTAGTGGGGTTTTCCCCGGCGGACGGTAGGGTAAGCAGTCAGCAGCAGTAGCGACGCCAATGTGGCTACTCACTCGAAGCCAATATGCTACTCACTCGAAACCAATTACTCACTCTCACACAACGTACTACTTGGCGGCCACAAGAGCAGTGTGAATTAAAGATGCTGTGCTCCTAAGTGATGCTCTGTGACAATGCCCCGTGGCAATGCCCTCTCTAAGAAGCAGTCATTTCATCAGAAGCGTTCCAGTCTGTAGCGTACTACCATCTATGTGGCAGTTCTACATAAATTCTTGCCATGTGCCACATCCATAGGGAACAGGGAGCGGTGCGGATGCAGATGTTCTATCAGCATGAACCTTCATTCGAATGAACAAACTCTCAACTATCATAGCGGCTCGTCTTCGACTCGCTACTGCCGCCCTCTGCTGATCTCCTGTCTCCGCCTGGCCACAAGTATCAATGTCTAACATGTAACAATGTCTAATATGTAAACTGTTTAACAATTAACCCACGCAGCACCCTGGCTTTGCCAGGGCACTGCTCTGCTTCGCCAATGCACTGCTGGCCAATGCACTGCTGGCCAATGCAAAGATATGTGAAGAGCTTCTACGCATCAAGGCTAGTGCAGAGCCGAAAGCGAGTGAAGAGCTCGCGCTGCACTTGACGAATTCTAACCTAATCTAAAAATGGATTCACGAAGCACATAGCGCAATCGCAATCTGTCAACTAAAACAAATTCTTGGCACAAATTCATGCGCCCACCGGCATCGCCAATTTCCCGCCCATCACTATTGTCCCCTACTTCTTCGGCATTGTCTGCACCTGCCCTCCGCTTAGCTCCCGCTCGGCTCTGCTTAGCTCCCGCGCGTGGCCCCCCGGCCGTTAAATCTGCTTTGGGCGCCTGCATAACGGGGACGTTGCGAGTGCAGTGAGCGCGGTTGCCAGAAAGCCATACAAGAACAGTTGGTCGGCCGCAATTAGAAAGCCCTCATTTTCAAAATAATTCATACAATTCAAAGTGGTCTCCCGAATTTTCAGACGTCAATTGGCCTCACCCACCGCGCTGCCTCGCTCACGCCCATCCGTCCCAGCGCTCATAACCCTGAATCTACTGACGTCCCGCCCGTTTTCTATCAGTTTGCTGTCCCGGTTTCCAGGCCGCGTTTCTTTTTTCTCCCCCAGCGCACCGATTTTGCAAGCGGCGAGGGCCCTACCAACGTCACATCTCCTACTAAGCCCGCCAAAAAAAAACGTTCCAAGAACATGAGCTTCCCAGTGCTCTTGTGTGCTAGCCACGACAGTGTCCCGGCCTCACTCCAGGCGATCACAAGCTCCCTCGGCCGCTGCCAAGTGACCACCTACAGCTCATTGCAAGCGCTTCTCGTGGCCCTCACCAAGTTTTCTCAGATCGAGTACGAAATATGCTATCCCTTGGTTGTGGTCATTGAGGAGGGCCTGTTGGGAAACAGCACCTACAGCTTTGCCCAGATATCCCAGGTCATGACCATGTTCTACAGCCATCTCAATGTCTTGGTGATACAGACCAGCACGCTTCTCGACAACGCCAAGTACCTCTCGGACATCACAAGCGACCACGAATACTTCCTCAAGAACCGCGTGAAACGAATGCAGACGCTCGTGGGACTCAACACCTACGAGCACAACCTCACGCTAACGGTGTTGGACAAGCTCCAGGGTCACAGCGCTCAGCAGCACTTCTTGCAGTATCTAGCCGAGGACACGCCCAGACGCAACGCGGAAACATACCCAGAGCTCTCCTCCTACATACTCTCGATGAACCAGAGTCTCTGCCTGGTGCTCCAGCTGAACAATATCTATGGGGAGCGGTTCCTGAAGGAACGGCTCAAGTCGCCCGAGACAGAGAAGTACCTACAAACCAAGGACCTCCACTGGCAGGTGATAGTCAACAGCATAGACTTTGGCAGGGAGGTCTTGCGAGTCAGCGACTCCAAGAAGTTTTTGATCGAGGAATTTTTTGTCGAAAGCTGGTACTTCCCGGCGCACTGTCTCAACTATGACGAGCTCCTGTGGGTGACCTTCACGATATTCAAGCGGTTGTTTGCGATCCTCGAACCACAGAGCCCGCTTATATTGAGCGACAACGCACTTCTCGGCTTTGTGTTGAAAATGCGCGATTTGTACAACGGCGGGAACCAGTTCCATAATTTCCGGCATGCGGTTGACGTGGTGCAGGCGATCTTCTGCTACTTGCTCAGCATGGGCATTGTGCCCAAGCAGTCGATCATGCTGCGGCGGACCATCTTGCATGAGACCCGCCGGCGCCAAAGCGGGTTTACTGCGGGCGGGCTTCCCAGCGGCCCGCTCTCCCCCTTGCAGGTGATCACCATCAACGAGCAAACCCTCGAAAACAACAGCGACATGTCAAAAGAGCCCGAGGAGCTCGACCCCTACATGGAGTACCAAAAGTATCAGCAGGATTCGAATGCGTATCTTGCGGAGTTGGACCAGTACAAGGAGGTCATTGAGAAAGAGTGGAAGGCGCTGTCTGACGAGAAGATACTCACCCCTTTGGAGTCGCTCGCTTTGGTTATTGCTGCGATCGGACATGATACGGGCCACCCGGGGCTCACCAATATATTTATTCTGAAGAATCAAACCGGCCTTTCCGAAGTCTTTTCCAATGAGTCGATACTCGAGAACTACCACTTCATTGTGTTCAGCCTGTTCCTCAAGACCTACTGGCCCCAGTTGTTTGTCGCCGAGTACACCACGCAGGCCAACGGCGGGCAGCCTTTTGACATCGACACCAAGATCTACAAGAGTATCATGGCAACGGACATGGAGAAGCACTTTGCGTTTGTCGACCAGATGCGTGCGCTTCAGGAGACCCGGCCGGAGGCCGCCCAGAAGCCGTTTCCCGTGCCCAAGGAGTTGCTCTGTCAGTTGCTCTTGAAGTGTGCTGATATATCCAATATTACGCGGCCGTTGAAACTCAGTGCGCTGTGGGGCACCATTCTCGGGAAAGAAATCCAGGAAATCAATCAGCTCCTGGCGGTGCTCAACGCCAATGAGCAGTTGAAGGCGTTGTCAGATCACAACGATATTGCTGCGTTTGTCACTGCCCCTGATTTTTTGAAGCTTGTCGACAGCTACGAGACCGCCGATAAGGAGTATCTCACTGACTTTGCCCTATTCTTGCGGAACCAATCAGATACTTCCTCCGAAGCGAGTCCACCCACGCACCACCGGTGCACGTTGCAGGAAATCATTGCGGCCAACCCGCACTTGTACAAGAGCCAGTGCTTCTTTGTCGAGCAGATTAGCTACAAGTTGTTCGACAAGATCCAGGACGTCTTGCCCTGGCTCAGCTTCACCAGCGTGCTCATGAAGAAGAACCTTCTGTTCTGGAACTCGATAAGGGCTCAGACGGAGGGTCAAGCCGAGCAGGCCTAGGGGCGGTATTTGACCCGAGGCGTTTGCTCAGTTCTCTTCTTTGAGTTGGCTTGTCTCTTGGACTATCGGCTCATTGGTCGTCGACTCGTGTTCATACCATAATTGCATAAGCAGGCATTTGGATGTGTCTGCAGTAGTGAAAATGTGTAGCAAAACCGTGGAGTAGTACAAGTCCAGCATTCGAAGTTTTGCTGAGCAATGTTGTGAGCCTAATAAGGTTTTTCTTTTTTAAAAAGTGTAATCTTCTCGACTCACTTGGCCGTGGTTAACCGCAGGCTGTTGACTGTCGATGCTCCCTTTTTCCCGCGCAATTCTGTTGCGGAGTTGGTACCCCGATAGAGCCGCACACTCTGTTCTTTTCAGCTTTAGCGAGTATAGTTAGGTCCGTGTGTGCTTACTTATAGTGAGACACTCGTAACAAGGAAATATATAGGCATCAGAGATATTCTACATTCCAACAGTTAGTACTCGACTCTTGGCGGCCCCCGGTTGTGAGTCACGATGGGGCCCCACCTCCGCGCCTGCATGAAATCTTATCTCCTAGATCCGCAGGTGGTATAAAAGGCGAGCGGTGTACCCATAATCTGAGCACACCTCGATCCACTACCATTGACAATGCCTAGCCAACCACTGACTCCTTTTGGCAAGCAGTTCAAGGATAAATATTTCTCGGGCTTCGAGAAAGACCTTGTGAACTTGAACCATGGCCTGTTTGGCGCTGCCCCCACCGAGCTCATGCAGGCGAAGATGGCGGCGGTCCAAAAGGTCGCCTCTTTTCCCGACGAGTTTTACAGAGACGTTCTTTACAAGGAGATCAAAGAAGCACGCGATGTTGTTGCCAAGGTTGTCAATTGCGACGCCAACCTGGTGGTCTTGGTTGCCAGCGCGACCACTGCTGTCAACACGGTGTTGCGTTCGTTCCCGTTCGAGAAGGGCGATGTGATTGTCTGTTATGAAGTGCTTTACAATTCGTGCTGGCACACGCTCCAGTTTATGAAGCACTATGTTGGGGTGGAAGTTGTTAAGATTCCACTCGTGTACCCTGCTTCGAACAAGGAGATCGTCTCATCCTTCGTTGAAGTTGCGGACCAAATCAACGCACGTGCCTCACGTCCTAAACACGTCATGGGTTTCTTTGACGGTATCAGCTCGATCCCAAGCGCACTCTTCCCCTGGAAGGAGCTTATCAAGATTTGCAAGGAGAAGAATGTGGTGTCTTTCGTTGACGGGGCGCACTACATTGGCCTTGCCCCATTGGACTTGTCGGTAGACAAGCCTGATTTCTTCTGCTCGAACCTCCACAAATGGTGTTACGTGCCAAACTCCGCCGCGCTTCTCTACGTCGACCCGAAGTATCACCGCAAGATCCACTCGTTCCCTGTCTCGGCATGTTATTTGCCCGAAGACCTGCCAAGTGCTGCTGGCCACTGGAATCCTGTCGATGGTACGCCAGACTCGGCGTTGGCCGACCAGTTTGCGTACACCAGTACGCTCGACTATTCGTCGATCCTCACAATTCCCGCGGCGTTCAAGTTTAGAGAAGAGGTCTGCGGCGGCGAGCAGGCGATCTTGGACTACATGTATGGGCTCTCCAAGGACGCCATTGCCTATATCCTCGAAAACTGGGAAGGCTCCGAGCTCCTCACTGGAAAGGAGGACGACATTGTGACTGCGATGTTCAACATCAAGTTGCCTAAGCTTAGTGTTGCTGACGGGCACTCGGCAGACGCTTTGAAGCAAACTGCGGTTTATGTGAACGAGTATTTGCGCTTAAAGAAGCGCACCTACATTCCGGTGTACTTCTATAACGGCCTGTTGTGGACCCGTTGGTCGTCGCAGATCTACTTGGAGTTGGACGACTTCAAGTGGGGCGTCGAGGCGCTCAAGGAGGCTTTTGAAGAGGGAGAGAAGCAGGGATGGGACCTCAAGAGTCTTTAGGCAACGCGAGCGTAGCAATGGGTGTGTCGTGTGCACTTGATTAGGCAATATGCTTTGACTATTTTGAATTAAATAACTCTCGGTAGGTAGTCCCCCGTCTTTGTGAATCATTTATCAAGGAGTATCCACAGCTAGATTTTGAATCTATACTATGATTAGATCACATTGAAATCATTCAACTATGTAGATGCTTGATTATATATGACAAGCCTAATAGCATGCTCCCTGTTTCAGGCGGTGAAGCGTTAGCACCCTCTCCATCGCGAGCCGCTAAATACTGATGATGTTTCTGCGCGCTGCTCAATGATTTAGCATTACAAAACGATTTAAAAATCTCGATATTAAAATTAAACACTAAATATGGAAAGCACCTGCTTCTCAGCTGTACTGGCCTGGGTCAAGCCCAAAGTAGCCTTTCTCAAGCGCAGTGGCGTTCAACAAGGAAATACGAATACTTGCACCACCGTCGACACCAAGATACGGAACATTGTTTCCCCACCAGTCAACGTTCTTGGCTTTGTACTGCACAGCAAAGAAAATGATAATAGCGGAGAAAGCGATACCGGTGTCAAGAGCACTGGCTAACACATAGTTGTACTTCTGCCACCAGGCAAGGAATCTGGTTCTGATGTAGCGGTTGAAAGCATATCCAATGTAGAGCGAAGGCAAGTAGTAGGCAAAGTTGTAAGGAGCAAAGTTCAACATACCGCCAATAACGAGGGTAGGCTGGAACGTTCTTGTGTAACGTGGGAAGTACCACTTGATAGCAATGCAGACAGGGGCAAGGAGAGCACCAATGAGGAAGCAGTACTGGAGGACTGGGTACAAGTCTCCAAACACTCTCTTAGGACCAATGACACCCCAGAGCACCGAAGCAGAGTAGTAAGTTTTCTCGCCTGGGCAAGTGAACTTGTCTGGCTGGCCCTTCTCGCAAATCCCCTTGACATTTGCCATCTCCCAGTTGATGACACCAAGAGCAACAAGCACCTGCAAAAACACTGCGATCATTTGACCTCTGAAAATAGCCAAAGGTGGAATCTGGGAGTAGTGTGCCAACTTCTGGTCGGTGATGAAGTTTTCAGCCTGACCACCAATGTTGTACCCGAAAGCCTTCAAAGTCATGAGAGCATCTCCGTTACCTGGAAGAGCGTAACCAATGATCAACTCAACCAAGACGTTTAGACCAAACGAAAAACCAGTAACAGAGTAGATAATAGAGAGAGGAATCAAGAACACAAAGTTAATAGCAACAGTAAAGAAGATACCCCAAACTGGAGTGTTGGCTGGGTACACCTCAACACACACAATAGCCAACACAATCGAAATAACCAAGACAACCAAAAACCACCAGTCTGGAGTCTCTCTGTACTTGGACATCATTCTCGAGTATGGGTCCTTATAGTTGGAAAAGTTGGACTGTTTAAAAGAGGAGAAAGACTCTTTCAAAGACTTCAATGCTTTCCAAATGGACGGAGCCTCAGTATATCCAGTGTAGATGACAGAAAAAGGATAGATGGCAAAGAAAGCACCGTAGGTGACCAAGTTGGCAGCAGTGTAGTATGGAGGACCGTATGCCTGATACTTGTCCTTGTCCAACAACCCGTTTGTAAGAACCTCACGGACAAGGTATGGCTCACCTGTATTGGCATAGATACCGTTATCGTTGATTGGCAAGTAAGCAGTCCACTTGTAGTTGGTGTAGTAGACGCCAATGATGGCAAGGGCAGCAATTGCCATACCGGCAATAGAGTTAGTCTGGTTGTAGAATGGCACGGTAAGGGGTGCGTTACTTGCACCGACATTCCAGTCGAAAGTAGGAATTGGGTTGATTCCAAGTCCAGACACGGTACCGGTTATGGCAGCCAAGTTGAAGTTGTCTGGAGCAATCCATGTAGTCCAGTTGAAATAGGACAATGCCTGAAAAAGATAGTTTGGAAGCCAAAAGTACAAGAACGAAGCACCGGCGCAGATAAAGAAAAATCTGTATCTAGTCATGGTCCAGCCATTGATGACCTCCTTAGGCTCACGGATCATAAGAGCCCGGTTAAGAGCCAATGTAGGCAATAACGTCGGCCACACCATCTGATGAGGGTAAACGACCATTTTTCTCAAAATTCCAGCAAAGCCAATTCCAAGAAACTGGGTGCTGAGAGCTAAAAGAAACTGGTACCCAATTCCGACCCACTTACTTCCGTAGAACACCTCGAGCTTCTGAACGTAAATGTTGTACGACACATAGATTGTGCCAATGGCAACGTTGAAGATGATTGTGGAAAACATCTGCTCCTTGTAGCTCCATGGACCAGGGTTCAAAGTGTGTCTGACTCCGCGAAAGGTAAAGCCCCAATCTGGAATGAACTTCTCCAAGAACATTCCGCATGGGTACAACAACATTTGGCAAACGGATGACCCCAACGAAATAGCAGGCATTCTTTTGGAGAAAAATTCGTTGACACCAGCACCGATAATGGCCCAGAGAAAGCCGAGGAAGTAGGCTCTGAAAGTTTCAACTGGAATTGTTGGGTCGTCAAGTGGAGAAGAGATGGCACGTACTTCGGCGTAAGGAGAGTAGTACTCGTTCAACCCAGCAAACATCTTCACTTGCCAGGTCCACTCTTCGAGCGAAAGCTCTGGATTAGAGTCAGGTCCCTTGATCAAGTCTTCAATCAAGCACAACTCCGCGGCGTCAAAGTTCGGGTCGTTCTGGTGGTCAATCGTGGCCTGTTTGAGAATCTCAATCGATTTCTCCACACTCAACTCCTCGATTTTTTCATAGAGATACTCGACATCCTTCATAGCATGGTCATCGTCGCCGCCGATGATGTGAGCGTGACCCAATTTCTCATAGAGCCGGTGCTTGTAGCTGCCGTCGAGAGACTTCTGCTCATAGTTGTCGGTCTCGACCTTGGTCTCGTCGACGGAGTCGAACTGCGGGTTTTTCTCCTCAGAGATGTAGGACATTGAGCCAAGAGAGTGCAACAGTGGAAACTACAAATGTTGCGCACACGCAACCCATTATATGTGTTTTTTTTTGGCGCTGGGAGCCAGCTTTGAGCCGTAGCATCGTTTTCGAGTGGAGACTTCAGCGTCTACAATCGACAATCCACTAGCTTTCCTGACATGCAGCTGCATGCTGCGTTCCTATCACGTATGTATGGCTGATCGACGAAACACAGTTCTGACTTAGTCTTGTGGATGCTCTATTTTTGGCCGCCATTTTTTAAAAAAAGGATTAAAGACCAATAACTCTTCTATTTAGCAATGTTTTTCCCACTCAGGTAAAATCGTTTTCTGTTAAATGCCGTTAAATTAACAAACCATTTGTTCCTGAATTCTAAAATTTAGACGCCTTGCGTGAGCGCGCATGACGAGCAGCACTCTGCCGATTCCATGCCTAATCGGCAACGAGTGCCTCACCATCGACTGGCATCTGGCGTACCCCTCCACTTTTCACAATAGAAATTACGTGCTAGATAGCGCACAGTGCATAATATCATGCTCTTATCTCAGGAAATCGTGGAATCAAGATATTAGGGGCTTATCCATGTTGCTGACTATATTACCCCCAATCTGTCAGAAATCCGCAGGCTTGGCAAAGCCACATCTGTCACAGTTGCCGCTGATCGCGTTAAAAAATCCGTCGGGTTCGTCGGCAACCAGTAATTCCGGTAAGCCACATGTTGACTTCCTTCCACCCGACTGTGGCTTCTAGGTTGCTATCGTCATGCCAGTTTCCTAAGTGTCAGCGCTGCACACCGGCAATCATCTTCCGACCCGATACGGAAAACTGCGTTTGCGCCTTTGTTTGGGACGCTTGTCAGTGTATTCAGATGGTGATCAGGCAACTAAATTGTCGGTCTTTAGGCCGTATTGTTACTTTGTATGCACCAAGAATTAGATTGCATACACGATGAAGTTGCGCGTTATCACGCGAAAGCATCCTGCATTCCCTTATCTCAGCCGAAAGTGGGCAACGCACGCGTCAGCCACTGTGCTATCTTGGATCCTGGCGTGGCCCAGGGTCAACGCGGCTCTTTAGCTCAGCGAACTAAGACCTCCACAGCTCCACAAAACCTAAAAACCCATAGTTCTGTAACACTGGAGTCTTATTGCTGTGCACTAGTGGAGGGGCCGCTTTTTTAGTCAACTGGGTTAAATAAAAGTGCCGTGTTCACCTTGCTATCAGCCGCGGGCAGCACTACTCAGGCGGCACGCGTACACTGCCGTGGGCCGGAAATAATCCCAAAAATAACCTGAGAAAAATGAACTTCAAAAATTTGGAATTTATTGTTTGATGATAGTATTTTTGCGGCAGGTCTTTACATTGTCGCCGCACAATGACTCAAGAGATACCCGCGGATCAGGAACTCCAAGCGCATTAATTGGTAATCAGTTAACAAAATGCAAAAGCTTTATCTGAATTTTATTGATACACTCAATGAACTACTATTTTTCCGATACCGTGCCATTTGGTTTTTGATCATTTTGCAGAGGCTAGGTAATTTGACTTTGTTTTCTCCTTTTGGCTCCCTAAATCCCCTACTCAGGGTAAAACCGAATTGAGCAAATTGACCTAAATTTTATTACTTGAATTTTGTAAACCCCAAATTGGTCAAAAAAACCTATCCTCTCTTTTTTGTTCGGCAGACTAATGATCCCCTTTCGCCTAACACAGTCACGTGTTGTGAAATTTTGGGCATCGGGCCGCATCACTACGTTGCTGCGCATTGTGGAGAGACAAGATGGCCCCGACGTGAGTAACCAATGCTAGCCGTCTTTAAACAAGACTAACAATCTAGAACAACGTTTTTGAGAGTTTCTGATCTGGTGGTTCCTGTCCGGTTCTTTATCAACCGCAAGCTGATCATACAGCTGCTACGAGCAGAACCGGAGAATGAGGACGAGCCGTTTCAGACAGTGATCCCCGTGTCCAAGCATTCGACGTCGATAATTCGTTTGAACCGGGCGCATAAAGTGCGGCTTCTGAGCAACGATATGCGCACGGCGATGACGGTTTTCCGCGCTCAAATTTTGGATATTCTCTTCAAGAAGTCTGAGGACTTGCTCGATGCAGAAAGTGTGCTCAAGCACCCCACGGAAGACGAAGATGTCTCCAACTATGAGTTTCATAGTAGCAAGGACTGGTATGGGTTTAGCATGGAGCAGGCCGGGTGGAAGATCCATTTTCTTGTGGATAAGGCTGACTTGGAGACTATAAGAACACATACCGCGTTGTTTGCCAAGAACCAGTACGGCAGCTTCATGCGGATCTTGAACAAAACGAATGAGTTTACGTTCCGGGCGCCGCAGGAGGGAAGTGAAGAGGGCGGGCTAGGGTTTGAAGAGGACCAGCTAGAGGCGAAGAAGGCAAGAATGATCACAAAGTATAGCTCGTTGAGAGTCGTGGGGAAGGGGTTGCAGGTTTATGTGTTGAAGAGGCCATAGAGCAGTGCTCGTACAGCCTTTCCTCGAATGTATCGCAGTGCATTGGCGAAGCCAGCAGTGTGCTAGCACTTGGTGAGGCTCCGTGACAGCTCTACATGATTTAAGGTCAGGCGTTTATTAAATTTAGCTCTTAGGCTGCAGGACACTCACAGCTCCAGGCGCCAACAAAGCTCTGCTAATGATAACCATCCTCAAAATTAGAAAACGCATCGGCCGGCACCGGATTATTATCGTTATTGACAAAAACCGGCGCCTGCTCCATGTTCTCGGCAAACAATCTGTCAATTATGTTACTGTTCAAGTCCGTGTCGAGCAACTGCGCGAGCCCCAAGGACCCGTCTGCCGCGAACTCCAGGAAAAGGCTGGGGTCAAAGTCAAAGTCGGCATCAATGTCGTTTGGCGAGACAGACAGGTGGGAATCGTTGCTCGGTTCGCCGCTTGACTCGGGCTGCAATTCCGCAGATGTCTTTTCTGGTGGCACTCCACTGCCGAGTAGCGTCTCAGAATGGCTAATCTCCATTGGAACAGACTCCTTTGGCTCGATCTTGACTGCTTTCACAGTCTGGGACATGCTTCTGCTGCGCGCTGGCGCCACTTTTGAGACGCTTGGTCTGCGCTTGGCCTGTATCTGGGCCGGCAACACCAGGTTTGCATTCGCCTTTGGGGGCGCCAACACGGCCTGGAGCGCCTGATCAAGCGTCCGGACACAAGACTCTGAAAGACACCCCGGCACCCCCGTGGTGGTCTCGGCACGGAGATCGTCCACAAGAGCTGCGAGCATCGCCTTGAGCTCCTGGAACAAGTGCCCGCCTCGAGCGTACTCGAGCAGGCTCTTGGCGCCAAGAAGCAGGTACCGGGCGCGCATCCTTGATGGGTTGAGGGGAACCAGAAGAAGGTAGTGCTGGTGCAGCATGTATGTGGTGACTGCGAGAATCGTGTTGGCAGCCTGATGGATGGTGATGTACAGCGAGGAGCCGCGCAGGCTGTACATCTCAGTGGCGAGCACAGGTAGGTAGATCAACATCTTGGCTTGGTAATATAATGTGATGAGTGTCAATGTTTTCCGCTTGTACTGTTGGTAGTCGTTGTTTTTTAGGAGGCCATTGACGTCGAGGTCGAACTTGAGGTTGGACGGTAGTTCCTTGCGCCAGCTCTCGAGGAGGTTTTCAAGTGCAATGTACTGTTTGCCGAGGGTGTCCGAGGTGATCCCTCCCCGGCGGAAAATCGAGTCGAGAACATTCCCCAATATCTTGGAGTACCGCATCACCTCAAGCGAAAGATTTGGCACCTTTCCAACTAACGAGAGCTTCGCGTTGTTCACGATAAGAATATTCGTATTGTGCGAATCGTCAAGATTGTCGTTGGCAAACGGCAACGCGCACTCGATTTCGTAGTCCTTGATAAGCCGCGGAACTCCTAGCTGGAGCGACGCAAATACGTCGAGCGCGTAGATGCACCAGAACAAGATGCGGCGCTCGGACTGCTGGATCTTGGAGACCGTGGTGCCGCTGTTGCCAAGAACCGCCAGCGGGCACCGGTGGAGCCGGAGTTGCTGCGCCATGGTAACGACTTTGCCGCGCAAGCTGTACGCGGTGTCGACGTTGCTGGTGTGTAAGGTGTAGAGTAGGGCAAGCGTGAGGATCTGGAGCAGCTGCATCAGGCACTGCGCGACAATCGTCAGGTCGAGAATTTGCATGATTATCTTGTCGTAATATATGAGTAAGGCGGCGTCGTCCAGCAAAGCAGAGGGGGCGCCGTTCGTCTGAGAGCTCCCGCTCTTCAGGTACTTGGAAGTTGTAGTTCTTCCTAACATGGCTATGGTCACAATGAGAATAGTGACCGCCCCAAACCGCTCGTTCCCCCGCATGCTATTGTCATTATATTTACTCTCGGCACTCGTGGTCAATGGAAGATAGCTCTTAAGAAACTGCTGCTGGTCAATGATTGGACATACCTCCAGCCAGTCCTGAAAGAATAAAGTAACAAGCTGATCGAGGTCGAGCCGTGGCGGGAGCCGCAAGCTGACAAAGAACATCTGCGATTCGGCAGCGGTAATGTTGGCAAAGTTGATGTTTTTTAAATTGACGATATGCTCTGCTGCTGTGCTGGGACGTTGTGCCTGGAGCTTGAGAAGTGCCAACGAGCGGGCTGTGAGCACCGCAGCTTTACTTGCATAGCCGTGGACTGTGCCTAACTTGGCTAAAAGCAGGGGAATGAAGAGCGTCTCTTCTGTGGTACGCGGGGTAGCCATTGCCACGAGCGATGCAATTTGGTTCTTAAGATGCAGCTTGTCCTTGTTCATCAGTGCAATTGCAACCGCAGCCGCGGTGCCAGGGGCGTCCTTCTGCTCAAACGACACATGGTTGCAGTGCAAGTGGTACCCGTCGCATTGTGTGCAGCCGTTGGTTTGCTGAGACCCTGCTTTTCTATCGTCGAAGAAACTCTGCGTGCTAGTACCAAAACTGTCGACGCTGAGTAACAGGAGATTGTCATCATCGTCATGCATCGCGTCCAAGTTGACGCTTCCCGCGATCAGAGTCGGCCGCTCGTGCACAGAGTGGGGGTAGTTCTCGCACCCGCAGTTGCAGCTCTCGCCGTGGACCAAGTGGGGCACTTCTTGTTTGTGCAACGCGTCAAGGAGGCCAAGGTTTGATGAGTTTAGCTGGCTCGTGGGGCCGTTTTCAAGCTGCACAGTTTTCTCGCTAGAAGGCTCTTCTGGTTTTGGCTCGGCCTTTACCTCGGCCCTCAGTGCCAAGCCTAACTGCTCATCCTTGAGATCGAGCAACGCCTGCAACTTCCGATTCTCCGCCTCAAGCACCCGCATCCGCTCCTCGAGCGTCTCGGTGTACCCTCTAGGGAAAGCGCGGCGCAGCAATCTGTCACTAAGACGACATTCGAACCCGACGGCGGCGCATTGCAGGCACTGGGGCCGCTTGCCGTCGCACTTGGTCTTCTTGGACCGGCACCGGTCGCACGCCTGGGCGACTCGCGTCACGCCGTCCACGGAGCGGATGACCTTGGCCTTGTGCAATGGCTTTGCCAGAGTGGGCAGTGGCCGGGGCGAGGCACTGTTGAGC
The DNA here is from genome assembly GCA_002564235.1 of Saccharomycopsis fodiens. Taxonomy (NCBI): domain Eukaryota; kingdom Fungi; phylum Ascomycota; class Saccharomycetes; order Ascoideales; family Saccharomycopsidaceae; genus Saccharomycopsis; species Saccharomycopsis fodiens. Next base: position 1,715,866 of record JNFV01000005.1, on the reverse strand, counting down.
CCGCTGAAGTCGATCACCTGAGGTTCCATTTTTCAGACAAAAAGAGTCAGATATGAGTTGTTTGATTAAACCAGCTGCCTGCGTTGAGCTGATTTGGTGAGTGATACGGGAGAGTGGAAGTCTGGGCTCGAAGATCGACAGTGATCAAACGGTGTTTCTTTGCAAAATGATCCAAGATGGCCCAGCGGATGAGTTCGGACGTGTCAGTGACTGTGGTTGGGGTCTGGTGGATTTGTCGTGGATGACCCTAGTAACTTTTTCAATTTCTAGATGTCAAAGAAAATGCTGCTTCTTAGCTTTCTGACTCTCAGAGATATGAAATTCTCACAAACTTGTGAGTTTAATTTTCCCCAGGTTTGAGTCAGAGCTGCAGGGTGTTGCTCCGGGGCAGGATCTGCCGCGGGAAAAACACCCCATCGGGAAGCCTTACGTCAGAAAGAAGGGAGCCGGGCAGCCAAAAATGTAAGGCCCTGGCCAAGGGGAGTCAAAAAAAACCTCCCGGTTTTTGAAACATGGAGCTTGGGGGCTCAACCTTCCATAGATTTTAAAATAGCATTGTTGAGTGTCCCGTGGGTTGTTGTCTGATTGGCACTGCTTACGTTTCACATGCCGCTGGGTGTCAGTCGTATGCACTGTCCAAATATGGGGTACGTCGGGCAGCACAGTCATACAGAGAAAGAGCAGTGTACCGGCCAGGGTGCTGCGATGTAGCACAGCGGTATACTACAACGCGCTGCTAATGCAATCTCGGAATGGAGATTGGCAGAAATGTAATACTATCATTGGACAGGTAAGCGAGCCGCAGCCGCAGCCGGTTTCTGCATGTATTATTTTTGTCTTAGTATATTGGCTAGGTGTGGTTCTGCAGGTGCCTGCTTGAAAGTGCCACACTGCATTTGGACAGCACCATCCGGAATACGTAACTACTCAACACAAAGATCATCTCCATTGATATCTAATCAGCAATTTCCAAGAGCCATTGAGCCATCGCTAAGCAGTCATTACTAAGCAGCCACCACCGCACTGCTTCCACCTCACTGCTTCCACCGCACCCGCCGGTCTTCGACCGTCGTCTGCTATGCGTCTGCTATGCTACAAGAACCTGCCCAACACATCCCTCAGTAAAACACACATCGTCCCCCAAAGCAAATGCCTCACCACCAGCACCGCCACAACAACCACCAACAAGTAAAACCCGCCCACCACAATCATCTTGTTCCGCTTCTGCTGGTTGTTGTGCGTGATCGTTCGAATCTTCTGCGACTCGTCCAACTTGCTGTCGATCTCTTGGATAGCAGCGGTGCTATCACTGATCCGCACCTTCAACACATCCAATTGCTTTTCTAGAAGGACAATCTCTTGTAAATACTGCTCAATCTTAAAGTCCTTGTTGGCACAGTTGTTCAACGTTTGAATCTTGGAGACCAACTTCTTCTTGAACAGCAACAACTCCTCGCTGCACTGCCGTAACTGCAATCTAAACTGCTGGAAACTCGCAAAGTTCAGGTGCATCAAAACGTCGTTGTGCCCCGCGGTCTCGCAGAAGCGTCGTAGCTGGTCAAGCAACGAGCTGTGGTCCGAAAGAAGCCTTGATCGTTGCACGAATAGATAATCGCTGTCAAACGTGGCTTCTTTGTAATTTTGTCTCACCTTCTGAAAATCATCAAATTTTTTGGGAAATAGTTGAACCGCCTTCGGAGCCGTGTTGTCAACCAACAAGTTTGTAGGACTCCCGTCAAACACGCCCCTCTCTCCCTCGTCCGGTCGTACTAGTAGCTCCTTGTCGTATTCCTCTTTGCTCTTATTCTGATTCAGCTGCTTCAAAGATTGTGAGAACATCCGCAAATCATTAATAATCAGCCCAAAATCGTCGTCGTCTTTGCTGAGCAGGAAGTAGTCGCCGGCCGCGGGGTGAAGCGTCGGCGAGGGAGTCGTGCCAAAGTCCAGCCCGAGCCGACTGTAACCCTCGTTGCTGGTGTTGTAGAATTGATCGACAAGATTGTTCATGAGCAGTTGGTCAGATGAGGTTGTTTTAATTCGATATGCTGAGAAGAGACAGTGTGTCAGTTAAGAGTGTTGAAGAGACACCCTTGAGTGGTAAGGACACAATTGGCAGTGAGATAGAAACGCTAAGCACAATTTATAACCGCTAGGAAATAAAATTTTGTCGGGAAGTAATTTGTTTTTGTTGAAAGGCGGCTTTTGTGGCTTCCCGAGGCCTCTGTCTAAAGTAGCTTACGGTCCTGCCAAGTGGATAGCTGTGCATGAGATGCCATGCCCGGGGCTCACAATAGACAATCGGGGCTTCAAACGCACAGCATAAAGTGGCTTTTGCGGATGCCCTCCTCGGCTTACTGACCACCACATTGTTATTGGCTTGGCGAGAAATATTTTATCACGTGACAGGAAGACTCCACAGTGATCCCAGGCAGCAAAGAGAGAGTCAGCAGAGAGACCACAATTCAATGCCCGAGGAGCCAAACAAGGAGGCCAGCAGCTTAGCTGGACCCTCCACGCCTCTTCTCAATAACACGGGTGGCCAGACAGTGACTAACAGACCCACAAACCTTTCGGGGAACTCAACAGAGAGTAAAGCCACCTCCCATGTGCGGTCCATAAGCCTGATTAAGTCGCCGCAGCGGAGACGGGCTCTAGTGATGCGAGCAACAAACCTCAGCAACAATAGCGACAGCGAGGTGAGCAGCTTTGATTTTGCAAAGAGGCTGGAGCCCCTCGACTACGGAACGGCAACGCAGGGCAGCACCTTCAGGGAAGAACTGCCCGTGGTGGAGACCTACCACGTGCAGCACTCGGCGAAGCGTTCCGAGATGGTGGCCTACTACTTGCCGATATTCTCGTGGATCCCCAGCTACAGCTGGAAGAAATTTGCGGGTGATCTTCTTGCGGGCATCACACTTGCCCTGTTCCAGATCCCGCTCTCACTCAGCTATTCGACGTCGCTTGCACACGTGCCTACTGTTTGCGGTCTTTACGGGTTGGTGGTGCCGCCTATAGTGTATGCGATATTTGGCTCCGTCCCCCAGATGATAGTGGGTCCAGAGGGGGCAATCTCTCTTGTTGTGGGGCAAGCGGTCGAGCCTATTCTCAAACACCACAAGCACCTGGTGGACCCCGCGGACTTAGTCGTCGTCATCTCCGCGCTTTCCGGGGGAGTCCTTTTGGGTTGCGGTCTATTGCGATTTGGCTACTTGGAGAATGTGTTGAATGAGGCGCTACTAAGTGGCTTCATTTCCGCGGTGGGCCTTGTGATGGTCGTCAACGGGCTCATTGCTGAATTGCAATTGACAGAGCAGTTCTCCGAGTTGCCCGGCCACTCGCATTCCCCAGTTGATAAAATCTGGTTTCTATTGCACAATTGGAGGGAGGCTCATTTTCCAACAGTCGCCGTCTCACTCGCCTGCTTCATTGCGATTTATGGCTTGCGCACCCTCAAGAAGCACCTCCTGAGCCGGCAAAAGCTAGTGGCCAACCACAAGCTGATAAAATACTTTACGATATTTTTTCCAGAGATATTGGTGGTTGTTGTTCTCACCATATTTGTCTCCTGGAAGTTCTCATTCGATACCAAAGGCATTGAAGTCCTCGGCGCCATCAACGTCAAGGACTACCGGTTTGCCAATCCCGTGACCGTGATCAAGCGCTTCCACCCAAAACAGTATTTCCATCTCCTAGTGACTACTTCTGTCGTGGTTGCCATCCTTGGCTTCTTTGAGAGCACCACGGCGTCTAAATCTCTTGGCACAACCTACGACTTGCCCATTTCTTCTAACCGTGAACTTGTGGCCCTCGGCGCAATCAACGTTCTCGGCTCTTTTTTTTGCGCATTGCCATCGTTTGGCGGTTATGGCCGTTCTAAAGTCAATGCTCGACTGGGAGCTCAGACGACCATCTCGGGCGCCGTCATGGGAGTCGTCACTTTGCTCATGGCAGTGTGTCTTCTCAGGTTCATCTACTTCTTGCCTATTTGCTTGTTGTCTGTGATCGCTTCGGTGATTGGTCTTTCGTTGTTGGAAGAGGCTCCCCACAGCGTGTACTTTCATTGGCGTGCACGTGGCTACAATGAATTAGTCACCTTCTTTATCACCGTCTTGTTCACGCTATTCTTCTCCATCGAACTTGGCATCCTGGTTGGCGTGGGGTACTCCTTGCTACGTCTAATCAAGCACTGCACCAAGTCGCGGATCCAGATCTTGGCCCGCTTTGCGGGGAACGACCAGTTTATAAACGCCGACGAGCCACTTGCGGACTCTTGCAAAGTGAACGAAGACATTCTCTTGCTCCAGGAAATTGAGGGGTGCTTGATAATCAAAATCCCGGAACCCCTCACTTTCAGCAACGCCGACGACTTGAAAACAAGAATCAAACGAGTCGAGAGCTATGGGCTGACTAAAACCCACCCGGCGGCGGCGCGCACGCGGTACCAGGGGATGACCAGGAACCTTGTGCTAGATGTTCATGGGATGACTTCTATCGACAGCTCTGCCTGCCTCACGTTCAAGCAAATTCTTGAGAACCATCACAGGCGGGGGATCAAGATCTATATCTGCCGCTTGGTAAACAACGCCAAGATGCTTGAGCGGTTGAAGGATGTGGGGGTCTACGAGTTGTTGGTCAGAAACCTGGCAAGTGCAGTGAGTTTCGATCTGATCCAGGATGCGTTGGACAGGGTGGACGAGGACGAGAGCATTGCCGAGGAGGTGGGGTCTGTGATGTCAGTGGGACAGGTTTTGTCGGAGCTATAAGCAGACATTGGTGGAGCCAATGTGCCGCTGCATCCTGAGCTTTGCATTCAGCCACCAGGGCTTCGCTAATGGCGAGATACTCGAAAGGTTTTATTCTATGGTTCGCCAGTGCGCTGCTCCAGCAATGGGTCTCAGTGCTGATTGGCTAGAAGCGACGACATGCATAGCCTATGGGAAGATTCCAAAGAGGAAATTGTCGAAACCAAATTACAGTAACACACATGGAGAGCCGTTTCTGATGGTAATAGACGCGATGTTTCAGTAATTGCTTAGCGCCATTGCCCGGTCCTTCGTGATATTCTCGGGATGTCCTCGGGAAATCCTTTGCCGATGTGGGAGTCGGGTTTAGGTTTGTACAGTAGAACTTCATAGGAAAAATTGATGAATATAAAAGTTTTTATCATTAAGTTGAATAAAATATGTGCCATGAGGCGTAGAATGATCTCCGTGCCGTGATTCATTTTGTCACCAAAGTATCAAGCTTGTGCAGTGCCGTAGTTTGAGGCAGTAGCTTGAAACCTAACGAGTGACAGCAACATCCTATTTTCTACCACACTGTTTCCTATTGCCTCTTTGGGTTTTCTATGATTCCCACTTCTTTCCTGCTATCTCCCACTTATTTCCTACGATTTCCCATTACTTTTCCACTTCCCACTACTTGGCATCCTCCGGCCTTTGCCGGATGAATGCAGGTGGGGCTTCCTTACCGATCTGCTCCGGGACAATTGCCGCCCCACCTGGCCGGAAGGAGTCGCAGGTTGCGGGAAGTAGTGGGAAGCAGTAGGAAAAAGTGTACTCTGGGGGCCAGTAATTGACAATAAACTTCACATGCTGTCCAGCCCATCATGTAGCCAATAATCAAGATATTTCTGTCTACTTGCCGTCTTTGCTTGGCCGCCTCCCTCTGGTGTTTTGGCACTCCCCCACCAGGACGCACAGGCTCATGCAACCCGGAGGGGGAGGGGTAAAACGAACCCCGCCGCCCGCTCCTGGCATGGGACTTTTTTCCCACCAACATCCTCAAACTGAAAATTGTTAGTTAGCGACAAAGAGCGGCTCAAACTGAACCAACGAAAGATATTTCAGGCACGATCCTCTTACAAACAATAGCACTAGCGAAAGTTCGGTTTCGTGGAGTTTCTCGTCCCCCTGTTTCATCTTCTCGTCTGATCTAAGCGAGGAATGGAAGCAAGACCACAACAACAAAGTACATCGAGTCTTGTCTAACCTGTCCTATCCCATCTAACCTTGTTTGACACCATCTTAATGCCCCCGACGCGCCGATACATTTGCCTGTTCTGCGCAAAGTCGTTCTCGCGCTCCGAGCACAAGTCGCGCCACGAGCGGCTGCACACCAACGAGAAGCCCTTCAGTTGCAGCATCTGCTACGCCAAGTTCGTGCGGCGAGACTTGCTCCAGCGGCACTTGAGAACCGTCCACAATGAGAAGAATCCGTCGATGTTGATCCAGACCGCGCCTGCAGAGAAGAGAGAGGGCGACAGCGAGGCGGGAGACACCCCAGACGCCCCAAACAGAGGTGGAAGTGCCAGCAGTGCACCCCAGAGCGGGCCAGTCACACAGGGAGCTCAAAATGGTGGCCAGAGCAGTTTGCAAAATGCTTCTCTGCTTAGTAACGATAACGAAAAAAAGGATCCGCCTAACAATCATGGCACCTCTGAGACGGACACATTGGGAGACTCGAAGGCGGAGCACGCACTGGCCCCTGCCCCGTCATCCACCGCGTCCGCGCCTTTTGCTTCTCATCACACTGCTGAGAAAAACCCCTCGGCCATACCTGTTTTGGAGTCCCTGCCACAGGCCGCCACCTCTGCTCATGCCTCCTCTGGCTCTTCTGCCACCGTCTCCGCACTAAAAGACGAGGTCCTCGGCAGCAGTAACATCATGCTGTCAAGTTTCTACTCGCTCAGCGAGCGCAACTTGATTTTGCTCCTTACGTTGTCCAAGAAGTTTGCCGGCTTAGATCTCCAGAATGGGAAGCTTGTGCTCCTCCACAGTGAGCTTAACCTCGATCATTTGAAGAACAAAAAACCGATCATTGCAAGTTCCAAGATCTCGAACTACCTTCTCATTTGGGGCACAATCTCCAATATCAAGTTTCCAATAGTCTTGAATCTCAATAAGGTGTTAACGGTATCTGCCTTCCCAGATACTGCTTCTTCGAACCGCGTCTCAAAGTACACGCTGGGCGGCACCCCGGTGCTGAACACTGTGTACAATTCCAGCTTGTTCCATGCGGTTTTGGCATTTGGCGCAGCCGAGTTTGGCCAGTTCGACGACTGCATTGCCTTGGTCAACAGCTGCTGGCAGTTGGTGCTTGAAAAGATTAACTCCCCGGAAGAAATCATTGAGCCGCTTACGATTTTGGGCTACATCGCTGCCAACTACCTCCAGGAGCTCTACTACTACAAGAGCGACGCGGAGCATCAAACGGTCTCGATCCACACGATTTTCCAGTGCTTGAACGATGTACTGTTTGCGCTCATGAGCCACCCCCCACAGCCCAAGCAACAGGCGAAGTCGCACGGCAGCGTCTCCCTAAGCACACTCAACTATTACAAAGCCCGCGGGATTCCCATTCCGCCAGAACTTCTGGACCTGGGGCCACCGTCAGCCACCACCCCTGCGAGTCTCTTCGACTACTGGTACACCTACAACCTCCTTTCACAGTACTCGTTGAACTTTGGTCATCTGGCTCCCAAAGTGCATGGTTTGTTTCTAGACAAAATCCTTCCAACCAACAACGACTACCAGTCGATGGTTGTGGAAGCCGAGGTGGACCCCATTCCAGACAAAAAATTACTGTTTGTCAGCAATGAGTCGCTTAAGAATGCTTTGCTAAACCTCAGTACGTCGCCTTGCTTGCTCAAAAACCTCATAGCTACTTCAACTGGCTTAGACTCGTTGAGCGGGCTGATCTTCCCCCTGAACACGTTCAAAAACCTCACGCTCCGGGAAAATTGCATTGTCATGGGCCTTTCCAATGAGCTTCAGCTGTTGAGACTGAGTGAACCGAATCTCCTCCCGTTGTTCAACCCGAGCAAGAACTTCCTCCACAACACCATCATCATGGCCAACAAGTCGCTCAACAAGAACTCGAACTTCCAGCAGTTCAGCAGCTTGAACCGGACTCATACCCCACTGCAGGCGGCGAACAACGAGCAGTACCTGCTCCAGTTCAACTCGCCGGTGCAAGCGCCAAGCACCCTGTCTGTGACTTACTCGCGCAACGTGTCGAACTTTGGCTCCAAGTCACATGGGGTGCACTCGCCGAACGAACCAAACCTCAACATTGTGAACAGCACGACGATCAATCTGAACTCCAACTATCTTTTCAATGTCAACAACTTTTCGCTGATGATCATCAACAACAACATCAACCAGGACCTCATCAACCTCTACAATTTGATCATCATACTCAAAAAGAAGGTCCTTATAAATTGCGACTCCAAGTTGATTCAGGACTTGCTCATCGACTACATCATCATCCCGAACCATGAAGTGTACTGGAGCTTACTCCACGTGACGATCAAGGAGTTCACCCTCATCAACCTGGACTTCACCTCGTGGAACGAGCTCGACGACGAGACGATGAAGCACAAGTTCCATCAGCTGTACTACGTGTCGCAGCAGCCTGTGCACGGCAGTAATAGTTTCCTGGGGAGACCATTTCAGAAAGACGGCTTCAACAGTAATTTCAATGGGTTTGCAGACTTGATCCATGACATCATGAGAAATGTCAACATTGGGCATGTCACGCAGAAAATCTCGAAGTTCTTGATGGGCAGCAACACGCGCCAGCTCACGGACAATGTGATCATCAACAACAACCTTGGTCTTACCCTGATGCCCTTACTTTTTATTGGCTACTTGATCAGCTCGTTGTCCCCAAGAACAGTGGTCAATGAGGGATACCGGGGCTACGGCGGGGGTTCTCCCGAGGATCTCATGATGAACTTCATCAACTTGAATTCGGGGTTGCTGTCGAACTGTAACCTTATCTTTCTTAGATACTTTTTGAAGCTCCCCAAGAACTTTGACCACTTGCTCATTGAAAACTTTCTTATTTTGATTAAGATTTTCTACAGCTTCAGAGAGAGTGCTAAAGAAGGTGGGCCCGAGAACCCGGCAAAGCGGCAAAAGACTGACGATGGCGGTACGGGGTCGCCGGGTCCTTCACATGCCGCCCCCCTGGACAGCATGCACGCTTCTGGGATGCTTGCAATCATCAATTCGCCGATAATCCAGTCTGCAATCTACATCATTCGGGAGATGGGGCTGAATCTCAAGCACGACCCGTTTTTGGCCAAGGTCGATCTCGGCAACCAGAACTTCCACATCAACAACTTGGTGCATGTTGACAACGACCTCGTGCTCTACTTTTATCTCAGGAACATCGAGATAGTGTTTGTCACGTGGGTGAACTTTCTTAACTTTGGGAATACCCAGCTTGCGCCAACTAGTGGGGCACCCGAGAATTATTTGAGCAGGTTGGTGAAGTACATCGAAGCTGCGATGGCGGAGTTATACCAGACGTTGAACCTTCAGCCAGAGGCGGCGCAGCACCAGCAGCACCAGCCACAAGGTCAGCTCACGCAGCCGCAAGCTAGCCAGCAGCTGCAGTCGTCCCACAGGGAGCATCCTTCGCAGCATTCGTCTCAGCCTCCTCAGTCTCACTCTCAGCCACCTCACTACTTCCCCGCTCCTCATGCTTCCCACGCCTCTCACCTCCCACCTCTCGGCAGCGGCTACCAGCGCGACCAGCGGGAACAGAACTACGACCAGCGCAAGTGGGAGCAAGACGCCAGCGTGGTGTTGCCACCGATCATCGCGCGGCAGGAGCAGCTGGAACAGGGCCGGCAGCATGGAGATAGTTCGAATATCGCCAAGACTAGTTCGATTAAGAACTTGATCAATGGACAATAGCAGTGCATGAGCAGTGTGTTGGCGAAGCCAATGGGCTGCGGTAGCCACTTGCGCAAGAATTGGCGATCGGCAATGCTGATGAGCCCTCTGATGTTTTCCGCTGTCTGCTAGCTCTACTCTTTCTGCATTCTGCTTTGCCGGGAGTAAGAAGTGCAGTACAGTACTGGGCAGCAGAGGTGCAGTGCTGCGAATGTACTTATTACACTGTGTTTTCTATACTGTGCTTAGCATCAGTGGTTAGAATACTCTGATTAGTATATTGTGCTTAGTATACTTTGATTAGGATAATGTGCTCAGCACATTATGCCCTGACAGGATCAGCGCAATGCCTGCCAACGCACCATTTTACGAATTCATGATATGACGTTTTTTATGCTGTAGGGAGGGCGAGTTGGTACTGAAAAGTTATTTCAGGCGCCAGGCTGGCCGAGCTATTGTATTGTACACTATCGCAGCACACATGTGCTCGATAGATGGTCATTTTCAGAATCGCCCCACAAAATGTGTAGCTTTTGGGCAGGGTCCAGGTCTCAATTTGAGTTTGCTCGTTAATTGCTGCTCGTTTGATTGTGCAAGGCAGCATCCTACCAGAGGTGTTTTCTTAGCGTTAATCCAACCTCAAGATAATGGTTTCAGGAGAGTGTGCCCGGCGGCATCTTACTGACAAAGGTTGATTTCGTCCACAATTTTCTCTGGGTGCCACCGTGGGGCTTGAGTGAGTACGTGAGCTGACCTTTGACTCTTCTGCTGAGCAGTGCAATGTGAACGACGCTGCGAGGTTGTCGCGTGCTGATGTTGAAGGACGCCAGGCAATGCGAGAGGCAGCTGTGTGTGTGTGGAGGATGGAACGACTGTGTTTTGGCAAGCAGTAAGCTTCGGAAGCGGTGAGTGGCAACGCATTGGCAAACTGTAATACTCTGGGCGCAAAGCATAAGCTACTGCAGCACATTGGCTGCGCCAATGCACTGCTACTCCCCAAGCTTCCTTCTCTTCCGCTCCTCTTCATCTCTCTCGCGCTTCCTCCGCTTCTTCCCCTCGTCCCCCTCGCCCTTCAAATTGCTCGCATCGCTCACCGCGAGCTCACCAACATCAAAATCGGGTATCCCGCTCTCCGGAGTCCGGTCAAACCGCAACCGATCCATCAAAAACTTCTGGTCGAGCTTCTTGATTTCCGCCCTCTGCGGACCGTACTCGACCCTTGGCTGAAATACCACGGGACTCACGTCACGCTCTGTGGAGACATGGTTGTGCTTTCCTGGCAAATCGAGGATGTGAGACTTGTAGCTCTTGCGGAGCTTGATGCCTTTGCTGCCGTCCTGGTTTGTCCGTGCTACCGACAGAGCAAGACCCTCGAGTCCATAGAGCTTTATCAAGTCTTGACGAGGAGACGGGCGTGACGCCGCATACTCCTTCTGGGAGTCTAGATAGTATAATCCGGAGGTCATAAACAACGGTACGCCTATGGTCTCATTGCCTTGCATGGGTACACCCGGCAGCTGTCAGCCATCTTGAAATGTCACATGATAAACGCGTGTCAGCCACCGGTTGCAGGGCATGCATTGGGCACACTCTCTCTTTCAGGGCACAGTTTCACCCTGCTGGCTTTTTTTCACTGTCACACAATCACGTGTGCACGTCGGGCAAGATTTTATGGGGTCACCCTGCCCTCAGCCCTCCCGCGGGCCCGCTGCGAGTATCGAAAATTTAATTGTGCGTGAAAATTTACTAGACAGTATCAATCATTAAAGGTATGTGAAAACCAAACATAGTGTTGGAATGAGTGGGAAAGAGAGGAATATGATGATGAGATAGTGTCAGAAACAAGCACAAACTGTGAATCAGCGTGATAGGTTGTTTGAGACCGTAATATATGGGCTGTCAGCCCGACACAACAACAAGAGGACGTACTCTGGATTATACAGAATCAAAACACCACAAAGTTATCAGAGAATATGAGAATGATATTAGCGGCACGAGATTAAATGCGCGATTTGAATGCAAGCAACGTTTGAATTGATACACGGTGGGCAACTTCTGAAGACTGTTGGGCCCCTACATTTTACTGTCACTGTGATTATGTCTCTGAGATTTTACTATCTAGTTGTGTGGATGCTGTGAACAAGCACCAGGTACACCGCACGTGTGTGAGCAGTTTTTCCACGCGCATCGTCAAAATTTTCTTCCCACGTTCCACATCAAGCACTGGCGAATTTTACTAACAACAAGATGGCTAGCTCCCTTCCACACCCAAAGATTGTCAAGAAGCACAGCAAAAAGTTCAAGAGACACCACTCTGACAGATACCACAGAGTCTCTGAGAACTGGAGAAAACAGAAGGGTATCGACTCTTGTGTCAGAAGAAGATTCAGAGGCACCATCTCCCAGCCAAAGATCGGTTACGGTTCTAACGTGAAGACCAGAGGCCTTGCCCCATCCGGCCACAAGGCTTTCTTGGTCAAGAACGTCTCCGACTTGGACTTGCTCTTGTTGCACACCAAGTCTTACGCTGCTGAGATTGCCCACAACGTCTCGTCCAAGAACAGAGTCGGCATTGTCGCCAGAGCCAAGGCTTTGGGAATCAAGGTCACCAACCCTAAGGGCCGTCTTGCCCTTGTTGCCTAAGTAATATAATCAATGTACTTAACGAGGAACTTGTAGCTAGCAGTCGATGGCGAAGCCAGCGGCTGCGGAATTCGAGGCACCATAAAGTAGTATCACTATGCGGAGCGTCACTATAGACCTAGGCAGTACATCTATGAAGCAGTGTGCATCGTGTGCACACCGGTTAAGCAGACAGAGCAATGCACCTGTTACTGACAGTGAAGCTCTGACAAAAAAGAGCTGACATCTATATAAACGTCACACGTGTCGTGTGTGTTTATGGCTCGCCTTGTGTAGCACTATAGATCTGTGCGACTCATACACTGGTTTGTCACAGTGTTGGGCTTTCCGGTTGAGCAATCGCTGATACGCACCTGGTGTAGTGTAATGGCTAGCACGGTGCTCTCACTTCCCATAATCTTCGAGGACTTCTCACGGAAACTCTCGCAAAAGTTTGTTGAAGCTCAGTTAGCACTCTATAGCGGTGAGCACCAACAGACAGGTATCTGGCAGGCACACATCTTTGGGTAGCGCTGGGGTATAATCATTGACAAGCTTTCGCACTGTCCGCTACTAGCTCTACACATATTCAGTGCAAAAGTTCTACGCCCAACACACAAACCCACACTTTCCTACTGCTTTCTTCAATTTAATCAAAGCGTCTGAATATACAATCCATTGATTCGTAGGAAATTTATGGCATTTCGTGATTGCGATAAGGGTGCAAATAGCTGCAGCTACATCACGAGATCCGAGTTACTAGCGAGTTTCGAATTCTAACTCAACGAAAGGCTCCCCAGCCGCCGCAGCACATAATCTTTGCCAATTCATTGCTGCTAACCAAGCTGGTACACATTCCAACCAAGACTCACAGACTCCCCGCTGTAGACCTCCTTCGCCGCCTCTTTCTCGCCTGCACCCGCAGCTACCACAAGCGGCATGAAATGTTCCAACGTCGGGTGAGCGGAATGAAGCAATGGCAGCTTAGTCAAGTCTTGAAAGCTCTTTAAACGATCCTTACCTGTTTGTTTCATTGCCTCAGTCACCAACTTGTTGAACGGCTTCACATACGGCATGGTCGTGCCCCTCTGTATGGCAACGCTTATATCTCTAAGATTATGAACCGACATCCCCGACGCGATGATCAACCCACCCTGCTCTCTGAGCCCAGAAAGCGCCTGCCCGAGCTTATGGTGAAATTCAAAGTCATCACTTCTAGCAAGCGAAAGCTGGATCACCGGAACATCAAGCGCGAACTGGGAAGCATCCTCTTGGGGGAAGGCCACTTTGAAGGGAACCCACACTCCGTGGTCAATGCCTCTCACAGTGAGCTTTGCGTTAACACCGTTGCTCTCCAACTCTTTCTTGATGAGCTCAGAGACCTGCGAGGAGCCCCTCGTTCTGAACTGCTCCTTGTACATGTAGTCTGGAAACCCGTAGAAGTCGTAGATGAGTTGGTTCTCATCGCCATCATGCTTAGTACCAGTCGGCACGGAGATCTCGACGCCATTTCTAGCTTCCGCCTGCCAATGCGCCGAGACACACACGATAAACTTAGGCTTCAAAGTAGATCGGATGCCCTTTCCAATCTTGCGGATCGTGTCAAAAGCCCCAAGGTGCCCCATCGGGTCGTCCCTGTACATGAACGTCGGGCCGCCGTGGGAGACAAAATAAACTGGGAGGCGACTCTTAGCGGACATTGAGTGTGTTCTGCGCAGCAATATATCTGGCTGTGTCTGAGTGTTTGTGTTTAACTGAGTGCTTGTCACTTTGGTTGTCACTTTGGTTGTCACCGACTGCGCTCGGTAGTATATGAGAGAACCTAGGACGGAGATAAGTATAAGTACCAACTTCATGCACGGCAGATAAGCGGGAAGCGTTGGGTCTTTATACAACCAGCCGAGCCACCATATGTTTGCCTCCACTATTTCGTTTGTCACAATCGGTCATATTTAGTCAAGTCCGCGCGCAGCACACGATCGGGTTCCGACTTAAGCCTACCTGCAGCAGGTTACTAAAGCTGACTGTATATTTGTCAGAGGTGCTTAGATTGCAAATGGCAGTTCTGTTCCGCAAGAACTAGTTTAGAAACTGTATTTTTGAATTTTGCAAAATTGAGACAACGGTAAGCTTATGGATATTAACGAATCATGGGTGGCTGACTAGAGCCTAATGTCGAGTTAGAGGGACCCGAGTATGCCAAATAGGGAAATTTCGGGTCTCTCTAAATCTCTGACAATGTTTTTTAATGTAGGTGGGTGACGCTTCTCAAGAGCAGAGTGGAACAAGCTCAACACTCGGTTCGGCTTGTAATACCCTATAAACATTAACAATCTCAGCGTAAATCTCTGTCACTTTCATTGCCTTATCCATGTCCTCAAAAATAGCAACGTAAGATGACGCCTGAGAGTCGGGCGGCTGATGATGGTGTCTCACATAGATATTTGCGCTACCTCTGAGGACTTGACATCAAAGCGCACCTGAAGCCAATTCTGATCTGTTTGCTCTTTACACATGTATTGAGGCGATTGGTTTCTCTTCTTTTTGAAGCCCCATGAATTTCGCCACACACTTTGTTCGAAAGCTTCTCAGCAAGATAAGATGGGTAAGGCTGATTGTCCTCTAGACTTGGAAAGTGCACTGGAGATGAGACTACCACAGCACACTGGCTGCGCCAGTACATGGCTAGTGCATCGCTACATTTTCCTATTACATTCTTAATTAAATTACCAAAACCCAAATAAAGTCTACTCGACTAAAATGCCTTCTCGCACACTCTCTAACCAGAGCACATCTCGCAGGCCTCTGGGTTGTTGATCGCACAAGCAATCGCGGCCGAGCTGAAGATGTCGGCCTCCTTCTGCTCCTCCTCTGGCTTCTCCTCGGCAGCCTTCTCCTCCTTAGGAGCCTCACCTCTCAAAGAAAGGTTCGACACCTCCTGGGTGACCTCCTCCGCGGTGGTCTCTGGGGTAGAAATCTCGGACGCAGAGTTGCTGATCACCAACGGCGGCTGCTCGTCTGGCTGCTCAATGTGCACGGGCGAAACGGTGATTGGAGCGACGTCCTTGACGTCCGCGTAGGTAGGCACGTACTTCTTTCTCTTCAAGTCCTTGGCCACACCCTGCGAGGCGGCGCCCATGCCGGCCTTGTCCACAGTGAACTGGATCGCGGCCGAGGCAGCCTGGGTACGGAGGTAGTACATACCGGTCTTGAGACCCTTCTTCCAGCCGTAGAAGTGCATCGACGTCAACTTGCCCATGGTTGGGGCACGGATGTGGATGTTCATCGACTGCGACTGGTCAATGTACGCGGCACGGTCGGCGGCAAGGTCGATGATCTTCTTCTGCGAGATCTCCCACACGGTCTTGTAGAGGTCCTTCAACTCCTGTGGGACGTTTGGAAGGTCCTGGATGGATCCGTTGGCAGAGATGATGTGGTCCTTCATCGAGGTCGACCAAAGGCCCATCTCGACAAGGTCCTTGAGGAGGTACGGGTTGACGATCTGGAACTCGCCGGCAAGCACACGGCGCGAGTAGATGTTCGAGGTGTACGGCTCAAAGCACTCGTTGTAGCCGAGGATCTGCGAGGTCGAGGCGGTTGGCATTGGCGCGACAAGCAACGAGTTGCGCAATCCGTGCTTGGCCACCTTCGCCTTCAACTCGTCCCAGTCCCACAAGTCCGATGGCTTGACGCCCCACAAGTCGTACGAGAGAAGCCCCTGCGACGCCGGCGAGCCCTGGTAGGTCTCGTATGGACCGTCATTGGCGGCCAACTCGGCGGACATCTCGACGGCAGCGTGGTAGATGGTCTCAAAGATACGCAAGTTGAGCTCCTGGGCCTCCTTCGACTCAAACGGAAGACGCAACATCATGAAGGTGTCGGCAAGACCCTGCACGCCAACGGCGATCGGACGGTGGCGGAAGTTGGACCGCTTGGCCTCCGGCACAGGGTAAAAGTTGCGGTCGATGATCTTGTTCAAGTTCTTGGTGACCGACTTGGCAATCTCGTGCAACTTGGCAAAGTTGTAAGTGCACGAGTTGTCGTTGAACTCCACAAAGGCCGGCAAGGCAATGGAGGCAAGGTTGCACACCGCGGTTTCCTCTGGGTCAGAGTACTCGACGATCTCGCAGCACAAGTTCGACGACTTGATGATTCCGAGGTTCTTCTGGTTCGACTTCTGGTTGCACGCGTCCTTGTACAACATGAACGGCGTGCCGGTCTCGGTCTGGGCCTCGAGGATGGCGTACCACAACTTCTGGGCCTTGACAGTGCGTCTGCCGCGGCCCTCGCGCTCGTACTTCTCGTACAACTGCTCAAACTCCTCGCCGTAAGAGTCGGCAAGACCGACGGCCTCGTTCGGCGAGAACAACGTCCAGTCCTTGTTCTGCTCCACGCGCTTCATGAAGAGGTCCGAGATCCAGAGCGCTGGGAACAAGTCTCTGGCGCGGATCTCCTCCTTACCGTGGTTCTTGCGGATGTCGATGAAGTCGAAGATGTCCGAGTGCCATGGCTCGACGTAGATGGCAAACGCACCAGGACGCTTGTTGCCGCCCTGGTCAACGTACCGCGCAGTGTTGTTGAACACTCTGAGCATCGGAATGATTCCGTTGGAAGTACCGTTGGTGCCCGCAATGTAAGAGCCAGTGGACCGGATGTTGTTGATGTGCAACCCAATACCGCCGGCGTGTTTACTAATGACAGCCATCTGCTTGAGGGTCTCGAAAATCCCGTCGATGGAGTCGTTCTTCATGGCAACGAGGAAGCACGACGACATCTGAGAGTTTGGGGTTCCGGCGTTGAACAAAGTAGGCGAAGCGTGGGTGAAGTACTTCAACGACATGTTGTTGTAGGTCTCGAGGACGCTCTTGAGGTCGTCGCCGTGGATCCCGATAGCCACACGCATGATCAAGTGCTGTGGTCTCTCAGCGACCTTGCCATTGATGCGCAAGAGATACGAGCGCTCCAAGGTCTTGAACCCAAAGTAGTTGTAGTTGAAATCGCGGTCGTAAACAATCGCCGAGTTCAACTCGTCCTCGTGGTCCATCACAACCTTGTAGGTCTCGTCCGAGATCATTGGCGAGTGCAGGTCAGTCTTTGGGTTGATGTACTCGTACAAGTCCTTGACCACCGTCGAGAACTGTTTGGTGGTCTGCTTGTGCAAGTTGGAGACCGCGATTCTCGCAGCAAGAATCGCGTAGTCCGGGTGCACCGTGGTCATATAGGCCGCGGTCTCGGCGGCAAGGTTGTCGAGCTCGACCGTGGTCACACCTTCGTAAACCCCGGAGATGATCCGCTGGGTGATGGCGACAGGGTCGACGTGCTTCGGGTCGAGCCCGTAGCAGAGACGCAGGATCCGGGCGGTGATCTTGTCGAATCTGACAGGCTCCTGTCTTCCGTTTCTCTTGTACACAAACATTGGGGGAAGAGTGGGTGGGAAGAAAAATGTAAATAAACGGGGGGGAAGGGTTTATATATTTTCTGCGCGCCCGACGCGTCCTGTTCCAGGTTTTGTCATTAATAATCGGGCGACGCGAAAATAGCGGGCCGGGTGACGGGGTGAGCCGGTCTCAGTTAGGCATAAAACACACGCGAAATCGGCGACGCGAAATGTATACCCTCCCATTTCGGCACGATCTAAACCGACGCGTGAGCAACCACGCGTTTTTCCCCGTTGCTACAAAATACGGCCACTGTTTTGGGCACTGTTTTGGTCGCTGTTTTGGGCACTGTATTGGACCGCACTCATGCTATGGGATGCACCCGGAGCAATGTACAGTGTACACATCGGGCCGTTCCAGGTGTTTCTTATCAGAGCCTAAGCGAGAGGCCTGTAAGATAATTCGAGTCAAGTGTGTTAGTCTTCAAGCTTGAGATGTGCAGCTATTGTTTTTGAAAAAAAATGGAGTTCTGCATTCGATAGAGTTGCACTCTGCTCTCCCGCTACCATTGCACCTTTTTTTATGCATTGAAAAAAAATCTCGCGGGGGCGATTCGAACGCCCGATATCCAGATAAATGTGTACCATTACAGTCTGGCGCCTTAAACCAACTTGGCCACCGCGAGGATTTCTTGTGTGAATTTGGATTGCAGTAATTATAGCCTGTCTGGGGTCACCAAAAAAAAAGATTAACTCTGTAAATACGTCACTAGTCGACACATTTTTTCGTCTGAATATAGTTTTTCGTCAATTTATTTTAAAATATTTTAAAATTTGAGCTGTTGTTTGGCGAAAGAATGTAGGAATATCTGCACATCATGGTTCTGTCTAATCGTCAGAACCATGATGTGATTTACGTGGTTCAAGGTATTAGCTGTGGAAATTCAGGTGTACGGAAAGGCTTTCATTAATAAAAAGGAGCGACAGTGGCAGTGGCCTAGATACAACATTTTACCCCTTAGTCTAACTCTCAAGTACTTGCTGTCTTTCTTGGTATATGCATTAATTATGTGGTATGTACTGTGTATTATGTATTATGATGCCAAAACGAACAAACTGAACTAGACCCTGGCGCGCTTGAGCGACGAAAATCTCTTGATGGAAGCGAACGACGGCGACTTGGAGGACGCCGAGCTGATCGAGCGGGCGTCCAGGTCCAAAGGAGAGCTGACAGAGCGCGACTTGAAGGCACCCAAGATGGAGCGGCGCGCAAGGGAGCTCTTCACTCGCTTGGAAGAGGCCTCGTCTTTGTCAGTCTGAATCTTGTCACTATTTGAAAATGTCTTCTTGCTGACCTGCTCTTCCAACTTTAGTCTGTCAACCGCCCTTTGGTAATTGTTGTTGGCCGCCCTTTCAAGCCACATGCGGCTCTGGTGAGTGTCCGCTTCACAGCCGATCCCTTTTTCCAAGAAGAAACTAGTAGTAAACTGCCCCTTTGGCGAGCCGTACACTGCTGCCTCGTGGGCCCAGAAGAAAGCTTTCTTAAGGTCTATCGGAAAAAGCTCATTCCCAGCACTGTCAGTCATCCCAGAGCCCACGAGGTACCAGCCGCAGATCCCAATCATGCACCGAACGTCGCCGCCTTCGGCGCCTACTAAGTAGTGCTGGATGGAGAGCATCGGGCACTGCTCCGCGCCATAAGCGGCGTCTCCCTTCTCGTAGATGTCTCCCACAATCCCACAACTTTCAAAGTGGTCCAATGAGGCGGCCTTGCAGTAGAGAGACAACGCATACGGCTTGTCCTCAATGATAATGTCCTGATACCCAGCCTCATAGATCTTGGCCAACTCGTACGGTGCCGCGTTTGTCAAAACATTGGCATGCTTCGCCGCAAGGTTCAACCATTTAAGTCCGCTGGTTTTGGCGGCCGCATCATCGTGGAACCCCATCTTCCCCTTGAACGCATAGACCCCGAGCTTGAACATTGCGCTCGGGTGCATCTTGGCAGCTGCAATATTCAAATAGAACACCAGCTTCTGGGCGTCGCGGCTGCACCCCACGCCGTCCTCGTAGCAGCAGGCCGTGCGATACGCAGACTCGATGTGGCCGTGTTTTGCCGCGGCTCTGAACAAGCCGAACGCCTTGACCCGGTCCTTCTTGCCAAGGATGCCCAGCGAGTACGAATCGGCAAGTAGATATTGGGCCTCAACAAAGCCCTTGGCAGCTAGTTGAGAGAGCCAGTGGGCCGCCTCCCTGGTGATCTGTTTCCGCTTGAGCTCGGGCGTGAGGAAAGAACGTTCGTCACTGGGCGACACGGGCGGCGAGGCGGCCAGGGTGTTGGCCTCGGGGTCGAGGTTGTGGCTCAGCGAGAGCGGCAGGCTGACCCGGGTGCTGGTGTTGGACAGGCCGTGGCCATCTTCATACGCCTTGCGCAAGAGAAGCTTCGCAAAACCGAAAGCAGCGGCGGGGCTTTTGTCAGCCTTGACCCGCTCTCTCAAGGCGGCAACAGAGTCTTCGGCGAGATCGCAGCAGTCGAGGTCGTCCAAGAGCCGGACGGTGACGGCGTCGCTCATGTTGGAGAAAGTAAAGATGTAAAAACGCGGTGCTGTGCAAAAGGTTGAAAGGATGCCAAGTGACTGACTACGGACCCACGGCCGGTACTGACCCACGGCCGGTTTCTGGGGCAAGAGGGTGGAAAAAATTTGTGCATAACCTTGGCTAAGAGGAGGGGCATGCATGGAGAAGAACGAGGTTGCTAGCATGCAATGCGTGGCACAGGAGTTAGATACGCCACTACTTAACTCCCGACTCAACAAGGTAATGAGGTTTCCTTTTCTTGGACTTTCTCCAGAGTGATTTAGGTATATTTGAAGAAGCTTCCTTCACAATCGCTCGCTCCGGTGGCCGTGATCTGCGCCTCGAATGCGACGTGCCTGCCGGAGGGTGCGTGAACAATGTCACATCACAATACAGCGGTTGGAACGGTCGCCGAACACTCGCAGCAAAGCGAGGCAAAGCGAAGCAAATGCGTAGCGGAATGGCTAACTTGCCGCATAATCTGTGGGTGGAAGTTGGCTGGTATATTGAGATATTCGCGATATGCTAAATAATCAAGACAAGCAGGTTTTCTCCGAAAGCTAGCAACGTTGTCAGTCTTCAACGCCTCTGTCTCACCTTGACGCTAAGCCCTGGGTCCCGCATCTAGCGGTGCTAAAAATAGGCTCGGGATTTAGCGCGAATCATGATCTGAAAACACGTGCAGTCGGGTCCTAAGCTGGGCAATGGCATTACATCATGAGGTACTCAGAATAACAGTGCCTAAAAATATTTACTTGTCAGATAATTGTTCCTAGATAAATATGCAAGCCGGTATCTAACACCAGGCTTTCCTTATCCTGCGGCGAACAGATTTTTGGCGCGCTGCCGCCAACGTCCACGTTGCATCTGCATTCCCTGGCAACATTTCATGGCATTCCTGTGGGTCGCCCTGAAACAGTCTCGGACCCTTTGACTCTGTTAGTCGGTGGGATTCCGCCCAAAGTCGTAAGAAAAGAGTACGCTGCTCACTAGAGGACTGCTTCTGCTTCGCTCCTCAAGGCGTCACATGAAAGAACATCGGCAGAACTAGTATGCTGCTATAACTTGTAGGCTCCTCGCCTTGACTCGTCATTCCAGTGGGTAGCTATTGACTTCTCCTCTAACTTGTGACGTGGAATATTTTGCTGTATCATGCATCGACATGTCGTGACCGTTGCACAATACAAGTCATGGGTCAGACACCCCACACAAGCCTGCAGTGACCACGAAGCAGAACGCTGCGGTGCGGTGTCCACCCACACTAGCAAAGCTTACATCGTATCAATGAAAACGGTTGGTTGAAATTCACGCCGTATTTGGTCTCATCTAATTTAGGCCCGTAGTGTAATCAAGCAAACACTGGGTGACAGTTACGGTGCTTCGCCAGTCTGGAAGCTATGAGCCGACGTGCTCAGACCACCACAGCCACTGACGAAGTTTGCAAAATTTGGCCCGTAGTAGCCGCTCAGGCTACCGCCGCCAGTGGCTTAGCCACTAGCAACTAGCTCAGTTAAACAACTTAGTTCAACAACTTGGTAACCTTGCCAATGGCAATGGTGGTGCCCTGGTCTCTCAACGTGAAGCGACCCAACTGCGGGTAGTCCTCGTATGTCTCAACACAAAGCGGCACCTCGCTCTCCAACACAGCAATGATCTTCATGCCCTTCTTGGCAAACGACGGTGGCTGCTTCGACTTTCTGTTTGTGCCCTTCTGCAACTTGTGCAACAACGCAGTGAACGTGACCTCCTCGATCGCAGTGTGGATGTGCATCACGCACGAGAACCCAGTCGACAAAATCGACTTGAGCTCGACAATCGCCACCTGGCACTCGAAACGCGTCGCAGTCTTCACTGGGGCAGCAAGCGACGTCAACACGTAGCCCGGCGAGATGTCCTCCTCCTCGATGCCCTTGATCTTCAACCGCACCTGCTCGCCGCTCTTGGCAATGTCGTTCTCGGCCTCGGTCTCGGTGTAGATGTTGGTCAACTCGACTGTCACGCGGTTAGGCATGATGAGGAGGTTGTCATTCTTCTTGATGTGGCCCGACGCAATCTTGCCCTCAACCACGGTACCGAGGTCCTTCATCTTCCCCGAGATCGGCAACATGAACGGCGCGTTCACTGTTCTGTTCACGGTCTCGAGCGAGTCAAGGTACTCCAACAACGAAGGGCCCTTGTAGTAACTCACGTTCTCGACTCTGTCCTTAAGGCCGGCTCCCGTGTACCCCGAAACAGGCAAAAAGTAAACGCTCTTCTTGATGTCAAAGCCAGTGCCCTTGAGGTAGGCGGTCAACTTCTTGACAATCTCCTTGTACCGGTCCTCGGACCACGCCACAGAGTCGTCGTCCATCTTGTTGATTGCAACCACGAGCTTCTCCACTCCCTGGACCTTCGCCAACACCGCATGCTCCTTCGTCTGGCCTCCCTTCTCAAACCCGGCCTCAAACTCTCCCTTACGCGCAGAGATCACAAGGATCCCGACATCGGCCTGGGACGCACCGCCAATCATCTCAGAGACGTACATCTTGTGGCCCGGGGCGTCAAGGATCGTGTACTTTCTCTTCTCGGTCTCAAAGTAGGCCTTGCCGGTCTCCACGGTCTTACCCTCGTTACGCTCCTCCTTGTTGGTGTCCATGATCCACGAGAGGTACCATCCCTGTCTGGAGGCATCCTTCGCCTCACGCTCGTACTTCTCGACGGTTCTCTTGTCCACCGAACCCGAAAGGTAAAGCACGTTTCCAGAAAGCGTCGACTTTCCGGCATCAACGTGGCCCATGAAGATCACCGACATGGTCTCCTTACGGTCAAAGAGGTCCTTCTCCAACTCGGCGTCAATCACGAGCTCCTCCTTCTTCGCGGCCTCCTTCTTCGCGGCGGCCTCTTTCTTGGCCTCCTCCTTCTTCGCGACGATCTCCTTCTTCACAGCCTCGTCCTTGCTAACAGCAGGGGCTTCCTTGGCTGGAGCCTCCTCCTTAGCTGGGGCCTCGCTCTTAGCCTCCTCCTTTGGCTCCTCCTTCTTGGCTTCTGGCTTGGCGTCCTCCTTCTTTGGCTCCTCCTTCGGCTCTTCCTTAGGCTTGGTCAGGTTGCCAATCTTGATGCCACTCCCGCCAAAGTTCAACACCATCTTCTTCTTTGGCGCCGCCGTGGTCGCCGCCTTCTGCTTGTTGTAGTCCTCCAACGTCATCCCCTTGTTGGACTTGGCCGCAGGCTTGGCCTGCTGGTTGTAGCTGTTGTAGCTCTGGTAGCTCTGGTTCTGGCCCTGGTTGTACCCCTGGTACCCCTGGTTTTGGTTGTAGCTGTTGTATTGGTTGTACCCAGAGTACTGGTTGTT
Organism: Saccharomycopsis fodiens; assembly: GCA_002564235.1. Classification (NCBI taxonomy): domain Eukaryota; kingdom Fungi; phylum Ascomycota; class Saccharomycetes; order Ascoideales; family Saccharomycopsidaceae; genus Saccharomycopsis; species Saccharomycopsis fodiens. The sequence continues at coordinate 1,692,273 of JNFV01000005.1, read as the reverse complement.
GCCCTGGTATTGGTTCGAGTACTGGTTTCCACCATACTGGTTTCCACCGTACTGGTTTCCGCCGTACTGGTTTCCGCCATACTGGTTCCCTTGCTGGTACTGATTTCCCTGCAGGTATTGATTGAACTGGCTGTACTGCTGGTAGTACTGCAGCTGCTGGCCCGGCACAAATGCGCCTCCGGTGTAGCCCTGGCCCTGCGGCTGGGTCTGCTGCTGGCTCTTCTGGTCGTTAATGTCTTGCCCAGCAAGCTGGTCCGCGATTTTGTCGACGTTCTGATTGTTGTCGGCCATCTTGCTGTGTTAGCTCTTTGGCACCAATCTGAAAATTTTTTCAAATACTAGCAAGGTCACGTGACAAGAGTCCACTGGGAGGGCGGTCGCTTAGATCCCTTTGTAAAGTAATGATGATAGTAAATATTTGGTTAGAATTATTATTTTATTTTCGACTAGCTTGGTGCAAATTTAGTATTTGCTGGTATGACTTTTCGGTGTGCTCTTGCTGTTGTGCAAAGTGGGAGACACAGCCAAGCACTATCGGGAAAGCAACTGAGAGCGGCAACGAGAAGCAATACGCACGGATACAAATTGTAGCAAACATGTAAAATTATAAAATCAAGGTTTTGTGATTTCACATTTTATTTCCACGAAATGGTTGGATTATTTTCTAAAATAGTTGTGGTGAAATACGTGTAGAATAGATGTGCAACACCTATTTACATTTATGGCTTCTTTCAGAGCTGTAGATCTGGAAAGTCAAGCAGGCAACTCGGCTGAGAAGTGCCAAGACCATTTCTGAAGAAAGTCGTCCGATAGAACGGCCTTTTTTTTTGGCCCTTTTTTTCTTGGAATTTGTTATTAGTATCTCTAGGTTTATAGGAGATTTTAATTTGAGACTGCCCCTTGCCTATTCTTCCATCGCTTGAGCTCCCATGCATGCTGCGAGTCGCGTCAATATTTTTCCACGTGACGTAAACAAGAATTGGGAGTAAACACAGAACATACAACAACGCCCCATTGCTTATGAGCGAGACCACGTATATCGCTAAAGTGAGCTCGTTGAAGCCCGAGCGGGAAAAGCGTCACTTTAGCAGGTCTGACAACTCGGCCGACGCCGAGAAGTTGTTGGACACTATTCGGTTCGAAGAGAAGCTTGCCAAGCTCGATCTTGAGAACATGATCACTGAGCATGACAAAGCAAAAAATGCCAGTTTCTTGAGTGACGACACGGAAATCCGGTTGATAAAGGAGCATCTAGGCGGGTATGGGCGGCTGCTGGACACGCTCAGCGTGGCGTCTACGGCGCACGAGATCGAGCAGATGCGGAAAGACGAGAGGGAGTTGGAAATGTCCGATAGGTCGAAAACTGAGAAGTTGTTGAGGCAGTACGACATGACGGCTGATGAGTTTTGGAGAAAGAAGAGTGTCGAGGACTCGCTGCGGTCGACGGTGTTTGTGTCCATGTTGGAGGAACAGCAGCAAAGGGAGCGGGAGCATGGCCCTAAAGAGGGTAGCACAAGCACAGGGGAGAGCAGGCGGGAAAAAATTAAGAGCAGGAATGTGCTGGAGAATGTTTTAGGCTACAACACTCTGAAGAGCGAGGGTGGAACGACCGCGGCAGGCAGCAGTAGTGACAATTTTGTGACGGGTATCAGCACCAACGACTTTGTGACTGGGACCAGTGGGTTCCAGATCACACCACGAAGCATCATTCACGATGTCTCGCTTGAAAAAGTGGCGCAGCTGTCGCCAATGCCAATCGAGCAGGAGTCGCGGGTGTACGAGCGGCTACAGTTCAAGTATGACCAGAGAATGCTTGCTAGAGACCAGGAGAGGTTGGCGAGTGAGAGGGAGCAGTTGCAAAAAGAGAGGGCAGATTTTGAAAAAGAAAGAGAGGCATTCAAGCAAGATGCGATCCCAGCGCGTGAAGAAAATACTGATATGCCTAGTAACTTTGATAGCTCTAGTGTTCTGAGCAGTGACTCGAACTTTCGACTCCGTTTAGAAACCAAGAGCCTTGAGCGCCAAGTAAGTGACCTACGCTCACAGCTCAAAGATTCTCGGGACTACGTCAACACCTTGGAGACCTGTGTGAACAGCATCTACCAGGAGAGCACCCTCTACAACTATCAGCGGCAACGGCTCCGGCAGCAAAACGCGGATCTTCGGTACATGAACGATTATCTCGGGTATGCAATGAAAGATGTGTATGTGGAGTGCTTGGCCAAACAGATGGCTCTAGAGGGATACCTGGAAGGGAGTCTTGACGACAGAGAGAAGCTGCGGGCCAGAGTATTGGCCCAGCATAATCTCCTGCCGGGGCTCGACAACATTTTGACTAAGGATGCTAATCAAGGAAAGACTCTGCTGCTCAAGGTTTTGATCTTATTTGTGATTGCACTGAATCGGTTGAGGCAGGGGGCGGTTCTTGCTCAGAAGAGCCGGGCCAAGATGTTGGAGGCCTTGGAGGAGAACATAGTGTAGTACAACTTATCACCTGTACAGTCGAGGACCGGGGGGTGCGTGATAAAGCTTCAGCAGTGGCTCAAGCAGAGACTCTTTATGGATCTTTTTCGGACTCTTTTTGAGACTTTCTTGGAAACACCCTTACTGGAGCACTACGCTCTGACGAACATAATATCTTGAACCTAACTAATGACCCAATCTTATCTAACGACCTAATGAACTTTGTCCAACATAAAGTAACTCTGACAAACTACCAATGATTATCAGGCTAGTTGTAGCGCTAATAAACATACCGGAAGTCTCTATTCTCAAAATCGGTCAAGTCGTCAAAACTGTGCTTGACCTGCCGCTCTTCGCCGGCATCGACACCCTGCTCCCTGTCGCGTCTGGCATTCTCCCAGCGACAGTACAACATGAAAGCGGCAAGAACAGCCATTTCCGCGAGATTCGCAAAGATCATGGCCCCCACGCCGAGTGGATATGTTGGCGCTTGCTCGGTCTTGCAGAAGAAGGGGCCGGCAATGTTGCCCACGCAGTAGCCCAAGAAGATGAATGCGTTGAACACAATCTTCTTTGTGTGACCGGCAATGTTAGAAGTACTAAGCGAGAGGATCAACACAAAAGAAGCATTGTAGGACCCATTCAAGTAGTAACACCAGAGCTTCGCAACCTTGTGGTCCTGTGAAATGAAACGAAGACCAAATGCTCCGGCCACATTAGGGATGATGTAGATGATAGCAAAGACCGCACGCATGTTGCGCTTCAACCTCATAATGAAATAGTCATTGATGTAGATGCACGAGACAATGCAGAGTGCAATAAATGCACCGTAAGGGATCTGGAATAATGTAGTGACAAGCTTGTTGTAGCCGAGCCCTTTGATAATTAACGTACCAAAGTTGCTGAGCACTCCGTTGGGGATGTTGGAGAGCATGCAGAGGAGCGAGAGCATGTAAAGCTTAGGGTCGCAGAACGCCTCCTTGACCTGATACCACTTGAAGATTTTGGTTTCAATTCCCGTCTGGTTTTCTCTGAGTTTGTGAACCAACACCTTCTTCTCCCAGGTGCTAAAGTAGTTGGTTTTCATAGGGTTGTCAGGCATCAAATAGCAGATGCAGAGCCCCCAGACTGCGCAGAGTGCTCCAATGATGAGGAACTCATATCTCCACGATGCCAAAGCTCCCTTGATGCTACCTATCGCATAGCCAAGGATACCTCCACACGCAATCCCAATACCGTTGAAGCAGTACCAGATTCCGATTCTAATTGGCTGCTCTCTTCTTGTGTACCACATCGAAGTTATTAACATGTACGCGGGGTCGGCAATCGACTCGAACGCGCCACCAAGAAATCTGACCACAAGCAATGACCCGTAATGGTTGCATGCCGCCTGGCACATGAGAAGCACTCCCCACATGAAAATGTTGAACCCTAAAAATTTCCCAACGGGAAGCCGGATTAAGAAGTAGTTGAGCGGGAGCGAGAAGCCAAGGTAGCCAAAGTAGAAGATCGAGGAGAGCCAGTTGTACCGTGTGCCTACAAGATTCAAATCGTCTTTGATCCCGAAGATTGCTGCGTAACTGAGGGTAGTCTTATCAATATAGAAGAAGACATAGCAAATCCCAATCAACGGCAAGATAATCCAATCGACCTTGCGAACGATCTTTTTGAGCTCCTGCGCAGTATACTGAATGTCAGTCTCATCGTACTGAGCAGCCACGTCGGCCTGCGCAGTGATATGTAGGTCGTTCTTCTCTGAGCATGGCTGGCCAGTGGCACTGCTAACCTCGCTTGTGTGGTCAACCGTTGGTTTGTCCATGGCAATCGTTAGATGGTGTTGATTGCTGAGTGTAAGAAAACTAAATTAGAGCACGCCGGCCCCTCTAACCAATTTATAGTCTCTGAAATAAACTAACCATCCCCCCATCTTGGCGTTTCCGTGACTCTGACTGAAACGAAAACAAGGGCCCTGATGGCCCAGATTCAGCCTTACTGCTGTCGGCTAGCTGTCGTCAAACCTTTGTTCCCCCACACTTTAGGCGCATTAAGATGCAGCAATGTGCAGTGAGCACCTACGTAATGTCCTTATCTTAGATCACCAGCTGTGACCAATATAGACTTGTTCTAATTACGCAAGAAAAACAAAAATGTATAATATGTGTATAAAAGTCATGCCTTGCCCTCTAATAAATGTATCTAAAGCTTCTGTTCTCTCTGTCGGTGAGATCCTCAAACGTGTCGTCCACGGGACGCTGAGTGCCCGGCTCAATGCCTTGCTCCTTGTCACGCTGGGCGTTCTCCCACTTACTGTAGAACGCAAAGACAGCAAGCACGGCAATCTCCATACAGTTCGAGAAGATCATGGCACCGACTCCGAGTGGGTAGGTAGGAGCTTGTTCGGTCTTGCAGAAGAACGGGCCGGCAATGTTGCCGACACAGTACCCTAAGAAGATGAAGGCGTTGAACACAATCTTCTTCGTGTGGCCGGCAATGTTACTGGTACTGAGCGAGAGAATCAACACAAAAGAAGCATTGTAGGTGCCGGTAAGGTAGTAACTGATGAGCTTGCCCACGTGATGTTCCTGGTCGACAAAGCGCAAGCAGAACGCACCGACGACGTTTGGGATGATGTAGAGAATCGCCCAGAAGCAGCGCATGTTGCGCTTGTGCTTGTAGATAAAGTAGTCGGAGATGTAGACACAGGAAAGAATGCAGAGCGCGATGTAGACACCGTAAGGGATCTGCAAGAGCGAGGTGCCGAGGGTGTTGTACCCAAGACCCTTGATGATCAAAGTACCAAAGTTACTAGTCACACCGTTTGGGATATTTCCAAAGAAACAAAGAAGGAAAAGCATGTACATGCGCGGGTCGAGGAACGCCTCCTTGGCCTGGTACCACTTGAAGATCTTGGTCTCAATACCGGTCTGGTTCTCGCGAAGTCTGTGGACGATGACCTTCTTCTCCCACTTGTTGAAGTAGAAGTTCTTGAGCGGACTGCTCGGCAAGATGAGGGCCACAATGATTCCCCAGGCTGCACAGAGCGCGCCAATCACAATGAACTCGTAGCGCCACGACGCCAAAGCGCCTTTGATGTTGCCAATGCCGTACCCGAGAAGTCCACCCACGGCAATACCCACGCCGTTGAAGCAGTACCAGATGCCGATTCTGATAGGCTGTTCTCTGCGCGTGTACCACATGGAGGTGATCAACATGTACGCTGGATCGGCGACAGACTCAAACGCTCCTCCAAGGAAACGGCAGACCAAGAGCGGCGCAAGCGAGTTGCAGGCCGCCTGGCACATGAGAAGCACGCCCCAGAGAAAGATGTTGAACCCCAAAAACTGGCCCACCGGAAGACGGAGCAAGAGATAGTTGTTTGGGAAACACCAGGCCATGTATCCAAAGTAGAAGATCGAGGAGAGCCAGCTGTAGTCGTCGCCCACAAGCTTCAAGTCGTCTTTGATACCAAAGATGGCAGCGTAACTAAGGGTGGTCTTGTCGATATAGAAAAAGATGTAGCAGACCCCAATGATTGGCAAAATGATCATGTCGGTTCTGTTGATGAGCTTCTTCAAGTCGAGCGGCGTGTAGCCAAGGTCTTGGTCTGGCTCTGCCAAGGGCTCGTCGGTCTTGGCGAGGTCCTCTTTGATCGAGGAGACCTCGCTGCGAGCATCCAAGCGCGGCTCTTGGCTCTGCTCCACGGTGGTGGCCACAGGCTTTTCAGTGTTGTCCGACATGCTGGCCAAAAACCGGGGGCTGCTGGGAAAGCGCGTCTATTTGAACTCTGACATTGTAGCCTCCGTGGGGTAGAAACAGGCTACATGCGCGTGCCGCGACTTGAGGATTGCTGCAGGCGCAGGCGGACTTCTGTTTTAGTCTACCGGCGGCTAATCCGTGCAAACCCGACGCCTGTCCTCGCCCGGGCATTTGCTAGCTCCGGCACCTATCCCCCGTGAGTGCACCTAGCCACCAAACCGCTTGCGCCTCTTGCGTCCGCCTGCTTGTTCGTTGCGGGGCTAAATGCAATTAGGGTCTCTTGTGTGGGGAACCGCATACAGCAGTGGCGAGCGTCAGCGAGACGCCGCGGTGCTCTCCGAATGCCGCGGTGCTCTCCGAATGCCGCGGTGCTCTCCAAATGCCGCGGTGCTCTCCAAATTACCTCGCCGTATGTAATGAATCTGTGCACAATGCGGCGGTGTTTGGTCGGCGTACGGTGCCTCACACCTACTGCTCGACACCCGATGGCCAGCGCGTTTACCCTTCGCCAAAAAGCCTGTCGGCTGCTAACCGTGGACCTAGGCGAGTCCCTAACGCGAGTCCCGAATGCGAGCCCAAATGCTCGCCTTTATTACTGTTTCCAGCAGTGCTTCCTGGCTGCAATAGAGTAGATTTGACCATGAGTGGCGGAGGCAATACATCGAGCATTGGAGTGGCGGAGGCAATAAACTAACGATACTTATTATTATATTGCTTCCCCCCAAAATAATACTCAGTATGACATTGCCTCCGCTCAAAAGAATACTCTGTATGATATTGTCTCCCCCCAAGGGCAAGTTCCACATGGCATACCGCGGCGGCCCCGAAGTCTAGACAGACCCACTCGTAAATCGGTACGCTGTTCGTGCGTTGCCGAAACGTAGGCAAATCCCACAGGCCGTGGCCAGATTTTGATTTGACAATAATATCCATAACTTGGTCATTATCAGTATGGTCTCACGCGTTTACAAGTTACGATTTCACATGACATCTTGCAATTTTCTAACATGCCACCACTGGCATTAACTAATTGGCAAACCTTGGTCAGAACTTCTCGGACCCGTCCTGGATGTCCGAGATCCGGCCCGTGGTGTTGGGGTCAAATTCCAGGGCGGCAGCGTCCTCAGCCTCAGCCTCAGCCATAACTTCGTCTGCCCCAGCCCCAGAGCCTTGCTCTGCCTCCGACATCTGCTCTCCCTCGACCACGCTGGCATACGACGAACCCAAGACTTCCCGGTTCAACCGCAACCGAGCAGCGGCCGTCTCCTCCAACACCCCGCACTTGACGAGTTCGCCAATTTTAAGTGCGTAGCCAATGAGCTTGCCCTCTTGCACGGCGAGCAACTCCTCTGGCGCCAGTTCTTGCAGCTCCTGCGTAGCTTCGCTGCCTAGGAACCCGTAACTGACACCCTCCTCGGCCTCATGGTCTAGCGTCGCCTCGAGAAGTTTTGCCAAGTCACCTTCTAGGTGTAGGAATATCTCGATAAGGGACAGCCGCACCCGCTCACCCACCAGGACGTCGAGCTTGTTCTCTACCACAAAGCGGAAATCGTCAAAAGAGCTGGAGAGCTTTGCATCCTCGCCGAATTTGACAACAAACAACTTGACGCAGCTGAGCAAGTCCATCAAGACAGTCGCCGCGCTCAACTGTAGCTCAAAAACTTCCTTGGTGCTGCCAAGCTCACTGACAAAGTCGCTGAGCGATTCTATGATCTCAGGAATCTTCTCTAAGTAATCGCTGATCAGCTTGTTCAAGGTAGTATTGCCCACATCGTAGAGGTCGTCGTCCCGAATGAAAACATTGGATTCGCTGAGAGCAAACTCGTAGAGTTTCTCGAACTTCCAGGCGGAAAAGATAAAAAGCAACTTGAAAACAATCTCGTTGTCTTCCTTGCTCCCATCAAACCGCAGCAGGCTCATGCTGAGGGGTTCAACAATCTTCTTGTTGATCGCGCTAATTGTAGATGCCACAATCGACTCCGCCACGTTGAAGACTTGCCCTAAGATGACAAGCTTCTCAGCGGGGCCCCTCACTAAACTGGCAAAACTCTCACTACTGCTTTCACCTGAGATTTTCCCATCCAACTCTAGCGACACCTCGATGATGGTGTTCTGCACCAAGAGCTTGAGGTCCGTGGCCCACTCGTTGCTGTCTAACGCCGCTTTGAACAACTGAAAGAACTTGAGGAAGACAGGCTGTAAGTCCAATACTTCTGCGACGCTCGCACTCTTGAACACTTGCAACGTCTCCTTGATAAACCGTACCAAGGTGGTCTCCTGCTGATGTGTCTTGAAGCTCGAAAATCCCACAAGATTCATGGCAATGCTCATTACAATCTTGAGGTTGGCGCTGACAGCTATGAACTGGTCATACAACTGTGGCAACAGCTCAATGACAAGGCCCACCGCTTTCTCAGGAGTCTCAACCTCAGTGTCACTCTCATCAGAAGAGGAGTCCTCTGCATCGTCTAAAGGTGCGGCGCCCCCCTCCTCCATCTGTGCCTTCGCAATCTGCTTTTCGGCGGCACGCTGCTCCTGCTCTTCTTCAGCCTGCAACTCCGCGGCTCTCTTGAGCTCCTTTTCCCGCTTGGTTTTCCGCTTTTTGGCGGTTGCCTCGCTGTAATAGTTCACGGGCTCCTCCTTGAGGAAGCCGTGAAGGATCCCATAGAGCAAATTCAAGAGGAAAAACTCGTCGAGCTTGGATAGCTCCACCATGCGGAGCAATTCTTGGCTGAGGCCAGTGACAGAAGAGAAGTCGGTAGTGAGATATTGCAACAAGAATTTCCAGGAATTGGCGTATTCGGAAAAATTCTTATACAAAAGAAGGCCCACCCGTGAGATTTCATTGAGATACTCTGAGTTGCCCGACTCGGAGTGGTACTGGGCAACAACTGTGGGGAAGCCGTCTTCCTCGCTCACCTCTAAATTCTTAGAGTCGTTAATAATCCCTATCAAGGTCTTGAACTTCAACATCTGTGCGACATCGAGACCCAGCTTGGAAACTCCCAGGGCATGCTCGTCAACAAGTTCCGCGGTCTTCTCAATCTCGACAAAATTGATAAACTTGACAAGCTCATTCAACATCCGCGCGTTCTCCCGCATCTCCCTGTGGATGCGCGGCACGTTGGCAAACTCGCTCGCGGTGTCCTGGATATCCTGCTCGAGGATCTTGAACGTCAACCGGTTGATCTGCAAGATCTCCTCTTTCTCAAGAAATCCCACTTTGTTGACCTCGGTGAGCATGTGCAAGCAGTTGATCCGAAGAGTCGCATCGGTCTCGTTGAGGAGAAGCTGCATCACATTTGCCTTGAACCGCTCCGTGAACTGTTTCAAACCACTGAGGATCAGGCTGTTGTACTTGCGATACAATCTGGTGAGAGCCTTGACAGTCTCCGTCTTTACTGATGTCTCCTTGTCGAAAACAAGCCAGCCAAGATACTTCAAGTAGGCGTTTTCGAGGAAGAACTCTGGGTATAGTTCAATCCACCGACAAAGACCCTGGACGCACTCAATTCTGATGTTAGGATCAGTGTCCTTGAAGCGGTGAATAAATATGGTGTTGAAAATATCGCCCAAAAAGGCAGCTACCGTGTTTTTCGACCCGTCGTAGAACTCCAAGTGGCGACTCACAGACTCGGAGTGCTTCTGAAACCGCTCCAATTCCTTGGTTAGCTTGGACTTCTCCCGCTTGCTGGCAAAAGTCGCCTTGAGCTTCTTGCTGATCGCCTTGATTTTCTCCTTCTCTCCATTGAGGCTCGCCTGCGTCTTGTCGAAGCTCTTGGTCAAGCTAATGAGTATTTCACACACTGCCGTCTCGATGACAAGCAACATCGAAGTGGCCACATACCGGAGCGGCCGGAGATTACTCGTGGACAACGACAGCAACCAGATAAGGGCATTTTCGAGAAGGTCGCCGTCGCCCTCTTTGTCATCGTCATTCTCATTCTCTGGAGTGATAAGCGCGTTCTTCTCGTGAGCAAGCAACATGATCTGCCGCACAAACTCAAAGAAGTTTTTCTTGAACACTTTGCTCTGCTTCCCCCTCCCGACTAGCAAAAACTCGTGCACTTTCTGCCGATAAAACCAGTTCTGGATCTCGGCCACCGTGTCGGGGGCGACCTCGACGTCCGCCACGTCATGCTCCTGCACCTGACTCAAGCACCCGCACGCCCGAAGCACGAGATTCACAAGCTCCTTCCAGGCGTAGTTGCGCAGCGCCTCGTAGTCGTCGAGCCAGGCGGTGGCGAGGTCGTCAATGTCCGCCTTCGGGACTTGCAACGCAGTGAAGAGGCGGTTCTCCACAAGGTTGTCTTCCAACTCGCGATAAAACTCCTCGCTCTGTTCCTTGTTACCGCCTCTTCCGTTTCCTCTCTGGGTCTTATTTCTCTGGGGCTTACTTCTCGTAGCCTGAGTCTTACTCTTCTTCTGCTTCTTCGTTGGAACGAACTCCTCTTCAGAGGTCTCCCCTGAGAAGCCGTCCGACGACTCTTGCTCCAAACTCTCATAAACATCGCTGTCATCGGGAACCACTGCTCTAGCCCGCTGTCTGGCAGAGCGTCTGCGGCTAGCCGTTTCCGTCGACATGGTGCTGTTGGTTGTTGTCGGCTGCCGATGCAAGTGTCAATGTTTCTGATCTGACGCGTAAATACGGTCACGTGACACATGGCTGACGCGTAGCAAATGGCTCTGAGACACTGCCAGTCAAGTGGGAAATGCTACTACGGAGTTTAACATGCATGACAATTCGTAACAGTAGGAATATTTAAATGCGGGTGGCACTGGCGGCGCAATGCTTTCACAGTGGACTGTGGCAGTGCGCCGGCGCAGCCAGTGTGCTGCGGTGCTAGTGGAGAGGAAGAGCGGGGCATGCCAGTGCCCAAAATGTACGTCCCAACACTCGTGACCAAGTGTGTTGACCTATCAAACTGACGGAGCTTGCAGTTTGGCCAGTGTGCTGCTTTTTAATACTGAGTCTGTCCAAATGCTCCTGAGACACTGCACACCGCGGTTGGGAGCAGGACACACCCAGTAGTTGGGAAGCAGCGGCTCTCAGATCGACTGCCTTTAGACAGCACAGCTTGGCAAGTGCAGAGTGGCACGCTATCTATAAGCTAGAAGCTAATCACTAAAAGAAGCCAACAGGAGGCTAGCAGCACAGAACCGAAATGAACCGGCAGAAAATGGCGGACTGCTGTCAAGCACTGCTTACCATACACAGAAGCTTTAAGGTCAGCCGCGAGCGGAGTACAGCCTCGGTTGACTAGCTGAGATCGCCCAGACCTTTGAGCACTGGCTAGTTGCCCCCTGCTTGAGGCACCGGCTAGGAATGGCAGGCTGCTCTCAAGCCTCAGGTATACAGGTAGCCGTAGCCCACTCTGGAATGGAGTGGAAAATGCTACTTCTCCGGCATTTCCCACAGTACTATAACAGTACACCGCAGCATACTGGCTGCGCCAGTGCACTGCTTCGCTCGGCTTAGCCAAGCACTCTCCGGTCAATCGGATTCGCGCAATTCAACCGGTCGAGATAGTACTTGATAAACTCAAACGATACCAAGGTCACCGCCAGCGACGGCACGGTCCGCGTGAGGTTCGTGGTGTAGCCCGAATAGAAACCCCGCAAGCCTTCTTGCTTATAAATATGTTTCATTGTGGATACGAGCCGTCCCTTTTTTACCAGGCCGTCTGTTGGCGACTGTATCTGGAGGCGGGTTCGCAAGACCTCATGCGGGTAGGTCAAAGTCAGAGCCATCATTTTGGACAACGAGGAAGCAACAATTAATTTCAAAAAGTAGTAAAATCTCTCTCTCTTTGCCTCCTGATCGTTCTTCTGCACAATGTCCATTCGGTTCTTCCCGTCGTTGATATTGCAGTTCAAACTTTTCTTGAGGAACTCATAGATCGGAAAGTGGATCGCCACGTGGAGGAGGCCAAACAACGAAGGAACGAGACCAGAGTAGAACACCAGGAGTCCTTCGTTCTGGTACATCTTTTTGAAGGCATTGAGGGTGCCGGAGTAGTAATGCCGCGAACTCTTCTTGGGATCCTTGTTCACACTCCCGTAGAGATTCTCGCCCTTCCCCGTCTGCAACATGAGGCGCGTCTTGACCACCCAGATTGGGTTGGTCAAAATCGTCAGTGCTGTCCCTGCGGTGATGGCACTCAACGAGTAGCCAGCATAGCTTGCCATCGGGTGTGCCGAGCTGTTTTCCGAAATGTCGATGTCAAAAAGACTTTTGAAAGCTTTGGGATAAAAGGGTTTAGCCTTCTCGTAGACCGTGAAATAGATCATCCAGGTTGGCAAGTAGCCGACAGTGATAGGCACTAGTCCCCTGTACAAACCGGGAACCCCTTCCTCTTTGAAAATCGTCCCTAACGTCCCAAGTATCCCCCTGTATTTTCTGGTGGCCCCTTTATTGGCCAGGAGCATGGCGCCTTGTGCCTGGAGTCGCGTCTTCGCAACGTCAAGCGGACACACCGCAACCCCCGCAAGAAACCCCGCAACGGCCCCGGAGACCGCACTGACCTGTGTGTGGCTCAAGTAGGATAGAACGGGAACCGGCTTGAAGTAGTGGGTGTTGGGGTACTGGATGCGGTCGTCCTGCTGCTCGTCTGAGTCTGGGTACGGGATCTCCTGGTCCGTGACCAGGGTGAAGTTTGGGGAGCGGGAGGCATGGCCGAAGGTGTGAGAGGAGCCCATTGAGTTGGTTTCTAAGATGGGCGGCGTTCTTGGATTTTCCTCTTTCTCTGGCATCGTGTGTGTGTCTCTGTGTGAGCTGCTTCCGCTTTAGTCTCTATAGTCTTCGACTCCCTATATCAAAATTCGTCAAGATTTGTCAGTATCTTTGCGGAATCCTTGTCATGAAATACCGCGTGAAATCGAGATGTGGTCAAGAATTCTCTGAGTGGGTGTGGCGCTGTACTAGTTCGCGCTTTCGATATCGAACTCAATTATTCACTGCATTTCGAATCATGGCAATCGCGGCTGCCGCCGACGCCGGGTGACCATTGCTAGCCCCACATTGGCCTTGCGGATGTGTTGCGGCAGTCCAGTAAGCAGCCTTGTAAAATAGGGTGATACATTATGATGTATATATATATATTTTATTAACAATTTTTAATTGAGCGAATTCATTATGATTAATTATTTTGGAGTATTTCTCGCAATGGCCATGAACTGGTTCAAACCATTCCTCTGTAGGTATGGGCCTGCCTCACGCGGCAGGGCGGATCCGAAGGCTACCCCACGGAAGCCGGTCCGCATCTGCAATGCGGCCGCTCAGCATTCAGGTAATGACCAAGACATAGTGAATACTACAAAGCCCACTACACTTTAGAATGCATCTTGAAACTTTGTGCCTCTGATGTTACCCTAGCCTCTTATGCTACTCATATTGGAAAACCTGAGCCAGTGCTACCACTGCTGCTAATACGCGTCGTCGAGTCTACTCCACGCCGCCGGAGCCAATTCCATGGAGCAGCGCACTGCAAAAGTGTTAGAACTATGGCAAGTGTTAGAACTATGGCAATGGCCCAGGCGCAACAAACAATTTATTAAAGAAGCATCACACTTTGCTGCCTAAGAAAGCGCTTAGCGACTGTTTTGCTGCCCATTTGGTTGTATAGTAACCAGTGTGTCTCTGAGCAGCGCACTTGCGAGCCCAGGGTGCTGTGTGCGAGAAAATTAAGTGGTATTGACCCCGGACTGCTAGAAACTCAAGCCGCTCTCGAACTGTCTGCCCGGCTGCTTGTATACTAGCTAAAGCAGCGCCCTGGCTGCGCCAGGCCACTGCTAGACTGCTCGACTGCTTGACAACTAGCTAACGCAGCGCCCTGGCTCCGCCAGGCCACTGCTACTGCTAATTAACTCCCAACCGCTCGTTCCTCGCCCGTCGCACCTCCTCCGCGCTCTGCTGCAAACCCATGCCAAACCGCTTTTGCTCCCCCGCGCTCGCCTGCTCTTCGCTCTCGTTGTGATGCCGCACCGAGCTGTCGGCCTGCAGCTCCAGCCCCGCCGAGTCTCTGGAGTCGTCATACTCAAGAATGTCTTCCGGGGTGAGCCGGATCGCCGTCGGTGGTCTTCTGAAGGTCATTTTTCAAAAGGGCAAAGCCAGCAAAAAAGTTAATGATTTGGGAAAGCGGTGTGTGTTTTGTATCTGATCCAAATGGAAAGTCTCAATCGCTTCGGTCTCAATCGCTTCAGTCTCGATCGCTTCCGTCTCGATCGCTCTTACTTGATGCAGGTTACCCTGCCCAGCATCTCCGGCTGCCATCGAGGCGGCAATCGCAAGGCATTCGATCGAGAGTCCAACAGCCAGACAGCAGGCAAAACCACCCACCAGTGTCCACCATCGCCGCTGCAGAACACACACACAATGGACACCTGCCGAATATGCCGGTGCGAGGCGCTCCCGGACAACCCGTTGTTCAACCCGTGCAAGTGCCGCGGGTCGATCAAGTACATCCACCAGGACTGTCTCATGGAGTGGCTCGAGCTGGCCCACAAGAAGCCCAAGTGCGACATCTGCAACACCGAGTACAAGTTCACGACGATCTATGCGGAGGATGCCCCGGACAGGGTGCCTGCGCGGCTCATACTAAGAACCATCTTGGAGTTTGCGTTCTTTGCAATGAAGATGTCGTTCATCGTGGTTCTGGTGATCGTTCTCGTGGTGTTGCAAGTGCCGGTCTTTTTCAAGCTCGCGGCCCGCGCCTGCACCTGGGTGCTCGACGGGAAGGTGCCGTATCCGGGCGCCTTGCTCAGTAGTGTGATATATGGGGACTATTTTCTCGTGAACTACGACAATTACGGGGAGTACCTAGAGAAGGCGGACGCTCCTCACCGGCGGTTCGACAACTGGGCATTGATACTCAAGACCACCTGGATCGATGCGGTCGGCTACATTTTTGCCATAATTATTGTGACCCTCGCATTATTTCTTGTGCGCGACCTTGTTGTGCGCGACGACGGCTTCCAAAAGGTGATCAGAAAAATCGTGCAGCGCCAGCAGGACGCGCGCGACCCGCGCATGCAGCTCTTAAAGGCGCTCGAGCAGCGCGTGAGAAGACGGGAGGGGCGGCAGGCGCGGCAGCGGCAGGAGAATGCAGAGGCAAACCCGGGCGATGCAAACAATGACCATGCCCCTGACCATGCCCCTGACCATGCCCCTGACCATGCCCCTGACCATGCTCCTGGCAATGCTCCTGGCAATGCCGCGCCTGATGGGTTTGCCCACCCGGATATCCCGCCACTCGCCGACTTCGAGGCCCCCACTTTGCAAGATCTCGACCCGACCGCGGGCTACGAGCCGTTGTTCCCGCCGCCGGGGCTCCACCAGGCGGTCGACGACGATCTTCATCACAGACTTGCGGCTGCCGTCGACGATATCATGGATGGGAATCACGTGCCAGGCGGGGGGCTCGACAATGGCAATGACCATGACCATGGCCATGACCATGGCCATGTCCCCGACTTGCACGACGCCGCGCTCCAGCGGCAGATCGAAGACCTTGACCGCATGCCGCCGCTCCGCGACGACGACGACACGGTGTTCAATCTCGACCTCACTGCGGGGCTTGCCGTCAAGGCGGCGTGCGTCGCGAATGCGGTGAGCGTGGTGTGGCTCACGGTGTTCTATCTCACGACGTCGATGATTGGCCGCACGATGATTGTAGGTTGCGTGTGGTTTACGGCGATGGTCAGCTTGGTTGCTGAGTTTCTCTGGAACGAGTTGGTCATATTTGCTGGGAAGAGTAAAACTATGGCGTTGCTCAGCCCCTATTTCTGGAAGAGCATGTCTAACTTGGAGTACTCTCCGAAGACCGCCTTGTTGTACGACCCCATCAACTTCGTCTACCAGCTCCATGTGAAACCCACCGTCGCGCTTTTTGACAACATGATCTTCATGCAGCAGCCGCCTCGCTTCATGGAACGCGCCGTGCAAACCGCTGCCGGCTACCTTGTCGTTGGCCTGCTTCTCTATGGTGTCATGCGGCGGTACCAGACCTCGGAGTTCTCAAAGACAAAGTTCACGGTCTGGACGACCATCTTCGAAGGTCTCTGCACCCTCAAGGTGTTTTTCATCTTCTTGCTTGAGCTTGTTTTGTTCCCAATCTACAGCGGCGTGTTGGTCGATTTCGCAATTGCCCCATTGGTCCTCAGCAAATTTCAGCTTCTGATCCCCAACATTTTTGACCCCCTGAACACTGTGACTAAAAGCGTGGTTCACGTCTTTGCTTCAAGCGATGCCGCCTCGCTCGTCCCGGAGTTCATGAAGTGGTTCTACTACTGGGGCACGGGCACCCTCTACATGTGCGCGCTCTCGTTGTTTGTCGGGATGACCAGAACACACATTCTCCGCCCTGGGGTGCTCTACTTCATCCGCCTGCCCGACGACCCAAACGCTCGGATCATGCATCACTGCATCATCAAGTCGATGCGTTCCCAGCTCTCGAAGATTGCGCTCAGCGGGATCATCTACAGCATCTTCATCGTCGTCGGCGTGGGCGGCATTACTTACCCGGCGCGCTTCTGGCTTCCCGCGGCGCTCAACGGCACTCAGCCGCTCCCGATCCGGTTTGAGAGCTTGCTCTACCGGGTTGCATCGCCGCTTCCCGTGATCTTTAGTCATTTCATGTGGAAGTTTTCCGGACACATTCGGGTGGTCACGATCTATGTCCGCATGTATTGGGAGAGAGCGTTCCAGTTGGCCTGCCATAACTTGAGATTGAGCTCATTCATGTTGGAGATTGATAATCCAAAAGAACGTGGCGTGCTTCACTATAGAAGCTTCTTTCACAGACTCTTCTCGAACGAGGCTCCTGACTACCAAAACCCTATTGCTCAGAGCAGTGTCAAGCCATATTTTGCAGACCATCCTGAGTCGAACGTCGTTTACGTCCCCGATGGCAACTACATTAGGGCCCCCGACAACGACGCTGCTCGCAAAATCTTGAAACGCATGTTCGTCCCGGTGACGAAAGACGACAAGCTTTTGCGGCCGATCGTCGAAAAGCACGACGAAGTCGAGAGCGACTCGTGGGATCTGGATTCAGAGACTCAGGACCTTTCGCCGACAAGTTATGCCGTGGTTTACAGACCTCCTAATTTTAGGGCCCGCGTTTTTGGCTTGTTGGGATACCTCTGGGGCTTCGCCGTGGTGCTTGTTGCCAGCGAGATCATTGTGTGTGCCCTTGTTGGAAGAGCGGTGATCGCTGTCATGTGCTACTTTGGCGGCGACCTCTTGCGTGTGCTCATCTACTCCGAACCCCCATTTTCTCTTACTGAAGTCAGATTGGACTTTCCCTCGTTGTCCATTGGCTTTGCCGTGTTCCACGAATTGGTTGTCGCTGGTACCAGTTTTGTCGAAGGACGCAAGGAGAAGAAACGGGCGCAGCAGCAACAGCAGGAGCAGCAGCAAACTGCGGATGCACAAGCGGACTCTGACTCTGAAGAGTTGGGCGTCTTAGGCGGCGAGATCGAGCAGGAGCCGGTTTGGAGATCCATTGGGGCCCACCTTCTTGATTTTTTCAAGAAAGCTTTCGACTTTGTGCTTTGGTGCGCCGCCTTCTCGTTGATTGTCTCCATTCTAATTGGCACTGCGATCTACGCACACTACTATGTTGCCAACTACCTCTATGCAATCTTCAACACTGCAGACCCGCTGCTCATTGCGAGAGACGCGCCGTTTGTTCTCAATACGAGAACCATAGTGCTCCACTTGTTGGTGGCGACTTACACCCTTGGACCAGTGCTCGTGGCACTTTTCAAGGGATTGCGCGCCTTTGACCTCACTCATATCAGCGAGTACAAGAGCACCGCGGTCGTGGCAAGAACGCTTTTGGTGCCGTTGGTTAAGGCGTCGGTTAAAACGGACGTGCTTGTGCTCATCGCCGAGCTTCTCCATTATCACAGAAGACAGACTGCCCCCGTTCCTTATGGGTTGCACGACCGCCTCATACTTGCATCTCCCCACATTGTACTCTTGGTGTACCTTGTGGGCTCCAATTTGCACACCTTTGCTACCCATATCCTTGACAAGGTGAACCTGATTGTCAAGAGCGAGCTCTATGGGAAGACCCTCAAGCTTGAGAACTTGGAGGCTAGCTAAAACCTATATAATATACTAGAAAGTACTGTCTAATACAGAGCGAAGAAACTTTGCTAACATTGAAAGGTGTAGCAGCAATGCATTGGCGAAGCATTGTGCTGTGCAGCAACAACTTGAGAAGTCAACAACACATGGCAACAGCCAAAAAACTGTAAATTTCGAGCCTCTGAGAAGCATACAGAGGTTGATGTCTACAGAAAGCTGCCCAATATACTTTTAATTGATGTAGTGTGCTCGGTGGTACTTAGAGTTCAACGGGCAGTGTGCTGCTGTTCTCCACTAGCAGTTTGCAGGGTTGAGGCTACCGCAACACATTGGCTCTGCCAGTGCACTGTTGGGCCTGACTACAACCCCTTAATGATGTTGATGTCATGGCAATCGGTCCCGACGGCCTTGTCAACAATTGCATACTGGTACTCGGAGTACTTGTAAGGATCATTGATATTCTTGCACGCCTTCAAGGTCTTGACTTTCCCGTCCTGCTGAAGATAGCCCTTGTCGTTGAAGGACCACTTTCCGGACGAAGTCCCCGCCGGCGAGACCTGCAAGGTGTTGGCATTGATCACGAGCTTTGCGTCAAAATCCCCGTCCTTTGACGTGATGGTCCGGCAGTACCGTCGTAATGATACTCGGCACTGGCACTGGCAACAAAGGCGTAGTTGATGCCGGCACCTTCGTGGCGGAAGTTGACGCCCTGGCCGGCAATGCCCTGGGTGTCCGAGTGGATTGCAAGCTTGATAGTTTCGGTCGAGCGTTTCTCAAGCGGAGCGGCAGAGGCAAGGGCCAAGAGGGTAGAGAAGGCAAGAGTGGAGAATTGCATGATGTTCGATAGAGATGTGTAGAAAGTGATTGATGATTAGTTAAATCGGGAGGAGCCCATGTATTTATAATGCTTCGAGCTGGATACAATTATATAATAGAATAGGTTCTATGCAACCTTCCGAATCTCTTTCGTCACACACATTCTACTGGCTGAATACTGGCTGTACCATGACGACACGGGTCTGGGAAATTTGAGGATATGGTTCTAAATTTGGAAGCCGATCGAGCGGCAGATTGTTTCATGCATGGAAATCCGCGCCTCCAAGGACCGCCCGTTTGCATGATCTGGGATCAGATGCAGAGTTCCAAATTGTCATCAATGGCTCTGTCAAAAACGAGACGAAACATTTGGGGTGTGTTTTGCAAGCCAGAAACTGAATCTTGATAAGCCTCAATTCCAACGAAACATGTCAAGTGTCAAAAAAAAAAGCCAATTTGATCCCCAACAATTAGGCTTTGCCGTACCTCTGAAGCAACGACGCCCCTCAAAGTAAGCTTCCGATCTTGTTTTGCATGACAATAGCCAACTGAGTATTTCGCGGAATACCCCAAGAAAAACACCCGACGTGAAATTCTGACTTGGCCTCCGAATACCGCCTCCAGCATCTTGCTCCAGCACCTGGCTCACTCAATTATTACTAAAATCAGTAAGGTGTATTGGTCATGCATTGCTATAGTATGTAGTGTGCCGTGCCGGACGGCGCAAGCCCGGGGCAACTGTTGATGCACCATGTTGCAATCAAGCCTGCCGTGAACTTTAGCCAGAACACTATGGGCCGCTAATTCAGAAGCAGCCGCCTACGCTACTCCTTCCAGCCATTGGTCTCAACAATATCCATGTTGTTCTCCTCCTCATGGTCGTCCTCTTTGCCGAACGTGCCAAAGTCAAACCCTTTAGTCGGCTTTTTTCGGTAGGTGATGCGTTCGACGTCGCGCAGAGTGTCAAGGCCTGTCTTGAGATCAAGCGTGGCACTGGCATCGGTGCTACTCTCGACGGCAGCCTGCAACTCAGCTTGGGCGGCCATTGGCTTCAAGACAGGTTCAGCAGAAGGCTCCTTCTGTTCCGGGTCATTCTCCTTGAGCACTGGGCTTGGAGATCGCTTCAGGACCCCAGGGGTTTCAGGCGTTGCTTTTTCCCCTGCTCCCGTTAACTCTGCCTTTGACTCGGAGCTCTTAGAACCTAAACTCTCGGGGACCGTGGTCTTCAGGTCGAGACTCTTCCGACCATCCTTCTCGGAATCCGCACCCTTCAGGGCCAGCCCCTTCAGCTCTCCTGGCCCCTCCTCGGTTCTCTCCTCTGTAATTTCCTCGACATCCGAGTAGTCATCGGGCTTTGGGACATTCTCACTTGCATCGGGCTTGGCAACATTTTTCGACTTCCCGCCGTTCGCCTGGGTTTCAAGCTGCATCAACTCTTCTCTGAGCTTAGACCGCAATTTCTCCCTCTCATTTTTGACAAAGATCGAGCCTAAGATTGGCGCCGCTTTCTGACGAATCATGGTTCTTGCCCAGAAACTGAGGCACCGCGTCGCATTATCAAGAAACTGCTGCACGTTGTAGATTACGTGTATTCCACAGTCGTTAAAGTTGCGCTGCCGCGGTACGTATGCCTTGGTCACCTCAAACTGGTCTTCTCTGAGCTCCACCTTGAGAATGTCCTTGGCGTAGCCAATGAGACTCAGCATGATGGGAATCTTGATCTGGTCGTGCTGTTGTGCAAGGGAGTCAAAGTAAAATATATGGATTTTTTCGGGGTCCGGCCTTACTTCGTCAATAATATCTCCCAGCGAGATGCTAGTCTCTTGCTTCACACTGCTATCTTCCCACCTCTCTCCCTTGGCTTTGGCAATGACGGCGGGAAAATTATAAATCACTGCACAATACCAGTGGAGGTCCTCATTAATAGGCATAATAATGTACTTGTGTTTCGACAATTCTATCTTGCGGAGCCATCTCTGGATAGTAGAATAGTACTGCTCGTTCTCGGCAGTCATAAGCTTTGTGTAGAAATAAGACGTAAGAACGTGCGCCTCGTCTTGGCCGAGCGTGTTGTTGCTGACCGCCTTCTCAATATGGTACTTCAAAAAAAAATCGATGAGCGAGTCGTTGATCCATTGATTATCATAGAGACAACAATAATCGCTAACCAGGATAGTGATTTGGCTGCGGTCCTGAAACTTGTAGCTCAACTGCTCGAACTCGTCGGTGTGCATGACCCCGGCGTTGTCCGTTAGATTGAGCTCACGAGATTCTCGGCGTGGATTTCTCCGGAGAGGTGTCAGCAGAGTAGAAACGGGCCTCTGCTCGGAAGAGGCGTAAAAGCTGGTGGGGTCTGTGGGGGTGACAACTTTGCGAAGCGGGGCGGCTTTAGAATTACTGGACGACTTCTTGCTATCCAACAGCCTGAGCTGCTTTGTTAGGAAAGACGGCCCCCCTGCAACCTTCTCATTGAATGTGGTAAATAGCATAGACTCAGTAATAGACTTGATAGGTATCTTTGACTCAGATTGGGATTGCTGCTTCATGTCTCTGATAGCCCCGAGTAAAAATTTCTGGTACGTCCCGCTCTGCTTGGACAGGATCTCGGCCATCGGTCGGGCCCTTTTGAGCACAAACACGAGATTCTTGCCATTCTTGTAGATTTTGTCAACATCACTGATAGCGTATTCCACTATTTTCAGAGACAAGATTTGGATGGTCTCCTGCTCAGTAACACGGAAGCCTAAATAGCTGCCATTCGGGGGAGCGTATAAGCTGCCCTGAACAAGTCGGATATTGTCAAAGAAAAGAAGCGTGCACTTGAAGCTCATTCCAATACGCAACGACGACCAGCTGTCGTCAGATAGGCCCGAAAGACTAATAGGGATCGGCGACGCCTTCGACTTTTTGAGGAGCAGTCCCGTGCCATTTTCTGCGCTCCCTGCTTTTTGTGCCAGGCCCTGCCCCAAGCCCTGCCTGCTCCTCACTGTCAGCTCTATGATCTGGCTATTTGACAGCTGAGATTTGGTCTGTGGCTTGGGTTTCCCAACTGAAAAGTGGGCTGTTGTGGGTGACGACTTCCGACTATTATCACGACTGCTGTTCTGACTACTCGCTTGGCTAGAAGGGCTCAGCTTGGTCTGGAAGAACCGGCTCTTCAAGGGCGTCACGTTGACCAGAGGTTTTTGCACGGGTAATGTTTTACTCTCTGAATCCACCTTACTTCCCACCTTGCTTCCCAACTTGTTTTCCGCCTTGGTATATGTCTTCCGATTTTGCGGATTGATCTGCAACTTTTGAATGACCTTCGACACATCGCTCTGCTCACTCTTCTTGGACACAGGGGACCTACTTTTTTCTTCACCAAAATCAAAAGTCCCGTAGAATTTGCGCGAGCCAGTAGTATTTGGCATCTCGATCGGTGGGGTGCTCAGCTTTTGCCCGATGTCCATGGGCGTGCCACCCCACTGCTGCTCTAATTCCTGATCGGTGTCCGACTCGTTGTCCACCGGTATGCTATCGTTCATCTTCTTGCCGGGGGAGTCGGCAACAAGAGCCGCTGTGCTTGTAGGAAAGTCCAAGAAACGGGCCGGAAGGGTCTCATTCTTTGTAGACAACTCAACGTTGAGCGTCTCCTTCTCCGGGGCAGTGTCTAACACCAAGCTGTCCTTACTCCCCACAGAGTATACTTGACGCTTCTTAGACTCCACAGGCTTAGTTTTGCTCTGACTAACACTCCGCTTTTGACCCGTCGGGCTATCTAGAAGCTTCCCACTGGGCACTCTCTCCGCGTCCTCGATGCTGTGTATTATTGGTTCGACTATTTTCAGACCCTTCTGGTCTCGACCTTTATGCCTCAGCATCTTGCCACTGCTCTTTGTTTGACTCTGACTTCTTCCAGCCGGCTTCTGGTTGTCGGGCTCAACATTTGACCCACTTTCATCACCGCTGTCGATGTGGGTCACCACGGGAGCACGCGCCGCAACCCGCGAACTCCGCTTTTTGGCGGGGTCCATTGCGCTGTGACTCGTGCGGCTAAACATATATATTTGCCGCAAAAAAAGCGCAATGCCAGGGCTGTAGTGTGTGCCTCTTTTGAGATAACTCTCACGCCCCAGATCAGCCTGGCTTAGAAAAGTGATGCGGTTACCCGGGCTTAATATACGCGCAGGAAGTGCTTGAGTCTTTTCTGCACATCTCAGCGATGAGTGTAACAAGAGTGCTTTCAAGATTATACACAAAGCACTGGCACTTTGTCTGTCGAATGCGACATTCATATTAGAAGCACCTGGATCCACGGCTATCAGCTGGCTATCAGCTGGCCAACACCCCGAGACTGAATGAAGCTGCACTGTAGTGAGTGCACTGTGCTGCGTCGGCACATGTTGTACTGGAATTAAATTTTTGCAAATGTTTTTTTATTAGTTACTACTTGAGCTGCGGTTGGCAAAGCCATGGCGCTGCGATGCAATGTCAGACATTGATGGCAGAAATCACATTGCAGCGCCCTGGCTCCGCCACTGCACTGCTCCATCACTGCTCCATCACTGCTACGACTTTCTCATATGGATATATTCACTCTATTGTACAACCGTCTTTCAGGTCTCGTCTCGGTTGCCGCGAGCACCGGCATGGTCGCTTACCATCAGGCGTCCCAAAACGACTGGCTGTGCTTGACCGCGTATAGAAACTGTGTGTCAAGAACTGTGTGTCAAGGACTGCGTGTCAAGGACTGCGTGTCAAGGACTGTGGGTCAAGGATTGTTAAAAAAGCTTCTAACTTGTTTTTTTCGCAGAGCGAGTGGTGCAGTGTAGCAGCAAGCGCACACAGCAAGCGAAGCGCAGCCATCAATGTACGCCATCAATGTCAGCCATCAATGTCAGCATCACATCGCAGCGCCCTGGCTTCGCCAGTGCACTGCTTCACTGCTCTATCTGAGATAGTCCCGGAGATACCCGCCCAACTTATTCGCACCGCTCTCCAACGCATCCTTCAACACCGTCACGTCCTGCCCCGTGGTGCTCTGAATGGTGTTGGCAATCTGCCGCGCAGTGTCCTCAAGGTCCATGTCTCTGATGTTGAACGAGTCGCCGTTGCCGCCTGCTCTTGGCTGGGCCTCTTCTTCCTCACCGAAATAGGCCGCCGACGAGATCCCCGACGCCCCGCCGAACGAGGAAAGCTTCTGGCGTGCCTCGCTCTGCGCCGTCGGGTCGTACAGGTTCCGGCCAAAGTACTGGTCCAGGGAGATGGCCTTCTGCCCGCCGTACTTGTTTTCCACCTGGCCCGTGTAAGCCACCTGTGCTTTCTTGGTGGAGGCAGTCGATTCCTCCGGCTGGGTGTTGGCCACCATTCCGAACCCGAGCTTGGCGAACTTTGGAGTGACCGACTCGACGGTTTCCCTCTGAACAGGGGCGTCCTCGAAAGTGTCGTTGTCAACAGGGGCGCTGGAGGCAAACGACGAGCTTGGCTTGGCCTTTGGCTGGGTCTTGGTGACCGAGACGTGGTCCTCGTCGTCGGCCGGGTTGTAGCCCAACTTCTTGGCCTCCTCCGCCTCCCGCTGCGCCTCCTTCTCGGCGGCCTCGAAATCAATGTCGGCGGCGCTCATCTTCTTGGCACCCAACTTGGTCTTGCGCGCCGCGCCGCCGCCCAATATCAGGTGTTTCTTTGTGCCGCTCGACTTGAGCACCTGTCTCCGGACGGGCGCCTTTGTGGGGGCGGCTTTGGTAAGGACGGCCTCCGGGGTGGACGACCGCGAGAGAGACGGCGACGGGGTGCTGGCTTGGGGCTTCTCCCAGTTGGAAAAGAAGTCATCGGTGCTGCTTGCCGCAGCACTGGCATTCTCCAGAGAGCTCTCGGCCGCCTCATCAACGACGCGCTCCGGGAACGACTGCTCGTCGCGTTTGGCCCGCGCAGCAAGGTCCTTCTTGTAGTTCACCGCCACCGGGCTCGTGTACTTCTGCTTGGCGTCGCGCGTCAACAACCCGCCGCCGCCGTGCTTGGTGAAGTACTCGCGGGCCACCTTGTTCCCGCCGACCTTCATGCCGCGCAACTGGATTCTTGTCCACTTGTCGAGGTTCGAGCTCTTGACAAACGAGATGTGCACCCCGAGGTTGCGGTGCACCGCAGAGCACTCCATGCAGAGGAACACCCCAAACGGCACCGAGGTCCAGGTCGGGTTCTTGTTGGGGCAGTCGAAGCAGGCCTTGTTGACTGGGAGTTTCTGCAACTTGGCAAAGACGGCCTTGATTTCTTCGGGGGTCGCGAGTTCGTCCGACATGGCAGAGCGGTAGACAATCAGTTGACTGGTTGATCCTGTCGAATCAGTATTTCACTGAAAACAAGACGTGGTGGTTTGTCGGTAGGGTAACGTTGCAGTGGACCGCGAAGCGGGACGCTGAGGTGCTGTGTTGCACTCAGCACTGGCGAGCGTCAGCGAGGAAGTGCGTGAGAGCATTCAGCAGAAGTGTTGTAATGGCAGAAGTGTTGTACAATGCGCTTAGCGTGTTGAATGCTTTCACGTACTGGCGAGCGTCTACGTTCACGCACTGGCGAGCGTCAGCGAGACAGTGCAGTGCTCCTGCTTACTAAGGTTTTCCAATTATGATTGAACTTCTACTAACAATTTTTTTTCTTACACTTTATTTTCTAATAATATAGCCATTAATGAGTAGTCAAATGATAAAAAAGCAAATACGCCTAACAAAAAGTCAGACAATGTTGTTGGAAACGCCAGTGGCGGCCCGGGAAAACGACGCATACTTCTTGAACGGGTCGTTTCTCTCCAACTCGTGTTCCGGATTCTTGGCCTTGTTGGCGCTGTGACGGAAGTACGCCCGCTTGCCAAACTTCCAGGCCTCAGAGCCGCCCAAAAACAAAAGGGTAAATGCAACCGCCAATCCCCACTCGTAGCCAATGCCGATGTGCAAAAACACCTTGTCGTTGATGACTGGAATGTAGATCACGGGGAAGACACTGAAAAAGCCAAGCACAACCGACCAGAACAAGAACTGGTTGCCCCACAAGGTCTCCCAGGTCTGCTTCCACCATGGGCCGTCGTACTCGGAGTCCATTTTGAACAACGAGTTTCTCGAGTGCACACACTCCCAGGCAAGAATCAAGGCGCACCAGGTCATAACGACAAAGGAGCCGGATCTCGCACGGAAGACAAGGTCGCAAGTGTGTTTCGAAGCCGAATTGGTGTTGCAAAGCTCCCCGAGATCGCCATTGCCGACGCCGTACATGACAATGACAAAGTTCATGAGACAGCAAATGGCCATCCACAAGCCGTAGGCAAACATATCGGTGATGACTTCCCAAGTGAAAATCGTGGAGTCTGGCGACTGCAAAAGAATCTCGGGCGCCGCTTTCTGCCCGGCCAAACCGATGGCCGGAAAGCAACTGGTGACAACAAGGATCCAGAGCACTTCGACAGGCGACAAAGGAAACACGGAGTAGCCGTCCTTGTCGATGAAAGCAAGGCCCACCATGAGGTAAATGGCCTGGGCAACGTTCTCGGCAAGCAACTGCAACACAAACTTCTTGATGTTCTCGGACATACGGCGGCCCTCCTCAACAGCATTGAGGATCGAGGCAAAGTTGTCATCGGCCAACACAATGTCCGACGCCTCCTTGGCGACATCGGATCCGTTCATGCCCATTGCAACACCAACATCGGCCTTTTTCAAAGAAGGAGAGTCGTTGACGCCATCTCCCGTCATTGCCGCAAACTTCTTCCGGCGGTGCAACGCGTCGATCATGCGGACCTTGGTCTGCGGAGCGCAGCGCGCAATCACCAATGGAAGAACTGGCAAGGCGTCGATTTCGTCATCGGACATCTTGTCAAACTCGTTGGCGGTCATCGCCATGGCCTCAATGACTTCCTGGCTGTAGTGGTACAAGTTGCGCGGCAAGATCCCGACCTCCTGGGCAATGGCCTTGGCGGTGAGGAGATGGTCGCCCGTCAACATGCGAACATGGATTCCTGCATGGTGGCACAAGCTGACAGAGTGCGCGGTCTCAACACGAGGTGGGTCGTAGATCCCCACCAACCCCTGGAAATGAAGCCCGGACTCAATTTGGTCTCTCTCGCCAATGTCCACGTGAACGCTGGAGATGTCTCTGGTGGCAAGCGCCAAGACGCGCAAACCTTGAGAAGAGAGAACCGTCATCTGGTCTTCAATGAGTTGTTTGTCCGCGTCGGTCAACTCGCGGGGTTCCGAAACGTCAAAGTTCTCGTCGTTTTCAGACTGCCCCTCCCAGGTCGTGCAGCAGCCAAGAACACGCTCAACGGCTCCCTTGGTGAAGACTCTGATATCAGAAGTCTCGTGGTGCTGGAAGATGGAGCTCATACGCTTGATGGACGAGTCGAACGGGTACTCCTTGACGTGCTCATACTGTGGGTCCAACTGCTCCTTGGTGTAGCCATCGAAACGAGAGGTGAAGACACGGATGGCAATCTCAGTCGCATCCCCATGAGCCTTCCAGACCTTCTTGTCAGAGCCCTCCTCGGCAACCTGGCGCACAGTGGCAATGTTAGCCAACGCACCAGTGAGCAACCAGTTCACAAAGCTCTGTGGCAAAGTTCCATCCAACGGAGTAGGCTGCGCCTTACCACCTTCCTCGTGGACCAGCTTGAGCGCCACAGGGCTCTGGCTCTTGAAAAACTGGACTTCCCCGACGGTAGGATTGTGGACTTCGTTGGAGTTCTCAACCGAGAAAGTACCGACATTAGGAACCCATGCCTTCTTGGCAATCATCTTACCCTGCGTCAAAGTGCCGGTCTTGTCGGAGCAAATGTCGTTGATGCCCCCAAGAACTTCCAAGGAGTCCAACTTGCGCACAATGACGTTACGGCGGGACATCACGTTGGCACCGACCGCCATGGTAATAGTAAGAACGACTTTCAAGGCGGATGGGATCATGGAGAGGGCAACGCAGATGGCGTAGATGGCAACCTCCTTGTTCACCTTGAACTTCTGGGAGGCCATCACAATAATGGCAAAGAGACAGGCAACAAGAAACAAGAAAACAGCAAGCCAGGAGAGCTTAATGCCCAATGGCGTGCCGTTATTGACGCCCAAGAGGTTGCCGAAAATGTCCTTGATACTGCCAAAAAAGGCGTGGGCGTATTCTTTCTTTTGCGGCTTCCGTCCATCGCTCTTGTCGACATGGCGCACAAGGTGGTTCCCCTCCTGCAAAGACTTGGCAATCTTGCCGATCTCCGTGTTGAGACCGGTGGCAATCACGATTCCGGTTCCGCGACCCTTGGAAACAACAGAAGAGCTGTAGGCCAAGTTCAAGCGGTCTCCCACCGGCACGTCCTCCCCTCCTTCGTACACCTGAGTGTGGTCTTTGACGATCGGCAACGACTCGCCCGTCAAAAGCGCCTCGTCGGTCTCCAAGTTCATAGTGTCAATCAAACGGAGATCGGCAGGCACAGTGTCGCCGACGCTGATATGGACAATATCGCCGGGGACGGTCTCGATGGCAGAGATGGTAGAGTCCTCGCCGTTTCTCGTCACATGGGAAGACGGACTCGAAAG
Organism: Saccharomycopsis fodiens; assembly: GCA_002564235.1. Lineage (NCBI taxonomy): Eukaryota > Fungi > Ascomycota > Saccharomycetes > Ascoideales > Saccharomycopsidaceae > Saccharomycopsis > Saccharomycopsis fodiens. The sequence goes on along the minus strand of JNFV01000005.1, from coordinate 1,663,602 downwards.
AGAAGACAAAGCGCCCATGGTCTGCTCGGCTTTGAGCTCTTGCACGAAGCCAATGACAACATTCAACAAGACGACAAAGACAATGACCCCACCGGAGATCCAGTCCTTAATGGCAAACGCAATTATAAGCGCAATAATGAGCACAACCATCATGGCGTTGAACACCTGGTGCGCAAAGATCTTGGCGTACGAGATTTTTCCGCCGTCGCCAGTGGTGTTTGGTCCCCACTTGGCAGCAGCGGCGCTGACTGCAGAGGTGCTGAGACCATCGTCAATGCTGGTGCCAAAGGCCGCCTCGACCTCTTTGATGGTCAACCGGAAGTACTCATCGGCACCGGTCTGGCTGTCGCTGGTGTGCAGCTTGTTCTCAATTGAATATTCGACTTTGCTCGCTTCTTTCTCCTTGATCATGTTAGTTGTTGACAAAGAAATGCAAAGAAGGTTGTTGATTGCTGCCAAGTATTGCGGGGACCCCGCTGCTTAAGTAGCTGTGGCGCCGCTGGCGTGAAGGTTTCTGGGGCTGCAGCCGGAGAAACTGCCAAGCACTTGCTATCACTAAACCCGAATCCTTCTTGGCGAATGAATAACATCCCGAATGACGCCTTTCGGATGAGGAATGTTGCTAGACAATGTAGTCCTTCAAACAGGTATTCTCCTGGCTTTTACTTTTCATTTGAACCCCGACTCGACACCTTTGGCGGTGGTCAAAAGCGGCTCGTGCTCCTTCACGATCTATATACCTATGCATGCTAATGCATCTCGCTGCACCTCCCCGAGCCATACTTCTGGCTGCGTCCGCCGCTGAGGCCGCACAAGCAACAGAGGACGCATAATCTCTGCGACACTCGTCGCCGCCAAGACCCGCACAGCCGACTTTGCGGAAACCACGTGCCTCCGCCACCGGTTTCCCGACGTGGAATAATGCCGCCTATGCTTCCACCCCCGCTTTTGCCGCAGCTGCTGCCTGTTTAGTGTATAACCCCGCAGTTTCTGCAGCTTCTGCTTCCCGTGCTTCCCATACTCCGCCTCGTGCTTCGCCATCCGACAGTGGCCATCACCAAAACTAAAAAAGATGATGTTGGGATGTATTTGTAGTGCCGTTAGTAAACGCGGCGTGCCCAGCTGGACATTTTTTTCGCTTTTCGCTTGGTGAAAACCATCGATTCCCGCACCGGGTAACCCCAAAAAGTTCAAAATCTTTGGGCCGAGTGTCGCCCAGTGCTGCGAATAACGAGTCAAGGGAGCGTGTTGTACCTTCCTAACACTCTAGGTTTTGCAAAAAATGTCCTCCGTTACCAAGAGAAGACGGCTGAGCCTGGTGTCTAATGGCGAGGCTGGCACCGTTCCGAAAACCCGGATAATACAGGCGATTATGGAGAACCAGGAGCTTGAAAAAGAGCAGTCTGAGGGCAGCGACAATGCCATGGAGAGTGAGCAGGAGCCGTCGGAAGATGAGTCTGACAAGGAGGACGACTCTGCCGACAAAAGGGAGTTGCAAAAAAAGAAGAGAAAAACCGAGAAGGACTATAAGGACATGCAGATTGCCCGGGAGACGGCCGAGCTCTTCAAGCTGAACATCTTCAAGATGCAAATTGACGAGTTGGTCAAAGAAGTGAAGCTCAATGACACGCGGATCACTGCTGCCGAGGATTTCTTGCACAGCTTGTACAGTGCGATCCAGGCGATTCCAGAGGCCACGGAGTTGACGCTTGAGGCGGCGCAGAAGGTGCACTCTAGCAACACGAAGCACGGGAAGTTCCAGAAGATCCAGATTCCGTTCAGCGATCCGAAGCCTGTGAATATCAATTATAAATTCGCGTACTTGAAGCCCCGTGACATTACTCTTGTCGGCTCCTTTGGCTTGAAAGCCGGCATCCAGCTCCCCTTCAACAACGTCATTGACTTGAACGTCCAGATGCCGGAGAGCATCTTTGAAAAAAAGGACTATCTCAATTATCGCGCTTCCCACAAGAGAGCGTTTTACTTGGCCCAGCTCACCAGAGGTTTGGTTGACAGTGTCGGCGTTTCCCATCAGTTCTTGAAATTCCACTATGAATACGTGAACAACGACCCCTTGACCCCCGCGCTCCGCATCGACTGTGCGCCGTTCGACCTCGACCACAAACTCAACTTTTATCAGAGCAAATTTCTGGTGCGTTTGATTGTGTCCTTTCCCTTCGGCCTTTTTGACAGAAAAAAATTGCTTCCGACAAAAAACTGCATCCGCATTCAGCACCATGCCGCCGAGGAGTTGCCCGCGACCCCGCTTTACAATGCGTCGCTTGTATCCAACTCCTGTTTTGATCATTATCTCAAGATTCTCTACAAGTCTAAAAAACAGGTTGAGGCATTTGGCGATGCCTGCATTTTGGGAAGACTCTGGCTCATGCAGCGAGGCTTCAAGTCTGGCGCCATGGGCCACGGCGGGTTTGGCTTTTTTKAATTCCTGACGCTCATGGCCCTCTTGCTCAAGGGCGGTGGCGTTGAGGGGAACAAGCTCTTGCTCAGTGGGTTTTCGCTGTACCAGCTTTTCAAGGGGGTAGTGAAGTACTTGGCCACCATGGACCTCAGTGACAGTGGTCATGTCGATTTTTATTCGAAAGACGGCTCTGTTGCGAAAGCCAAGTATGTCGATGAGGGCTACAATGTGCCTACCATTTGGGACAAGACGACTTCGTTGAACATTTTGTGGAAGATGACTCCAGCTTCTTACCAGTTGCTCCGTCATGAGGCTCAAATCACGTTAGCCTTGCTCAACGATAATGTCAAAGACAGTTTCGATGCGGTGTTCCTCAAGAAGAACGACATTGCCTACCTCAAGTATGACATCAACATCGAACTTCCCGTTCCAAAATTCTCCCAGAGCGACGCATTGGACCTTTCTGACAGTAAAGCGGGCATCCCTTTCCTGCCAGCAGAACGCATCACCTTCGTGAATTACGAAAACTTCATCAAGAACAAGATCTACACGATTCTTCACACGGGGCTTGCCTCAAAAATCAAGCAGCTCCTGATCAAGATCGTGGACCACAGTGTCAATGAGTACAAGCAGATATCTGGGACTCGCACCACTTTGAACCGCCGCAAGCCGGAACTCAATTTGAGCACGTCCAAGATCCATATCGGGATTATTCTCAACCAGGAGGAGGCTGAAAAGGTGCTCATCAAGGGGCCATCCAACACAGACACTGAGGCTAGCGAGGAGTTCTGCCAGTTCTGGGGGAACAAGGTTACCTTGAGAAGATTCAAGGATAGCACCATTAGTCACTGTGTTGTGTGGGAACTGTCTGCCAGTGAACCGGTTATTGTCAAGATGATCAAATACTTGTTTGCCCAGCACATTGACCCGTTCACGGCGGACAACATCGTGCTGCAAGGTTCGGAACTTCAGAGCAAGTTACCGTTGCCTTTGCTCCCGGCCGCCTCTAAAAGTCCCGTGACCAACGTCAATGGTTTCAATGCCTTCAAGACGAGTTTTGAGAACTTGCAGAAGGTCATTGTCGGACTCAATGACGGTTTGCCATTGTCTGTGAAGTCGTTGCTCCCAGCGGGCTCTTCTTTCCGCTACACGTCTCTCTTGGCGCCTGTCCCGTTCGCCACGTCTAACCCGTCTTTCTTCCAGGACGTCGTGCTTGAGTTCGAGACATCTAAGAGCTGGCCCGACGATCTCATCGCGTTGGAAAATACTAAGACCGCGTTTCTTATCAAGCTCTTTGAGTTGTTGAAGGCCAGCAACAGTGCAGAGAGCTATACGGCTTTCATCGAGGAAGACAAGGAGAGCATTCCCCACAATGATGCCATCACTACGCTTTGCGTCTTAACTCCTGAGGGGTATGGTTTCCGCATCAGAGTGTTGACCGAACGTGACGAAATTCTTTACCTCCGGGCCAATGCGAACGTCACCAAGGACAAGAAACTGTTGCTTGAGCAGATCTACTTGCGGTTTAGCCAGCGCTACATCGGCTCTGTGAAGCAGACCCGCACGTTCTCGACCTTGCTGCACCATTTCCTCTACCTCTCGCCAACGATCCGTCTTTTCAAAAAATGGCTCGACGACCAACTTCTCCTCTGCCATCTCCCAGAAGAGTTGGTTGAATTGCTTGCCGTGAAGGTTTTTGTGGACCTGGACCTGTGGGTGCCTCCCTCCGGGGTTGCCAATGGGTTCCTCAGAATTTTGTACTTCTTGGCTCATTGGAACTGGAAAGAGGATCCCTTGATCCTTGACCTTGCGCGGAAGCTCGATCGCGAGTTGCAGCTGAGTATCGAGGGGATCGATATTGCAGAGGAGGTGTATTCGAAATACTCTGATAAGTTGCTGGTCAGCACGTATCACAATATTGCTGCGAATTTCGAAACCGTTCGCAAGACCGATCCTAACGGTTTGAAGACCCAGTTTTTTGTGGGGACCAAGGACGACAATTCGGGAGTCCTTTTCGGCCACGGCGTGCCATTGCCGATTGCCGCAAGACTCACCGCCCTCTCTCGGGCCCTGATCAATCTTGTCGAAACCCGCGGCTTTGACGCGGCCACCGTGGGGCTTCTCTTCAAGCCTGCCTTTGACGACTACGACATCGTCATCAAGACAAAGGGGGTTCCTTTGGGTGAGTCGAGTGGGATCCTTACTAGTTCGACCTACAAGAATTTGACCGGGGCCAGTGGCTTTGGCGCCGCTACTGAAAAGCCACTGGCGATTTGTGAGAAATTCGACCCCATCGGGGCCTTTGTCGCTGCGCTCAACGACAAGTACGCAAACATCGTGTTGTTCTCGCGTCACACGGTGGCCTCTAGCAAGCTGGGCGACTCGGTGGTGACCGGGATCTTTTATCCAAATGCGTTGGTGGAAAAACCGTTCAAGGTGACGCTTGGCTACAATGTGAAGCCGTCCTCTGGAGAGCAGGTCGTTATCAACAAAGACGCGGTTCTTGCCGAGATCGCTTCCCTAGGCGGCGACTTGATCCGCCTGTTCAAGGTCAAATAGGGGCAAGGCCACAGGCTCTGCCCTGAGCGTGGTCGAGGAATTACATAGACAGTCGCATCCGAGAGATGCAAAAATTAATAGAACTAGCGCCGGAGACCAGAAGTCGGCTTCTGCGCGTAACCAAAGGGGTGTAGAGGGGCAATCGACCAAACGATGAAACTGCCAAGCATTCGACAGTCGGAGACTGGCGGATGCCCAAACGGTGATACTGCCAAGCATGAACCATGAAACTGCCAATATGTCACTGCCAGATAGTGCAGCCCTGCCATCATCACCGTCACTACTGCACACAAGCATTACTGCACACAAGAATTGTAAGGCTGCCTCTAAACGCGCCGCAAAACCTCGACTTGTTGGCGACCGTCACAGTGGCTACTCAACAGCACATTGGCTCTGCCGCTTCGCATCCGGACTTCAGCCGTCGAATGCTGACAAATATAGGGCTGTGCAAAACAAAGTTTAGAGACCAAAGATGAGTCCGACGGCCGGCAGTGAGAAGCCTAATCAAGTTGAGGTCCAAGCAGGGCTTTACGCTATGCTTTGTCCTGAACAACATTAATCAGTAATGCCGATCAGAGAGTCTCCGTTATCATAAGAGGCAGAATGGTGGCCAATGTGCTACTGCATAGCCACTGTCTAGTTACTAGCGGCAAACCGAAACTCCTACTGCTTTTGTCCTACTGCTTTCGTCCTACTACTTTGTTCTACTACTTTGTCTTACTACTTTGTCCTACTACTTTGTCCTACTACTTTGTCCTACTACTGCAGCATCGCTCCTACTTGGCATCCGCCGGTTTTCGAAATTTAAGTCCGCGCGGAGGTCCGCGCTTGCTCGTAAGAATTTGTAAGATGCGTCACGATCTGTCAGCCCGCAGCTCGGCCCGCCTGCAGCCTGCGGGTCCACACAGGGGTTTCCAGAACTATATATGAGGAGTGTTCCACCTCTGAACTCAAGAGAGTCCTCAAGCATTATTCCTCACACCCAACCAAGCACCAAGCACCAATAATCAAGCACAGCCAACTGAAAACTAACTAAAAACCAACAAGCAATGACTAAAGGAGTTTACACTGAGAACGGGAAGCCGGTCTATGGCGACGTCACAATTGCCCCACTCAATCAGGGAGAGACGACCATTGCAGTGGAAGCCGTGGGCTACCACCACTTGGTGAAAGCCAGGGCCCTGGGGCAGCACTATTCTTCCACAAAGGACACGGGCAAGACTCCGATCGGGGTGGATGGGTATGGAAAGGACAAGAGCGGCAAGCCTGTTTTTTTCTACTCGTTTGGCGGCCTGTATGCGGAGGAGGTCCATGTTCCAGCAGGCCAGGTTGTGCCGTTGCCAGAAAACAGCATTGCCAATGCCGGGGAGAAGGTTGCCGCTCTAGGGAACAGTGCCATGTCGGTATTGTTTGCCTTTGCCAGAGTGCCGCAGATCCCGAAGGACCCGGTAGTGACGATCCTAGGAGTCACTGGGTCTGCCGGTAAGATGGCAATCCAAGTCAGTAAGAAGATCTATGGAGCGAAGACAGTTCTTGGGGTGGGCAGAAACAAGGTCAAACTCGATGCTCTCAGGGAGAGCGAGCCCTTGCTCGACGAAGTCCTTGCCTTTGACGGGGACGCTGCTGCCACGTCCTTGCTGCAGTCGGACATCGTTCTTGACTACTTGTGGGGTGAGCCTGCGACACAGTACATCAATGAGATAGTGAAGACCCGCCCAGATTCGACTAAGCCTCTTTATTGGATCCAGATCGGACAAGCTGCTGGCAATGCCGAGGTCTCGCTCTCCGCCAGCTTGTTCCGCAGCAACAATTTCTTCCTTCTTGGGAGCGGCATTGGGCCACTCAGTAAGGAGGTTGAAAGGGAGACATTCGAGAAGATCGTGGAGGCAATTGCCACCGGGAAGTTGGACTTGCCGACCGAGGCGGTGCCATTGAAGAGTATTGGGGAAGTTTGGGACAAGCCGTTGAGTACCGAGAAGAGAACCTACTTTACGGTTTAGCATTCACCGAGCGAAGACCGGCGGTTGCAGAGTAGCAGAAAGAGTGGTTCAAGCCCAGCATCATGAGCTGTCGTCTGCTACAGTCTGTTGGTATTGACTTTTTTACCTACATGTTCAGAAGTGCCGGAAGTCTGGCGACTCTGCGGCAGAGAGTGTTGCAAACAACAGGATGGTAGTATTATGCTGCTCTGGCAATTGAATATATACTCAGCGGTGGGTGCTTTGTGTTGCGTTATATATTATATACTTGATGAAAAATTTTGGATTCAAGATGTTGAGTAGTTGGCAAGCTGACACTCCCAGTCAGTGGAGCACCGGGTATTGAAGTTACAAGCCATCAGCACTTTTCGCTGCAAGCAGCTGCTACTCACACACTCTATTAGGCTGAAGATATAGCGAGTGATGTATGGACTGACGGATGTTATGGGGAGTGTCAGTAAAAGGTGTAGCGACACACTGGCAAAGCCAACTAGTGCTTCATGGCTATAAGTTAAAGGCTAGTTAATGGCTATTGGTTAACGACTAGTTAATTACTATTACCTACTGACTATTAGTTGATGACTATTTGTTACTCACTGTTAGTTGATGACTATTAGTTACTATGTCATGAGCCTGCTCAATTCTACAAAGCTCAGCATGCATGAAGGACCCTGGGCGCACCCGTTATGCTACAAATCACGAAATCCTATATCCCACCCTTCGAATGTCGCCAGTAAATAAGACAATACGCCTTTCCCCCCAATACTTTTGATCTTACTCCCCATACGCTTTTCACCACAATACATTCAATCTCACGCTTCAGCCCCTCCAACTTCTTCGCAGCTGTCACGTGACCTTGCCCTCATCTCAGAACCGCCCCAGCTCTGACAAAGCGCATCACTGACAGCAGTTCCTGATGGTCGACATCAGTGCGCTCGTTTCGGACGAAGAGCTAAGCAGCAACAACACACGTGTTGCGAAAAAACGCGTTCAGCACTGCAAGCAGGAGCTCCGGCACAGCATTGAGATATTGGGCTTTGCCTTGATCATTTATGGGTATTTGTTAGAGTGAGTGAGAGCAGAAGCTGTGCAGGCACTTGCACAAAATGCTTGGTTTCCTGCCTCAGAGGAAAGCAAGTAATCTTATTGCTTATTGACTAACGCCAGCAACGCATTGTTTGCCCTACTACTACGATCTTTCGTCCAGGGCATATTGGCCGACCCGTTCCCGCCGCGCTTGCACGAGCAGTTCTTGACGCGGCAGAAGAAGCAGCAGGTCGGCAAGGTGCTCTTCTACCTGATATGGACTATCAACGGGGCGTTTTTGTTCTCCCGGGTCGTCAATGATTACACAGCGTTGGCTGATACCGCCCTTGACGGCTACATCCACGGCGGGTACATGCTACAGCTTATTGGGGAGCGGGTCTGCACCAGCAGGACGAAGTTCTTGTTCAATGATCTCCTAGTGCTATGCGTGCAGCTCTTGATGTACGGACTTTTTTATGTGGAGCTGCTTGATCCGGATCGGCTGACGGTGCTTGTTGGTGGTAACGACGACGCCGGCGACGGGTACACGGGCCAGCTTGTGGTGGCGCGGTTCCGGTTGGGCAGTGTGATCAAAGCCGCGTGGCAGATGGAGATGTTTGCCGATGAGAGTGGCTATGAGGGGGAAAGCACTGATAGCATTAGTACTGGGGAGCGAAGCGACACGGTGCGTTGATTCTAAAATGATGGTCACGCGCCACAGCTGATTCCAAAGTGATGGACACGCGCCACAGTTGATTCTAAAGTGATGGTCACGCGCCACAGTTGATTTCAATGTGATGTTCACGCTCCACAGTTGATTCCAATGTGATGGCTTGCTTCCGCCAATGATGCCCGGCGACTGCCATTGCATTCGCCAGTCTTAGACTGTTGAATAAAAAGCACAGCATGTTGCATAAGCAGCTGCACAGGCGAGCCTTATAACGCTACTTCAGAGACGATTCAAGTGCTTGTTTCATGGTGAAGTATGTGTTGCCACTGCGTTTAGCGGCTGGCCACGGTGACGCAATTGCGCGGCATGAAGCATGGTGCATTAAGCATAGTGTACAGTCTGAGCGATATGGTACTGTCTTGTCGGTGCTCTCCAATGCCTTTAGTGCTGGTTTCGGGAAATTTTAGATAATTGATGGCATTTCATACGATCTTGTAGTGCGTGGTTGGTACTGGGTGTGCCGCACTGCCAGTCCCGCGCGAGGCAAGGTCATCTGCTAGCCCTGACTGTATTATAGTACTTGTCTTATTCTTGCTACTCTTAGTGCTTTCACGGTATGGTGTGCAAGAGACGGCACTGTCCGACGTTGGGCCCTGGCGAGTGCTGATAAGCGGTGTGGTGTAGCCATTTGCCTCTATGCTAAGCACCATGTAAAAAAGAATATGCTGCCCAGTACTCTCTACCTTGCAATCAATGCTTTAATTGTTGTCAGTAAAAACGTAATGTTTGTTGGCATGTGAGATTACATGGGAGATATCATCTGCTATAGCATGCCCATCACTTACTGCGGTCGCCATGGACCCAGCATGACCTTATGCACTCAGCCGGCCGGCAGAAAAGCGATGCGACAAATCCTATTAGCAGGCAGCATTCAAATTGCAAAAAATTGGTACTGCTGGCCCCTCAGACAGCCAGCCTGGCCCACTTCAGCCAGCCTGGCCCACTTCAGCCAGCCTGTTTTTCCTCTTATAGTCTTGTTTTTCATATTGAGTGTGTTTAATCTTGTTGTGCTTACATGTGCCTTGTGATACTTTGTCCCACCTTGTTATGCATGTTTTTCCTTACTGTTAAATCTACTCTTTATTTACACTTTTCGCGAGGATCGAACCGCGGGTGAAACAGAGGCAGAATTAACTGTCGATCCGTAGATTCGCGGCTCCCCCACCTGGCTATTGTACCAATCTCACACATACTTTGTTTTTCACCGTGATTTGTGCGTCCTCGCAGGATTCAACATGAACTAGCGCGGGTTTTCCTTGCCAAAAAAAAAACTACAGAGTACCAATCCCATAGGCATCTACTATATACGTCAGAGAAGCTGATATATAATACATTTTGTAACTAAATTTCTAGTAGACTGGCCGGCAGCGTTCCACAGTGGGCTACCATTTGACGGTTCTGCGCCGCACATCGTCGCATGTTCACACTGTCCAGCTCGGCAGTGTGTGGATTCTGATCAATTGCTAGCGCCCTCTGTGGCTAAAGCAGAGCCTGCTCGGTTTTTGTCTAATAATTGCGTTTGAATAGATTGTTACCCTTTCAGTGTTAGAGTGGGCCATCATCAACGAGCTGAGCAACCTGTGAGTAGAATCGGCATAATCGATACATGCTAATGATGTGGCACTACCTTACAAAGTCAGCATATATGATTGCACCGCTTGCGGTGTACTTCCTATTGCTTACGATTTGATATTTTGTTCATCTTATATTACATCTCATGCTACTCCCCTAAGTCTGACAGCGTGACAGCACTCGATAATACTCAAGTGCGCGGTCGAGTCACACGCAATGCATCAACACCATGCACTGTATGTCGCCACATAGTGCACGCTATTGTGGAGTGTCCTCTGATAAGTTCCCGATGGTCGGAGTTGCTTCCTGCAAAATGCAGTGGAGTGAGCTATAGGTCTTCTCACTGGTGGAAGCTTAGCTCTGACTCCTAGTGCCAACGAAACACGCTGGTCTCCCCAATGTGGGGCTAAAAAGCATCAGGCACCGCGCTTTTGGCTCGTCTTCAGCATCCCAGAGCGCTTAGACCTGTCCAATCGGACACTTCTTCAAGTAATCTGCCTTGTTCTTCAAGATTCGCACACTCTTGTAGAAAATCTCCTCCGGCGACATCGCACTACAGCTCTCCACGTTGAACACAAACCGCGACCGGTCTCTTCCGAGCTTCACCTTCCCCTTAAACTCGTCGTGTCTCAAGCACTCTCTGGAAACAGTGTCCTTACGAGCATCCTTCACATACGCCTCGTCCTTCGAACTGATCCCAATCACGCCCGGCGGAAAGCATTTCTGGAACTTCTTGGCATCCTGGCCAGTAATCGGCTGGGTGATATTGATGACAGGCATGAGTCTGTACGAGGCAGTTGCCACTGGGGAGAACTTGGCGTGGTCAGAGCCAACACCAAGCACGCAGTACGCAGTCAAGGAAATCTCCTGGCCAGGACGCAACTTCGCAAGTAAGATGTCTGGGTTCACAGGAACCACTGGAGCACTCGCGAACCGCTCGCCCTGCTTCCCCTGGGCCTCAAACTTGAGGTCCTTGGCGTACACGTGACTGTTCTTGTAGAGCACCTTTGGGTCCGTGGCGTCCTTTGGCGCGTTCAAGTTTCTCAGGCACGCCACGTTCAACGAGAGCACCACGGTGTTCTCGTCGGTGAACTTGCCCTCGTCCTCAACAGTGGAGTCGACCCACGTCAAGAGATCCGGATCCACCTTCAACGGAATGAGCCCAATACGGTGCGCAAGCACCTCGTCCGCAATCACAGACGTATTGTTGAAAATGTAGACGGTCTCGGCGGCCACCAGAGGGACCTCTGCAATCATGATCCGGCGGAATGCGTTGGCAATCGAGGTGTCGACGTTGACAAGATCGAAATTCGCGACCTTGTCAGTGAGATACTGGATGTCGATGTCGAAGGTCTTGACAAACTTCTCAAGCTCCCACGCAGCGTCCCCGCCCTGGGTGTACCCGGGAATGTCGTTTCCGGAAACGTTGGTGACGCGGTTGTACTCGATGCCCACAATGTTGTCGCCCATCGTCGTCTTAGAAGTAGGCTGTAGCAGGCCTGCATAAAAAAATTTCACTGCGATGGGTGTGCGCGAAGCAGGAGCGGGGTGTGCGCATCAGCCAGATCTGACAGAGCTCTTTGAAAACCAGGCAATTTTGACTTGCAATTTTATGTATAAGGGCGAGCCCAAAACGATGCTGTAGAACACTTAACAGAAAAGATACAAAACTTTCGTTACAGACCCTGGGCAATCGAGTGCCTCTCATTCTTACCCTCATCTGAAAACTGCATAGTATCCTGAGAGGTCACTGTATATCGACTAACGACATAAATATTCTGTTTCCGACAAACGCCTCTAGCAAGTGCCTCATCCCACTACTGAAGAGCACGCCATACTTCCCTTACAACACCTATCAATGGCTCTGCCGTTGAGTCTATACATTATACTAATTAGCTGGTTAGTTGCCCAGACCGAATTGAATGGGAAGCCATAGGTCAGGTTCACAAAAGCTCACACTTCCCTACTTGCCATCTGCTTTAGCCTCCCCCTTTGCCTCCTTCTCCTGCTGCTGCTGCTGCTGCTGCTTCTTCTTTCCGAATCCAAACCCACTGAAGAAACCCTTCTTACCCGCTTGTGGCTCCGTTTTTGGCGTTGGCTCCACATTAGGATGCTTCTCCTTGATGAGAAGCACCGCCTTCTTGTATTTCGCAATATCCCTGGCCAACACATGGTTGTCCTCCTGACACCCGTCAATCTGCTGCTGCACCTCGGCGTTCATCGTCTCGATATTCTTGTTGCGGATCGCAGAATGCAACAACTCCTCCTTCAACTTGAGGTCTTCGTATTTGCGCTCCAACTCCTCTTTCAAAAGCTTCAACTCAAGATTCTTGTTCTTCACTCTGTTCAAGTTTTCATTTTTCATCAAGATTTCCTCTTTGTACAGCTTATGGGTAAGCGTCAAGTTGTTAATGCCAGCCTGGAGCTTCATGTGCTTCACCCGGTGCTGCTTCTTTTCGTCGAGCAACTCCTTGAGCTCTGCGTTTGCCGTCTCCTCAGTAAAAGAAGAGGTCAGAGAATTTCTCAGATACTGTGCCTCTCCGTCGGACACAGTCAGGTTCACAGACAGCAGGCTGTCATTTTTATGCGCCCCCACCGATCCAATCTGGCTGAGTCTCTTCTCTTGATGCTCTTTCTCCTTCTCTAGGAGCTTGAGCTCCTCCTCGTAGCGATACAACATCGGGTCAAACTTGAGGGCTTCCGCAATGAAGTCGCCAAAGTGCTTTGGCTCCTTAATTGTGATGGCAACAAGCTGTGGCGCGGGCTTCCCTGCTTCCGCATTCTCCTCCGTACTTTCCTCAAATGGATTGGCCAAAGAGGAGTCAGCAACAACGTTGGAAAATGAGCTGACATTTTCATACTGCTTGAGCTCACTCTCATACACTTTTTTCGTAACAAACTTGGAGTCTTCATCGCGCAAGAAATTGAAAACAGCGTTGCTGGAAAGGAACTTCATCAAGACCCGATTATCTTTGATCGCAAAGATTTTGAAGTAGTTTTTCTCAACAACTAGAAGCAAAAGCTTGACCAAAAACTCCACCCCCTGGATGAGTACCATGTCCAAGATCCGGAGCAAGTCCAGGTTGGTCAATTTATAGCCATTTTCAAAGAATTCCTTCGCGCTTTCGGAGTCAATCGAGTCGCTAATGTCAAACTTGGTCTGATCAACTGAGCCCTTGATGGTGGAGACATCCTCGCTGCTCAAGTTGACGTCCGAAACCACAACTCCCTGGCTAGTATCCTCTTTTTTCAACGTCTTTTCATCCCCGTTCTCGATATCGAACCAGCGATAATTCACGGAGAAGCGGTGAAAAAATTCAAAGACAAAACGCTCAAGAAGCACGTTTGTAGTGATACCCTTGCTCGTGAGGTGGACAAAAATCTCGGGGAACGAGTCCTCGAGGGCCCTGTTGAACACATGGACAAACTTTTTCTTGTTCCGCTCCGACTGGTAGTTGTTCCTGATCACATTGAGACCCACGTCCTTGTCGCTCAGCTTGGAAAAGACAGACGAAGAGTCCGGCACCAGAGAGCGTCGACTCGAAGGCGAGGTTTTGACATCGGAGGCCTTAACTGTGGCCGGCTCCTTCTTCTTGCGGCTCTTAACGATGGCCAAGTTTTTATTATTGATCTCGTTGTCAAAGTTGAAGTAGTTCTCGTTCAAAGTGATCAAGATCGAGAAGATCTCGGCCTTGGTGAGCATTGCGTCACCGCTTTTGATATTGAGGACCCCCTCGTTCTTGACACAGTTTTTCAACAACAAGTCGCAAATGGATATTATGGCCTTCAGAGGAAGATAGAAGTCGCTACTTGTCTGCTCGGCTTGCGTGAAAGCCGGCGAACTCTCGGGGCTCAAAAGATTTTGGATTTCGGAGTAGCCGCCTCTATCATAGTAGATAGTAAAGTTCCTCAACACTTCGAACAAGTCCTTGTCCACCTTCTGCAAGAGCTCCTTGTCAAGGTCACCGATGCTGAACATGTCCTGCGAGGCTTTAAGGCAGCGCAAATCAAGATTGAAAGTCTCGCAAATGCGAAGCCGCAAGTCATTTTCTTTGGAAAAAAAACTGATCACACTGTTTTCTTTGTAGATCTTTTCAAGCGTCTGGCTCTTACTGTTAGTAAGGTACAAGTACACGAGCGACCTTATGCTGTTCGGAATGCCATCACTAGCAAAGGCGGTCTCTATCTTCTTAAGAGAGCGCACCTTCGTCATCTTCTGCGGGTAGTGGTCGATCACTGATTTCCAGAATTCGTAGTCAACATCACCAGCTGCGCCAGCCGCGCCAGCCGCTGCTGACTTACTTGTGTCGCCCCCCTTTTTGCCGCGCTTGTCACTGCTTTCCTGGATCTTGCTCAACTCCTTGAGAAGATTCTGCTTCCCAAGTTTGACATCTTTGAACAACTCGCTCTTCAACGAAACGTTGAATTTGTTGATGTTGAACTGCCGGTGGATGGCCCTGAGATTGAAGGTGTACTCGAGCTCGGGGTCTTTCCCGCTGGCACTTGGCGACAGCTTGCTCCCCAAGTTGAAACGCCGTTCTCCGGAGGCCGGCCCAAGGTTCACAGGCTGCAGTGCTCCGTGGCCCTGCGGGTTCTGCCGAGTGAGGTCGGGCGAGTACATCATGTGCGGGGTGTTGAAGATCTTCTTGTCAACGGCGGGGGTCTGTCGCAAGACGTTCTGGTTGAAACTTTGCTGGTTGGAGGAGCTGGGAATCGTGGTGGTTGCGCCGTCGTTGTCCATCATCAAGTCGAACTTGAGATGGTTTCTGCCGGGCCCGCTGCCAGCACTGCTGGAGGAAATCATCAGCATGGGTCTGCTGCGTGGCGCCTGCGGTGGCATCATTCCGCCAGCAAGCGCCAGGCTTTGCTGCCCACTGGTGAGCTGGCCCAAGTTCAAGGGCGTCAGGCCGTCGTGAATAAACGAGATTGGCCGGCGTTTTTTGCCGTCCGCGCCCACTGGGGGGCTCGTCGGCCTCTCGCTCTCGGCCGCGACCTTCTCCTGGCTCCCGCCAATGCCAAAGACCCCTCGCTTCGGCCCGTGCACCGACCGCCGCGCCAACGACCGGTTGCGGGTCACGAACGCCTTCAACGGCACGTCGTCGTTTCCCATGTTTTGAACAGATCAGAGGGAAAGTTGATGCGGTTGGTGTTTTTCGTGGTGAGTTCAGGTTCTTCTGATGTTATTGGTGTGTTGGAAAAGAGGGATCGACTTTTCGGGTGCGTCTCTGGAAATGTCTGAAGCGTGGTAACATGCACCACTGTTCCGGGCACGTATCACCTTTGGCGCTAGGCGGAGGTCCAGCCGGGCGGGTGCAAGGGCGCTGCAGCAGTGGCGAGCGTCAGCGAGACACTGCGGTGTATTCAACTGCGGTGTAATCAACTGTAGTTGCTAACTAACTGCGGTTTGATCAACAGTAGTGGCTAACCAACTGTGGTGTTTAGTAAATGTTGTGTCTGACTAAGTGTGATGCTCAACGACCTGCAACATAAGTACAGTATTCTGCTCTCGCGGCTTGGCCAGGGTGCTGCTAAAGCACAGTGCTACAAGGGCACACGCACCTGCGGGTCTTTAACCGTCGAGTGCAAAGCAAACCGGCTACGCCCGTTTTTCTCGATGTTTGACAATACAGTTTCAGGTTGATCGCTTTTTCAATTGCACTGAACACTGTTGATCAAAAATGGGATACAGAGACAGCTCAGTGGTCAGCTGTGGGTATTGAACATTGCAGCTAAGCGACAGTAGAAAAGCAGTGCATGGCTCACCGGAATGTTGCCCCATACCATACCTCATGGAGTGCCCCAATCAAGTAGTAGTGTCAGGTCTACACGTCATCAAAATAACCTAATGGAAGAAAATTCTAAAAGAGAAGTTATTGAGTTGAAATGGCTCAAAGAGGGCGGGAATGAGCTTAGTTAATTACAGTTAGAATCAGTTTCTCCAATCTGCTGCAATGGTCTCAGCGTCATACCGCTCCCGATGTTCAGGTCACGCGAGTCTATATCTATAGTCACGACTATATCTGTGATACACAACTTTTCTACGCGCGTGGTTTGGGACCTCCTAAAATGTCACGAGTGATGACCCCATTGTCTGGCAGCAGTGTTGACTTTCCTGCTACTTTTCCGGCTCCTTTCCCATTTCCTGCGATCGTGACTTTCCCGGCGGCATGCCCAGAAAAAGCAAAAAAGCAAAGTGAGGAGCGGTTAGATAAGGAAATGGGCCAAAAAAGTTGCCCTCTGTCAGCAAAAAATATAGTGCAAGAAATATAATGCATTAGAGCAATCTACCATCCGGATTCTAATCTACAAAGAAAATGCGTTTTCCCAAACCAAATATTCAGTAACTTTTCAGAGCTTCGCGGTGCTGCCTCTTCCTACTAAAATTAGGTCCGTAGCCGACGCACTGGCCGGCAGAAAGCGGCTGACAACAGTTGCACGCTTAGGCTGAACTGTAAATCGGCGCCTCGGGAACCTGGGGTTGGACATGAGCGGACAGCGAACGGGCCCCGGGTTTAGGGCTCCACATGCCTGATGCCATGCGATCGGACTCCCAATTGGGCCGAGGGTTTTCGCGCGAAATTCAGCGCCTATATAGCGGCAGCTGAAAAATTTTCGTGGCGCCTGGGCTAAAAATTTTTGCACTGCACCCCGTTCCGGGTCCGGACGCTGGAATTTCCGCAGGGGGCCTAAACCGCGGCTGTCATTGGCCGAAAAACAGGCGATCGCGCGCCGTGATTGGCCCGCTGCGCGTCGCTGCAGCGCCGCGGCTGCCTCCGCTGCCGCAAACCGAGGGCAGGTCCGGCCAGTTTGGCGGGCGCGGGCCCCTGCGCCATACAAACCTTCCCACTTCCGAGGGTAAAGCTTGGTCGCCCTGCCGTGGCCCACCGGCGCGGAAATTCCGCACGCGGTGTATAAATTTATCGATTGTCCGTGTCAAGCTTTCTTGCTTCTTCTGTATCCCACAAATCACTATGTCTCAAGACGATAACTTTTTGGTCAACTTCATGATGGGCGGTGTCTCCGCCGCCGTCGCCAAGACTGCTGCTGCTCCTATCGAGCGTGTCAAGCTCTTGATCCAGAACCAGGACGAGATGCTCAAGCAGGGACGTTTGTCCCACAAGTACGCCGGCATTGTCGACTGCTTCAAGAGAACCGCTGAGGGCGAAGGAATTGCTTCTTTCTGGAGAGGTAACACCGCCAACGTCATCAGATACTTCCCAACCCAGGCCCTTAACTTTGCCTTCAAGGACAAGATCAAGGCTCTCTTCAACTTCAAGAGATCCGAGGGCTACTGGACCTGGTTCGCCGGTAACTTGGCCTCCGGTGGTGCCGCTGGTGGTTTGTCTCTCTTCTTCGTCTACTCCCTTGACTTTGCCAGAACCAGATTGGCCAACGACGCCAAGTCTGTCAAGAAGGGTGCCAACTCCGAGAGACAGTTCAACGGATTGCTCGACGTCTACAAGAAGACCATTGCCTCTGACGGTATTGCCGGTTTGTACAGAGGTTTCGGTCCATCTGTCATTGGAATTGTTGTCTACAGAGGTCTCTACTTCGGTCTCTACGACTCTATCAAGCCTGTTGTTCTCGTCGGCTCCCTTGAGGGCTCTTTCTTGGCCTCGTTCTTGCTCGGATGGATTGTCACCACTGGTGCCTCTACTGCCTCTTACCCATTGGACACTGTCAGAAGAAGAATGATGATGACCTCTGGTACTGGCGAGAAGTACAACGGTGCTCTTGACTGCTTCAGAAAGGTCGTTGCCGCCGAGGGTGTCAAGTCCTTGTTCAAGGGTTGCGGTGCTAACATCCTCCGTGGTGTTGCCGGTGCCGGTGTCATCTCCATGTACGACCAGTTGCAGATGATCTTGTTCGGCAAGAAGTTCAAGTAATCGTCTAGCTAGTTAGCTTTTGGCGAGCGCCTGAGTGCGTTCTCTAAGATGTACATATGCGAATATTCATATTCTAAACAACTGTAGGCAGTGCATCTGCCCAGCAAATGCCCTGCAAAATAGTAATTAGCCTTGGCTGATCTTTGAAAGTACAAGTTTTACTCGCTTGAAAAATTTGCAGATTACCTCTCGGACCTAAACATCGAAATAGTAGTGAACTAACATAAATGGGGCCACCTATGGTTTAGGGTTATTGCAAACAGATGCCAGATAATGCAAAGGATGCAAGGGCGCTACCGCGAGTTTTGTTTACTTTGAGCAAAAAATATGTTTGATCCGGTCTCTTGTCTTATCGCAAATATTTACACGTCGCCCAAAAAAAAAAAGAAATGGTCCCTAGCGGGATCGAACCGCTGATCTTGGCGTAACAGTGTCCGAGGACTCTTATTAGCACCACGCCTTAACCAACTGGGCCAAGGGACCAATTTGTGTTTGCTTTTGAATTGCTGAGAATATATCCAAAGCTAGATTTCAGTAGGAATTCATGAATCGATGGCTGGTTTGCTTCGAAAACTGTAAGACTCAATGCAACATCTAATGCCGGCAATTCAGCATCTAGCAGCGTATACATGAAACATCTATCACCCACAGGGGTGGTCTATCACTGGTTCTACACAATTATGGACAATACAGAACCCGCCTTGACGCTAAGCACACATTGGCATCTTAGTGCAATGATAACTACCACTATCCAGAAATCTTAAGAAGTATATATAAATCGGCCTAATCACTCGTATTTCCTCTCTCGAATTCTTCCTTGATGCTGTGCTGATATATAATCTATTGATGCGGTGCCTCCCCCGGCCAACTCCACATCTAATCGCCCGGGTAATGCCGGCGCTTTTTTCGTCCCAGCACGAGGCGACTCGCGCAGTATCGCAGTATCAGACAAGGCGTCCTCCAGGCATCCAGATGTCGCAGCAACCAATGGGGTATGTCAGAACACTAGGGGAGGTTCCTCTACAGTGAAAGAGCCAAACTCCGTGTCTAGGAAAGTTTTCCCGCTTTTGTCTCGTCGCACATACTAACAACAGCCGGCCACCGATCTTACCACTGGTCAATATGGACAACCGTGAGTAAAACACAGAGCCCAACGCGCAAGGCAATGAGTGAACGCCGCGTCTTTCTCTTTGTCTGCCGTACTAACCTCCAGAAATGCCGAACTCGGGATACTACAACTTGCCACCCATCAACGGGGGTCATTCGCAGTACCCAATGCAGCAGAACCAGCAAAACCAGCAGCCAAATCCACAGCCGCAGCAGCAGCAGCAGCAGGTAAGTCAGACCATAACACGCACAACTGGTTCTTTACTAACGAACAGCACCCCGGCTTCAGGCCCGTCGAAAACGGCGTGAACAACGTGAACAACGTGATTCCAGGCGCGGCAGTGCGCCGGCTCAACATCGACGACGCGCTCACGTACCTCGACCAGGTCAAGGGCTACTACAGAGACAACACCGACGTGTACAACAAGTTCTTGGACATCATGAAGGACTTCAACACCCAGCGGATCGACACCCCGGGGGTCATCGACCGAGTGCTGGCGCTTTTTGGCAACAACCCAGCGCTCATCCAGGGCTTCAACACATTCCTCCCTCCAGACTACTCGTTGCTGTATCTGATGGACCCCAACGACCCCGCCCCGATCCGAATCACCACTCCCCTGGGCACCATCAGCAGAGGCGTCAACCAAAGCTACCAGAAGCTCGAGGCCGAGCAGCACAAGTTGCAGGAGCCCATTGAGATGGACGATGCGATCAGCTACGTCAACAAGATCAAGATTCGTTTCATCAAGCAGCCGGAGATCTACAACAATTTCATCGAGATATTGCAGACGTTCCAGCGGGAGCAGAGACCGATTCAGGAGGTGTACTCGCAGATCTCGTTGTTGTTCCGAGGCGCCCCGGATCTCTTGGCCGACTTCCGCCACTTTCTCCCCGAGGTCGAAAAAGAGGGGCGTAGCCTGCCGCCGCGCCAGCCCGTGCAGCTCCCGCCCGTCGGCAGCTTTGCACAGATCAAGGCGGAGGCGCTGCAGCCCTTTGCAGAGCCCGTGCAACAGACGCCGGAGACCAAGTACGAGCAGGAGATTGTGTTCTTCAACAAGGTGAAGCAGTTTGTGAACAACACCGAGGTCTACAACAACTTTTTGAAACTCATCAACTTGTTTTCGAACGAGATGATTGACGTTGCTACCTTGGTCGAGAAAGCCCACGGCTTCATTGGCTCGGAGCCAAGCCTTTACCTCTGGTTCCAGACGTTTGTCGGTTACGACACTGCCTCCAAGAAAATCGAGAACGTTGCCCAGAGCAAGCAGCATCTTGACTATGTCTTGCTCCCACAATGCGGCCCCTCCTACAGAAAATTGCCAAAGGCCGACACGAAAGCGGTTTGCTCGGGCCGCGACGAGATGTGCTGGCTGGTGCTCAACGATGTCTGGGTCGGCCACCCGACGTGGGCGTCCGAGGACCTGGGTTTCGTGGCGCATCGCAAGAATCCCTACGAGGAGATTCTTTTCAAGATTGAGGAGGAACGTCACGAGTACGATTTCTTCTTGGAAGCCAACGTCCGCACGATCCAGACTCTTGAGACCATTGCCAAGCACATTCTTGCGATGAGCCCCGAAGAAAAAGAGAGCTTCAACTTACGAGACGGGCTCCGCACGACGCTGCAGACGGTGTACAAAAAAGTCATCCGCAAAGTGTACGGCGACGAGCAGGGGCTCAAGGTCATCGAGGCGGTGCAAAACAGTCCGATTGTGGCGATCCCCGTGGTGCTCCGCCGGCTCAAAATCAAGGATGAGGAGTGGAAGCGCGCGCACCGCGAGTGGAACAAGGTGTGGCGCGAGCAGGAGCAGAAAGTCTACCTCAAGTCGTTAGATCATTTGGGGTTGAACTTCCGGCAGACCGACAAGAAGTACCTCAGTCAGAAACAGCTAGTTGCTGAGGTGCGGGGCTTGAAAATTGTGCAGGTGAGTAAGCGGCTGAAGCACTCCGAGCTGCCAGATACCCTGGTGTTGCTGCCACAATTACAATACAGCTACAATGATTTGTCTGTCTTTTCAGATGTGGCCCGTCTTCTTAGCCGCACGCTACGCTCTTACTCGACGTACTCCAAGCAGGATCAGCAGGAATACTATGACTTTTTGTGCGGCTTTCTCAAAGACGTTTTTGGCGTTTCCGAGAGCTTTGAGAAGTGGGGGTTTGCTGACGAGGCCAACGGCAAGGATCTGACCAACGGAGAGCCAGCCCAGAAGAAGGCGAAGCTTCTGCCAAGCACGGCGTTGCAAGGTGACTGGACCGCGGTGGGATACAACAAAAACAGCGACGAGAGTCTTGAGTTGAGTTCTCTGGCCACTGGCAAGGTGCTCTATGGCAATGCGGAGCTCTACACCCTTGTGCGACTTGTGCAGGCGCTTTACGAAAGACTTCTCGAAGTCAAGACACTTAGCCGCGATCTTGTGAGAGATGGAAAAATTGGCAAGGACGTCCAGTTCACGAAAAGCTTGAACGCGGTGCAGCAGCGGGAGGTGCAGCAGATTTTGAGCGACGAGCGTGTGTACGAGCACGTGCTCGAGTTTGTGGAGCGGCACATTGACGGTGAGGTGGAGGTTGCGGTGTTCGAGGAAGTGTTGCGCCAGGTGTTTTGGAACAAAGCCTACAAGTTGCATTCTGTACAAAAAGTGTTGCAGGACGTTGTTCTTGGTGCCAAGAAGAGTGTGGCCGCGGGGTCTGTGACGAGCAGCCTTTTGAAGCTTCATGAGGACGCTGACCAGCAACGGTTGAAGCAGCAGCTCAACTATGCCACTGCAGCACGTGCCGCTCTTGGAGACGAGGAGGACTTGTTTGTTGTCATCTCCAAAGACGGCATTGTCGCAGTGTCGTACATTGAGAAAGACGACATTTTGAAGACGCCGTTTGAGGAGCGTGACTGGAACCGGTACGTGCGTGCGCAGCTCGCTTTGGTCGGCGTGGACAATGATGTGAACTTGGTGGCGCCGTGGTTGGTGGCGAGCTCGGAGGTGGACAATAAGAGTTTGAAGCAGGAGAAGGTGGAGGGTGGGTTCAAGGTGGCGCCTGTCTAGCAGTAGACCCCGAAGTGGGACACTTTGTTGGCGCAGCAGGCAGCAGTATATAAGATGCTGCTTCCAGTATTGCATCGAATGTGTGCAGTCATTGACGGTTGCTTGTGTGCTGCTTTCCAGGTAAAATAGTCATATACAATGTAATCATGGGATTGTGTAGGCGCAGCCGGGTCAGTATGACAGTGGGAGACTACAGCGGATGAAACTGTGACATTGAAAGTAAATAGTTGCAATTCTAAGCACAAAGGTTACCAAAGGACTTAGGGAAGCAAAGTAGATTTGGAAAATGATGTGGAGTGGTCTCATCAGATTATGAATAGATGTAGGACAGTGCGCCACCTCTTGCTTGCACCATTGGCTGGGGCCAGACCCCGCTTACTACTCGAGATAGTTCTTGAATAACTCGACGTTTTTGATCTCGTTGACCAACGCCTTGAGATCGTCGTGGTTGATTCTCTTGCATACCACAGGTCTGTCGATAGCCTGTGGGTTCGTGAGCTCGGCACGGCATAACGGGCAAGTATTTCCTCCGGACTGAATCCAGGACTGAAGACACCCAAGGCCAAAGCAGTGGCCGCATTCCAATCTCGCAGGGACGTGATTTTGGCCCGGCTCTTCGGTCTCTGGGTGGACGCGTTTGAAGTCCGCGGGCTGAGACTCGATTTCCTTCTCGGGCTCAGCCTCTTTTTCTTGTGCATCTCTACCTCTTTTGAGTGATTTCCTAATTATGCCAGTAAAATATTCCTCACGTTTTGTCGAGTCCACAGGAACGGGCCCTCTTCTCCAATTCGGCAGGCCGTTCTTCTTTTTCTTGGGTATGCTCTTGAGCTCAGCAAAGTCGTTGAAGCAGATGAAACATTCCTCCTGGGGACAGAGGCTCCCTCCACGCTGAACGTTTTTGAACAACTTGTACATTTCGTCCGAAGCCCGGGTTCCCGTGTGTGCGGTACAGATGATCACCGCTTCTTTGAATTGGATATCGTCTTTGGTGGTGTACTTATTCCCTCTTGGCCGTGGCTGACTGTTGTACATCTTGACGATGAGATCAAGCTTCTCGTCGAAAGACAAGTTGTCAACTTTCTTGTAAAACGAAATCTGTCCGTTAGGAACTGTCGCAGTTCCCAACAAAAGTGGAAGAATTGGCGTCTCGCCTATTTCCCACATGACGTGCGAAAGTGCGTTTTCATCTGGATGGACACGGGTGAACAAGTACACACGACGCTCCTGTGACTCGCCATCTCTGTGGGGCGCGAAGTGGTACACAAATTCACGGGGAATTTTAAGTGTTGAAGAGATCAGAGTCATTACTTTTAGTCAATCAAATGTAGGAGAGATTGTGGCTAGTTCTGTTCGGGCCGTTAAGATCCTTGCGTGTGCCAAGGTGTATAGAGATGAGAGGAAAGTAGGGAGAACTGGGGGAGAATTATTTATATAGTAATTCAAAAAGCCGTGGGAGCAAGAGTAGGTGCGCTCATAGAAGGGAGGAAATGGCACAGGCATTAGAAGGCATCATAAGAAAGACTCTGTCAGAAAGCGAGGAATTCTGCCACCAATGAAAATCTCGACAAAATCTATAAGACGGAGTTAGGGGATAACTTGAAACTCATTTTTAGTGTGCTTTGTTACAAATATCAATCAACAGATGTTTAGTTGGGGCATCATGATTAGAGCCTGCCTCCGGAGTTGGTACTCAAGTTGCGTAGTGGCATTTCCGCTGCAGCTTAAAGCCTATGCGCATCATGCAGTGACACAGCTGTGCCGCTGCCAGTAACTGTTTGCCAGCTTCGGCTGACAATCTCAATTGTATTGACTCTTCTCTATACTATACCGTTCCATTTTGTACATACTTACAGTTCTAACAAAAACTGTAATATAACAAGCTAAATATTATCTGCCTCTGCACTATGTAGGATAAATAAAAGTCTCGTCCTCGAGATCGGTCAAGTCGAGCGCCGCAATGTCCACTTTCACAGACTGCCCGTCTTCGTCCTTGATGTAGCCAAACTTCTTGTCCTCAGTCAAGTTAGCCAACCTTTTCTTGTTTCTGCGCACAAAGATTATCCACACTATTCCGATGAGCGCCGGGGCAGTGAAGAAGCTGAGCACAATCTGCACGACCCAGGCTGGAATATACTTAGGTTGGTCCCGCGCCTGCCACAACTGCGGCGAGATAATGTTGGCAATCAGATACGCTACCATCACCATGGCATTGCGTACAAGACGCTTGGTGTACGAAGAGCCCGAGGTGGTCTGGGCAAGTCCGAAGGCGCAGATCCAGCCGACACCAAAAGAGTTGGACGCCAACGAGATTGCAGCAAGTCGGCCAATCAGATTAGAGAACTTGAGTGTAACTGCGACGATAGAGCCGACGAGTGCAGGCAAAGTTGTCCAGATGATGGTGAAGCACGTGGTGTTAGGGAAGAACCAAAGGAACGCGCCAGCTGTGAAAGCCCAGAGCACGGCAAAGCCGGCACCAGCAGTGGAGATCAAGGTGGAGTCCAAGTTGGTGATGCCTCCAATGTCAGTGTACAACAAATTCTGCTGATAAGTGAGGTTGTTTGCCAACTGCTGAAGGAGGAAAAAACCAGCAATAAGATATGAGATGTAGTCGGTGAGGCACTCCCTGGCATGCTTAGTCTTGAAGTGCTTCTGCTCGATCGTGATGTGCGAGGTGCCACGCACTTCTCTGATGACCCAGACTTTCTCTTCGGTGGACAAGAACGGAGCCTCGATTGGATTGTCTGGATAGAAGAAGTAGATTGCCACAGAAAGAAGTAAGGTGAGTCCGCCAATGATGATGTTGAGGATCCGGTAGTCACCGTACGACGTGTTGGCGTGCAATACTCCGAAACTGATGAACCCGATTGGGATTGGCGAGAACATACACGAGGCGTAGAAGATCGGCTGAGTGACCTCACGATAGTGCTGACTCAAAAACATACCGTTGGTTGTTGTCAAGATAGGGATCGAGACAGACTCAAAGAAGCCAAGAAAGAAGCGGAGCACGATAACTCCGGCGTAGTTGTAGGCCGCACAGTGCAAGAAGATGATCACGGACCAAGCAACCGCAATGACAAGCATAGTTTTGCTGATTGGAAAGCGTTGGATGAGGTATGTCCCCGGGATCTGTCCCACAAGGAATCCCACATAGAAACAGGTATTGACGTTGTTGTACTTGTCCTGGTCCAATCCCGTGTGCTCCCAGAAGCCCAGGATCGACGAGTATCCGAGAGTGGCCTTGTCCATGTACATCACCATGTTGATCAACCACGTAAGCCCAAGCACTCGCAAGATCACTTTTCTGCTGAGCGCCTTCTTCTGCTCGGGTGTTATCTCCGGAACCAAGTGGTCGTGGGCCCGGAGAAAGTCGAACGCAATGTCTGCATACTTGTAGTCGACCTTCTTGACACTGGAGCTGTCAATGTGCTGCTCCTTGATCTCAAGGGAGGGTTCCTTCAATTCGAGGGAGTTTTCTTTAGACATTGCTGAAGATAAGCACGAATTAGGTTGGGTCCCCTGCTAGTTATATAGTGCAGATCGCGGCCTCGCGCGGGCCTACTGAGGATCAGCAGTTTGGCAGTTGTGGCTCAAAAAAATTTAGCTGCCATTCTCAGCTGCATTCCGGATCCAGAATCCCAACACTCGCCCGTCACAAAAGCATAACTCTAACTGGCTGCTGTTGTCCAGGGCGCTGGCTTTCACAGAAAACACACAATAAAACGTGAGCTGCAATCATAGGCAGCTATGCACCACGCACGTTAATCTCACATTGCCAGGCGGCCCGATGCGGCAAAAGTTCCCCATTGCCAGCAGCCAATTGTTGGGAGACATAACCTTTCTAATTAAGAATCAACAAGAGCAGGGTCTAGAATGGTTTAGGCATTGGCTTTAATTGAAATCAACTTGTGGAGTCCCATCGCACATACGTGCAACTTGTAGGTGTGTGTGTTGCCCATCCCCCGCTTATCAATGAGTCAGAGCAAGCACCTAGACTACTGACCACAAGCCTACGCGCAGACACTGTCACACACTTTCAACTAGCGGCAAGCCCGAGACAATAACACCATGCACGATTTGTCATCCCGAGATTTCTGTATGTGCTTTCCGGAACTTCCTCGGCTCAGGGCACGGCTTGGCTGCGTCGGGTGCGTCCACCATGCATGCGTCTTGGCCGCCGGTGTCGGTTTTGGCAGTGTAGGTGGGGCAGCCGCGGGGTCTTTTTCTTGTAGCAGTGCATATAAACACGGGGCATGAGATTTAGCGGCAAGCAACACACAGCTGTGGAGGCTTACCGGGGGGTTTGAATTGCAATGTAACACAATAAGTGGCTGAATTTTTTTTGCGGGTTTTTTCAATATGTTTTTACTTCTATTGCAGTATTGAGAGATTTCCCATTTTGGTATCTTCCTGGAAGAGTGGAGTAAAGTTAAGGGAGACAACATTCGTACTATCGACCACTTGACAATCACTGAGATATTATAAACTATTTTCATGACTCAATTTTATTCTCAATTTTTAAGCACTGGGACCGCTTTATCATTTTTAATTTCCTACATCATTTTTGTCACTTTCCGTTCGAATATTCGTTATGTACATGTCGGCTCACTCCTGACTCACTTCTGAGCCTTAGCAATCTCCCCAAACACCTTTACACTTTCCTGCTTAACACTCTCCGACAAATTCCTGAGCTCGTCCACCACCAGGCTGTCGGTCACACTCTTCGCTCTCGTTTCATCCACCAACTTGTTCAAGCTCTCAATCTCCGATCTCAAGCGAGAACTGTCAATTTTCTGCTTCTCCATGAACTTGGCAAACCCAAGCAATGCATCACTGGCATCGCTGGCAATCAAGGCCGCGTTGTTCGCGTGCTGCAAAATCGCCTGCCGCTGCTTATCTAAGTCCTTGTTCTGCTCCGCTGCTTCGATCATCAGGTTGATCTCACTGTCCGTCAAACCCGCAACTCCACTCACGGTGATCAGCGCGTCCAGATCAGTGTTGCGGTCCCTAGCTTTCACTTGGATAATCCCATTCGCATCTATGTCGAACAGTACCTCAATCTGCGGTTCTCCCTTCGGCGCTGGCGGGATCTTGGTGAGCTTAAAATGGCCAATGAGCTTGTTGTCCTTGACCAAGGGGCGTTCGCCCTGGTACACGCTGATATCCACTGCGGTCTGCCCATCGACTACCGTAGAGAAAATCTGCGTCTTCTTACTAGGAATCGTGGTATTGCGGGGAATGAGTGGCGAGTAAATGCCGCCATAGGTCTCGATGCCGAGCGTCAACGGAGTGACGTCCAACAAAAGAACGTTCTTGATTTCGCCTGAGAGAACTGCCCCCTGGATCGCCGCACCCAATGCGACCGCCTCATCGGGATTCACCAGGATATTTGGCTCTTTCCCGAAAACATCCCCCACGACTTTCCGGATCTTTGGCATCCGCGTCATCCCGCCAACAAGAATAACCTCGTCCACGTCCTCGGGTTCTAAGTCGGCGTCTTTCAACGCCTTGTGCACTGGCTCTATTGTTTTATTGATGAGATCCATCAGCATCTCGTCAAGCTGGTCTTCTGTGAGGTTGTAGGTGAGATGTTTCTGCTCATAAATGAAGGGCAAAGAAATTGTAGTCTCCTTGACATGGGACAATTCTATCTTAGCCTTTTCGCAGGCCTCTCTGATTCTGGAAACCTCCACATTGCTCCCCTTCTCGTACAAATTAATGCCTGACTTCTCCTGGAAATCTTTCACAACTTTATTGACAAGCACCGAGTCAAAATCAGCCCCACCAAGATGCGTGTTGCCGTTAGTCACCACCACTTCAAACACACCGTTATCAATGTCTAAAATCAGAATGTCGAACGTCCCTCCACCAAGATCATAAACCGCAATCAAGCCACTCTGCTTGCTGTCAAGGCCGTATGCCAAGGCAGCGGCAGTGGGCTCATTCACTACTCGCAACACATTGAGTCCCACAAGAGTGCCTGCGCTCTTCGTCTCACTCCGCTGAGCATCGTTGAAGTAGGCCGGCACCGTGATCACGGCATTCTTCACGCCGTCCCCCAAGTGCTGCTCAGCAATCTCCTTCATGTGTGTCAAAATGTACCCGCCAATTTGCGTGGGCAGATACTTGACACCCTCCTTGGTCTCGACCCACGCATCGCCATTGCTGTTCTTGACAATCTTAAACGGCACGTTCTTTTCGTCTCGCTGGATCTCCGGGTCGTCGTAGCGCCGCCCGATCAAACGTTTCGTCGCAAAGAAAGTGTTCTCAGAGTGTAGCAATGCCTGGCGACGGGCCGGCTCGCCCACCAAAACATTGCCGTCTTTGCTAAAACCTACCACAGATGGCGTCGTCCGCTTCCCCTCGGCGTTCTCAATGATCCGGGGCACGCCATTTTGCACTGCCGCCACCGCAGAGTTTGTCGTGCCGAGGTCAATTCCAATCACGGTGTTCGACAAAGGTCGCAGAAACCGTGGGAACTGCCGCAAAGGTTTGTATCTTAGAGCCCTAAGGTTGGTTCGCAACATGGTCTGTGGGATGTGAGATCTTCTTCATGTCCATCGAGAAGAGCTCAACTGTAGGTAACAAGTCACGTGACAAGCAACGGGGTCCGCCAGCAACAAGGAGGGAACCCAGAGTGCTATATTAGTGGTTTTTTGGAACTCACGGAACTTTATTTTTATGATTTAGAACGTTCGAAAGCTACTACTAGGCCAGAAGTTTGCAACTTCTGCCCATTTGGCGCAAGTTAAGTTGGAAAATCACGTGACTTGCATCTTAGTTACTCGTTGACAGCAGCGACACCTGAACCGATGGAAGATAAGGTTGAAAGGTTATGACCAGATAGTTGTCGCCGTTTGATAGTCAAGAATCAGGTTTATGCTAGATGTTGCTACTGGCTGCGGACTGCTGCGTGAATTAGCACGGCCCACAAGTCGCCTTGGCGCCCCGTCTAAGACACACTCCCTGACCATTACACCCTACAAGGAAGATCCATACAACATTAGTGGGTTTATATCTAGTCATCTGCATAAACATCATGAAGGAGTGCCTCATTCTTCAAGAGCACAGGGCTTCTGGCACCAAGGCGGGTCTTATGCTTCCTGGCATGCATAGACTATGTACAGGGACTGAAGGAATCCTTCAGATGAAATTTTGCTCTCTATTTAAACGTTTCAGTTTTTTGCAAGTGATTCTCTCACTCAAAGATTTATAGCACTATGGGTCAGGATCTTAGTACCATATCTCCTCAATCTTCAATGGGCGGCGCCCTGCGGGACTCTGAAACAGACCAACCACCAGACTATTCACCACCAAAGGACAATGTGTACGATGCAACAGATGCAAAACTAGAAGATGGACACGGCTCAACTGTGTTGCCCCAAGCAAAGGTTTTGCCAAACACTTTGCCTGACGAGTCAAGCACTGCACACGCTGACCCATGGAGGTATTTCTCTTGGTGTCCTGGAAGCACCGAGAATTGCTGGTACATAGGTTGGTACCTACGATTGCACTTCCGCCCCCCCGACCCTGCTCAAAGGCATCCCTTGAAACACTGGATATCACTGCATGTGCCCTGGGAGTACCCATTGGACTTTTACTGCAGCGAGTGTCGCAACACGGGCATTGAAACGTCTGGCGGGTTGAGCTGCGTTGCTTGCTGGACGTCGTTTGCATGGCACCTGCCGTATATCCGGCCCATCGTATGGCTAGAGGTGCGAGAGGGCCAAAGATGTCAAGAACTTGCTGAATTCAAAGCAAAGTTAGCGAGTATAGGGTTTGTCTGCGGGTTGTGCGGAGGGTTTGGCTACTTCCTACTGCCTGTCACCAACAATATCTGTTTGGTATGCAAGGGGAAAGGAAGGGTGCAGTTTGATAGTCCTGAGCAGCACCCACTCATGCGCTGACAGAGACACAAGAGTTATCACTCCCGCAGCTTGTTCAGCTGGTAAATCTATGTACTCGGCCACGACATCCTCTCCTGCCGCATCTTTGACCTACTAAGAGCTTGCCTGGTAAGCTAGCTGAGCTACAAGTACTGACCATAAAATTACATAATCAATTAACTGCTGGCATTCAACTAGCATGCGAGAGTCTACTACAGTGTAAATTGTCAGAATAGAAAAATCTGTACGAAGGTGCAGAATGATCTCCATTACGTGTACACTACAAGCCCAAAAACCTCTACCTCTGGCCTTCCTTCGAGCGTACGTGGTCTACAGGATCTCATGCCCGTGTACAGTGATGGCCACCGTGGTCCCCGGCTTTCTTTGAACGGGCTGATATCAAGACTAGACAATTTTGACACAGCTCATGCCGTGTTCCCGACACCTAGAATATCGTCCTAGGAGGTTCACTTTCAGCTTTGCCAGCCGCTGGGATGGGCCCTGAGCGGTACCGGCGGGTTGCATTGTCTGACGCCATGCATATCACGTGACCTGAGTCATAGCCCCGGCGGGGAGCTGGCTCAGTGCTGAGACCGTCTGTAATCCAAGACATCTCAGATTCTCGTGGAACAATGTACCTTAGTCCAACCAACTCGTGGCCCAGTCTTCACGCGTGTGTTTTCTTTGTCTAAGTGCTCCAACCTCAGTGTGCCAAGTATCCCACAGCCCCCGCTAATCTACGGCGCATCCCAAACTCTATTTGTATCATTAATCGTATCTATTTTATATAATATATGCCACCAGTATAAGGGCATTCGCAGCGCACTGCTAGTAGCCCTGAACAAGTGGCTTGCAAGTGTCGGAGCCACCGTGGGTGTTGAGTAAGAGCCCAAAGTAGTCCGTGGCTGGCGCCAACTTGCAGTTTCCGTCGAGGTTGTCCAACACAATGTGCCACTGCGAGCTGACTTTCGAGAGTTTCTCGTAAGCAGTAGCACGCGAAGAGATGAGCACAAAGTAGGAAACAATGGTGCTCCAGCGGGAGAACACCTCGTTGTCAACGTAGACGTTGTAGCTTAAGGCCTTCAAGATGCTGGCCTCGTTTTTGGCGAGCTCTTTTGCTGGCAAGCCCAGGA
The DNA here is from genome assembly GCA_002564235.1 of Saccharomycopsis fodiens. Classification (NCBI taxonomy): domain Eukaryota; kingdom Fungi; phylum Ascomycota; class Saccharomycetes; order Ascoideales; family Saccharomycopsidaceae; genus Saccharomycopsis; species Saccharomycopsis fodiens. The sequence goes on along the minus strand of JNFV01000005.1, from coordinate 1,632,273 downwards.
TGACGCCCCATGACTTGAGTGAGAAGCTCTTGTCCTGGAGAAACTTGGACGCAAGGATGAGGCACGCGAGGAACGTGCGTTTTTTGCAGTGCAAGACGTTGTCCTTTGCGCGCAACGACGGGGTGCGGAGTTTGTCTTGGACAGCCTTTTTGATGTCTGTGGTGAGGCGCACAAGATAGTAGAGGGCAACCTGCAAGACAAGATTGGAGGTCTTGGACCTTCTTAAAATGGTGGTGACAAAGCCGCTCAAGGTCTCCAAAGACTCCTGGCGGCTTGGGTCGTACTCGTACCACACGGTGTTGACGAGCACCAGGGTGGCGCTGACAAGTGAGTTGACGAGCACTTTTTTTGAGGGGGCATGGCTGGATGGAGGGGATGAGGAGTGGGGAGGATGTGGGTGAGGGTGAGTGATTGCGGAGAGCATGTTCAAGCGTGTGATAGCTTTCTCGCTGCTGCTCTGCACTGACGTGGGCCCGCCGGACTATATATGGCGGCCTGCATGTGACTAATCATGCACCCTGGATGAGCCATGATAAGTGGCGAAGAGCACGTGACCGGGGCCATGCGGGGCGGCGGAGCGTGGGCGGTGACTCAGCGGGCCGGGCGGAGGCATGCAGCCAAGCACCGGCAAGGCTGGGCGGGGGGCAGGGTGAGCCGGAGCCGCCCGGAGCAAACCGGGGGAAGCCTGAGCGAAAAGCAAGAGGCCACCGCTCAGGCCGGCGACAAAGCGGGCCTGAAATTCCATGACTGACGGGTGCATAATCGTGGGTGGTGCATCGATGCATGGATGAGCCATCAGCCGTGGGTCATAGGCCACCAACCGTTTCTCCAATGTCCATGCGTCATCCTTTATCCCTCTGCAGCTCGCTTTTATCTATACCCCATGGCGGATTTCGCTTTATCTATACCCCTTGGTGAGCCACGAGCCCTTCATGTGACACGATCAATAAAACTGTGGCACCCATGCCTACCCACAGTATCTGTGCCTATCCCACAGTATCTGTGCCCCAGTCTTTCATAAACTGGACATACTCCACAAGTTGAACGTGCGACGGCGGCAGCCATGCACAATGAGCCATTTCCCATGAGCCATTTCCCATGAGCCATTTCCCATGAGCCATTTCCCATGAGCCATTTTCCGGACACAGGGTCTTGCTTCTTGGATCCCACTAGTTCTATTTCTGCCTATGCCCTCGCTTACGCCTGTGCCTCCGCCCACGCTAAAGCTGATAAAAACATGCCGACTCCTCTAAATTTAGCACAAAAACGGTGTGCCAGTCATAAATAAATTGAGAACGCATCCGCCAGCCTTCGGCTGCGAATGCTTGGCTTCAACGATACGCCTTGACAAACTCGACTAAGAACTCCACAAACTTCTCTTGCGAAATCGCCCGGTTGCTGAACCGCAACTCCTCGTACATATTAATCATCACCCCGACGTCGTCATTATTCGTGTTTTCGCCAAAGATCTCCCGAAACGAAAGCGCCAAGTTCTTTTCGGTGCTCAGAACCTTGAGCCGGTCGCCGATGCTGCGCACCACGTCCTCGTACACCAACGAGCTGGGCACGATTGTTTCCTCCTTGATGGGGCTCAGTAGCCCCGGATGCTCGATGAACTCCCTGGGCGTCGCAGAGTCGTGGTATATTTTTTGACATCGCTTGAGGTTCGCCACGATGTGATTGTGGGTGGCTTTCCTCGTGAAGTCGTTCTCATGGATCGGAGTGTAGTTTTTTGGAATCTCGCCAATGGACAGATAGAAGTTGAGGATTCTCAAAAACGTGAATACCCCGCCCACCACGATAAACACCACCCAGCAGACTATAACAATAAGCGTGTTGACCGCGAGATTCGCCAGCGACCGCTTGTTCTTGGTGGTCTGGATGATGGTGTCGATCGGCAAGAGCGAAATTGCCGCGACAAAGAGTATAAGAAAGACGGTAAGACTCGCCCGGTATAAAAGAAGCTTATACCAGCTTGTTTTCTGGGCCATCTCGGAGTACTCTGGGCGCTAACCGTCTTCTTCGCATGCCTCATGGCCCCAGCGTGTGAGCTTCGCACAGTAAAAATTCATAGCCGGGTAACCAAAACACCCTACAAGCTCATCTGGCGCTTGAAGGAAGCAGCACTGCAAGGGCACACAGTAGCAATGTAGACACAATTCAGCCGATGATTTGCGTGAAGCAAGGCAAAAAACATTCAGCATAGTGCGTGTTTTCTGAAGATAGTACGTAATTTTTTTTGCACTTTTTTTGTGGCAGCCGCGAGAGCGACATCTATTTTTTGTGAGAAAATCGCAGCAGCTCGCTCTCGCTCACTGCCGCTGCCTTTGCATACGCCACGCACCTCGCGCAGTGTGTCAGCTTGGCTAAATTTAGCCAAGCGCCAAGCAAGATGAACGGGCCAAGCGATACAAAATGCCGGGAAAGCAAGGCGCTTGCAACCAACAAAAAAGGAAACAACAGAACGAAAGAGTGGCCTGAGCTATTTCAAGATGCTACCGCTGCCAAAAATAAGCCCTGTCATCCTCCCTGGGTCTAAGCCCTGCCTCTGCTCCGCCCGATTGTCGCCCAGGCGCACCGCGAGCACGCCGTTACCCGGGCCCTAGCCATGCAGCGCGGGTTTCATGATTCACAACTGTTTACTGGCAACACCAAACCCAGCAACGCAGAGCAACTAACGATGAGACCAGGGTCTTTGCTAGCGGCTGCCATCAGCGTGTTTGCGATTTGCAATGGCCTCGACCTCGACATCACCAGCAAAGACTCCATTTGCCTGGCGATCACCACGGTGTGTGATTCGGTGTTCGACTACTACGACGGGTACCGCCTGGGGGGAGTCATTGGCATGTTCAAGTCCCCCTACTACTGGTGGGAGGCCGGCGAGGCGTGGGGCGGCTTGATCAACGTCATCTACTACTGTGGCAACACCACGTACGAGCATGTGACGTACACGGCGCTCATGTACCAGCGCGGAGATGACAACGACTACATCCCCCTGAACCAGAGTACCTCTGAGGGAAACGATGACCAGGGGTTCTGGGGCGTGGCGGTGATGGACGCGGCGGAGAAGAACTTCACAAACCCGCCGTCGTCGGAGCCGGGCTGGTTGGCGTTGGCGCAGGCGGTGGTGGCCACCATGAACGCCCGCTGGGACACCGACAACTGTAACGGCGGGCTCAGATGGCAGATTTTCACCTGGAACAACGGCTACAACTACAAGAATACCGTTTCCAACGGGTGTCTTTTCCATTTGGCTGCGAGACTTGCGCGTTACACTTCGAACGATACATATGTGGACATTGCGGAGAAGGTGTGGGACTGGCTCACTGAGATTGAGCTTGTCAACATCGACGGGTCCTCGTACAACGTCTATGACGGTGCCACTGTTGAGAGCTCCTGCAAGTCGTTCACCAAGTACGAGTGGACCTACAACTACGGCTTGCTTCTTTCCGGGTGCGCGTACCTCTACTCCTACACCAAGAACGAGACCTGGCTCACCCACACCAAGGGGCTCTTAACCACGGCGACGGCGTCTTTTTTCAAAGACGACATCATGTACGAGCGCGCCTGTGAGAACGCCGGGACGTGCAATAATGACCAGAAGAGTTTCAAGTCTGTGTTCTCGAGATTCCTCTCGCAGACTGCTATTTTGGTTCCTGATGTGTACGACACAATCCGCCCGCTCATCGAGGGGTCTGCCACCGCTGCCGCCAAGGCATGCTCGGGAACGAACGACATCTGTGGCGTCAAGTGGACAACTGGCTCTTACGATGGCGATTATGGGTTAGGACAGCAGCTCAGTGCGATGGAGATTTTCACCTCCTTGCTCGCGACCCAGAACAAGACGCTGAATAGCAGTAGCAGTAGTGGGGCGATTCTCACAAACTCGACGGGTGGTTCCTCGTCGGGTAATAACGCCGCCGGCTCAGGCACCACCAAGGAGTTGTCGCAGAACGATCTCGATGTGACGTCGAAGGACAAGATTGGGGCTGCGGTGACGACGGCGGTGGTGTTGGGGATTGTTGTGGGCGGTGGAATTTGGATGTTGTTCTAGGCGAAGCGGTGGCCCGCGAAGCGCCAAGCACTGCATTGAGACGCACTTGGGAGATTTGTAAAATGGTGCGGCATGTTAAATGAGAAAGCAGTATACCATGATCTGGTATGCCGCAATATGAGTGAGGACCCGGCAGTCGCATTGTTATTGCAGATGCAGGTGAGCAGCGAGTTACATTGCTTGCGAGAGCTGAATAATACAATGCAGCCGGAGCATTGCACTCCCAGTGTTACGAAATGATACACTGCAGTCGGAGTACTGCACTGCCGCTTGCCATAGTAGAAGGCAACACTCGGCAGTGTTCTTCCTCGTAACTGCTCTGTGCTCTAATGCTTGATGCCTCACTCATTTTATCACCAATTTTTTGTTAGGCGAATGCCATTCGCCGCTGTTAGATTATGCACATACTGTGGCCAGTTGCACGCTGAGTCACTTTCAGATATACGGACTTATTCAGAGTAGGCAACGCTGAGCTCGAGCGACGCGTTGCTATTTTAGTATGAAAGTAGCTGAATGTAACCGCTACTTTGACCAGAAAGTACTTTCAATTTTGGCAGGAACTGTCCATTTGAGTCAGAAATCCGCATTGAACGTGCCTGCGATATTAGCAATCACATTTATTTAAATTGCTTGAGAGGTTCTTAACACTTAGAGATTTAGTAATGCCCACACGTTCCAATCTCAGAATTGCATTACTTCGCATGGTCCAATGTTCATCAGTGCAAAGACGCAACAATACCTTGTTTCCTCACAGCGAAGCTATGTATGAATACGTTAAGTTCCATATTTACTTGAAGCATTTAAGTTTGATACTTCCTGTTAAATCAATCATTTGCAGTACGTCTAGCATGTACTTTTCCATTCGTGATCTGCTGCTGGTCTGCTTGCTCTGTGCTGCCGTGCATAATGCATGATGAAGGAAAATCTACCACGCTTGAACAGAGCAAGGAACCATATACCCCGGGGAAAAACAAAGTAATTACTAGTGGGCCCGCTAGTCTAGTGGTAGGGAGAGTCAGTGAGGTAGGTTGCAAGTGAGAGTTGCAACAGGTTCGAGCCGCGGCGACGGCCAAATATTCGGCGAGGACACTGTGGGTTGCCACACAGTTAGCCGCCGACGACAAAAAATACACTACAAAATAATAACCCTAATACAAGTTACTAAAGAAATAATATATATAGCTAACCTTCATACGAAATACCAAAAGATGATACAGAACAAAAAAAAAACGTAATCAAAACACATACCGCAAAATTTTCAGCAATCTTTTTATGATGTACACTCTAATGTAGTCCAGTAAATATCTTGGTGCTCTGGTTACGTCGCTTTGATCATACATGCTCCGGCTTGAAGAGATCAGCGGTATTGACAGTAGTCAACGCTTACAATAATTACAATACTCAATGGTTACAACCTCCATAATGCTCTCAGTATTCACAATATTCACAATCTCACTACCTCGCAATAGAACTGCCTTCCTTCAGTCATGACGCACAGTGGTTGCCCCACTTCGCTTCGCTCTATGGGCCTACTGTCTGCCCACCAAGATATCGGCAATCTGTCTCACCTCAATCCAGTGTCTGTTTCTTGGCATCCGCTTCTTCAACTCCGTTTCGTAGTCCCACAACTGACTGATGCTAGTAAACACAATCTTGCTCAGCTTCACGCCGATCACCGCAGCGCTGTCAAGAACCTTGGCGCAGTCCACCTCAGAGATGAGATAGGAGCCAAAGTTTTCATTGTATTTGACCTCCGCCATGAATTCCGCATGGTTCTCGATGAATTGCACTGCCCTCGCTGCAAGCCGAGAGGCTCTGGTTCTGTCGATCGGCGACGGAATGCCACCCTGCTGCACGTGACCAGGGATCGCGGTACGAGCCTCAAAACGCCCGTTGGACTCATCATTGATGATATCGGCAATCACCTGGGTTGTAAACACCTTAGATGCCTTTTCAGATTTGAGAATGAGTCTGCCCGACTTGTTCTTTCCATTGTCGGACTTGAACGACTCCTTGAGCGACTGGATGTCGCCTTCCAACATGTCAAGAGAGATTCCTTCTTCCGGAATGTAGGAAACCTGAGCCCCGGCAATTAACTGGCCGAAGGTAGCAATGTACCCGGAATTTCCACCCTGGATTTCAACCACAAAGATTCTGTTTCTGGTGGCAGCGGCACTCTGCTTGACAATGTCACAGTACTCCATCAACGAGTTGAGGCACGTGTCCAGGCCGAGCGAGTACTCGGTTCCCGGAACGTTGTTCAGGATTGTCGCTGGAATAAGCACCATTGGCATCCGGAAGGCTGGGTAAGTGGCGCGGGCACGCTCCAATTGGTGGAGAGACACGTATGCCTCAAAGCCTCCAACGATGATCAAACCGTCGATGTTGTACTTCTCAAAATAGTAGGCAACCATTCCGAGATCGGTATCTTCAGGCGTCGCTCTGTTGGTTCCGATTTCGGAACCTCCCACAGAGACCCAGTTGCTCACGGTGAGCCAGTCCATCTTCCGCACCTTTCCAGTGGTGGCAAGTCCCGAGAAACCGTCGTAAACAGCGTATGGCACGTGGCCCTTAGACATGCAGTAGGTCGCCATCGCGTAGAGCGCGCTGTTGATACCACCGGCCGGCGCACCGACGTTGACAATTGCAATGTTGAGGCGCTTGTCTTCAGGGAGCGAAGGCTCATTATGGTCGGCGGAATTCATCGCGATATAGTTGTGAAGATGCTCGCCGAACTCGGTGTCTCTCAACTCCATGGCCTTTTTGAAATCCTTCTGGGAGATCGCCTCGGCCACCAGCTGAGTCAAACGCACAGCGTCAACAAGAGAGCGTCTCACAATCTTGTTTTCTTCGATTCCAATCATTGGCGACGGGGTGTCGGGGGTACAGGCAAGCACCGCCTTGACGGCCTCAACACCCTGGAGCGTCGCAAGAATACGGTCGTAGGCAACCGCAGTTCCACCACGCTGCACGTGACCAAGGGTGGTCACACGGGTGTCCAACCCAAGGCGGTCGACAAGCACCGCAGCCACGTCCTTGGCGCTGATATGGACGAGGTCCGCGGTGATGGCGCCTTCAGCCACAAGCACAATCGTCTTTCGCTTTCCCCTCTCCCTGTGCTTGTTCACGATCTGACACATCTGGTCCTCCCACTCCTGCAGCGCCGCCGGTTTCTCGGGGATCAAGATGTAGTCCGCTGCAGTAGCGATACCCGCCATGAGCGCGAGCCACCCGCAGTGGCGGCCCATCACCTCAATGACGAAAGCGCGAGCGTGCGAGTTGGCGGTGGCGTCAATGTAATCGATGGCCTCGCAAATTCTCGCAAGCGACGAGTAAGCACCGATAGTGGCATCGGTCAGCGACATGTCGTTGTCAATGGAGCCGACAGTGCCGCAGATGTAAAGGTGCTTGTGCTTCTCATAGAGCTCCTCACTGATCTTGTCAGTATCTCTGAGCTCCTTGATCAAGCCGGGCCACTCCCCCCGAAAGACATCCGCCCCCGTGAGCGAGCCGTCCCCACCGCAGACAATCAACGCATCGATGCCCGCGTCAATCAAGTTCTGGCACGCCTGCAAGCGCCCCTTGCGCTCCTTGAACTCCATGCAGCGCGCAGTCCCAATGTTGGTGCCGCCGTCTCTAAGCCAACTGCGCACGTCGTTCCAGCCCATCTCGCGAATGAACTTTGGCCCGCCCTTGACGAGGCCCTCGTAGCCTTCGTAGATGGCATAGGCTTTGCAGCCCTGGTGGATGGCGGTACGAATGATGGCTCTCACGTTGGCGTTCATGCCTGGGGCGTCGCCGCCCGAGGTCATGACTGCAACGTTGCGTCCCGTGTGCTGGCCTCCCAAGTGCGAGATGACGTTTTCAGAAGAAGGGGTGGAGACTGGCTCGGCCGGGGGAACCGCCAGCGAAAAGGCATTCTTGACAGAAGTGAAACCCAACAAGTTGCCCAACGGATCCACGACATAAATCTCGACGGGCGCCTTGTCGTCGGGCCTTGTCTGGTAGAAAAAACACTTCTTGTGGTTCTTCTGCTGCTCCAAGCGCTTGTGGATGTCCCGGAGCGACACGATCCGGAACACAAACGATATCAGCAACGAGCGCCAGTCGTTGTTGTGGATCATTTTTTTCAAGTCGTTTTTTTGCTTCTCGACGTCGGCGACCGTCTTCGTAATTCGGTCGTCCAACGCGAGTTTGATACTGATTCTGGTCTCGCTCTGCTTGTTGGTCAACCACACCAAGTCCTCCTCGCAGGCATGGATGTCGAAGCCCAAAAACTCGTTGTAGAAGACCTTGGCGTCCTTGAGAAGCTGGGGGTCGCCCGTGGAGAGCGAGAAGTACGCCGGGTCGTGCACCAATGGGTACTGTGTCTGGCCCATTGCTAGTTGGTTCGGCTTGTGCTCGGAGTGTCAACTATGGCGGACCTTTATCTGCAGCAGAAAAGAGAGGTCGGAGTCAGCTGACGGCGATGCTCAGGAGAGGGCATGGGCGGGGGTGAAAAAACCGCAAGGGGGTGGGAAGCCAAAAGCCATGCAGGAAGAAGACTTAGAAGACGATTACATGTAATGATGTAATTGAACCGTATGATCAGAATGATAAAATCTTTTTCAAAGCATGGCCCAAAGCATGGCCCAAAGCATGGCCCAGAGCCTGACCCATAAATTAAGACTATGGGCCAAGTAAGCGATTGTAGTTTTCATTGTATTCGCAGGTTACACTGATTCTGCGAAAGCCACCTGCAACTATCACACTGACCATGACCCTACACTGACCATGACTCTACACTGAACGTCACTTTACGATATATTCCGTACTATGTAAAAAGACTTGCGGCATAACACAAAGGTCATCCCTAGATATTTGTTTTCCGGCAATGCTCTTAGTCCGCCTGCGGCCGTAACCGGAGGAACCCATGCACCTAGCGTCAGTCCTTCTAACTCACCACTGATCTTTGACCGCGTCTAAGATTACGCCTGAGAAGACCCACACAGTGTCTCGCTCTGCTCGCCACTGCTTAGCACACTGGCAGCCAGCTACTACACTAGTGCCAACACACCTGCAAGTCCTATGCCGGCTAGAACAGCGTGACTCCCCCACGACAAGTCGACGCTCGGCCCAGCACCCACGTGGATGTAGCTGTGTGTGGTAGCAGAGCCACTGGGGGAAGCAGAGGAGCCCAGAGTGGTGTTCCCAGGAAGTGTCAGATTAGTCAGGTTGAGGGGAGTGGAAGCACTCGTGGAGTTGGTGGAGTTGTGCAGGAAACACTCGGCCGCCCTCAAGTTGAGGAGTGCAGCTCCCAACAAAACAAAAAAGTTCATTGCTTGTTCTTGTTAGTCTATTGTCGGTTAGGAAAAGAGCACGCTCTGCTATTCAAGACTATGGCTTCCCCGTTGTTTATAGGCTGGAGCTGCGGCACGGCACCATCCGTGACATTCCTCGGCACCACATGCAAGCAGAGGCGAGCGGACTCAGCGAAGCGTGTATCTACCTCTCTATCATTTGCTAAGCGTCTATCATTATTACAATTATGGTGGTGCTTTCTTTACTATTATTGTTACACACGCAGTGGCGAGCGGAGTTAGAAACTAATGACACCGCAGCACACTCAGACACCGGTTGATTACAGTCAGCCAGATAGCACAGTTGATTACACCGCAGCGTCTCGCTGAGGCTCGCCACTGCCTCGCCTAAGCACTGCGGCTACAGCTATTCATTGACACATGCGGTGCAATCGTCTATTAAAAGTAAAACAAACAGCAGTAGACATTACTGCTGGCCAAACTGTCTCGCATTGCTAGGCCATAGCCAAACGAAGCAGCAATCTCACGCTACTCAAAAGAGAACAGCGGAGACACCTCCCACGAACGAAGCAGTCAACAACGAGGCAAGCGCAAGCTCGACCTTGGTGAAGCTGATCCCGGCCTTCAACACGCTTCCAGAAGACTTGCTGCTGCTGGTCGACTTGCTAGAAGAAGACGACGACGACGAAGACGAGGAAGAAGATCCCGAGCTGGTCTTGGCGGCGGCCAAGGCAGAGGAGCAGGACGAGCCAGAGGTGGCGGACTTCAAGGAAGCAGAGCCGCTGAAAGAACAGTCGGAGGAGGCACCGCCGTTCTTCTTGTAGTAGGCGTTGAGGGCGTACGACAACATCTGCTTGCTGGAGCAGAACGAGTAGGCGCCGTACTTCCCAGAGGTGCCGTTGGCGATGATGTCGGAGCACGAGATCTCGTTGCACACGTACGAGAAGAGGTCGGCGTAGTCGGTGCTGTCGACGTCGTCAGAGATGACGCACGACAACGACTCGTAGAGACACTCACAGGTGGAGTTGCTCGGGGTAGGTGGGAGCGAGGTCGCGGCGGCCCAGTCGGAGCCCGTGGCCGGGCAGGCAAGAGTACCGGAAGACGTGCTGACCGCAGAGCTCTTGGCGGACGAAGGCGAGATCGAGGCCAACTGGGTCTTCAAGTTGTTGTAGTCAGACAAAGTGGAGACGTCGCTTCCGTCGATGGAAACCAACCCGTAGTTGTTGGTCTCCTCAAAGTACATGTAGACAATCCCGCCGGACCAGACGTCGGTCATGTCGGAGCCGTAGAGGGTGCCCACCTCCTGGAACTTTCTCGGAGTGACCTCGTTGCATCCGTACTCGGAGAAGAAGATCGGGACGCTCAAGTTCTTGAAGTTGTTGGTGGCGGTCTCGTATCCGGAAGCGGAGTAAGAAGAGGTTCCGCACCACTCGTACATGTTCATGCCGTAGAAGTCGACGGCGTCGGACTTGTCGCCACAGGCAAAGTAGTCAGCCATTGGCACTCTGGTCTCGGAGTCGTCGTTCGAGGAGTAGCCCACTGGGATCGAGCGGTAGCCTTGGGCCTTGATGTAGGCCTTGGTGTCACGGACGGCGGCCTTGACGAAAGCGGAAGCGGCAGTATTGGTGTTGTTGTTGGTGACCTCGTTACCGGCGAAGAAACCAAGCACGTTGCTGTAGTCGGCAAACATGTCGACCACCGAGGTGTATCTCTCGTAGAGGTCCAAGGTCCACAGCGGGTCGTCTCTGTTGATGCTGAGGTCCGGCTCCGAGAGGTCGGCAATCACGTAGATGCCGGCGGCCTGGAGGGCGTCCATGCACTTTGTGTGGTCGAGGGTCAGGTTGACGGCGTAGACACGGATCACGTTGGTGCCGAGCCCCGCGAGATACGGGATGTCGCGGGAGCAGGTGTCGTAGTCGGCCAAGGGGTCGGTGAAGGTCGTCGAGGTCGAGTTTGCACTGTCGGCCTGGTACGCGACTCCCTTGATGTAGAACTGCGAGCCGTTGTTGGAGTAGAAAAACTTGTTGCCGACAATCTCAATGGCAGGGAGGGTCAGGGACGACGAGGACGAGGAGGCGGTCAGCGAGGCGGCCATGGCAGAGGCCACGGACGCCGCGATGAGCAGGCAGGCCTTGAAAAGCATGTTGTATGTAAGGCGGGGGGGAAAATGTGAGTGGAAAAACTAGCCTTGTTGGAAAAAGACAGGCGATCCGCTTAAGTAGTTTTCAGGCAGGCTCTGCCCAGACGCACGACACGCGCGCTGCGGCCCGCCCCGATTGGGCGGAGCAGTGTTGTGGAAACGCCCCAGGAGGGCAACTGAGTGCAGCGCCGGACAATCGCCCGGGGAGCCAATGTCTGGGCACGATCGGGGAAGACAATGCCAAGAGGCGGCGACAATTGGGGCGATAATGCGATGGAAAACTACACAATACATAGATCAGAGCGGGATCGCGCTGGCGTGGGAACGACGCGGGGGCGGCAAATTCGAGGTGTCCAGGCACTCAAGGCTTATATTTTTTGCTTATAGGTTTTTTTAAAACGAGGCTGATGGTCAAAGCCACCGGAGCGCCAGGCCTGGCGAAATCCGGCCGTTCCAGGAAGGCGGGGGTTACCCGGCAACCGCGGCGACTGGACTGGATTCGGATCGGCTTGGCAAGCGTTGGCAGGTGCAGCCAAACCATTCGACAGCCGAAGGCTGGCGGATGCGTCAATTCTTAAGCCTGTAACTCGACGCCTGTATCTACCTCTCTCTTCTCTCTCTCTCTCCATTTCATTTGCTAAGCGCGTATCTATCTCTCTACACCTCTGTACACCTCTCTCTCTTTATTTCACAGAGAGTACTAAAATATAAAAAAAAAAAAAAATGTAAAAACATAACAATATCATATACATAGCAGGTGTATCTACTCATCAACTCATTTGCTAAGCGTTGCCCACTCACCTGCTAAGTGCACTTGGCCTGCTGCGTTCAGCACAGTGCAGCGAAGTCGGGCGCTGGCAAAGCGCCAAGCAGTGGCACTTACGCATCACGCTGGAAATGTTTAGCAAATGAGTGGGCAACGCTTAGCAAATTAGTTGAGTACGCATCCGCCAGCCTTCGGCTGCCGAATGCTACGGTAGTAAGACACTCGCGTCAGCCATGAGACACGATCGGCGGAGAAATTAGCGTGATGCAAGCAGGGGCCAGCAATGGCTGGGTCGGTGGTCATTACGTCAGGACCAGCATTTGCCAAAGGCTGGCGGATGCAATCTCAACTCTGCTGCGTAACTGCCACTGCTGAGGACCAGCAAAGTGCCATTTGCCTCACAACTGGCAGTGGGCTAGCGAACCCCAGTGCACAGCGTTGAACTTCCACTCGGAGAAGTGTTTCAAAATAGTATGTTGGAAAAAAAGTGTTTGCAACCCACTTTTAAAACTCAGCTTTGAATTCAACCTCTCCTTCTAGCCCAGAAATGTTGTCTCGCTAGCGCTCGCCAGTGCTCAGGCCACGCCTCTGCCACTCCTTCTACCGTCGTCTCCCACTAACGAGCATTGCTTACGCTTGTTGAAATCCAATTGAATAAAGCAAATCCTAAACTAACAAACCAAATATCAGCAAAAATAAAATATACAGCAGCAGCCAAGCAGTGTGCTGGCCTTGCCAGTGCACTGCTCAGCAAATGAGAACGCATCCGCCAGCCTTCGGCTGTCAAATGCTTTGCCAGTGCACTGCTAGTTGCGAGGCCAAGCAGTGGCACTCACGCAGCACCCTGACCTTCACCAGTGTACTGCCGCCTTCACGTTGATCGGCTCGTGGAACTTGATCGCCGTGCTGTTTCTTCTGGTGTGGTGCTTCGGACTCACCGAGTGGCACTCGCGCCCGCTTCTTGGCAACGCCTGAGCGTCGCTGGACGCGGTGCCCTGTCCTCTGCTCAAGTCTAAAAAGCTGTTGTCGTTCGTCTGGAACAAATGGCGCGCCTTATCTTTAGGACACTCCACCTGCTGGGAAAAGCCCTCCAGGGACGAGGCCAGATGGCGCCGGTTCACCACAAGGCAGGCGTCGAGCGGCTTCTGATCGCTCGCGGCGCGGTATGGCCTCGTCATCGAGTGGCGGTCGAATGCGATCTCGTACTTGTCAGTCATTGTTAGTGATAAGCAGCACGGCAAGTACTAATGAATTGTAATGAGTAGCACGGCAAGTACCAATGGATTGTAGTGAGTGGCACAGCAAGTACTAATCGATTGTAGTAAGTAGCACAGCAAGTACTAGTGGATTGCAGTAAGCAGCAAGCAAAAAGTATTAGCCGAGTTCCAACGGTAAGTGACGAAATGGCAAGTGAGATCGGTGTGTTGCAGCAACAAGATCAGTAGAAAAACCTAGATCAGAGGTGCAGTGAGAGCAGTGTCTGATCAGTATGACACGTATAAGTGAGATTTTACCAGAGGTTTTGTCTGAGGTTTTGTTCGTGTGTTTTCCAGGAGTTCCGAATGACGTTTTGGAATAACGTTTTCGATTTGCACTCGAGCAGATTCCCCGGATTATATATTACAGTTCTGCAACTGGGGTTGCTTGCTCATATGCACGCCGCGCGCTGCCCCACGCTGCTCTACGCTGCTCCACGCTACTCCGCGGCGGGATCCTGCCGCATCGCGGGCGGGCCTGGGCCGGAAACAAAGAGCGCAACTGTAAGGCGGTGCTTAGAGTTGGTGCTTAGAGGTGTAAGGCGGCCGGTGCCTTAGAAGTGTAAGGCAGGCGCCTATTGTCAGAAAAAAAAAAGGGCCTATTGTGAGGAAGCTTATTTTGTGCCAAATCAACGATGCCCACGGAATAAGAAACAAGGGGTGCCAGGGGCTTTTGGTTTACGAACAAACAGAGAAGGGGAGAGTCCTCATATGCAGCATCAGATGCGGGCGCTGCTGCTTTGGCCTGACACCTTGTAAGTGCATCCTTGGCAGCGGTCAGTCGTTCTCCGCCATAGCTTGTCTTTTGGACCCATCCGCGATGAGGCAAGGCGAGGGGAACCAGTAGTGCATGTGACGACATAATCCTGCATAACACCGCATCAGCCACCCGGCTGACGACACCCCACAAAACTCGGCAGCTATAGACGAATGGGGTAGTAAGCCAAGAAGCGTCGACGAAACAAGCGAACCACCGGGTGAAAACAGTTCTAGCAGTATGGGTTCCAACGAGTTTGTGGCGGACATTGTTTTGGCGTCAAAGAGGCAAAAAGAATTGCAAAAAAAAGCAGACATTTCCAGAGATGTGTCACAGACTGCTGGGGTGACGGTTGGCGAGTACCTCGCGGTGAAATTTCAATCCACAACCCAGCAGAGTTCTTACCAAATCTTCAAAGTCGGCAAGGTTGTTGATTCCTTGGCACAGAATACTATCAAGCTATTCATATCTAATGTTAGCGCACAACAAGCGTTTTACAAGAAGGTGATTCCGGTTCCGTCGGAGCATGTGATAGTCGAAGTGGGTGATAAGCAGCTCTACCAGGAGTTGCAAGATGTCGATGGGAAGAACAGCGTCTTCAAAATGGGCGACCTAGTTCAAAAAGGAGATGTTGTTGATTTGGATGGCCACGCTCTTGACATCGTCCTGGTGTCGCCATTCGTACAAGGCTTAGTGACAGAGGAGACAAAGATTGTGTTCGTGAAGGGTGAAGCAAAGCAATTGCAAATCCCGTCGAACAAAAACCTCGATGTCCTAGCAGAACAGTTGAAGAGCCAGAAAATCTCTGTCGAAGAGTACTTGTCGCTTAAGATGGCTGCTGTGGAAAAAGAGACAGATGTCAGTTTGAAAGTGGTGGCATTGGCTCACAAACTTTCTGCCCCACAGGCTTCTCCATCCAACAACGATGACGACGAGATTCATGCCTATTTAGGAGCACAGAAGTTGGTTGACTTGAACATCGTCAGCGGCGAGTTTGTCAAGTTCCAATTGGGAGACAGCACCATCAAGGTCCGCGTCTTTGCCCTCTTGGAGCCTACCACGTTGGACAAAGCTGCCTTGCACGTGTCGCCCGTTCTCTACATCAATTATGGTAAACCGGAGAGGGCGAAGTTTGTGGAAAAAACTAGCGCTTCTTTTGTGCCTGCCAAGCAGGTGACGATCCTGCGCATTGCGTCCCACTACAGCTTGAACCGGCTGTTCCAGCACGTGTTCCTCAACAACTTGAAGACACATTTTGAGGGGGCTCAGAGAGTGGTCAGCAAAGGCCAGGTTATACCCATTGTCATTGACACCCTACTCGCTCGCTCTTTGTTTACCCAGTATGGCAGTGACGGGAGCTACCCAGCAATGATCCCAGAGGGCCACCCCAACGAAGTCGTGTGGTTCCAAATTACAGACATCCAGGGGGAGGGCGGCGAGAACGATGCCGGTACTTCTCAATTTTTGATTGACACCCTGAAGACGAAAATGATTCAGACGGGGCTCGTCCACGACTACGCGGTGCCGAAAATCACAGAAAATGTCAACTGGCACAGCTACTTGGGATTGGCACCATTCTTTCAGTTTTTGCCAGTTGCTAGCGACAAAGCTTTTGCGTATGCCGAGAAACTCAGAGGGCTCATCGAAACATCTGAAAGGGGCTCCGCGTTGGGGCTAAAGACCAACATCTTGCTCCACCTGATGAACCGCAGCGTGGGAAAATCGACTTTGGTGCGCAGCCTTGCTCTTGAGATGGGGCTCTGGTTTGTCGAGCTCGACGGGTACGACTTGTTGCTGGCGCCGGGTCTGGACTTGCAGACGATTGGGGTGATTCGGGGAAAGGTCGACACTACTGTCAAAAACTGCAAAGCTCCCTTGATCATATTTGTTAGACACCTAGACGCTTTAGTTACTCAAGAGGAAGACTCGCGGAAAAACAATCTCAGTGTCAAGTTAGTTGAGCTTATCAGAAACTATTCCGAGTTGAACAAGAAGCTCATCTTTGTGGCCTCTGCAAACGACATCAACAAGATTCCGAACAATCTCAGAAACGTCTTCAACTTTTCCATTCAATTGGGTGTTCCAAACGACTTGGAGAGACAGGAGATATTCAAATTCCATTTGGGCAGTGCAATCTTAGGGAACAGCATTCCGCCATATGCCGTCTCGGACGACGTCTCAGTTGCCACACTCTCTCTACAATCCGCGGGACTCGGCCCCAACGACTTGGCCTCCATCATCAGGAGCACCAAGGTTGTTGCAAAAGATAGCCTAGAGGGCCTCGCCAAGACGTATCAATGCTCCGAAGAATCGTTGATTCTTAGCAATGGTGGCTACGTCGGACTTTCCTCAAAGGAGTTCGAGAAGTCTATTAACGACGCCCGCAATGCTTTCAGCGAGTCCATTGGAACCCCAAAAATTCCTAACGTGAAGTGGGAAGACGTCGGAGGGTTGGATATGGTGAAGGGGGAGATCTTGGACACGATTGAACTTCCGTTGAAAAATCCATATTTGTTCAAGAACGGTCTCAAAAAGCGCTCGGGAATCTTGTTCTATGGCCCTCCTGGCACAGGAAAGACCCTTCTCGCCAAAGCAATTGCCACAAACTTTTCGCTCAACTTCTTTTCCGTCAAGGGTCCCGAGCTTCTCAACATGTACATTGGAGAGTCGGAGCTGAATGTGAGAAAGGTGTTTCAAAAAGCAAGAGATGCGAAACCTTGTGTTGTTTTCTTTGATGAGTTGGACTCTGTCGCGCCTAAACGAGGCAACCAGGGGGACTCGGGTGGGGTGATGGACCGCATTGTGTCGCAGCTTCTCTCTGAGCTTGACGGGATGAGCGATGACGGAGAAGGAGTGTTTGTCGTGGGGGCAACTAACAGACCAGACTTGTTGGATGAGGCATTGCTAAGACCGGGGCGGTTTGACAAGATGCTATACCTTGGCATCAGTGACACCGATGAGAAGCAACTCAACATCTTGAAAGCATTGACGAGAAAATTTACTTTTGACAAAGCCGTGGATCTCCCACTGATTGTCAAGGATCTTCCCTTCAACTATACCGGTGCTGATTTCTATGCTTTGTCTTCGGATCTGATGTTGAATGCAATGACCCGGAAGGCGTCGGAGGTGGACCAGAAACTTAAAGACTACAACAATGGGCGGGAAAAGCCCGTCAATACTAGATGGTGGTTGGATAATGTTGCGACCAAAGAGGATACCGACGTCCTTGTCAAACAAGAGGACATTGTCAAGGCAAAGCGCGAGTTGATTCCCTCGGTGAGTGTCGAAGAGTTGGAGCACTATCTCAAGGTGAGAGACAATTTTGAGGGGGGCAAACAGAAAGCAAATCAAAGTGATGGCAAGGAGAATGTTAATGTTAATGGCAATGGCAATGGCAATGGCAATGGCAATGGCCACGCCAATGGGTTTACCAACGGCCAAGTCATTGAGCTTGCTGGGGACGACTACACCAACGGGAATGTCAACGACTTTTCTCTTGGCTACTCTAATGGTACTGCCGATGGCTACAATGGCTCTGCCGATGGCTACAATGGCTCTGCTTATGGCCCTACCGACTTCCAGAGCACCACCACGGACGATGCCGATTTGTATGACGCCGAGGAGTCATTTGCTGAAGAGCAGGAGGAGAATAGCAAGGGAAAGGGGAAGGAGAAGTACTAGAAGTGCAGATAATAACTGCGAAGTGCAAAATAAAGAAGCATTGTAGTTCTGTAGTGATTGTATTGCTTTGTCAATCTGACAATAGCATTGTTGCAGACCTGAGAACCGGGATTAGTCTAGCGCACTGCTATATAACAAGCCTAGGATAGCCCATTTTTATCAATACTAAACGATGCCCTCCACTTGAATTTTTTAGCAGGTTCGCGTAAATAAGGATTGGCCCATTGGTGTAGCCTCCCCACGTGCGTTGCGCATGAGCACCAGCGAGAATGCAGTGGGAAAAGTAATGGGCCACTTTCAAGTGACACAAAATTGCTTTAGCAAAAACAGTGTAAAAGTTATGTAATTCATAAAACAAATATTGATGAACCAATTTTACGATACCAAGTTGCTATGATATATTGCGTATCTCATTACACCGCCGCACACCATGGCGAACGATGCACCTTTGACAAGCTACGAGCACTCGTAGCTAGCTAGCTAGCTACGAGTGCCGAATGCTACCTACTCGGTTGATCCGCCGATGACCCGCTGAAAGACCCGCGCACTGAGTTTGTTATCGACAGTGAAAAGCTCTTCATCGTCGCCACTTTCTCGTCGCCAGTTTCTCATGTTACTACACCCCACAATATGTATGCACGCTGTCGGGGCCGGGCTACGAAAATGCGCTTCGACAATACCTTTACTTGAACGATTTGTCCCAGGCTATGCTCTGAATGAATCTCTCTGTTTTGAATGGCATTTCTCTTTTACCTGTTCAAGGAATTACTTTGCAGCACATTGGCTTCGCCAATGCTGCCATGATTGGTATTCATGCCTGCACTTAATGCTACACCCAGAATACCCCAAAGACCAGCACATTGGCTTCGCCAATGTACTGCAGTGTTCTAGGCTACACCCCAGAATATCGTTATTTATTTTAATGCTCCCCCTACATAACAACAAGGTCGCCGAACTTCTCGTGGTACCCTGGCACGTCCCATCTGCCCTTCTGGACAACCTGGGTGACCTTGTCGTCGATGTCCGGTCTGGCCTTGACAACGTCCTCGACAGTGAGCTCGTCGAACGCGCGCGCAGACTCAATGTTGGCGAGGGTCGCGTCGAGCTGCTTGAGCTCCTTGGCAACAACCTCCTCGGTGGCGGTGGCGTTCTCGAGCGCCTTCTGCTTGAACGCCTCGATGGTGTTGAGCTGCTTCGACACGTCGTAGGTCACGGGCTTGAACGCAGACACGTCGGCCTCGATCTTGCTCACAATGTCCTGGTTCTTCAACACAGACTTGTAGTGGGCAAAGTCGACGGTGGTGGTCTTGTTCAGGAGCTCGAACACGGCGCGCTTGGCCTCGTCGTTGCGCTTCTTGAAAGCCTGCAACGACTGCGCGGTCTGGCCCTTCAACCCGAGCGAGGAGATCAACTTGCTCCAGTCCAATTTGGTGGCAGTGCGCTGGCGTTAGTATGTGGCAATTGGCAAACGCCCTGGCCTGAAAAAGAGGTGTCTTAAAAAAGAGAGGTAGATGAGTAGTGCAATTTCCAAGCGAGTGTCCGTGACATTGTCCTGTGACAGTATAGATCACTCAAGTGCTCAACACTGACAACCTCTGGAAAGCTCCAAACTTCATAGGAAGACAACTTCAGATGCCACATAATCTCAAATATCCACTTCTCTTGTCACTTCTCACGGCTTTTCTCAAGAATCCACTTCTCTTGTTGCTTGTCACGGCTCTTCGTAGCTTTTACTTACAACCGACATGATTATTGTATGCTAATGCTGCTTTGGCGTACGACAAAAATCTCTTGAGCCCAGGACAACCGGGTGCCCCTAATTGGCCAAAAAGGAGTTACCCGGGGATACAAGTAATTTCCACCCTGGTCAGGTGACTGGGCATTCAGGATCTCGGCTGACCAGTTACCCGACCTTGATTAATCTGTCACCCTGCTTTGCGCTCGGGCTTGTTCGATTCAAGTTGCCCGGCCTTATTTTTAACTCACTGGATACTCGTGCCACCCACACACCGCATGACGCCGCATGCGAGCTAGGCTTCGGCGTCACGTGCGACGGGTGTTAATACCCAGCCGTCCGGGCTGGCTGGTTTTTGCCGTAAGAGCATTTCCGATAAGCATTCAGACAAACAAGGCTGAACACAAGGCATTGATTGAGAATTTCAAAATATTCGATTTTCCAGTAAGCGGGTCTCACAAAGTGATGCTCTGCTCGTCTAGCCAAGCCAAAGTGGCACCCTCCCGGGACTTTGTCGCGCTGCCGAGGTAAAAAATTTAACAGATTGATCAGATAATTTTTTGTATGCACGCGCTTGCGCAGGCGGCTGCACGAAAAACTTGCAGCTCTTGTCCTGGAATGGAATAGCAGAGGACAGTAGCATCTTGGAATGGCCGGTCTTAGAGGAAATGTCAAGATGTAGCATGTCAAGATGGCATGTGCCAGGGTCTTCTGTTGTCGGCAGTACCACTGCCAGCAGTCGCCAGGCTTTGCCGGTGCCCTGCTCGCCAGCACTGTGTGCTCTGCTATAGTTTCATGCATGCAGGTTTAGAGGGACCCCCTGTGCCAGAAAAGTGCGAGGTGCCGGAAGCTGGGCTCGAGCTATAAAGCGCAAAAATTCTCGTGAGAGAGTTTTGCCCCATTCAGAACGCACCATGGCCAAGAACGTCTTCAACGTCGAAGTCTTCTTTATTGTCTTCAGAGAGTCGCTCGAGGCGATCATCGTCTGCTCGGTGCTTCTTGCATTCCTCAAGAAGTCGTTTGAGAAGGGCGACCAGAAGGTGTACAAGTCGCTCCGCAAGCAGGTGTGGCTTGGCATGATTCTCGGAGTGTTTGTGTGTCTTGTCATTGGCGGGGCTTTTATCGGTACCTTCTACACTCTTGGCAGAGACATCTGGGCCAACTCCGAGGACATCTGGGAGGGCACCTTCTGTCTTGTGGCGACCCTCATCATCTCGCTCATGGGCATTCCGATGTTGCGTATCCAGAAGATGCAGGACAAGTGGAGAGTCAAGCTCGCGCGCGCCCTTGTTGCCGAGCCAAAGCAGAAGTCGTTCCTCAATATCTCGCACTATACCAAGAAGTACATCATGTTCCTCCTTCCGTTCATCACCTGTCTCAGAGAAGGTCTTGAGGCCGTTGTGTTTGTCGGCGGTGTGGGTCTCACCTCCACCGGGTCCAACCCGGCCACGGGTTTCCCATTGCCGGTGGTGCTCGGCTTGATTGCCGGAATCGCCGTGGGTCTCATCTTGTACTACGGAGGTGCCACTTCCTCGATGCAGGTGTTCCTCATTGCCTCCACCGCGATCCTCTACCTCATTGCCGCCGCGCTCTTCAGCAGAGCCGCGTGGTACTTCGACAACTACCACTTCTCCAAGATGACCGGCGGTGACGCCTCCGAGTCTGGCTCCGGTGCCGGCTCGTACGACATCTCGCGCACTGTTTACCACGTGAACTGCTGCAACCCAGAGATCGACAACGGTTGGGACATCTTCAACGCCATTCTCGGATGGCAGAACACGGGCTACCTCAGCTCGATGCTCTGCTACAACCTCTACTGGTTGGTGCTCATTGTGGTGCTCATGCTCATGCTCTTTGAAGAGAAGCACGGCCACCTCCCAGGCATGAAGAACGTGCGTTTGATCAACTTCAACCCTTCGTACTACCTCAGAAAGAACAAGCACAAGGACCACGACATCTCCAAGGACGAGGCCGACAAGTTGGTCAAGCAGGCCGAGCAGGTCAGATTCAATGCTCAGGGTGAGCGTGAGTTGGCCGCTGCTGAGAAGGCTGCCGCCGCCCCTGCCGCTAACTAATTGCGCCAAGGCGTGTGCCACTAGCCTAAGGTCTTGGTCTTCGCACTGTTGACTGCACCCAGTCTTTGTGACAACCTTAATAATTCTTGCTTTTTGCCCCCGGGCGCTTTGACTTAATTAATTCAATGTCAATATGTTGAAAGTGTAGTGGGCAGTGTGCTCTGGCGGAGCTACGTGCGGCACCGCAAGCATTAGGCAAATGCAGTGCTGTGTGAATCCAAGCAGTCAAAAGCTAAGCAGTAAAGCCTTCTAAGCAGTAACGCCTTCCGGCAAACGCCTCCTAAGCAATCAAAAAAATATTTTAAGCATTGCCAATCTGTATGTCAGCTTGGCAACTCATGCTATCCCTTCATTATGCAGTGTTGAATGTAGCCAAGCCTGCGATTCGGCCTGCATGCTGAGTCCGCATGAACGCTTGGCGGAGAGCAACCAGACCCGTGGATCTCGTTCTTGGCGCTTGGCGGGGCTTATGCCATTGGATATGTGGGTGGAAACAGGATGGGTTTAGTAGGGGTGTGACACTCAGGGGGGCTAGGTTTTTAGTGCCATCGCGGATCCACGCGTCCCCCGGGCTGTGTCGCACCACTGTCGCGTACCAAGTGACAAAGTGGGGAACAAACTGGAGGGTGGGATAAGTAAGTACCTAAGTAATTGGGCGGGGCTTTAAAGCTCGAAGAAGCAGTGGCAGTGCACTGGCGAAACCAGGGCGCTGCGCAATAACTGACCAATAACTGACCTTGACGATTCAATTCAATTCCAACAACTCTTTCAACCCCGACACTTCACCAGCAGAAGACCCCGACACACAGCACCATGACACACGAAAGCATCTAGCTGTACAGCACACACCCATCATGTACCCTCCATCTTCTTTTCGGTGCTTTGCCACAGCGCTATGTTCTTCCAACCCACAAACTAAACACCCTGAACTCTCCTGTTTTCCCTCGTGGCAACCGTGCCACTAGCAGCCTTGCTCCAGTAATCAACAGCCAAAGGCCCACCTATGCCAGAATCTTCTTTGAAACGCCAGGCTTACAACGATGCACTTGGAGATTTTCTCTTTATTATATACTATCTGCGGCAGCAAAGCAGTGCGAATTGCCTAAAGCAACGCGCCCCACCAGTTCTCGACCGTCGAGTGCCAACTGTCAATGCTTAGATGCTCAACTTCTCACTGAACAACTTGCTGACCTCCTCCACCGCGGCATCGACCTGGGCAAACTCACTGCCGATCCCTTGCACGGTCTGGCCCTTGCCACCAGCTCTCCCGCCCACATACTTCGAAACCACCTCCGCAAGCTCACTCGCACTCAACCCCTTGCCCTCAGCATCCTTACTGATGTAGCAGCCATGGGCAAGCTTGGCGTCGTCGTCCTTCTCGCGGCCAAGCACAAGGTACAACGACTTGTCCTTGTGGCTCTTCTGCATGAACTTGACGACTTCGCTGACAAGCTTAGCGTTTCCAGAGACGTCGTTTTCGTACAAGACAAAGTACTTCTCGTCACCCTCAAAATGTTTCTTGACGGCACCCAAGACCTTGGAGCTCTCCTCCTTCTGGATCCGCTTGACCTCGTCCTTGAGGTCCTTCTCGATCTTGGCAAACTTGTTCTTGAGCGCGTCCTTCTCGAGAATAGAAATCTGGAGCTTCTTGACCTCGACGCCAGTCTCCTTGACAGCCTTCTCCTTGGCCGGGCCAAATGGCAAGGCAGCCAACTTGTCGAGCTTCGAGTCAAACTCTCTGGCTTCTTGCTGAACCGCCACCGCCTTGTCGCCACTCACAACGACAACACGTCTGACGCCCTTGGAGATCCCGCTTTCCTCGATAGCAACAAGGTGCTTGATGATCCGGGTAGAGGCCACGTGAGTGCCGCCGCAGAACTCGATCGAATACCCGTGCCACTCCGGGTTCTCTGGGGACTCGAGGAGATCCTCCACAGGAACACCAACCGACACGACTCTCACCGGGTTTGGATAAGTCTCGCCAAAGACGGCGCGCAAACCGTTGATCTTCTGAGCCTCAGAGAGCTCGACGTCTCTGTAAAAGACCTTGAGATCCTTCTCGATGTTCTCATTACAGATCTTCTCCACCTGCTCCACCTCCTTGATGCTCAACGCCTTGTTGTGGGAGAAGTCAAACCGCAACTTGTCGGCGGTCACAAGCGAGCCCTTCTGGTCAACGCCGTCGCCCAACACCTGGCGGAGCGCAAAGTTGAGCACGTGAGTGCCCGTGTGGTTGTTCTTGATCGGCGCGCGGCGCGACTCGTCAAACGTAGCAGTGATGGCAGCACCGTTCTTCAAAGAGCCGGATCCAAGCTTTCCGGTGTGCAAAACATATCCTCCGTAAAGCTGGACGTTGTCAACAACAAACTCGGAACCCTCACTGGTGACGAGCTTCCCCGTGTCGTACTCCTGCCCGCCTTGCTCAGCATAAAACGGGGTCTTGTCGAGAACAACACCATACTGCTTCCCGGCAACGGCCTCCTCGACAAACGCCTCGCCGTCGTAGACAGCAAGCACCGTGGCGCCGATCCCGTTAGTAGTATACTTGGCATCGTCGTCGGTCTTCGGAATGGCCAACTCTTTGCCCAA
This sequence comes from Saccharomycopsis fodiens, assembly GCA_002564235.1. NCBI lineage: Eukaryota > Fungi > Ascomycota > Saccharomycetes > Ascoideales > Saccharomycopsidaceae > Saccharomycopsis > Saccharomycopsis fodiens. The sequence goes on along the minus strand of JNFV01000005.1, from coordinate 1,607,920 downwards.
CTTGTCAAGGGCATAGACATCCAACTTGACAAGAGTGCTCTTGGCGCCCCCAGCGCCACCCTTGGACGCCTCATAGGACTCCTTCTTGGCAGCCTCAAACCCAGCCTCATCGATCTTGAGACCGGCCTCCTCGGCCATCAACTGGGTCAAGTCCACTGGGAATCCATAGGTGTCGTACAATCTCCAGACGTCTTTTCCCGAGAGGGTCTTCTCCTGAGTCTGGAGCGCCGCCTTGGCATACGTCTCGAAAAGCTTCTCGCCTCTGTCCAAGGTCTTGGCGAACGACTTCTCCTCGTCGTCAAGAATCTCCTTGATCTGCTGCTGGTTTTTCTGCAACTCTGGGAAGATGGCGTCGACCTGCTCCACAAGCGTTGGGAAAAGCAAGCTAAAGAACGGCTTCTCGCCAATTGGATAGCCCAAGTACTTTCTGGCATAACGCGCGCCTCTACGCAAAATACGTCTGAGCACATAGCCACGGCCCTCGTTGTTTGGCACTCCTCCGTCGGCAATGGCAAAAGAGAGAGTGCGCACGTGGTCGGCAAGGACTCTGTAAGCAGTGTCGACACCGTCCTTGTCGTCGTCGCCAAATTTGCCCCCGTAAGGTGCGGCACCAGACAATTCCTGGATCTTGGCAAACAACGGGGCAAATACATCGGTGTCGTAGTTCAGTCTGACGTCCTGCAACACCGACACCAACCGCTCGAACCCCATGCCGGTGTCAATGTGCTTCGATGGCAACGGCTTCAAGCTGGTCTTGCTGACTCTGTTGAACTGGATGAACACAATGTTCCAGATCTCCAACACATCTGGGTCGTCCATGTTGACCAAGTGCGCCGCGTTTCTGCCGCCGATCCGGTCGTAGTGGATCTCGGAGCACGGCCCGCATGGACCCTGGTCTCCCATCTCCCAAAAGTTGTCCTCGGTGTTGCCCGGCAAGATGTGGTCGTCCGCGACCCCGACCTTCTGCCAGATCTGCTTGGCGTCCAAGTCCGGCTCCAACCCAAGGCTCTTGTCTCCCCCAAAGTAGCTGACATACAACCGGTCCTTGTCAAGACCGTAAACCTCGGTGAGCAACTTCCAGGCATATGGAATCGCCTCCGCCTTGAAGTAGTCGCCAAACGACCAGTTCCCAAGCATCTCAAAAAAGGTGTGGTGGTACGAGTCTTTCCCGACATCCTCCAAGTCGTTGTGCTTTCCGCCAGCACGGATACACTTCTGGGAGTTCGCGGCGCGCTTCAACGTGAAAAAGTCGCTGGAAGGCTCCACGGTGCCCAAAAAGATCGGCTTGTACTGGTTCATTCCGGCGTTGGCAAAGAGAAGCGTCGGGTCGTCGAAGGGAACCACGGGGGAGGACTTGACGTACTTGTGCTGCTCATTCTTGAAGTAGTCCAAGAAGGTGTTGCGAACCGTGTTCGCGTCCCACTTTCCAGAATACGCTGTGGTCATTGTAAACGTGCGAGAGTGAAAATGTGCTCGGGACAAGTGTTGGAAACAGCGCATTCGCTGGAAAAAAAAATAGGGCGGGCGCGTGGTTTTTTCTTGGGATGTCACGGGATTGTGATAAGAGGGTGGGCTGGGAAACCTACAGGGATTGCAGTACTGGTAAAGCCGGTGTTGCTGCCATTATAGATACAGAATGACACCATTAAACAGAGAACTAACTATAGAGGAGTGCTATTTTTTTGGCACAATGCTTGAGCGTGACGGTCGACGACAAAGTAGTGGGAGTTGCAACCACTGCTGGCCATTATGCATTGCGCTCAAGTGATAGTCTTCAGAGTTCATAGTTGACTTTTGGCAAAAAAAAAAAAAGTCTGAACTCTAGAAAAGGCTAAGTTTTCAAGCAAATTTTGATGTGTAATTTTCAATGACATCCCATGGTTTAATTTGGCCACTGCCCTCTTTCTGGAAGACTCCCGGCGGCAATTGAAGAAGTCACGTGAGAAAAAATGGCGTTGAAAATCCAACCCATTGAGAAGCTACGCTGCCACCAGGAAGCCTCGTCAGTCCTACCAGTCCTACCAGTCCCAACAAACCAACTACCATGCCCGACGACTACGGATACAGCTCGTATGGAGGGTACAGAGGCTACAGGGGGTCGTACCGCGGACTGAGCCGCGGCGGGTCCCGTGGAGGCTCCTACAATAGAGGTTACTATGACGAGAGAGACAGAGAGAGAAGTAGAGACATCAATAGAGAGCGAAGCTATGAATCAACGCGGGATAGCGGCCCTGCCGGCTACAGACGCGATCGGAGCCGCGAGCGGAGCCAGGAGCGGCCGCCGAGTAGTCGCGACAGTGGCCACCATGCAAGCCACCACTCGAGTCACAGCTACAGAGACCGCAGTCCGCCGCTGAGAAGCTACGATCTGGAGGGTCATGGTTATAAGGAAAGGCATGACGGGCGAAGCAGCGTGAGACAACCCGAGGAGCGACGGAGCAGTGGGAGTACTATTGGTGGCAGTGCCTCTGCTGCCACTGCGAAGAGCGTTCCTGTGGAAAAACCAAAGGGGACGCTCGACAGCTCCCGAATCTGGGCGAAGTTGTTGAAGCTCGGGCCAAGCAGCGAGCCTGGTTCTGCGCAGTTCAAGCACAAGAGCAAAGACTTTGTCACGCGGTTCAAGTCCCAGATGGACCTGTTAGACAGCATCAATGAGAAAGTGAACAAGGCGTATTTGGAGTTGATGAAGGCGGATGCTGCTTATGAAAGTGCGCAGCGGCAAGAGAAGAACGCGCGGTTGATTTCGCAGGTCACGGGAGAGACGTTGGACAAGTTGGTGGGGGCCGAGGCGGGCATCGACTTCATATAGCAGCGGACCAGGGACCAGGACGCAGTGTCAGCAATTGGAAGCGCACTGTTTATGTAACATAGGAAATGTACCATAGTATTGAATGAGAGTGTAAAAACTATACATCAGTTTAGAGTAGAGTGCAGTGGGTATGCGATTTTTTATCATGAAAAAATACACTTCTCTTGTGTAACTTTAGTCTTTCAGCAAGAGCGTTTAACACCTATGAAGAGCAGATGTGGAGTAGTATTCACTATTGAACAAAAACACATAAAATGAAGCTAAGTCATGATAAACAAGTATGCGGGCCGCAGGGCGGCAAATGTGTATAAAATAGAATTTAATAGGTGTGTGCCAAAAGTGCTTGGCGGGAAGCATCACAATATCTAAGAACTCTTTAGGGTTGTATATGTCAAACACTTAACGAATTGCTTGCATCCCTCTGTCTGCTCCCACTGCCGAGCGCTCTCTCATCAACAGCCGATAATCGAGATCTCCGTCGTTGTCATCGTGGCACCAGCTTGTAATATCACTGAGCATCCGTTTCGAAATGCTTAGATTTATCTGCTGCTCCTGCTCCATCATTCTCCGCTCGAGCACCTCGCAGTTCTCCACCAAAAACAGCTGTCCGTTGGCGAGTTTCCGCTTGCGGACGGTGATGATCGGCCGGAACTCGGAGATCTGGGTGATGTTGCGAATTTCCAACACCTGCAAGTTCGGAAAATGGTTCTGCGCCAAGGCCCGCGGCACCAGGTCGTTGGTCAACTTGAAGCAGTTGTTCATCAGCATGCGCTCAATGCTGCTGTTCTGGTACTGCGCTAGGGTCCAAACGGTAGTGTCTGTGATATGGCAGCCCGCGACGCCGAGTGTCTTTAAATCGTGACAGCTTTTGATTATTTCACAGACCGAGAGGTCTGTGATTTTGTCGCAGTTCTTGAAACGCCCGATATTCAAGTAGCTGATCTTTTTGCAGTTTTTTGCTATTTCAATCAAACCCGCGTCGGTGTAGTGTTCGCAAATGCGAAGATCAAGCTTCTCGAGGTTCGGGCAGTTGCTGGCAACAATCTTGAGAAACATGTTGTTGATTTTCTTTGAGTTGGACCCAGCGAGGGTCAAGTTCTTGAGATTTTTAGGCCCGCTTTGCAAGTAGTTGTTGGAGGTGAACAACAGAATCGGCGGATACACCAGTCCACAGATGTACATCTCAATCCACTCCAAGCGATTACCGCCGGCAATGACATTGTTTGCCAACAAATTAAGTTGGTCCTGTGTGATGTTATTGAGCCTGTGAAGAAGCAAGACACTGGTATGACTATTTTTGAAGCTCTCCTTGATAGCATCGTCAAATTTAAGACGCTGGATCAAAGTTTGAAACTTACTTTCACTGCTAAAGAAAAGCTTTTTCAAGATGAGTTTCTTGGCCACCAGGTGCCACAACTTGTTCACAAGTAGGCAGTTGTACATTGCCTTGTTCACATTCTTGATGCGCTCAAACTGGCCAGAGGTGATGTTCTCTGCCTCCGCGCCCCATATCGTACGCGCAAGCGTATCGTTCTGATAGATGAGCTTTGCGTGCTCAAAAGAAAGCGGCTTTCTTCTGATAGGCGGTTTTTCCACGGGCAAAAAGGAGTCGTCCTCGACGAAAGAAAGGATTCTTTCAACGAGCTCTGGGATCTCAAAAACAAGGCTTCCGTGGGTGGTCACATTGTCTTTTATTGTGGCCACACTCATTTTCTTCGTAAGTGCCCGGACATCCATCCGGGATTTGTATCTGTCATTGAAGCCCTGGTTCTTAGAGTGGATCGGCTCGATCGTGTTTTTGAAGAAATCGAGATAGCTGGAAGGGGCACTCGCCAACGAGTCGTCCACCATGGTTTCGTCCATCAGGGCGTCGAAATCAGCAAGGGGGGATCCCTCTACCAACGTGGTATCCTCCTCGCTTTCAGAGTAGTTGGGTCCATTACCACTCTTGGTTTTTCCACCGTTAACGTGTCCGGTGCTTTCCTGAACATACTGTGCCAAGTTGTAGCAGCCCTTGGAGGGCATCAACTGCAGGCGCGAGGGTTGCGCGCGGGAGATCTGATGGAGTCCCTCTGGAGGAACCATTTTTTTCTTCGGAGACTGCGCATGCTCCTCCTCTTCATTAATGGTTTTGATCTTACGCGATTCCGGAGACTGGAACTTGAACTCCTTGCTTTTGCGCCCGAGGTTTTCAAGGATTTGGTAGTTCTGCTCAGCAGTGGAGCCAGCAGCGGCGGCAACAGAACCGGTAGGTGCAAAGTTGCTCAGAGAGTTGTCCAACTGTCTTGGAGAAGCATCGAATCTGGTGGTTGATGCACCCTGGATAGAATGCGGAGAGTTGGCAAAAGCCTTCACCAGTTTCTGCTCCGGGGTGCGTGCGGTCTGGCTGTACTTGGCACTCTTTCTCGAATCCGGAGTTCGTTGCAGGAACATCCCGAAAAGCCTGGGCCGTTTGAACCGGCTCCCGCCCTTCTCCTTCGTTGCCTTGGCCCCGTCACTCTTGCCATCTTTCGCCTCTGCCAGAAACGGGCTCTTGAGCATTGACCGGAGCGACAGGATCGACAGCGACTTCGAGAGCGAACGCTTGAACCCGCGGGGTTGATTAGTAGTGGGCTGGCTCATTGTTGGATAATAACGTGGTAAGCAGTGTCAAGTAAAAACGTGTCAAATAAAGCAGTGTCAAATAAAGCAGTGTCAAATAAAGCAGTGTCAAATGAAGCAGTGTCAAATAAAGCAGTGTCAAGTAAAGCAGTGTCAAGTTGAAACAGCGTCAAGTAGTGCAGGGCGTTAGAGAGTCAAGGAATGAGGTGCTCTAACGAAAAGCAAGCCCGTAGAATATTCTGTTATCAAGGAATATAATGTATAGACGGGTCGGCCAGGTAGTCTAGCTCTGTGCTTCGCTGAAGAATGAAACGATCTCTGAACAGTTGTGCTGACTGCTCGTCTGCAAACACCTGCCGCCTGAATTTTCCGCCCTTAAAATCAAATACTGAGCAAACAGTGGAGTGTAAGTCTATTGATATTGCTAGCAAAGTCTCAAAACCACAGCAGCCAAATCAAACAACCCTTTGCAAAAGAATTTTCAGTTCAGAATTTTGAATGTCCTATTTCCGCTGAACCTTTTGGCTAATTCCCTGCCACGCCGGATCCCGCTTCAGGCATGGCTGGCTATGTCCTGCTCGCTTTGATCACGTGATGAGCAAAAAGTAGGCCAAAGGTATGAGCCCCGACGTACTTGTGAGCCCCGTGAATGTAATTTCCATGATTGGGAGCCCCGTTTACATTATTGGGAGCCCCGGGCACTTGATTATGTGCACTGCTTCACGGCACTACCGGTAAGAATCCGCGGGGGGCTTAGCGGTTTGCTTATCCTATCTTGCCGTTTTTACTTTTCTTTGCCCCCGGGTAACCGTGCAAACCTTGATAAAGCGCGCGTCACCCGCAAGGGGCAATGCGCAGGCAGTCCGATTGGGCATGGAAGCACCAAGAAAAAAAGAGTTTGGGACGCGGAGCACTGCCCAGACTTTGTCTCAAACCTGAATCTTATATGTAATTAGGAAACTTAGATACTCAATTCAAAGAGAGAGGACAGAGGAATAGCATGTGCCACCCCACGGCGTTGAGGGCATTAGCAATCTGCTGTCGAGCCCCTTGCACGGTATTGCACCGCCCAACAATAGCATGTGCTCGGCATGACGCATTTTGCATCGTGGCCAGGCCTTGCCGAATTTTCCAGCGCTCCTGTTTCGCGTCCCTGGCCCGCCTGTGTGGGCGCGCGCACTAAAGCGGACGCACCTGGTTTGCTAGTTTCACTGCCGATGGCGAAATTTTGATAGGCCGCCTGCGGGCCGCCTGCGCCGCCTGTGGGTAGCAACTGTCAAGGCCCCCGTATAAAAAATGAGGAGCAAAAAAAAAAACGAGCTTCTCGTTGAAGAAGCGGGGCTTGCTTCCTCATTGGTGTCAATCTCTTTAAGTTCGATGTATAGTTTTAGCAGCGTGGACAATCAGTGGACAATCTAATAGTGTGGGTTTATTGTTTCAGCGTTGCTTGCACCGCCACCGGCCCGCTACCGTGGAACCTACGAAACCCAGTTGGGCAGCGCTAAGGTTTCAAGCGCTGCAGCGCGCTGCACCGTGATTATAGCCTCTTCCTGGCCGGCGCATGTCAGATAAAATTTTTTTTCCGCTATAAAAGAGCGGCCTCTGTCACTTTCTCCAAAACCAACCTTACTCAGTTTCATATTCACAATGCAGTTCTCCAAGACCTTGATTGCCGCCTCTATTGTCGCCGCCGCCTCTGCCAAGAACTCCACTGCTGCTGGTGCCGCTGGTAACTCGACCGGTGCTGCTGCTGGTCACAACTCGACCGGTGCCGCTGGTGCCGGTTCGTCCAACTCTTCCGGTTCTTCGGGTGCTGGCTCCTCGTCGTCGAACGGTGTTGCCAACGCCCCAGGTACCGTGTTCGGTGTTGCCGCTGCCATTGGTGTTGCCGCTTTGTTGTTGTAAGCTGAAAACGTTTGCTTTTTTGTACACATACACTAGACGAGTTTAATTGATGCCATAACTAATGAAAACTGTAGCGCCAGCAAATGCTGGACCTTTCAGAATCCCAGAAGAATCACTTTCGTTAATGAGTCTGATTCATAAGGGCTCTCCATAGATTACCTGAGTAGTCGCCTCCATCTGACAGCGATCCGTTTGTCTCACTTCCCTAACTTCCAAAAACAGACAGCAAGAGACACTCAACACCTGCTAAACCCTGCAATCCAACATCTAATCTTTTCTTCTATCTACTGCTTCACACATTCCCAGTTTCCATATTCATTCTCCCTGGTTTCCCGGCTCGGTATCCCACGGTGTTGCAGCGGGAAGATCGGCTGGAACTTTGTAGTCGCCACCAGCTGCGGGAAATCCTTTTAAGATTCTGGGGAGTCAAAAAGAAGCAGGTGCACAGTATTCCGTGCTCTCTCGTGCTGTGTCGAAATTACAATGTCTAAGAATTATTGCAGATGCCTATCGCGCACCCGCCAGTCTTTGACTTGATAGATTCACTGACTCACTTTTGGACTCACTCTTGAAACTCACTATTCACTCAGTGTCCGGAGTGCGTCAGATAAGCGCCAGCCATCGTCGTTCCGGGTAACCGCCGTTCTTTTTTCTGGTCCCGGAGTTCTATTGTGGGTATGCCGGACTTGCCAGCAGTGACTCGGCAGGGCAATAAACCAAAACGACTTTGGGCAACAGATATTTTGGACCTGGCTTATTCCATCACTTTTTCAATTTCCCTCCCCTATTCTGTTTTCTCTCCCCCATGCAAGGGAATTTTCTCTTGCCTAAACTTTTTTTGCGGCACGGGGCTTGACTCATTTGGGGCGCCCACTCCTTCCCAGGAGTCCACAGGGGACAGAATTTTTAGCCACAGGAAAGCCAAGCCTATGCAAGGCCGACGCAAAGGCCGACGCAGTACGAGCCAGCCACCGGAATAAATGAAGGAGGCAACAAAAGTAAAATACCAGGGCCCATAACTCTCAACACGGAGCACATAACACCCAAGAAATAAAATGAACAGGGCTCATAACTCTGACAAACAGAGCACACAACCATAGAAAAATCACTTGCAAGCGGGGCTCCCAACGCCATTCCCTTGTCTAATCCAACAAGTTCCGGGTAACATATCCGCGCTCCCAACGTTTTTCGTTGCAAGTTAACACGCGGTGTTTAGCTCAAGCGCAGTCAACGAAGAACGTCGACAAACATCGTCTAACAAACTGACAAGATGTCGTCCGATGTGGCTTACACCTTGATTTTTGACACCGACCCGCTCAAGACGACGGTGCAGGAGTTCAAAACCCTCCTTGAAAAACCCAAGGACGAGGTCAAGATCGACACGATGAAGCGGATCCTCATTTCGATGTTGAACGGGAACCAGATGCCCGGGCTTTTGATGCACGTTATTCGGTACGTGATGCCGCTGAAGAACAAGGCGCTCAAGAAGTTGCTCTACGTGTTCTGGGAGATTGTTCCGAAGCTTGAGGCCGACGGCAAGCTCAAGCATGAGATGATTTTGGTATGCAATGCCATTAGAAACGACTTGCAGCATCCGAACGAGTACATCCGGGGAAACACCCTCAAGTTCTTGACAAAGCTCAAGGAGAGCGAGCTTTTGGAGCCGTTGTTACCCACGGTGATTGCCAACGTCGAGCACCGCCACTCGTATGTCAGAAAGAACTGCGTTTTCGCCATTGCCCTGATCTACAAGTTGAACCCGGACCTTATTCCCGATGCCCCTGACCTCATTGCGAACCAGCTCAAGATCGAGACCGACCCAATTTGCAAGAGAAACTCGTTCATCGTTCTCGGCTCGTTGAACAGAGAGGCGGCTCTTGGATTCATCCAGGAGAATATCCTGGATTTGCAGGGATTGGACTCCCTTTTGCAATTGGCCCTCATCGAGTTCGTCCGCAAGGACCTCAAGGTTTCCGACTTGAAGCAGCAGTATCTCAACATTCTTGTTGAGTTGCTTGAAGCTCAGTCGGCCGCGGTGATCTACGAGGCGGCTCTTACTCTCACCCTCCTTTCCAACTCTGACTCCGTCGTCTTGGAAGCCGGCAAGAAATTCATTGAGCTCGCCGTCGGCCAATCGGACAACAACGTCAAGCTCATCTGCTTGACGCGCATCATCGACCTCAACAAGAAGAAGCCGGGCATTTTTCAGGACTCGATCTTGGACTTGCTCAGAATTCTTTCTTCCACTGATTTGGATGTCAAGAAGAAGACCCTCAACTTGATTCTCGAACTCATCAGTACTAAGAACATTGACAATGTGATTGCCTACTTGAAGAAAGAGCTCGTCAAGGTCTTGGCCGTCGACGAGGAATCGTCCGCCGATAAGTCCCTGGAGTACAAGCAGCTCTTGATCAACACCGTGAACAAGATCTCCCTCAACTACGTCCATATTTCTCTTGAGGTCATTGACTTGCTCCTTGAGTACCTCAACTCGTTGAATTCGTCTCTGGCTTACGAAATTATCACCTTTGTCAAGGAGATTATCGAAAAATTTCCGTCGAAAACCGAAGAGATCCTTGCAAAGTTGCTCAACGCCTTGCACGGCGCAAAGAGCGGCAAGGTGCTCCGTGGTGCGCTTTGGATCATCGGCGAGTACTCTCAGTCCGAAAAGACCATTCAGGAGAGTTGGAGATTCATCCGGAGCAGTGTTGGAGAGATTCCGATCCTTGCCAGCGAGAAGAAGAAGTTGGCTAAGCCAGAGGACAATGAGGAAGACGACGAGTCGTCGGCTCCTCACAAGAGTGGGCCTGTGGTGCTCCCAGACGGGACTTATGCCACCGAGAACGCTCTCACCGAGACAAAGATTGAGAAAACCGACCACGTGCCACCGATCCGCCGCCTTCTTTTGGACGGCGACTTCTACCTTGGCTCCATTCTCTCTTCGACCTTGCTCAAGCTCGTGCTTCGCTTTGGCGACCTCTCTCAGTCGCAGAAGATCTTGAATGTGATGAAGGCGGAAGCCACCTTGACGATGGTTTCGATCTTGCGCGTTGGCGAGTCGGAGTTTGTCAAGGAGCAGATCGACGAGGACTCTGCCGAGCGGATCCTTACCTATGTGCGTTACCTTCTCGAAGATGGCGAGGACAAGGACTTGATCAAGGAGGGATTCCTTCAGGATACCAAGATTGCCTTTGAGGCGCAGCAGAAGGCCGAGGCCAAGACCATTGAGATTGCGCCTGAGTCCATCATTTCGGTGGATGACACTGTATCCTTCAGATTGTTCCCAAAGAACTCGTCGGGCGTCGACTCAGACATCTTCACCGAGGACGACGACCTTGCTGCGATCAACAAGAATGCGTCTCTGGCGTTGTCTTCGAAGAAGGAGAAGCTCTCCTCGAGATTGAAGAAGATCATTCCGCTCACTGGATTTTCGGACCCAGTGTATGCCGAAGGGTACATCAAGGTGCACCAGTTTGATGTTGTGCTTGATGTCTTGATTGTCAACCAGACCAAGCAGACCCTCAGAAATGTGTCTGTCGAGTTTGCCACCCTTGGCGATCTCCTGGTGATTGACAAGCCGCAGTCTGCAAACGTGGCTCCTCACGGCTTCCACAAGGTGAGCACCACCATCAAGGTCACCAGTGCTGACACTGGTGTCATTTTTGGCAACATCCTCTACGACGGCCAGCACGCCACGGACCAGACCATTGTCATTCTCAACGACGTACATATCGACATCATGGACTACATCAAGCCATCGGTGTGCAGCGAGGCACAGTTCCGCGCGATGTGGAACGAGTTTGAGTGGGAGAATAAGTTGGTCATCAAGCTGACTACTATCAACTCCTTGGCCGAGTACCTCAACCTCTTGTTGAAGCACACCAACATGAACTGTCTCACACCGGGCGCCGATCTTGGCGACACCGACTGCCAGTTTTTGAGCGCCAACTTGTACCTGAAGTCGTCGTTCGGCGAGGACGCTCTTGCCAACTTGTGTATTGAGAAGCTTCAGGACGGGCCGATCTTGGGCCATGTGCGCATTCGGTCGAAGGGGCAGGGCTTGGCGTTGTCTCTTGGGGACCGCATTGCCGCGATTGCCAGAACCCAGCAGAAGCCTGCCATCAAGGTGGTCTAATAGCAAGAAGCGCAGCGAAGACAGACGCTGCAAGCCAGGGAGTTGTGCAATTTTGTGCGAGTAGCTGGGCACTCTATGCTGCAAGCGAGATAAGTAATGTGTCTCAATTAAAATCCACAATATACAGAAAATCAGAATTAGTAACATTCACAGAACCATGTGTGGCAGCATGATGTTGCGCCAGCTGCTGAGAGCGGGATATGCAGTGAAGAGAAACGAATATATGAGTTGGAGTACCACTCAATTCAACATGCAGCTTGTATCTTTGGTTTTTATATGCTCTGGTGCTCACTATGTTGCTTCACACATCTGAGTAGCAAATTTTTTGTTTGTCGCTGCTTGTATGCTCTGCTTCTAGACTTGAAGGCAGCACGAAATTCTTTTGTAGCAACAGCTTTCCCTCCACTGCAGCCTTCACTCCTGCACTTTTTGCTCTTTCTAATTATCCGTAGCAAAAAATTCAACTCCGTCTACCCTCAATGTTCGTCGTCCCTAGAATTGAAACATGCAATATAGTATTAGAATATAGTTGAGCGGCTAATCTAAGATGATCGTAGAGCAAAACAATGATTTCAAACATGTAGGATGCCAGTAGCGAAAGCAGTGAGAGCCAATCACAGCAGGAGCTTATCATAGTTGATCAGCAGCAAATTGAAGCCAACAACCTGCCTAGCGGAGGCCAAAGAAGTATCAAAACTTATAGGATGCGGCACAGCGAGTGAGAAAAGCACACATTGCACGTCGGAAAAGTAGAAAACAGTGCTGATTTGCATGCTTTCGTGGCTCCTATCGTTTTGCACGGAGGGGCAAATCTCGCCGGGGCATAGGCTCATCTAATTCATGCTGAATTACTCAAGCTGAGACACGATCCCCCGCAAGTTCTCAATCTCCTCAGCCTTCTTCACTTGCAACGCCTCCTCCTCCCTCTTCCGGGCCTTCTCCATCATCTGCGCCAACAACTCGCCCCCCAATGGCGTCGCAGACCGCTTTCTATAGAACAACAAGTACGCACTCCCCGAGATTGCTTTCTTTGGGTCCGTGAGAGTCACCGACGAGTCGTCGTAGTAATACCACTTGCCGTCGACAAAATTCTTGGCATAGGCGGTGTAATGCCCGCCTCCAAGCCCGCCAAAGTGGTTGTCCACCGCAAATAAGTCGTAGATGTGGTCTTTCCCACGGGCCTCCCCGTCCACCACAAAAGGCAGCATGTCAAGACCCTCGATAGGGAAATCAATCACGGCGTCGATCTTGTCGCTGAGCCGCCGCGAGTTCTCGAACCGCTTCAAGTGGATCGTGAAAATATCGGGAGTCGACCAGAGTTCAATCTGCTTCTCGGCCTCGCGGTGCTCCTTGCACTGCGGACAGTACCAGAGGTCGTTCTGGCCAAGGATCTCGGGCTGAGAGAACTCGTCAATGCAATCCTTCAACGTCAACATCCGCTTCTTGACCTGCTTGCGCTTTGCGCGCGCGGCCTCAAGCTCCGGGTTTGGCACCGGTTCCGGCTCGTCCCAGGTGTTCTTCCCACCTTCCTCGTCCGGAGAACACTCGAAGAACACGTGGTGCAACTCCTGGCTCCACTCGCAAACTAAAGTCTGCCTTGGGAAAAGCAAGATGGGGTGCTTGTCTTTGGTGGGTTCGAGAATCAGGACCGATGGCGTCTCTGGCTTTGGCGACACTCTCCCCAGCTCCAAGTCAGACTCGCTGTCGCTCAGGTCGGTCGACCGCGGCAGCTTGTCCGGGACCAATGGGCCGATCCGCTCGTCCTCTGATGAGTCGCTGTCAGACGCCACCCGGCTCGATTCCAACCGGATCGGCTGGAAGTCCAGGTCCAGGTCCAGCACCATCTGGTCCAGTGCTTCGTTGGCCTTCAGCTCGGTCGGGCAATCGTTGGTTTGCATCTCTTCACTCCCATCGGAATGGTATTCTCTGCCGGAGTATGAATAGTACAGCTTCTTGGCGAGGGGTAACTTGTCAATCAACAAGCGCAAGTTCGAGAGATATCCCGAGGTGTAAGGCGCCCAGATCTGGCCGGGGGCCACTGGTGTCTTGACAGGGTTCGCTCCGCGCTGGCGCTGATTGATACCCGGTCTTCGCGTGGCACCAACCCCGTCGTAAACCTTGATCTCAAACGCGTAGCTGGAGGAAAGCTCCGGGTTGGCAATCGAGATGTCAGAGTCGTAGTCAGACTCCGAAGCGTAGCCTGTGGACTGCAGGCGTGACAAGGGCTTGTCCTTGTCGCTGACCAACTCGTAGTTGGAGTCGAGCCCCGAGTCCAATGAGGCGGGGCTGTGGACGATACTGCTTGGAACCTCGCTCACCTTCTTCTCAGAATCGCTCGCTTTGTCGTCCTCCATGTCGGAGTCGCCATCGGAGCTGTCTGACTTCTCATTCTCAATAGCAGAATCAGCGTCACCCTGCTGCCCCTCCTCCTTGATGGCAGAGTCTTCGCTCTCATCGCTCTCCTCAACAATGGCCTCTTCAGCATTCTCCAATTTGCTGCCTAACAACGCGAGATCAACAGAAGACTCCGGACGTCTAAAGCTGGTCGCCAACGACGGGTACAGCTTCTTGGACCGCTTGAGCTCCTGCCCCTCGAGCGTGTCACTACCTCTCGTGTGTTTGGCAATCAAGCGCTCGATTTGTGGGAAGTCGGCCGCCTTGAAAAACTTACGCTTCTTACTGTTGGCCACACTCAGGCTGTTGCGCCGCACGTGCTCAAAGTAATGGTATGTCGACAACGAGTCGTAGCGCAACTCAAGCTTCTCGCGGATCGTCCCGAAAGACCGCAACTCGCTGCTCGAGACCCTGATGAAAAACGGCACACCAAACGCTTCAGAGCTGCTGCTCTGCTCGTGCTTAACGGTGTTAATCACGGGAACAAGAAGGTCGTTCGCCGAGTTGTAGTTAGGAATCTCATAGAAAATGATCTTGTCCTGGGCAGAAATGAGATCGCCGAGCGGCAAGTAGTGCGCGCCCTTGGCAATCTCAGAATCTTGGAAATTCCTGTAGAAAGAACTCTGAAAGATCTCAAACGCATAGAGGTCGTCACACTTAGTACCAGTCTTCTTGGCGACGTACTTCTTCAAGTCGTTAAAAGTCGAAGACTTGGTGAGCTCCACCTCGAGACTTTGCAACCGCTGGCCCTGCTTGTCTCTGAGAATATAGACCTTCTGGCTCCATGTCGACTTCACCGGAATGGGCAACGTCAAGTCGCGGTAAGGGTCAAACGTCAACGACACATTGTCGCACTCGGGACACCGCAAAGTGGACTTGTAGAGCCCCACAAAGAGATCGAGAATGACAGACTTGTTGCGGAGTCGGTGACTGTCCCAGCTGTTCTGCGCGAGGTTTCGAATAGCCTGCTCGTCGCCAAGCTTGTCGGCCGGGAGCTCGGGCTTTTCGGTCAGCGGCTTCTTCAAGATCCGGTTGAGATCCTCGTGGAGTCCGTCCAACAAACAAGCAAGAAACTCCTGTGAGTCCTGCTGCTGGTGGCCGAAGAACATGTCGTTGTAGTGGCCCACTGTCGCCTTGAACTCCCGCGGGGCAATGGCGCTGTTTCTTCCCATCGCACGTTTCTGGTCATAAAGCTCATGGACCAACGAACCAAACGCCTCGGCGAATTTGCCGTCCTTCCCCAATGGGTTGTCGGGATTGAGCTCGTCTTTGTACAAGTTGTAGAAGAAGTAAGACACCAACTCCGGAATGTGGACAAGACACTGCAACGCGGAGTTCATGTAGCACGAGTTGCCGAGGTTGTTGAGCCCCTTGCGGCCGTCCACCGGTGCGAGCTGCTTGTACTCGTCGACAATGTTCTCGGAAGTGTTGCCAGAAGAGTCGCTTTCCGCCCCGCTCCCCTCCTCACCGGTCAAGCTGCAAAGCTTTTTCTTGAGGATGTCGGTGGGAAACTGCCCGTTGCTCCCCGGGAGCTCGAGCACAAGATACCCCCCATTGATCCCCAAGTCGCGGAGCCGTTGGTGAGACTCGCTGGGCGAAAGAAACCGAGTGCGTTCGAGCCGCTTGAAAAGAGTGAGGTTGAGCACTAGCGGGAGGCTGGCCTCGTTGGGGTCGCGGACCAACCAAAGGCGGATCGGCAAGGGCTTGTCTGAGGAGTCGTCCACGTCGTCCGACATCTCAAACTCCCCGCTCTGTCCCACGCCGTTGTGCTTGAGAAAATCCCCGATATGCAGGTACAAGTCGCCCACCGTGCGCTGGCCGGAAAACTCCAACCGCTGGTGTTCGTAGAGCAAGCGCCACGCCTCGGTCTGCGCATTGACCCTGGCAATCGCCCCCGCGGCAACCCGCTTCAAAACAAACTGCGGCACCTGGTACTCGATCTCCACGGCCTCGCCATTTTCATCTCTGACGATCGCCCGCACAACGTCGGGGCTGCCCAGTGCCACCCCGTACCAGCTTTTAAGAAGCGCATACGCGCGCGGCGTGAGCGGGGTGTACACCTGCTGCGAGTAGGAGAGCAGCAGGTCATGCCTCAACGCACCAGGACTGGCCCCGTCCTCGAGCATGGCTCTGGTGTCGATCGGGCCGAGCTCGTGTCTCACCTCGGACGACGCCATGGCGTCTAGACTGGTGTCGTTCATAAACCGCTCCACCCAGCCTCTGGGCACCAAGTGGACGTAGTCGGCGACCAGCTCGTCGCCCAGCGCGGCCAGAAACAACTTGCGTTTTTGTTCGATATCAAGCGGCGGCTCGCCGTCCTCGCTGGCATCACTCAAGTCACCGACCTCCTCATCGCTCTGTTCGCCATCAGATTTGGCAATGGCTGCACTGTGGTGCTCCGGGCTCAGCCGCCTGCTTGGCCCATTGCTGTGCTTATTGCTGTGCTTCTTGCTGTGCTCACTGAGCTCTCCGCCTCCCTCATCGTCCGACGTCTCCTTAGCCGCCGAGTTATACTCCTGCTGTTCGCCCATAGATGTAAGACTAACAACTGACTGACAAGCGACTGACAAGCAACTGACAGATGGCGCTTCCTTCAGTGGTTGACGGCAACCCGAGGCCCGCACTGTGCGTCTCAAAGACCCAGCAGCGGTGTTACCCGGCAAAATACAGAGGCAGCACGTTTGCCGGCTGTGTGGCAACAAAATACGCACAAATCTAGGGCCGTGTATATTAGGTACTGTCCCTGTTATATGAGCTAGAAGACTGAAAATTTTATTCATCTTCCGCCCAATTCTCAATGCTCTGTTTGCTCCCCGCTCTGCTCCACAGCGCTGCCCCGACATCTTGGTCACGTGCCCCGCAAGAAAAAATGTGCCTGCGCTGTGCATGTACTTGAAGAACTCATAGTTCTTGGGGAGAAGTTGTCTACAGCCATGACCGAGAAGATCCAAATAAAACCCGTGACATTCACGCCCGAGGTGATGGCGCGGATTGCGCCTGGTCTCACTCTCCAGCGCCACTTGCTGCTCGGCGTGCGGCCGTGTCTCCGCAAGTTTGAAGAGTTCAAGCAGGTCCAGATCAACAAGGGCCTGGGGCTCGACAAGTACAGCCAAGAGGGGCCCGCGAATAGTACTACGTTAGGCTCCTCTACCATCAAGAGCGGGAACACCGTGGTCTACTGCTCGATCTCGGGCGGGTTTGTCGAGCGGTTCTTGCCGAACGACGAGGTGGACGAGGCGGTGCAGGAGTACGAGAAGATCTATGACCAGAGCGAAACAAGTGGCGAGAAAATGGAGGAGGATGCCGAGGAGGGGCTTGGGGATTTCTCGAGCGTTTTTCCGGTGGTGGAGATCGAAAGGGGGAGGTATGGGGCGCCCACGGAAGAGGAAATGGTGTTGCTGCAGCAGTTGCATGACACGTTGTGGGAGAGCAAGCTCTTGAGCAATGCGCTGTTGGAGATTGACTTGGGACTCAAGACCACGAACGAGAAGGGGGACGAGATCAAGATATATTCAGAAGACCAGTCCTCCGCTGAGGAGTCTGCTCTTGACCTTGCCTCTTTCTTGCCCAAGAGAAAGTACTCCTTTGTGCTCTATGCATACGTCCAAGTATTCAGCCGCTCCGGCCCCTTGTTCGACTCCGTGTGGCTTGCACTCACCACGGCTCTCAGGGCCACCCGCTTGCCCTATGTGTATTTTGACGAGCGCAGCCTGAATTTGTTGAACGACCTCACCGCGAGCCTGCGCAAGACCGCGCTAAAGAACGGAAATGCTCAGGCGCTGAACAAGCTCCAGATTGTTTGCGATGCAGAGCGTAGCAGGCCATTGTTTGTCGAGCAAGGCTCGTCCGTCAGCTCCAGTTTCGGCGTTGTCTCTCTTGAGGAACAGTTTTCGGTGGCCACCCGGACGCTAGACAGTGGGGCGCAAGTGGAAGTCGGGCAGCCGTTGCTCATCTGTGACCTTGAGGGCGAGGCCGAGGAATCTTCCATCGGCTCTAGAATCTCGGTGCTACCTACTGAGGACGGCAAGTTGTCGGCAGTGACTGTTGTGGGCGGTGGGGAAAGTATCACAAGGGAGACTTTGAGAAGGGCCATTGAGTTGGCACGTAAGAGGGCGGAGCATTTAAGCAGCAGCGAGCGTTAGTCACCAGCGAGCGTTAGCAAGATGCTGCAAATAGCTAGATGTCACAGTGAACAACGCCGAGCGTGGGCAACTATCTAGATGCCGCATTAGCTCGGCTTAGCATGGTGTTGGGTATTAGAGCCCACTCTGTAACAATATTACGATTGCATTATGCGATGGTGTAGATATATACAGTCGCTTCGAAGCTTCCGGAATGACTCCCAAGAGGAGCTCTCAGATATTATTTATCAAAGTATCGTTTTCAACCAAATTACTACGTCTATCAATACTCTTCCTATTAGTATAGTATTCCTAGTTTCCTACTAATTCTAATGGTTTAAAGTGCCTGGTAGTCTCGTGTGTGTAATGACGTATTCTGCCAATCAGCGTAGTGCAGCGCGACTGCAAAGCAGTGGCAACCTAAGCCTAATCATCCAAAACCTGCTCCTCCTTGCCACCCCCCTGCCTCCACAACCAAAGCGCCTCGACAGCATAATTTCGCACACTGATGTTCGGCGTGTACCGCTCGTTCGAGGCGTGCATCAACACCGGAACCACCTGCAACTGCTTCACTTGTGCCCACAATTGGCGCTGAAATTCTTCCTTGGTCTCCTGGTCAACCGCGGTGCTTGCCTCCTGCTCTCCATCCTGAGCAATAATATTGTAGTGTCCCACTCCCAACTTGTACAAGACTCTGCCCAAGGTTCGCATCGCGATGCACCGCTGCAGATTGAACGACAGCATACTGAGCCGCGCAAGCTCCTTCAACGTGTACCCAGGCAACTGGGGGCTACTCTCGTGGTGATAGAGTCCCAGGCTCGTAGGAATCTTATCAACCACGTCCTTGTCGGGGGTTACAATGTCACCGTTGAAGTCAAATCGAATCTCGTCGACATCCACGACCAAGCTCTCTTTTTCAATACTCTCTACCGGCTGAGCCCACTTCAACTTCTCTACTTCCTTCGGAAGTTCCGGAAAATACTTCTCATGGAGCTTGTCCAAAAACGAAGGGTCGTTCATGTCGAGCTTGTAGTCATCGTCCGAGGTCGGTTTGGGGTTCTTAGGAAAGTGGAGCGCCGCAAAAAGATCATTCACAGGAGCAGCGTCGGCGGATTGTAGCTTCTCAGAAGTCGGAACGGGCTCGTAGTTCTTGCCTTCAGTGGCCCACGGAGCAGGAACAGTGGACTCCTCTGTGAGCTCGCGCTTCGACTCAGTTTTCGACTCAGCACCGAACCTCACCTTCTTCTTCGATCCAACCGCTTCCTTGGACTCTTCTTTGCTGACTGGGGCTTCTTCCTTGGACTTCTCTTCTTCCTTGGACTTCTCTTCTTTTGAAATTTCTGTTTGAGACTTCTCCTGGTCTTCACTTAGGCCATCCTCCTCTACCTTCGGCTGCCCACTCTTTTCCAAATAGGCATCCCCCTTCTGTGCCTTCCTCATGAGTGCCTTCAAGATCCCCGAATTCATGCTCGCCATCAACTCCTCCTTCTCTTCGGCCAATTTCTCGGGGCTCATCAGGGCAAAGTACTTGAGGTTCTCAAGATGTATCTTGTCCTTCTCCGTGAGCTCCAGCTCCTTCTTCAGCTCCTGGAACTCCCTCGCCTCCTTCTCAAAATCGTTACCTTTTTTCAGCGTCAGCTGGATCTTCTTCTGCTCGAGCCGCTGCTTCCACCGCGAGGGCTTCTTATTGAGCTTGAGGTCCGCCGTCTGTTGAACAATGTCCATCTCTGGAGGAGGCGGAATAGTATCCTTCTCCACAATGTCTGCCATCAAGTCCATTTTCAGAGAGAGTTTTAAGTATTATGGAGTATAAATAAAAGGTTCCAAGTAAACCCTTTGGTTGTACCTTTCAATTACTAACAGGTCTACAGCCCGATGCAAATAAATTTCGGCTGCATGCGCAGTGGGTGTGGCACCACCCCCTTTCATTAAGGCATATAGACTTTTCAGTTTAACTAAGCACCCAAAAACACTTCTTTCAGGGCTATCCTCTCCAGATAAAAAGTCGCCCATTGGAATCTCCCGCGGCAATCTCTGCAGTGCCAAAAGCCTTGCCGTTGCCATCTGTCACGGTGTTCAAGTTCATCTCGGCACACGTGAGTGTCCCACTCTGGCGAGCATCCTCGAGTGTGACATCTACACTCCCCTTCTCCAACAATGTCCAGCCCGAGTCGGTCAGTTCAAGCTCGTAAACAACAACGTTTCTTTCAAAAGCGACGACGGTTAGTTGGATCTCAGCCCAAGTCTCATGACCCTCCTCAAACCGCACCTGGTCATAAGCCGCGTTGGCGGCGCGCTTGATGCTAGGAAAAGAGACGCTAACAATTGCCAGTGGCAATTGCTTTTTAACAATGAACTCGCCATTGATCAGGAATAGCTGGAGTACATTTTTGGACGCCACGCCAATCATACCGGTAGAGTTTGAGATGTTGATGTGTTGGACTTTGTCTTCCAGCTCTGGCATTCTGACACAGTTCATGTAGCGAAGACGTACCAAGTCCCACACAAACACAGTGCCAGCAGTGTCCAAGGTTACAGCAACATGGAATGTCTTGGACACCTTGATGTCTTTGATACCATGCATGTGCCCCCTAAGGGTACTCAAAAAGTCGAGCTCCTCCTGGTACTTGAGCTGTGACAACATCGGCGACCCGTTGAACGTCATGAATTTGGCGGCTCTCAAGGGAAATTTCCACACACTGATGGTGCCGTCATCAGAGCCAGTAATAAAATTTCTCTCGCCAATTGCGGTCAACACAGAGATGCTGCCGGCATGTAGACCCTCGAACATTCTTCCATTAACTAGTAACGACGAGTACGAAGCCCCACTGGCAATTCTGAGCCCCGCCTCGCTGTGAAAGAGTGCCACTCTTCCTTTCCAAAGAGAGCCGTTGGCAGAAACCTTCTGGCTCAAATCAATGTGGTCAATCGCCACCTTCTGCGGTTTCTCCATGGTGAGAGAGGCTCCTAGGTTAGACATGTCTAATCTGGAGGGTGCCACAGCGTCTCTTTGTGGGTGTGGCTTCGAGAATATTTGAAGCGGGGTCTGGCCAAAGTTGTGGATAATCCCCGTCATTGCACGCCGCTCATGCTCGTCATCGATGTCGTCCAAGTTGATGGCCCCCTGATAACTAAGGTGGTGGAAACAGTTTTGTGCTTCTACTGCCGGCTGCCCCCTCTGCTTCCAGCCAAAAATCAAGTCAATCCACTCGTGCAAGTGGGCAGAAACATAAGCACTTTCTAGCGCCTCCCTATTTTTCTGGACAAAGATCTTGGGATCTCCTTTGGCCCAGGGTGGGAGCTCCACATCGCTGATCGTTCGCCCGCTCTGTAGCTTGCCAAACTCAAAATGATTGCTGTTGGTGAACAACTCAGGCATGTAGAAAAACTCGGGAGTAAGCTCTCTGACATCAGCGTAGTTCTCGTCGGACGACGACATCCAAGCACGCTCCACGGAGTAGAACAAGCGGTCCGCGTGGTCAAACCTGCCGCCCTGGAGAAGCAAGTAAGATTGCACGAAAGGTTCTAAACGGATCAAGAAGGAGGTCACGATCATGGCCGAAGAGTAGTGGGTGCCGTAATGAAATGGGGGCGAGACAGGATCGTGCAAGCTCTCAAGGGCTTCATACCGCTCCTGGAACTGCCTTACTCGTGTTTTTGTCTGCGCTCCCATGGGCTTCAGGAAATCTCTAAATGTTTTTGGATCATTCAAATCAAGCTCCTCACTCGTGTAGTCTGCTATGACCCATGGAAAAACAGGGTACTGGGTCAAGTCGTTGAAGGTTCGCCCCGCAATGGTATTGACCAACATGAGATAGTAGAAATTAGAGATTCTGCCTGCCTTCCAGCGTTTGGTGATGGCCAGAAATCTGCTGAGGTTGGATGTGATGGCATTGGCTAACTTGCTGGCAAACGTAGTGGTCAATGGAGTAGCCGCAGTCACCGGCGGCGCAAAGTTGGCGCTTTTCAAAGCAAGGAGTAAGTCGGGGTCAATGTCTGAACTCTTTGCTCTTGACAGGAACTTGTTATAAATGTAATCTCTTTCCTTGGAATTGCGACAAATGATGAGGAAACTGCTTCCATTGGCAAAGAAGAACTCTATGGCCACCCCTCTGAGTAGAAACTGCCGTTTCAGGACAGACGTCAACTTCTCGATCTCCCACAGCTTAGTATTGTGCGTCTTCTCCTTGGCTTTCAAGTTCTTGTTCAGCGGTTGCCCTGTGATGAGCTGTAGGTACGGATCTCTCGACCCGCACGGCGCATCGTCGATATCAACAACCTCATCATTGTCGCAGTGAAAGTAGTTCTCAATGATGTACATGTGGGTCTCGCCTAAGATGAGAATCCCTTCCTCTGCCTCAAGCCCCAACAACTGACTCACATTCCAGAGCCCATTAATCCTGTCACCGACAAACAAACTTCGCAACACTTTCCGGTTCTTATCTTCCTGCGCGCTGTCATAGAAAATTGCTTCGTCAATAAGCTCAAAGTCTTCGACATCGTCATGCTCCTCTCTGGAAACAAACACCGTGCTGTCGGCCAAACCGCCGTCCAATCGTCCAGGCTCCTCCACCTCAAACGACGACAAATTGCCCTTCACGACTGGGACCTCGATCTTGTAAAGCAACTGGTCTTCAGTCGAGTTTTCATCTTTTTGAACAATTCTTTTCCGCACGCGATCAAGTCCCTCGATGCTGTCCACCATTCTGGATTCCTGGTACTTGATTCCAAGAATTCTGGATAAATCTGCCTTCATTTTGTTGAAATTAGTAATGAAGTACTGAAAGTTATCCTTTTGATCCTGGAAATGACGGTAGTACTTGGCCATTTCAGACAGAATAATGGAAGACTTCCAATTGACATTTTCTGTGCGGAAGTTGATGAACAGTTCGTTCTCCTTAGAACTAGCGTCCAAATTTTGCGGCAAAGCCCTAAGCACATCCTTGATTGCCATGACATTAAAGAAGTGATTCTCATAGGTCTCAAACGCAGTGAATAATGCCCGTTCAAAACTTTCTTTGAGAAGTGTGTCTGTGCTGAGTCTCTCAAGGATTGCGTCGTCGGAAGAAACAAGCAACGACTCAAAGAAGTCAGCTATGATCTCCGGCTGACCACTATTTATATACGAACTAACTTTCTCGAAATCTGCCTGCCGATGGACAAACGCTGTTCGTAAGGCATTCATGGTACTCGTCACAGAGACGGGGTCAGGGTCCTCCTTAACAGACTGAAGCAAGAACAATATCAAGACGCAGAGACTTTTGGTGTTGAACGTCTGGGGCGAGAAGTAGAGTTCCTGGAAATAGAGAAAGTCCTTTACTATGAGTTTCAACTCCTGTCGGTTCTCCTCAGTCAAGGCGTAAACTAGCATGAACATGCGCTCCAAAGCAAGACTTCCTAGTTGTCGTTTGAGCAGCAGTAATGTGGACAGCCTCGAGTCGAACCGGTTGGAAAAGCGTTCGATGAACACGGAGAATGTCTGATGTAAAAGTAAAATGTCGTTTCTGTCCCATATGTGATGTTGGGTAGATTCTGCGGCTTGCACCAAAAATTTTGCCGCATTCTTGTGGCAGTGCCCCCTCTTGAGCTGTTCACTTTCAATTGCCAGTTTGAGATCTGGAACAACAGTAGGATATACTAGGCCAAGCAAGACCTTCTTGGCTATTACATCCGCCTGGCAAGTCTCAATGAGCATAAACTTTTCCTGTGCGAAAATCATGCTTTTGACAATATCAGCTAGCACCTGCTCAAACTGCACAACAATATGCCTCATTTTGGGATCCCCCTGAATCTCCAATTTGTAAATTATTTGGCAGATCTTGGAAACCCATTGTTTCTGCATGAACAAGTTCCGAAGGCACGAGATCCGCTTGAAGCAGAGATTGATGCAGTCAATGAAGCGCTCGTAAGACCCTATGTCATAGTCGTACCCCCTCTGGTCTCTTGTCTCTATGGAGCTGTCAATGAGATCAAAGAGTAAGAAGAGAAATTCAGGCATGGGCAAGCGCAAGTTTTGGCTACGTCGGACGAGCCTCTTGGCATACTCGCACACATCGGAGCCCAAACTCTCTAGCTGAGAGGCTCCGAAAGAGGCGGCGAAGATGATCACAATGATTTCGTCGTTGCCGTACCATTTTTTTAGTAAGTTCTTGAGCACTTTGAATCCATTATTGCCGATAAAGGAGCTGTAGAACTGCTGCCCCGACATTGCAAAGAGCTTGATGAGGAACTTGATTGCAATCTTAACAACATCCTCATGCGAGTCGTCCATCAAAATTAGAATCCTCCGCACAGAGACCAGCTTGACAATCTTATTAAATACTGCCTGCAGCGGCGAGTTGCTGACGATGTTGACAAGGAGTTCCAAGACACAAATCCCGCAGTGGCGTTGCAAATCCGGGTCAGCAGCGAGCACCAAGTTTGAATCGTTGGTATGGCTCTTGTTGATCTGGAGTGCATAAATTGCATAAGTAGAGAGCGCCTGGAAGTTCTCAGTGGTCGGGTTCGACTGGATAAGAATCCGGAGGGTGTTCGAGACAGAGGAGAGCAACTCCTGTGGAAAGACGTTGCTTTTCAAACAGTGGATGAACCGCTTGATCACCTTCATCTTTACGATTTTCCCCACATTGTACTCGTGAAACCGGCTGTCCTGACTGAACACCGTGAACTGGAACAAGAGAAACTTGAAAGTCTCCTTGTCGGAGTGTTTCCAGATGTCAAAATCGATGATCAACGACTTGTAGGCGATGGGGTTCACTACGACAGACTCCATCGGGTACTTGTGATCGTAACCCACAAACAGAAGAATGGTGTCGAGCACCATGATTGAACAAAGCTTCTTTTTGTTCTTCAAGATGATAGAGAGAATGTGGTACCCGCCCTTGTCTTCCATGTCGCGCGCAAAAAAATGGCTCTGGCCTATAAGCTGGAAAAGGATTTGTAACAAAACAATCAACTTGGATCGGCCCCTTTCCAGTTGATTTTCATCCTCGGTCTCCGCGTCGATCAGCTCGATCAACTTGAGCAATAGCGTTATGCAATCCACAGAGTGGAGGAAGTTCAGGAACGTGAGAGAGTCGGTTCTGTAGTACAACGGAGTGCCCTCAATTTGCCCCATGAACTTCTCGTTCAACGTCAAATTGCCCACGCTGTTGAACACTGTATTGAGTACGGAGGAAGAGGAGCAAAGAGTCAAACCACCACTCCCATGCACTATGTTCTTCGCATGAAAGTTGAGCAACATCAGATCGTCACCGACTAGCACATGGCTCAAGTTGAACTGCGCAGCCTGTGGTTCGGGCTTCTTCGGGACAGTGCCAAACCCGCGGTTGATCAAACTCGTGCTCTCTGTCGACAACCGCGGAAACATCAAGCTCAGGTTCATGCTTTCGTAGCTTTCGTCCTCGTTCCCGTTACTTACTGCCTGGTCAAACAGCAGCTGGCGCTCCGTCTGCTGCAACTCAAGCATTGCTAGACTCTGATAGCTCAAGAACTTGTTGATCAAGTTGAGGTCCTTGTAGCCGTGGTGGTACTGGGGGCCAAGGTAGTAATTTAAGATGATCCACTGATGCGGTTGGATCCTGTTGATCAAGATCAAATTGGAGAAGCTGACAAGAAGGCTATTCTCCAGCTTTTTGGTTTCACTGCCTGTTTCCAGGGTGTGTTCTGCGTCGATTTCCACTCGCTCTGGCACCCTTGCCGTGCCTAGATTGCCAAACTGAACAGAGATGTCGCCGTTGTTTGTGGGCGGCCGAGCTATAGGTATGGCCACCAGCTGTATAAACTGGCCATCCACAATGAGGTGGACCTTTGAAGCGCCTTTAAACTTCCCATTGTCGCGCTTGAACTGATGTACAAGAACAACGTTGTGGAACTTGGATCTTTTCCAGCAACTGCCAGGCTCGTCCTCGTCAGACCTCTGAACAACATCCCGGAGGTCGAATCTGAAATTTGTGAACTTCCGCCGGACCGGGTTCTGTGTCTCGCTGTCTGAGACCCTGAGCTCTAGCGCATTGTCGGGCTTCGTCACGGAGAGAGTCCAGAAGGTATGGCTCTGCGCGTTGATTAATCGAATTATCGGCGCCGGGTGATGATCCACTGGGGCCCTGCTAATAGATTCGACCAGCTCGTCAGAGCTCGCCTGCCCCCTCTGCTCCAATTGTACCCAGGTCTGTAAAGTGAAGCCGTGGTCTAGGAGTTTCAAATGGCCAAATTGAATAGAAGATGCCGGATCGAACTGCAAAAAGTGACACGGGTGCGACTCAGAGCCGTCCTGCGCAAGTGTGACATTCGCACTTTGGCCCAGCCGTCTGAGACTCTCCAACATGGAACCGAAAAGCTCGGACATATACATCCCCCCCTCCTCGCTGAGCCTATCCTTGAGCTGGAGCACTTTTCTAAAGATCCCTACTAGAGGAGTGTAGTCTAGGGAGCCACTCTCTGCAAGAACAAGGTATAGCTTGAGCAAGTGATGGAAACTCATAAGTTGAGTCGCATTTGTAAGTGTGCTAGATTTTGACTTGCCTGACTCAAGGCTTCCGCCGCTCACACTCCCGCGGGTCGTCAGCCGGCTCCGCCCGGCACACAATGTTTCCAATATTTCGTCGACTTTTTTTGCGATCAAAGTGGGAATTCCACTCCGATTTAGTATGAGCACATTTTTTGGCGACAATCGTGCTATCTGGTAAGTAACTTCGCAAAGGAAAGTCTGGAGATTGGTCAGCACCAGGCCGGCCGTGTTGCTTAGACTAGCCGTGCTATGTAGCACTAGTTCGAAAAGCACCAGCACTAGAGACAGAGACACAAGTTCAAAAAGTT
Organism: Saccharomycopsis fodiens; assembly: GCA_002564235.1. NCBI lineage: Eukaryota > Fungi > Ascomycota > Saccharomycetes > Ascoideales > Saccharomycopsidaceae > Saccharomycopsis > Saccharomycopsis fodiens. Next base: position 1,581,138 of record JNFV01000005.1, on the reverse strand, counting down.
CAAAATCCGCTTGGCCCAGCAACAACTGGCTAAGGTACCGGGGTAGGTCAGTGTCTCCAGGCGTACTCTTATGGTCCGGGTCCCCATCCTCCGTTGGATGCTCTGCGTTGAGCCAGTCCATGAGGAACTCGTCGCCGGAAAACACACAATGCGGCACGCTTTTTGTCAGGTTTTCCAATGACAAAGTGCTGAGATCGGTAGTCAAAGTCTCAGCTTGTACACTACTGGCTTGTCTGTCCAATCCGAGAAGCTTGGCCACTAGTTGAAGAACCACCTGCTCGGGAGCCTTCTGGTACTCCGGAGACTCCGCGATAAGTTGTGTGAGTTGGTCGCTTCCCGCCTCATAATTTTGTAGTAGGTCATCAATCTTGTGGATCAACGAACCCTCCATCGTGTAGTTTGGCCTGAGCTGTCTGATTATGCTTTGCAGCAGAGATGGCCTGCAGATAGCCATGAGGGCGGTTACCCGGCGTCCCCACAATTCTGGGTCAGCACTGGCGAGCAAAGTGAGACGGTGCAATAAAACCAAGAGGTTAATTAAAACATTGGAAAAATAAGCCAAGAGGTTAGTAAGAACAAAAAAAAATATAAAAGAAACTGGTTCGAAACTTGTGACATTGCAGTGCATGGGCGAAGGCTTCGCCAATGTGCTGCTGAGAGAATAGCAGCGGAAGTACATTGATGCGATACGTACATCGATGCATTACATTTATTCAACATGCCTCCCTAGTACCTTACGCTCCGCTACACGTTTTTAATTTCTGATGTGTGGATTATGGTTCTATGAGCTATGACAAGGGTTTACAACAAAACAGGGCAAAGGGTCTAACAAGACTTGATCCCCGTCGCGAGGAACTGGATCGGCGTGCACTGATACGCGACGTTCTGGTCGTACAAGTTGTAGAATCCGCCCGACAAGCACCGGTAGAAAATCTGGGTGGTTCCAATGGCCAAGTAGCCGTCTTTGGTGATGCTCCATCCGTTGGCGTAGATTGTCCCCGCCTGCGGTGGGCCATCAAACTGGAACTGTCTGTTGGACACAATGGCGCCGATTCTGCCCTTGCTGTCTTGGAGGATGCCGTCCTTCAACGTCATGCTCAAGGTGCCGTTAGAGGCGCACGAGACCACCAGAATTGGGTCGGAAGAAGAGCCAGCAACTTTGTTGACCGTCTGGTCGCTGCCGCTGTCTGAGGAAGTCCCGTTGGCGGCAGCGGTTGGGGCTGGAGCGGCGGCTGGAGCGGCGGCAGTGGATGCAGCAACGTCGTTGTCATCAGTGGCAGCGGCGTCAGTCGCGGTAGCATCACCGTCATCCGTGGCAGTGGCACCACTGTCGTCCGTGGCAGTGGCACCACTGTCGTCCGTGGCAGTGGCACCACTGTCGTCCGTGGCGGTGGCACCACTGTCATCCGTGGCAGTGGCACCACTGTCGTCCGTGGCGTCATCCCTTCTGGCAAGAGTCAAGGTCTCTCTTCTGTGCAACTGTCTCTTCTCAGCGTAGGCGCCGCCAGTCGCAGTGACGTCAGCGTCAGCAGAGTCGTCAGTGGCTGTGGCATCAGCAGAGTCGTCAGTGGCTGTGGCATCAGCAGAGTCGTCAGTGGCTGTGGCAGCGTCCGTGACGTCCGCATCTGTGGCGTCATCCTCACCGGAGGCGGTGGCCACATCGTTGTCGGCGGCGCTCGCCGTAGGAGACGCCGCAGCAGTCGCCGTTGGCAGCGCGGCCACCACGTTCTTGCCGTTGCCCAATGATTTGGCCTCGATCTGGGCAGCGCCGTCGGTCGCCTTGGCGGTCCACGACCCGGTCGTCACTGGCACCACGGCAATGCCGAAACTCGAGGCGTAGGAAGTGATGGCGCCCAGAGGCGTTCCGCTGGCTTTCAAGTTTGTCCATGCACTTGGCGCGACGGTTGTGGCGAGGCCGGAGCCGGTGGTCAAGAGTGTGAGTAACACGGTGCTGGAGAGTCTCATGGTGTTTAGTGGTCTACGAAGAGCAAGAGGATACAGGGCCGCGCGGCATTATATATGATTCTGGCTTTGCAAATTGCCAGTGGAGTGTCCGCTGGATACAAGGCTCCTAAACACGGGTATGCCACTCGGGGCATTGTTGAGTTAAGGGTGGGGCGCTGCGAAACCCAGTGGCTCTGTATGGCGGGACACTTGGGATCTTGGCGATACCACCGATTATTGGCGTCCCACATGCATGGCGACGCACGATTGACCTAAGGCGAGAACTTAAGGCATTTCATTCCAAGTGGGATGCCAGCTTCGATATCGAGTCAATATAAGGAAGTGGCCGAAATAAAGAGCTTTCAAGTTATTGAAAAGCTATTCATCTCGGTCTTGAATGAAAGTGGACTCTTGGAGCTTTGCCTCTAGTATTGGCTGCTGTTTAAAACCACTTCTGCAGGCGGTACGTCCCACTGCGTTCTGAAACCGGACTACTCTGGGGTAAGAAAGGCACACTACGGGCTTGCAACTGGCCATCCGTGGAGCGTACTCGGAGTGTGTTTCACTCATCCTCAAATAATAAAGTCGAAACAAAAACGAAGGGGCAACAATACCGCGTACCGCTGGCTGTGTGGCAGTTGTGTTCCACCTCGCTACGGGTATCAGAAAGGGCCCTGTTTTTGAGAGCTCTCAGTAAGCGAGTTCTTGAAAGCTTTCAGTAAGAACAGTCGCAGCACATTGGCTCCGCCAATGCACTGCTCTTCTCTCTTTTGACTTCTCTCTTTTTTGAGAGAAGTGACTATTTCCTAGAACCGAAGCAGTGATTGAAACGTAGCTGGTTTTTTTATACCAGCCCCAACGTCTCGAAAAGTGGGGGCCTGACACTACTCATGTGGGGATCTCACAGTCGGAAACTCTCAAAAATACTTCATTGAGAGCTTAGTAGGAAACGCCTACGTGGGTACCTCAGAATTCCTAGGGCGTCTAAGCAATTGGGCAGACCCCAGCAGTTGAGCAAATTCCCGCGCGCGACTCGCCCCATGCACCACTGCCAAACCTGGGCCCTCGCCAACGCGCTGCCTCAGGCGCGGCTGGAAACGTTCGGTGATCCATCTGCGCAGTGCGTCCGCCGGCCCGAGATGGCAAAGTGCAACTTAGCCGCATTCGACCGAGTCAGGCATGTTACTGATCGGCTGGTCATTCGAGCTAGCAACCTTGCGTTAGGAAGTTGGCTCAAGTAGTGGCACAGCAATCTATTTGGGCAGCGCCCTCGCTAAGCCCTGGCTACAGCCTCTCTCTGTTCTATTCTTGTTCTCGTCAGGTCTCCTGCACAGGAATCTTAAATGGCAAGTTGGCGGTTCATCCGTAAAAAGAAACGGTTCCTAGCGAGTCGGGCTAGACAATAAGGCAGATCGCGACGGGGAACAAAGTCCCATTTTTTTTGCGGCGACGCAATGGTCTACTTCCAGACCCAGCGCGCTGTCAACCCGCCCGATCGAGAACAGACGCAAAAAATGACTCTTCGCGTCATCAACAATAGACCCAGCTTCAACAGGCGCTGTCGATCTCGCGTGGCGGATCACTCTTTGGACTGTGTACGAATCTGGGAGTGGTACACAAGTGAGGCTAGCGTTCTTCGCGGGGATCGTTAGCGCCCCAGTAGTGTGTGACCCGCCGGGCTGACTCGTCGCAAGCTAGCAAATTCCGCTATGAGAAGTTACAGGGCTAACGCGGGGCCCGCGAGAACCCGTGCTGCAGATCTCCAAATTTCACAATGCTAGTCAATCGAGACCGCAAACAAAAATCCCTTACACTCAAACACTTTAACAGTGTAAAGGATATTCGAAGAAAATAAAAAAAAAAAATTCTTTAGCCCTTGCCACTTTCTTTTTTCTGAATTCCCTTATCCGCTTACGATAGGCCACTACTTGTCGCCCCAGATCGCAACCTGTGGGCTTGCCCAACGGCACACCGCCCTCGTCATGCATGGTAGCGCGTCTGGACGCGCGCACAAGCAAGGGGATGGTTCGCCCAGCTGAAACGCTGCGCTGGGTTTCCCGATCAAGAAGAAACTGTTCAAATTCGTTGGTGTCCACCACCACAGTCAACCAACCTGCATACATTATTTCATGTGAGATATAGTGGTACACACAGAAATACACACGACGAAGTGGCAAATCACCCTCATATTTCTCTACAATCAACCCTCAGACCACACCAAAATGACCCTGCCGCTCCCACGTTCAAAGCCCCAGCTCTTCCCCTGAATTGCACAGCCACCAGTCACCCCGTTCCCAACTTGTTCGACGCGTCCACGCACAGCCGCAGGGAAATTTGCAAAACGTGGAGTCCAGCATTGCATACGCGCACCAGGGTGCTTGCAACCTGCTGCTGAGACAAGTGGTGGCGCCCCTGCCTTATATAAACGCCCCGCGACCCTTACTCCTGGGCTTTTTTTTCGGATCGTTTTCTCTACCTCATCAATAATGTACGCCTTGAAGAACGTCGCTTTCGCTACCGCCCTCCTCTCCAGCGTGGCCCAGTCCGCCTACGTCTACACCACCTCCGAGGACCAGACCCAGACCGGTAACGTCGTCAAGACCGTGACCGTCGACGACGCCGTCGCCGCCTCGTCTGCCGCCGCCGCCGCCTCTGCTGCTGTCAACTCTGTGGTTGGCTCTGTCAACTCGGAGATCGCCGCCAACACTGCCATCAGCGGTGCCATTGCCGTGCCAAACGCCGCTGCCGCTGCTGCCGCCGCCGTTGCCGCTGTCGACCCTAACGGAGCCGCCGCCGCCTCGTCTGCCGCCGCCGCTGCTTCTGAGTCTGCCGCCGCCGCTGCTGCCTCCTCTGACGCTGCCGCTTCCGACGCCGCTGCTTCTTCCGCCGCCGCTACCACCGCTGCCGCTGCCTCTGGCTCCGACTCGTCTGACTCGTCCGACTCTTCTGACGCCGCTGCCACCACTGACGCTGCCGCTGCTGCCTCTACCGGCTCCGACGCCGCCTCCGGTGCTGCTGCCTCCGGTGCCTCGTCTACCGACGGCTCTGCTGCCGCCACCGCCGCTGCTGTTGCTGGTGCCGCCGGTGTTGCTGGTGTCGCTGCCGGCTCTGGCTCTGGCTCGTCTTCTGCCTCTGGCTCTGACGCCTCTGGCTCTGCCTCTGCCACCGGCGCTTCTGACTCTGCCGCTGCCACCGACGCCGCTGCCACCGACTCTGGTGCCTCTGACTCTGGTTCGGCTGCCACCACCGCCGTTGCCGGTATCGGTGCCAACTCCACCTCGAGCGCTGTCGGCTCCGGCTCGAACTCGTCCACCATCACTACTGGTGCCAACTCTACCTCTACTGACAGCAACTCCACCAGCAGCAGTGGCTCCGGAAGCTCTTCCCACCACTCTTCTGGTTCTGGCTCGTCCTCGTCCGGCTCTGGCTCCGGCTCGTCTTCTTCCGGCTCTGGCTCCGGCTCCGGCGCGTCCTCGTCCAGCTCCAAGGGCGGTGCCGTCAGAATCGGCCAGTCCTTCTTGGAGGCCGGTAACGGTAACTGGATCTTTAACGTTGCCTCCGGCGCTGCTGGTGTTGTCGCTGTCTTGGCCTTGATCTAAGCAGTGTAAACGACTCTACTACCCCCCTTTTCTCTTCATACTTCGCTTCGTGAGTCCTACAACCCATCATAGATTGCTTCTTGTTTAGATGTCTAGCTTCTAATTTTAATCAATAGTGTACTATACAGTATTCGTTGTAAGGCGTGTGTTCTGGTTGGAACTCTCAACTGCCACTGCTCAACAATGGGCGCGAAAAGTTTTGTAAGACATCCCAGCGCGTGCCGCAATCCTAGTAATTGGCACGGCCACCCATGGATTGAGCCACATTTGTTAATTGTCGATCGAAATTTGAAAATGGCACAATCAAAAACACCTCACTACCATATGATTTGCGCCCCGCTGCCTTCGCCAGCCACTGCTATTGCCAATGTGGCCTAATGAGGCTCCCCCTCCTTTCAACTAGACTCCTGTCTTAGCGTCATGCCTGGCTTTGCGCGGGCCTTGCTTGTCTGTCTCACAATACGCCACCGCACTTGGGCCGTGGGACCAGCTAACCTGTCTATTAGCGCCGCACTTTCCTTTTTAAAAATAGAAACTTTACTACGTAGCCCTCAACACGGGGGCCAGTTTCAAAGCCCCAAAATTCGTCAGCCTCCACTCCTTGACTTTTTCTCTCAAACTGACTGACTAAAATTTCAGGAAACCTCTTTCTTCCCATTAAACATCCGCCTCTTTTCTAAAACCACACATTCCTTCATACCATGCACCTGGCTGCAGCTGCTGGTCTGCGACGCTCGCACTAACCACAACCAGCAATCCTCGGAAGATCCCTAGAGCTTTGAAAAGTTGCCCAAACGCTGCTTGAAAGCTACCAGCCATCTCAAATAAGAAGTGACAACGATGAAGTGATACCAAAAAAGTTGACGCTACGCATAATCCGTAATCCGCATTGCCCATGTGTTGGTCACGTTTTAGAGCTCTGGGGGCCCTAGGACAGAAGCCATGGCACTAGTATAAGACGTTTAGCTAAATTAGACTTATTTCGGGCCATTCACTTCGACTCTTCCTTCGTTTGTTGCCTCTCCCCCGTCGGTGCGCAGCAAATCTCCCTTTGATCACGTGACCCACGCGTAATATTTCGCGTCGGGCATCGCCGAGACGGCATCGCAGACAGTGAAGCCACCGCCAATGTCGGGCACTATGGAGAAGCAGCGGTTTCAGCATTTCGAATTTATAATCATAGAGGATGAGACCTTTGGAGAGGAGGACTGCTTTGGACTAGAGAGGGTGCTTCAAAAAAATGGGGCCAATAAGGTGACAGTCAAGGCACCGGGGCAGAAGATTGATGATCACGCCCTCTACAACGCCACGCATTTTGTCCTGAATTCTGTCGACTTCGACGAGTACTCCTTTGCCGAGCTCCACATGATCCCCGTGGTGGCGCCGAGCTGGATTCATGAGTCAGTGTCGCTCAAGCGGCTCGTCGGTGTTCGACCACACAGTCCGGATCCAAGGTTGTTCCTTAAAGATGTTTTCATCACTATTGCGGACGTACCTGAGCCAGATAGATATTTCATCATCCAGGCAGTACAAGGCTTTGGAGGCCAATACCAAGATATTGTGACGAAGTTCACCACGCATGTGATTACCACGAATAGCAGCAACGACGCATGGATTATTGCGAATTCAATTCCTGAGAAAAACATCAAGTGTGTTTTTCCACAGTGGATAGATGACTGTTTGAAGAGGAGAGAAAGGGTTGGAGAGTCGGAATACAGGGTGGGAGTTCAGCAGAATGGCGGTAGTACTAATGAGAGCGACTTTTACTTCCGGTCCACTGCGGAGCCGGGCAGGGAAGCCAAGCAGATATTTTCTGGCATCAGTTTTTACTTGTCTGAAGATTTGCAGCTTGGGCTGAGAACGTCAGAGTTGTTGAAGCGGCTCATTCTGAACAGTGGTGGCGAAGTCAGTACCACATTAGCACTGTCCAGTGAGGGTTCTAGTCAGGGCCTGTCTAATTACTACATTGGCGGCTACCGAGCCGGCGACGACTACATAACTGCTCTGAAGCAAGATTGGGTTGTTGGCAATCTTTCCTGGATCTTTGCGATGCTTGCCAAACAGCAGCTCTTCCTGCCGTTGGACAACCTTCTCCACTATCCCGTGAGCAAGGTGGGGTTGTCTCAATTTCAGAAACTAGTTTTCAGCGCCACCTGCTACACTGGGGACGGCCGCCAGTACATTGAACAACTTGTTACTGCAATGGGTGGCACATTTCTGCGCAGCTTGAGTCCCAAGGTGGACTACTTGATATGTGCTAAGCCCGAGGGAGCCAAGTACGAGGCGGCGCGGCTGTGGCAGACGGTCGAGCTTGCGAGTCATTTGTGGCTCGAGCAGTGCTACAAAAGGTGGAAGCTTCTAAATTATAAGAATTATCCAGTCATCGAGAGGTACCAATCTGCTGAGCAAATGCTTACGAGTCTCAGGTTTGATAAAGAGTCTATTAGAAAGTTCTATCTCCAGGACGCCGGCCATAGTCAAACCATTGAAAATGATGCGCTTGAGGAAACTGCCAGTCCGACGTCCAGTTCAATGCCTGCCCCTCTGGTGCCCTACATGGGCGGGCGAAAAGCCGCGATGGCAGCCGCCAAGAAGTTGCACCTGGATATGGAGGACCTCAACGAGTTCCAGAAGCAGAAGCGGTACAAGGATGTGCCAAAACTTCCAGGAGAAAAAGACGCCAAGCGAAAGGCCGAGGGCAAAGAAGCACCTCACAAGGAGAGCGAGGCAAAAAAGAAGCAGAAGACCGATAAGCAGAAGAAGGGCAATTCCTTCGGGTTCAGGGTCATTACTACTGGCTGTGACGACTTGAGTCGGTACGACACCCTGGTGCTCGAGCAGTACGGGATCCGGCTTGAGAAAGACCCGCTTCGAATCAACGTCATTGTCGCGCCTCGTGTGATGCGAACTGAAAAGTTCTTGCTGGCGCTTAGCAGGGGGCCAAAACACATTTTGCATCCTAGTTTTTTTGAAGACCTTTTAGTTGCCGTGAAGGATCCAGACTTTTTGGTTCTGAGCTTTGACGTTGAAAAGTATTCTTTAGAGCACTACGAGAAGGAGCAGGTTGACGTAAATATTCCAGAGCTTATTGAGCGTTCTAAAGAAAGACAATCGACCAACAGTTTGTTATTCCAGAACATTGCCTTCAACATCCTGCTGACTGTTCCCGGTGGTCCCGCGGTGCTCAACAAGATCTTGGGCGCGCACGGGCTACAGGGCAAAGTGAAGGTCGTCAAGAATATACTGTCGATAAAATCCTTGGAGAGTGCCGATAAGCAGGAGTACTATTTGATCACAACGAGACCTCCTGAGGGAGACTCGAGCCTGGAGAATGCTAAGCTTGTGGCGAAGTTCGTCTCAGTTTGTCAAAAAAGCGGGAAGGAGGCGCGGGTTGTCGAGTGGAACTGGGTGGTGGCGTGCATCTTCTCGATGGATTTGGAAGGGCATGAGCAGTTTCTTATCAGCTAGAAGCAGTGCATTGGAGCTCTGCCAGTAGTGCGTCGACACTAGTAGTTTACTGTCTCAGTGATACAAGGACTGAATCACGGACACTCTTTGTAGCAAACCAGTGCGCTGGCGAAGCCAGCGTGCTGCGTGAAGTGTAACACTCCTACTCGTTCTGAGACCGGCTATGCATATTCCAACCTGGATTGGGCCCCCCTCAAGCATCGTTGCCTGGCCCCGTAGAAGTCTCATTCTCCTTGCCACTTTCTCTCTCCTTTTCTATTGGCGCCACCAAATGAACCGCCCCGTTATTAGTATTATTGAGCAAGCTGAAACTTTTGCCTCTGCGTCTCACCGAGGGTGGAGAACTCAAAGTATCTTGCTTACTAGCCGCTTTAGGCTCCGCCGAGCGGTGCTTTGTGCCAAAAGAGCGGAGCGCCAATCCCTCAACCATGATTGTCGGGTTATTGGACCCAGCAGTTTCGTAGGAAGACACAGAGTTGTGTTTGTTAGATTGCGGCTGGGACTCGTTTCCCAGAGTGGTGCTCGAGGTCCGACGGTCTGTCAGTCTGTCAAACGTCGAGCTACTCGGAATCGGGCCCGACGCAAAAGTGCTGATATTCTTCCGCGAAAGGGCCGGTGTGTTGTTGGCGCTCAAGGACCTGAGTGCGTCCTGCTCTTTGATAGAGCGAAGCTTCGCCTGCTGCTGCTGCTGGGTCTCTCTCTCGACAAGCAACGCCTTGAGCTGCGGCAAAAACTCCGGCGCCAAGCAGTCCGACATCAAACTCTTGTAAAAGAATTGGAATTTGCTGTTAGACGGACGGAGCTCGCCGAATTCCGCCTGTGGCTTGATTGCCTTCTTCGACGGAGTGGAGCCCGTTCCAAAGATCAGGGTAGTACTGGCCGCCGGCGTGCTCTTTATTTTGTTCTTCGACCCCGGCTGCAAGAGCAAGTGAGCAAGTGGCATCGTGTTCTGCTGGCTGCTGTTTGGGTTCGTTAACTCAGACAAAAACTTGTGCTGGAGCTCGTCATACGTTTTCCTTTCATTCTCACTGGCAGCATCGCCAAACCCTAGACTGGCAACCTTAGATATGTGGTTCAACACATGATAGAGCGACGATAAATTACTGCGCGGCACAAGCCGGAAACTCTTGAGCAACTGCTCGGTGCGGGCTTCGTTGGGGGAAGGAACGTAGTGCAAGAATTTCGAAGCGTCGCTTTCGAACTCAGACTCCAAGACATCGTTGTATAACTCAAAATATATCTTCTTGAAGTTCTCGTAGACGGAAAACGAAATGAGGCTGTCGGGAAGCTCGAGCATCCAGAGCTTGAGACACGCAATGAGTGACACAAGCGAGTGCTCAGAGGCTACAGAACTAACGACCTTTCTGGTGATATCTGCAACAGCTTCACCAGGGTTCAGTATTGAGTGCAACTGCGCCCCCTCATTCATGCTGGCAATGTAAGTGTCGAGCTCGTCCTCGTAGGATTCTGTGATGAGCCGTCTCAAGCTGTAGGCGTCCATGATATTGAACGGCTGGAGCCAGGAAGCGCGCGCATAATTGCCAAGCTCAAGAACGTTGGCGGATGACATGTCCTGCACAACAGTGGCGTAGTCGCCATTGTTGAGTTTGTCGTCAACATTGACCAAGAAGTTTTTGTAAAGGGTCGACAAAAACTCGTCCAAAAACACGGGTATGCTAAAACTTTCAAGCTCATTGAGATCGCCGCGCTGAGCCATCAAAGAAACGTCACTGCCAAATATAGAGCTCCGGTTGATTGAAATGGCCTGGCCATAGCTGATGTCATTCCGCTCAAAGCTGAGTCCCGGTGCGGGCGTAAAGTAGAACATGGCATTTCTCTTGATGCTGTTTTGTATCTCTTGCTCAATCCCCTGGGGCGTATTAGACTCTCCAATCACCAGGTTCAACGAGGCAAACTTCTTCAGCTCGTACTGCGCCTGACTCATGAGGAGGAAGCTGAGGTAGTTCAACGAATTAAGAATCAAATAAGACTTTCTCTTTTCAAAGTTTTCAAAGTTGATCAAAATCTGGTCAAAGAAGTACTCAAACTGCTTCTTCAGTTCATTGACGGTGGTCACGCCCTTCCGGTAAGCACTCTCAGCTGTTTTGATTTCTGCTTTTATGGCCTCCTTCCGCTGAGCCTTTGCTTCTGGCAGGGCACTGGTGGCCATGCTGAGCGACTTGAATTGGGTAGACAAGTAGTTAGAAAACGTATTGGCATTCTTTCCGGCCGAATGAACCACGTTACTGGTCACGGTATTGGTTCTCGACCTGGCACGCGGGGTCTGAGGGTCTCCGTAATCCACTGTGGTTCCATTGCCTTCACTTGGCGCCCGGCTGTGGCTCCGCCGCTGCGTCTCCTCCCACTGCTGCTTCTCTTTTTGCACAGAGCGCAACTCCCGGCGCTGGAGCCGGCGCTGCACCTTCTCCTGCACGCGCTGCTGCTTCTGCAACCGGAACTGCTCGGGATCAAACGAGATGAAAAAAAACGCAAGTTTCGTGAACTCGTAAGTAGTCACCTGGTTCTCATTGGTGATCTGGAAGCGCGAGTTGAAGCTGCTGAAGATGGAGTTCTTCAAGACGGGGGCTTTGAGAAGCCCGTTGGTGATAAGCAGCTGGCCAAAAGACTCGATGTTACGAATCGAGTTCTCCGTCTTGGCCCTGTTGAGCCGCAACCAGTTTGCCAATTCGTGGTTGGTGATGAGCAATTGACGACTGTCATCTGCCTTCCGGTTGAAGTAGTTGCCAAGACTTCCGGAGTCTGCTTTGTTACTGCTCAACTGCTCGCAGTAATTGGAGAGCTTGACAAGCATCGCCTGGAAAGAAGCAAGGGTCTTGAAGTGAGAGCCCCCTGCTTCAAGGGGGAACTCCAACAGTCCAAGCATCTGCTCGGACTCGTCCTCGGCACTGTCCGACTCCTCCAGAGAGCTGTCGTCGTCCGAGTTCTGCCTGCTGAAAGCATTCGCAATGTTTCGGAAGGGCGACGGCGCGGCAAGGCCGTTGCTAGGACTTCCGTGGGTGCTGTTGTGGGCACTGCTCTTTGCACTCGAGTTGCTGAACTGTCTCTGGTGCACCTTTAGGCTGAGCTGCTGCGGCGCCGGCGACGCCGCCCCATGCGACTCCGTCGCGTTCTCTGTGAGCTCTTCAAACTGCTTGCACTTCGCGTTGTACTCTTTCTGGAGCGCCCGCGCCTGCTTGTGGCTGCGGCCGTAGTCCGCGAGCGAGTCCGTCACCTGGCGGCTGCTCTGCTGGTGAAAGCTGCGGAGTGCCCTTTGGAAGTCCTTGATCTCCGATAAAATCTTCTTGTCTATTTGGGTGCCCAATGACTCCCGGGAGTATGCCACGTCGTTCATATAGTCCAAGTGTAGCTCAAAGTTCGCAGTGAGAGACCGGAGCTGTGGTGCAGGCGGGGCGTCGTTCTCTGGAGCGGGTTCCAGGCCGGGCCCCAGGCCATGCCTCAAGCCATGGCCCTTCTCTGATAGCAATGCATTTGACTCCCCGGCTAGCAGGGCGGCCTCAATTACGGGCCCGTTGTTGTCGAACCCGTTGTCCGCCGCATATGCAGTTTCAACCACCTCACTGATCTCGTGAAACGACAGAGCCTGCGCGGATTTCACTTTCTCGATGTAGACCACTGTCTGTGCAACCTGCTTCACCGACAAATCAATTCTGTGGAGAAGATTGTCGCCCTGTGACTGATAGTCATGCTCATGGCTCCAGAACACGTTCGAAAGATGCATGGTCGAGACGGGGTTAGGCGGTGGTGAGCCGGTGGTGAGCCGGTGGGTTGAGTGAAGTCGAGAATAGGTTGGATGCGGTGGGGCTGACTAAGCAGGCGAAGCGAGACCTACAAGCGTTTATCTTGTTTATTTGACTCCTTTATACTCAAAAGCAAGCTCATTTGGCAAGGAACTTTCAAAGCAATCTCACTTGGCAAGGTATTTTCAGAGCAATCTCAATTGGCGAGGTTCTTTTGTACAAGTTATAGTGAGTCCGACAGCCACTGCAGGCCCGAGTCACTTCGGCCCAGACAGTGCATGTGCCACTCGCTACTCTGCTACACATGAAATTTGCTAAGTTTGATATGATAACTATGCTACTGTTGGTTGCGCTGAGAGCCCCTGGACTTGAGAACATGAGGGCTTTCAGATAAATTAGATTATTTTCGACGAGTTGTAGACTCGAAGACTTGAACACTTGAACACTTGTAGACTTGAAGACTCGAAGACGTGCAGACTTGAAGACTTGAAGACTTGAAGACTTGTAGACTCTTAGAAGGTAAGGTTGTGTACTCGACTGCTAAATTCCAGCACTGTTTTTGGAATGCTTGTAAGCTTTCATAATGCTTCTAAGCTTTCATAGTGCTCCAAAGCTTTCATAGTGTTTTTCATAATAGGTTTTGCCCTGGCTTCGCTGCTTGGCTAGATGATGGCCCCCCTCTGGCTGCCCGGAAATATCGTCGCCTTCAACTGCCCAATCACCTCCTTCACCAAGCCCTTGGAGCGGCGCGTGATATTCGACGCCTGCGAGTAGCTCTGGCTCGTGTCAAGAGTGATAGGATTGCTGCCCAGCCCGTCCACCTCATTGGTATTGCTTGGAAGGAGATTCTCCCCCGCAGACAACGAAATAAAAAGCGCAAAAGGAATGAGCCACACGCAGAGCCCAAAAAAGCTCAGGATCTCGCTGAACGACGGCACGCGCTTGTAGCTCTGCGGGTTCTGCGAGAGCCCGTTGAAGTGGCTGAACCAGAAGTAGTGGTTGACGAAGGTGAGCACCCCCGAGATGATGAAGTCTGGGTTGTCGATCTTGAGATATGGGAACTTGGAGAGCGTTCTCAAGTACATGTAATTGAGAAAGAGCGAGAACGCGACAATCTTGAATGGAAAGCCTTCAAAAAGCCAAAGAAGAATGAGCACTCCGATGATGGCGTATATTGATCTGTGGAGCGTGCGCTTGGTGAGCTCGGCGTGTTCTTCAACGAGTTCCGAGAGGTAGTAGAGCCCGGAGGCAATGGCCAACGTGAGGCAGACAAACCCCGAGAGGATTCCAAAAAGCGAGAGAACGTAGAGGATCATGGGGGGTGAGTTGCAGGTTGGATTGTTGGAGTTGGCACGGTGTTGGAGTTCGAGTTGACAAGTTGCGGCGGGGCTCATAATGCAAGGCGGTTGGTTTTCCAGCCGGCGCGGGCAGTGGTGGGGGAAGGAGGTTGGACCGGCGGGTGGCCGCCTACATGTTCTGTCGCCTAACATACCAGTGGTAGCCGAAGTGATTCCTGAACATGCATGTTTAAGAGATATTTAAAAACGTGGGCAGCACGGAAACGACTGGTTTTATGAGTTTTTGTTAGATGTATTTTTGGGAACTGTATCTGATTAATTCCCGGAGACTGTATCTGTAGGACGACGATGACAGCTTGCTGCTAGATGATCATTACTGCTGTTGATCATAGCTTGCTGCTAAATGTTCATAGCTTGCTGCCCAGTATATGAGACTTGCACCACATTGATCTCTGCTAGTGCCCGCTCCCCCAGTTTACGCCCTGAATTAAGTAGCATGCAATGTATATTATAGTGGCTGGTGTGTGTGATCAGCAGTGCATTGTCGAAGCCAATGTGCTGCCATACAAGCTAGAAGATAAAAGCTCGCTGCCCTTTGTGCAAGACTACACTCTCGGTCCTTCATGGCAACCGGTCAATAATGAGAGAAAGCGTGGGAGTGACATGCGCATGATACGATTTGACACGGCACATAGTCTAGGCAGAAGCAGCGCACTAGCGAAGGCCGTGCGCTGCTCGCCGCTAACTCTCCTCTTGAAGCCCCTCATCTAAGATGTTCAAGGCAATCGGCTCCACATTCCTGAGCTCGATGCTGGTTGTCCCACTGCGCACCCGGCCCATCTCAAGGTCTTCACTGAAATAGTCATGGTAACTCTGGTTCCCGTCCAGGTAGGGCGTCCCGTTCTTGCTGGGGAGGTTCGAACTCAGCCTGGAGTGATCGCTGAAGCTCCCACCGGAAACCGGCAGCGCCAACCTGCTGACGTCGCTCTGGCTCAGGCGGCTGTTGTAGCTCTCCGCCAATGTTTCACCTTCATCTCCTATGCTTCGAATGAGTTCCAAACGCCGAAGTCTCTGGCGGCGGGAAACATAAGCGGAATAGGCCTCACTTATGAGTAATCCCAACAGCGACCCCGCTATATTCATGTGGATATCCTTAGAGTCAAAGGCACGGTAGGGCGTCAAGCCCTGGACGAATTCCGAGCCAATGCCGCCTACCAAAGCACACACCACAAATGTCACTCCCCTCAACTGCCACTTGTTTTTTGTGTCGAAGCAGTGGTAGAAAATTATCGTCATTGCACAGAACACGCAGAAGTGGAGGAGCTTGTCGTTGGCAAACGCGAGGTCTGCGAGGCCTACATAGAGCGAGAGAAGAGAGCCAATCACCAAGGCTGGGGTTAGTATGAGCTGTGCACTGGCAAAGTCAGAGTGCTGCGGTCGGCACTGAGATCCTGGCTCAGGCTTCGTGGAATGCTGCATAAGTCCAGAGAAGCCCTGCTTGGGCCAAACAATGCAAATCAGACCCCGTGCTTCCAAGCCTCGTCTGGATTCTTTCGTTACCTACCTATTATCATCGACTTCCTTATCCTCATTGTGTATGGGTCGTATGGGTTGTGTAAATTGTGTGGATTGTGTGAATCGCGTGGATTGTATGGTGTCGCGGTATGCGCGGAATATATTTTTCGTGATCTGAAAACACGGTGATTGGAAATTGGGCCCTGCAGATGGAGCGCCCCAACAAATTCGCAGGTCGGGGAAAACCATAAACGCCTCTCAGAAATTGCAAATGCTCTTCAAAAGTGCCTGAATTTGACGAGAATGATTTTGTGAGTGTACTGGTGTATTTTGGAGGAATTTAAAATTATGTGGGAAGTGTAGGTGTTTTCTGTAGAGAATTCTGGTTGGAGTTACATGAGTAAGATTAATGGTTAGGGTCTCGACAGAAAGTTTTCAGCCCAAGCTTTTTTTTTACTGACAAAAGAGTGCAGTAATAAACAAATTTAGAGGAAAAAAAAATCCGAATATTAAAAACAGAGCAGGCTACAATTTTTGAGCCACTTTCAATGGGCACAGTTCCAATTACTTGCTGCTGTGATGTGTTGCGTGTGGAAACCACACTTTTACTGCAGGTTCTCTGCTTGACTGCTCCGCTTTTTTCAAGCCCATCTCTGCAGAGTGCCAATGCCATGCTGGACATGAACAAGCAGATCAGCCGGTGGGTGTTTGGGCACTTACTGAAAATTAGACGAGACGAACCAGACTTGTTACAATATATTGAACTAGAGGTCAAGCTCGGCACAATATGGAACAAGCGAGAGAAGACACGGGTGCTCCTTCCTGATGAGACAATTCTCAACTCCGACAGTGACCGCTCGTTCAAGTCCGGAGTCGGGAGGTCGCTTTTTGCAGAGATTATGTCGATTGCAAATCAGAGGAAGAGAGAGACCAATTTGTACGGTATGGATCATGCCGAGACGGAAGATGTGTTCTACAAGGTGAAACCCCGCGATTCGAAGAGCTACACGGTACGAGTCAGCAAGGACAGGAACACAGAGCAAGTGCTTGGCCAGATCGAGAAACGGAAGGTGGGTGATTTGTTCATTTCGAGCCCACAAAGCAGCTTTGACTTTCGCATTTCTTTGAGACTCGAGGTCCCTGTGGAACTGCTTGCGGACTCGATTTTACAACAACAACAACCGGTGCTAACGCGTCACAAGGACCGGACGTCGTACGTTGCAGTGACACACCAGAACCGCATCGACATGACCAAGATATGGCCTTACAAAAATAAGAAGTCGAGGAAGACGCCCGCGAACTTTGAGGTGGAGCTAGAGATTGATTCAAAAAGTTTACTAGAGAAGTTTGAGGTTGAAGATCGCCCCGACGACTCCATATTGGGGTGCGTCGGTGTGTTGATTGACGACGCCCGGGAATTGAGCAAGGTGTTGGAGAAAAACGTTAAGCGTAAGGAGATGCTCAGACAAAAGAGAGAGCAGAGACAAGAAAACGAGGGGCAAAAACTGAAGGAGCCGCGTATTGAGGACCAAATGGCCCGTCTTACAATAGAAAATGAGCGATGAATGCATAGTAATGATTTATGTGCCTGTAAGAGAGCTTAGCGAAGTAGTAAGGTTGAAGATAAGCATAGAGCGTAGCGCAGAGCTAATTGATGATAGCCGATAGCTTGTAGAGCATTTGCCATAGACAATTGATTATGAAGCACAGCTGATAGCTCATAGTACGTACGTTGTCCTTGTGCATCGCAGCACCGTCTCGTTTCACTCGACAGTGCTACTCCGTCACCCGATTAAGCAAATCATAAATCTCATCGTCAGACAAACTGCTCACCGCCAACCACTCCCGCAAACCCCCAAAGTCATGCTTGAACTTGTACGTGTCCACCGATGAGCTCTCCGAAATCTTCTGCACCAACTCCGGGCTGGTCATCAACACGTGACAACATTCTAACGGATTGATAAAGAAATGCTGCTGCTCGACATCGTGAAAAGCAGCACTGCTGAGCTCCACCGTGTCCGTAAGACTCATGATCTGCTGGATCACACTGACATAGTCGTACTTCAACTGGGTGATCCCGCGCAAGTCGAACCGGTTGATCTTAATAATGTAAGAGTAGAAGTAGTAGTACAAGTTCTTCTGGAGCTGGGTCTCGATCAAGCGGTAGTCGCCTGCAGTTTCCACGAAGTTGGTTCCCAAGCATTCCTTGAGAAACTTTAGTTGGTTGATCAATATTCTGATCGGGTTCTTCAACTCGTTGGTAAGGCGGAGGTCCTTGAGCTCCCCATCAGACTGGATGAGCCCGTAGGTGACAAAGTCTTCAAAGCTTTTGATTGGCTTGAGCACCTGGGGAGCACTGTTGTCTTCCAACATGTTGTCAATCACGTCATCGTCAAAGTCGCCCCAGCCGTCTTCGCTAGGATCCGCGGAAGCCGTGCTGCTGCCCCGGTTCCAGCCGCTTAGGTTTAGGTAGCTTCTCAAATAAATTTTGAGACTTTTCTTCAAAAAGTTGTTGAGCGTGAGCAATGTCTCGTCGACCAAAGCGTTTAGTCGTTCAATTTTGAACTGAAAGATGGCCTCCAGAGAGTTGCTAACAATCCTCTCCAACTCAAGCCTCTCCAAGTCGAGAACGTCAATGGTGTAGGCAAATTTTGGCACAAAGAGGTTGGCCTTCAAACACCGGAACACCTTGATGAATTCCACATTGTTGTTATAACTCTCGAGCTTCGAAATGATATACTTCACAGAGCAGTAGAGCTTGCACATTGATTCGATCTCCACCACAATATCCCCTTGTTCTCTGTTTTTCTTGTTGGCTGGTTTTTTGTTCAACGAAGTTAGTGAGTCACTAATCAAATTGTTCAAGTAATTGTTGTTGCTGCTGCCCACAATCTTCAGGTGCTTGAGCAAGTCGTTGAACTTTTTGTAAAAGGAGTCAATGAGGGCAAATACTAAATCCGTCAAAAGTTTAAGTTTGAACACAGGAGGCACCCTCAAGTCAATGATAAAGTCCGCCAAATTCTTCAAGATGCTCAAGAAAGTCAATGCCGCCTTGGTTGGCTTCAAGGCATTCGGGGTGACGATGTTGAAGTCGATACTCAACATGTCGCTCTTGAGAATCTTCTCCTGTCGGGCCTCGCTCTCCTCCTTCGGCCCGTCAAGGTTCATGGGGACTTTGCTATTGAAGTTCCTTAATAAGTGAGCCCTTTCCAAAATAAGCCATTCGGACCAGTTATTATTGTGAACCAACAACTCTAACGCCAAGGCACCCTCATTGAAGAAAAAGAGCTCAAACAACTTGTTGTCGTACTTGCTGCACTGGTAGAGCAAATTAGTAAAAAAGCGAGATTGCGGGCCAAAGAAGAGGGCCCGATTCGTCTTCAAATCATTAAGAAATTTGGTCTTCAACATAAAGTTGAACACTTTGACAAATTCAATCACAACCGACATTTGTTTTCCAATAAGGGATAAGCTATGTGGCGAATCAGTCGCCTGCAGCTCGTGGGCCGCCTCTAGCTTTTCTAACAACTCATGCGTCTTCATATTGAACCCCTGATTGTCGAGCGTCAATATCCTAGTAAAGCATTTCCCCACCAGCTTCAAAAACTGCTCGTCCTCAATATAGTTCATGAAATACTCAATGGCAAGCTCGGGCTGGTTGATCTTGTTGGTCAAGTTCTTGCCAAAGAAATGGTAGATGAACTTTGTCATGATCGGGTCGAGAATCGTGCGGATTGACCAAAGCAGGGTGGCCGGCTGCACTCCAAGTGTCTTGCGCAACGCCTCTTGGTCGGTTGTTGGCTTTTCCTTGAAGGCACTTGCTATCGTGTAGACGTTCTGAAGATAGTTGAAGTTGACACAGCAGTTGACAAGATCGGCACTAATATTGGCTTGCTTGGCGTCAACCCAGTTGCTCTCCCCTACTAACGGCTTCAAAACCGCAGTAAACTTCTGCTTCAACGCAAGACACTTGTCCAAGAATTCCTGCAAGAGCTTGTCGAGCAACACCAGCTGCGACTCGCCGTGGGTGGCGCTTCGTTGGGTTCCGTAGAGGGTAGTGATTTCTGACAAGACAGTGAAGTATTTTGCAAGATCATCCTCAAAGAAGAACGTCTTGTCATAGCTATCTTCCTTGCTGTTGAGCTCAGACACCTCCCTGGCAAGCCCCTTGTAGCTCTCTAAGAACAGCTTGAACTCAAGCAAGTCCAACTTCGAGTCCACGAGATCACTGATCTGGCTCGCCTGGAGCAAGTGGAACCCCTCGTGTTTGACATGCTCGAGGCGTTCCCGGCTGTCGGCAGTCGACACCTGACTTGAGAGCGTCCGCACGTTGTCGTCGATCTCGCTCAACACAGTGTCGCCCGAGGAGCCAGTGTTTTCGACCTGGGCGATTCTGTCATCGACGGTGCTTAGATCCTCAATTTTCTCAAACCACTCGTTTAGAATGTTCATTTTTGTTCGTAAGGGTACGAGGGCCTTGGTATGAGGGTCTTGTGTGAGTATTGACGACTGGTATAAGCAACGTGGAGTGGTTGTGCGTTTTACCCGGAAGGTGTGGGGCGCGAAAAATAGGTGGGATCGACTGCATAAAGAAAGCGCATAATAATATTATAGGTCCAAACAAAGGAAATCAGAAGCGCGGGAAAACTTTCTGGCAAGAGCAGAGAAACACAATAACAGACCGAATATTATGAGCGAGGAACTCCGCTACAAACTATTGGAAAAAGTGATAAATAAGGCTCTTGAAAAGTCGATAGAATGCCTCACAGTGGACGAGCTCGTCACGATATACCCTAGTTTTAATAACGAGTCGGGCCGCAAGTACCTCCAGACGTCAATAGCACAGATCAAGAGGTACTTTATAGAAAGTTCGCTAAAGGAGATCGATGTGATTCTTAGTGAAAAAGATCTACGAGAAAAACTACGCCAGTTGGACGCCATTGTCTCAGCTGGCCAGGACGCCAAAAAGGAAAACAATGAGTCTGAAAAGTTGTTTGTCGCCGAGATGCTGAACCTGTACTTGACGGAGTTTCGCATATTAGAAGAGCAGCAGAGGTATCAAAAGAAACTCGAAGAGAAGTTGGAAAGTCTCACAACGAAGAACAAACAACTGCTAGAAGAGTTAACGCTGCTCACGAACGAGACGTTTGAGATCGTGGGGGACTTAAAGCTGGCAGTAACAAGCTTGGAGAGTATGAAGGAGGCGTTGGGGGAGACCGAGAGGGACAAGGAGTTCCAGGGGTACAGCCAGTTCTTTGAGAAGTTGTCGGGAAGGGAGCTTTTCAATGAGTAGTACTTGCATTCGAGACTTGCAGGTTAGCGACCGAGCATGTTGACACAGTGTTAGACTGCAGCGCGACATTTGACTATTTGCACACGGACTTTACCAGTGCACCGATGTGGAAAGCTCCTGGCGGCTGCAAAGTTCCTGGATCCAACTGCGTTGTTTTTTCCTCGGGCCAAGGCTAGCATTGACAATCACGCATCTTCTAAACCTCAATCGGCAGGATCTCTTGGGGATAGTTTTTTAGTTACAGTGTTTTTTTGGGCGAGTTAGACAATATAGGTTTGTATTTTTACTTGAAGAGCTTCAGAGCAGAAGGTGATTAAACCGGATAGTGGTGGAACCACATCGTTGTGCAGCTCGGAACATTGCCTCACTGCAGCACTGGCGAGCGGCAGCGATACAGTGCCTGCTTGGAACGACTATGAAACCTTCAGAGAAATTTTTGAACCTGAAAAGGGTCTGTCTACATCAAGTAAAAAACAAACTGTATAATCTATCTATAATATCTAAAGTAGACCCTGCTTTTGCTGAGTCGCCCCGCACTGTCTCGCTTTGCTAGCCAGTGCTTAAAGCTCATCTCTAACCTTCGAGGTTAAAAAGAAGATTCTTGCCGCTGCCCCCTGGTCAATCAACGCCCGGGAAAACGGCTTGCTGTTGTCCTTGTCGCAGTGAGCGCCCGAGTCTTCGGACCAGCTTTTAGTGGTGTTGGTCGCGCTCTTCCACTTCTCGTAGATCGCCTTCTCGGAACTGAGTGGGTTCACACCGGAGTAGTACAACTTGTCGGACCCGCGGCCAAAGTCGTAGGTGTATCTCGCCTCGCGTGCGACCTCATTGAGATAAACGGAAGAGTTGCCCATTCCGGCCTGTCTATAGTCGACAAGCCCCTCGAACAACAACTGGTTAAAGTCCAAGCCGTTGCTCCAGAACCGGAACTTGTTCTCGTAGTCCTTGTTGTAAATCACAAGGTCTCTGTTAACGCCGGCGCCGGCGAGCTGCTGAGCATATTTGGACCACTTTTGGTCCTTTGTCTGCTGAAACAAATACACGCAGGCAGAAAGAGCAGTGCCAACCTGATAGGTGAATTCCTGCTTCTTGTTGACATCATTCCCAGTCTGGCCGTCATAGATCAAGCCGGTCTTAGTATCCCACAAGTGCTCGTGCAACCAGTCCATGGATTTTTTGGCAAAGTCAAGGTGCTTGCTGTTCTTGGTGTTGCGGTAGAGTCTCAAGGCCGCCAAAGCGGTCTCAGTAGTAGAGATAGACGCAATGTATGGCGCACCCAAGTGCCAGGTAACACCGCCAGTGGAACTGTTCCAGCCACCCATGAGGAAGTCAACGACGTCACTGCCGCGGTTCAAATAAGTCTTGTCGCCAGTGGCTTCATAAGCAGTTATCAATGCAGACGCAATCTGAGCGTTGTCGTCGTAGTAAATATCGTTGTCCTTGGCCTGCGACGCTGAGTATCCCTTCTTGTCCTTGTTGTAGTAAGTGTCCATAAACGTATAAATCTGTTTGAGCTTTGCGGTGTAAGTACCCTTGTAGGCCTTCTCGC
The DNA here is from genome assembly GCA_002564235.1 of Saccharomycopsis fodiens. Taxonomy (NCBI): domain Eukaryota; kingdom Fungi; phylum Ascomycota; class Saccharomycetes; order Ascoideales; family Saccharomycopsidaceae; genus Saccharomycopsis; species Saccharomycopsis fodiens. The sequence goes on along the minus strand of JNFV01000005.1, from coordinate 1,558,717 downwards.
CATCCACAAACGACTGGAACGCAACGGCAATTGGCCAGACAACCGGCACCTTGGCCCCGCTGCATTTTGGCGAGCTTCCGTAGAACAGGTCTTTGTTCCAGAGGAGATCCCAGTAGGTGTCGAGAATGCTCTTACCCTCGGTCTTGGCCGAAATCTTTTGCTCGTCCTTATAAGAGTAGCCGGCAACATTAGCAGCAACAATGCCCGTAGTAACAATTTGGGTCTGAGTGTTGACGGTGGAGGTCTTAGAGTGGGTGGAGTGGGTAGTGTGGTTGGAGTGGGTGGAGTGGGTGGTGGTGTGCGCAGTACTGTTTCTCAATCCAAGATGCGTGGTCTTAAACTCGTCGTGCTTGCCGGTGGTGTGAGCAGTGGTGTGAGTCGCAGTGTGTGAAACATTCCGATGGATGGTGCGAGGGTGAATAGTGAAGGTGCGGTTGTAGTGGTGGGTCGAGGTCTTGAGTCTGGTCGAGGTCACGTTGCTCACCACCATGGTCTGCACAGTCTTAGTGCTGAGTTGGTTGGTGATGGTGGTGTTGACCACTCTCTGAGAGGACACAGTGGTAACATCGGTGACCACCGCGGTTGACAAACGAGTCTTGACTCTGGTAATAATAGAGGTGATTGGCTTGATAGGAGTGTGGGAAGTAGACGAGGCACTGGTGGTTGGCTTGGAGGTGGACGCATTGGCAGCCGCGGTGCTGGAGTGAGCAGAGGACAGAGTAACCGGGGTGTTTTCCTTTTTCTGACAAAGGTTGTCAGTAACAGTGACGGTGACGGGCTCCTTGACGGTGACGTACTTCACAGAGATGCTGGAAGAGGAGCTCTTGGACGAGGTGCTTGGCTTGGCACTGGTCAGAGAGCTTTTAGACAGGCTGGATGACGACAATGACGACGACGGAACTGGAATGGCCAGCGTCAAAGTGACCGGCTCGGTCTTGGTAACTCCGTCGTACTGAGTGGTCAACACGATCGAAGTCGCAAAGTTAGTCTGGGTGTTGGTGCTGGTGACGTAGACCACATCGCGCTTCTCGTTGGTCTCGGCGCGACAGAGCGCGGCCATCACAGCAAAAGCCGTAAGGGGGCTGATTGTGAGTTTCATAGTAAATAAAAGAGTGTGGGGGACTGATTTAAGAAGTCAATGCTTAGCTAGCATCCTCATTATATAATTATTTGCTTCAAATGCATGGTAGTTCCTCAGCAGCGGGAACTCACGCGCGTCATGCATTCCGACGCAGGCGCACGCGAACTTCCGGCGTTAGCTCCTCCTTAAGGGCGTTAGCAGGTCCCTTGGGGACCGTAAGTCTCTGGTAACGTAATATTCAGGGTTGTGGGCATTCTCGGACCCTACTAGCTTACGGTGAAACAATTTCACAATGTGAAAAAGTTGTGGAAAGTTGTGATCCGGTACGCACCTCAAGAGGTAATTTCCACACTGCATGGCGGGTTTCACGTAGACCCTGCTCTGAAGACTAATCCCCCGGCTAACGTTGAACGCGAATCGATTCACTCGTCCCCGGATCCCCCAACCCAGTTGGTCATGAAAAGGAATGTCAAGCACAAAAAACTTCATTGGCTAGGAAGCAATCTTGAAAAGGAAATGCTGGTGACAATGCTCATACGTGACGCACGATGTGCACACCGAGTCCACCTGGTCCACGGGTGCTTTGTGTTGGGTCGCTGTACTCTATTGTGTCTCTCCAAAGCCACCGGATACGTGGTTGAAAAAATGCGCAAGTTTGGCAGTGCTTTGGAAGGGTTGCGTTGCAGCTAACATCCACGCGGTGCCCCTAAAAATGCCATTGTCGAATGCCCCGTTCTGTGCTCCCTAGGAGAGTCTAGCTCATTAACAGCATAGTAAGCAATGTGCCTTATTCTGTGTTTGAATCTCTTCTCAATAATTCCTGTCAATTGATTTGTATCATTTAGTGTAAATTTTTGTGACTATCTTACTATATTGTTTCGGAGGTAAAACAATGGCAAGTGCTCAATGGTAGGATACAAAAGGTGACAAGAAGAGAAGATGGTATCCAAAACAAACAAACTACTATGCCAGAGAGAGTGGAAAAAAAAAAAAAAAAAAATTTGCACAGCAGGCGTGTCTGCGGTTACCTCTGGGATATGAAACCCAGTTTTAAGAAGTATATACCTTAGCTTGAGCTCCACCTGGTTGACATATAGCACGCGGATACAACATGAGCAACAAGCATCCAGCACACCATCACGCTCAGCCCTTTTGTGGACCTCATCAAAATATTAGATTGTGTTTTTGAGTATTTGTAAGGTATGTGCTTGAGTAAAAACAGAAAGTTGATTAATGTGCACAGCTATGTAGCTTATTGCAGTGGCTTATACATTACCGCGAACAGTGGGGGTGCGTGTCCGGATTCAGCTCAACAGGGTGTGCCAACTGTTGCCACGGATTCCAATTGCGAGCCCTGCCGAGAAGAAGGCGGGAAGCATTGGCAATGGCAGAAGTGCGAAGTGGGTCACGCCTGTCGTGCAAAAACCCGTTTGTCATGTCATGTATTGTTTCAGGTACTTGAAACTGAATGCAGGAGGCTTTTTTTTGTCAGAATATTATTTTAGAGCCGTCATTGAGCTCTGCTGTTGTACCATCGAATGTGCGCGCCAGCACTGTGTCGCTTACGCTCGGCAGTGTCTAGAAGGACAAGTGCTCCCAACCACATTTCCCTGAAAACCGCAGCGATTACGCTGCGGGATTTATATTTAGAAGCTGCCATCTATTTGCCGCTTCTTTTTTTAGAATCCAAGAGACAGCCCCAGTAACCCCGAGATCGAGACATCAACAGAGGGTGACCACTAGTGAGAAATTGCCGAAAGACTCTTGAATTTACGCGACGTCGACAAAGCCACTGGAACCAGTGATTCGTACCTGAAACTTGGCATTCACACACTCAGGTACACGCAAAAGCGGAGGCAACTTCTGACCACCCCTGGACAAATCTACATACATCTAAGAAAATGGGCCGTCGCAAGATCCAAATTCAACCGATCACTGGCGAGCGGAACCGGACGATCACGTTTGTGAAGCGCAAGGCGGGGCTCTTCAAAAAGGCCCACGAGCTTGCGGTATTGTGCCAGGTCGATGTGGCTGTGATCATTTATAACAGCCTGAACAAGAACTTCTACGAGTACTCGCTGACCAATATGGGACAGTTGTTGAACAACTACAGAGGCGCGTCCAGTATTTATGAGGTGAAGAATCCTGCGAGTTTTGGAGCCGATGTGGACCCCAAGCAGCACGCAAGGTTTGATAGTACCAATCTGTTTCTGAACAATGACAGCTTTCACGAAGAGGAGAGTGATTCAGAAAACGAACATCCGCCGAATAAGAGACACCAACATCAAAGAACCGCCTCGGACATGCTGCAAAAGCGCCGTTCTCTGTCATACAGAAATGACAGTTATGAGCAGGGAAACTTTCTTGACCCCGGCGCTAGAACACACATGAAGGCGGCAAGTTACTCCAACGGCTACAATGAGGGGCCCGGCCAGTTCATGAACAGTTTTAACGACGGCCAACTAGACCCGGGGATGACCAACGCGTATGGCCAGAAACTTGCGTTTGTCCCGTCGAAACTCAGCCAGATCGAGAACAACGGGATGCCTGGCGCCATGGGCAACGCCATGCCGCAGAAACAGCCGTTAATGGCGCCGAACTTTGTTTTCCCGCCGCCTCAACCGGGACACCCGCAGCCGCAGCCGCAGCCGCAGCAGCAACAGCCAATGGTGCAGCAACAGAAATTGCCTCCGTACGGCATGCCATATGACCAGCAACAGGCGCCAGTGGCACAGCGTCAGCCGACGCCCCAGATGCAACACCTGACGCCACAGCTTCAACAGCAGCAGCTTGCGCCGCAGCCACGCCAGCAGAAGCCGTACATCGCCGGCCAGGAGAAAGACAGCCAGCCAAACATGTATTCGTATGATGCCTTTTCAAAACTGCCAAACCCGGACTCTTCGGAGCTCAAGAGCAAGCACGCGCAGTCGGGGAATATCCCATACAGTGCGGCGCCGAGCCCCGCGTTCAGCCATAACACGCGCCAGAGCAGCCTGTCGCGGCCCGTGCTCCGGGTTCAGATCCCAGAAGATTCCGACTCCTTTGTGAAGAAAGACGAGGCGCCCGGGTCGAAGGATCTGGCTGCGTCGCCGGGCGGAGAGAACAATGCGGACGCGAAGCTGAACAATAGCACTCAGACGAATAAGCTGACGCCGTTGCTGGCTGCCCTTCCGAGTGCCCTTCTTCAGTTTTCGATGCCAAACCTTCCCAACACATCGTCTTCAAATAACAAGCAGCCTGGCTCCAGCAACTCCGCTCCCCTGAGCTCGGGAACCCAGGCAAAATCGCTGAGCACCTCGACAAGCAACGGCCTGCATCCCGCCAAAAAAGAGCAGCCCAGCATCGTCACACAGGGTCTTCCTCCGGCCACGGCGGGGCTTCTCTCTTCAAGTATCCGCCCTTTTATTTTGAACCCCGGCAACGGTGAGCAAACCCCCGTGTCTGGATTGCCGTCCAAATACATGAACGAGTTCTTCCCGCTGCCCTCGAACTACTACGGGGAGTGGAACGTCAATGGCATTGGCGAGACGCCCGTGCGGCTGAACCTGGGCATCACTTTACCGGTGCCCGCTTTTAGCACTAGCCAAGGACCCAAAAAAGTGGACTCCAGCTTAGGCAAGCACAGCTTGAACAACCCCAATGGGCTGATCAAAGATGAGTTGCCGAGCCCCATTGTGATGCCGACGGGCGGGTTTTCCTTTGGTAACTTGAAGAAGGGAAAGTCCAAGGACAGCACAAGCGAGCGCCAGCGAGATGGTAATAGCAATAGCGAGCGCTAACGAGATAGCGCGGTGTGGCCCACGGAAGTGTCCGGTGCAACGCTTAGTCTGCTACAGCTGGCAGCACATCCACACATCTCGAACAAGGCTGCCTTGACTAGAGAAAAAATATTGAACATGTGTGGGTTGTTAGAAGCTTGCTTACGCGCGGTAGCGCCAGGTCATTCGATGCTGTCAGTACCACTGGGAGATGCAACACGCACTCTTGCTCAGCCCTTGCAAGTTCACAACCCATGATGTTTGGCCCACATGCACAGCTGTCTGTTTTTTAAGCACGGCTGCTGCTTATGGCACTGCCTTTTGGCTACTGCCGTTTTTTACTTTCTATATTCTATCTGGCCCCTCCAAGCTCCCGCCTTTCCGGGCTTTGGCCCTTTCAACCCCTTTTGATTTGCATTTGATTCGTTTTGCTGTTTGCATAGTTACGTCTATCTCACGTCTATATTGCGAAGAGCATTGTAGCATTGTAGCTGGCGTCCGCAATTCATTGTAGCGTACACTATCTCGCGTCACCAAGATGGTGTATGCGAAGTCTAATAAGCAAGGTGAGGCAGCGTCGCGGCGCGTTTTGTGATTATTGGCTGCCTCTAACAAAGTTTGCGTAGCTATGCGCTATGCCAAAAAGTATACTAGTATGATTTAACATAATCTAATTTGAGAGTGTGCTGTCTAGCCGTTGAGAACAGCAGCCGTTGAGAACAGGTCAGGTGCAACCCATACATAAACCTTAGCATACACCCATACAGCGATCCGCCATTTACGTACCACGCAGCTGGTGCATGGACTCATTCCTTTGACATTAATTCATGCCCTGGTCACATGCGCCCGCTCAGGTCTATTTTTCAAGTCACAAGGGTTCACCTTTCCACGCGGCCTTACCTAAGCAATCACGTAACGCCCCGCGGCTTGGAAAAAACTGTAGCTTGATTTTTTCACAACGATCCTAGACCACAGTCAATAGTTTAAGAAATTAGCCACTATGAAGGTATGTTGGAATGCCCTATTGATGGAGCTAGGAACCGGGAATGATCAGGATATGACAAGGGAACGATGTTAGAATGAACGGGTTGTTCATAAGTTGTACAGATGACGTTTGATGATGATATGGTATGACTTGAGATTGAGATTGGCCAGATTGTGAAAAGTGGGCAAGGGAGACGAAAAGAAGAGTCTACAAGTCGCACCAATGCACTGCAGTATCAGAGCAACCTTGCATGACAGCAAACCAGAGTAAACAAATGTCGCTCCGTTGCGTGGAATCAGCGTGCAAATTTTTAAAGCCTGAAAAACTCGATCTCAAAGCCTTTCCTCAAGACCAAGCCCAGCCCTGTGCACAGCACTTGAGCACAGCAAATGGCCCTCAACGCAATCTACAACCCACCAAAGTTGTCTTCGTTTCCTATCCTCCCGACTCTTTAAGCCATCTTCCAGTACATTTTACTAACCCCAGCTTAACATTGCCTACCCAGCCAACGGTACCCAGAAGTCTGTTGAGATTGACGACGAGCACCGTCTCCGTGTCTTCTACGAGAAGCGTATCGGCCAGGAGGTCGACGGTGAGCCAATTGGCGACGAGTTCGCCGGCTACGTGTTCAAGATTGCCGGTGGTAACGACAAGCAGGGTTTCCCAATGAAGCAGGGAGTCTTGCACCCAACCAGAGTCAAGCTTTTGCTCGCCAAGGGCACCTCTTGCTACAGACCAAGAAGAACTGGTGAGAGAAAGAGAAAGTCGGTCCGTGGCTGCATTGTCGGCCCAGACTTGGCTGCCCTTTCCTTGGTTGTTGTCAAGCAGGGTGAGAAGGACATTGAGGGTCTTACTGACACCTCTGTTCCAAAGAGACTCGGACCAAAGAGAGCCAACAACATCAGAAAGTTCTACGGCTTGACCAAGGAGGACGACGTCAGAAAGTTTGTCATCAGAAGAGAGGTCACCGGCAAGAACGGCCGCACCTACACCAAGGCGCCAAAGATCCAGAGACTTGTCACCCCACAGGTTCTCCAGAGAAAGCGCCACCTCAAGGCCCTCAAGGTCAAGAACGCTGAGGCCCAGCGTGAGGCTGCCGCCGAGTACGCCCAGTTGTTGGCCAAGAGATTGCACGAGAGAAAGGCCCACCAGGCCGAGATCAGAAAGAGAAGAGCCTCGTCGCTCAAGGCCTGATCTGCCCACTTCGCTTTTTCTAAATAATCTAATGTATGGAGATGCATGTAACATTAAATTGTAGCCGCAGGCCACGAAGTGAGCAGTGCACTGGCAAAGCCAGTGAGTGCACTGCGATTGTACTTGGGAAGCATGGCCGAGTCGTATATAACCAGATTGGGGTGGCACCATTTGTTTGCATGCTGGGTGCTATTGTGGTACCACTCACAATGCAGCTATGGAGGAAGTTGCGGGCGGTTCCGCTTCGCCAGTGCTGCTGCCTTGCTTTGCGAGGGCCCTCGGAACGTTCTAGTTTTCATTGTCTACTACAGTCTTGAACACAGGGTACATCGTAACAAAAAACAAACAAGACAAGAAATGATTTCACAACACTAAATGCTTGGCATAAACTTCTAGTTGGGAAAAGAGTCTCTCTAAGGGCGCGTTCAGAGGACCTGGGAATCTGGTGATGCTATACATTTACTGCTGAGTTCTGCCTTGCCGCGACCGTTCATGGTCCGGCGCTGCCTCCCGGCTTCCCACTAGCAAATTGTAGCAGACCAAAGCAATTGCCCTTCTGCGTCTACTAAAATTTGTTCACTGGGAACTGTATCTGCTAAAATACCCCGGTAATTGGTGATCTTTGATTGCGTACTTGGGAGAGGCATCTTGGCCCACCGTCTGTCACTTGGCAGGCGGAGATGAACTAAGAGAACACAGCATCCCTGCTCACACCAGCTGTACAGGACTGCTTCAATGAAAAAACGATGTTTGCTTAGTATCAGTTGGAAACCTGCTTGCGAGAGACGGCGGGGTCTACTACTCTGCTGCTGGACGCTTCCTACTGGCTAAGCAATCACGCAGATTTGAGCAGTCACAGCATCTCCCTTAGTACTTCTGCTCACTTTTCTACCAAACTAATTTAATTATCCATGTAATTTGATTGATATCAACTCGAGACGTATGCTAGAGACCCGCGCAAGAGCAAACACAGCACCCCGCTTGCTAGGTTAACAAGGGCCCAATGAAAGTGCTTTACTTCTGCTGCTTTTTACTAAAATTATTCAATAATTGATGTGATTCGATTAACAACTAACACGTGTGGTCTACTGAATAGCTTCCACTGGAAATCGCTCAGTGAATAGCTTCCTGCTGGAAATCGCTAAGTGTATAGCTTCCCACCGGCAATCGCAGCAGACCTGTGCAAACACAGCATCCCGCTTGCGCGGTCTGCTGTGTTTGCGGTCTGCTGCTCAAACCAAAGTCACCAACTCCTCGGCACTCGTCGGGTGGATCGCCACACAGCGGTCGAAGTCCGCCTTCGTCGCACCCATTCTGATCGCCACCCCGAACCCCTGCAAGATCTCGGCACTGCCGTCCCCCACAATGTGCAACCCCACCACCTTCTCGTCCTTACCCTGCACAATCAACTTGTACACCGTCGGCGACTTCTTCTCGAGCATCGCATAGTACATCGCGGTGAACTTGGAGCGGTACACCTTGATCGCATCCTTGCCGTACTTCTCCTCGGCCCGCTTCTCAGTCAAACCGATGGTCCCGGCCTCCGGGTGAGAGAAGATCGCCGACGGGATATTCTCGTAGTCCTGTTTGAGGTTCTTGAACTCCTCCGGGCCAAAGAGCCGGGCAGCGAGCTTTCTCCCAGCAGCAATGGCAACCGGAGTGAGCTCCCAGTGGCCAACAACATCACCAAGAGAGAGAACGTTCTTGACATTGGTGTTCTGGAACTCATCGACAATAGGCTGCTCGTGCTCGTTCAACTTGAGCCCAATGTTTTCCGGCTTCAAGGCAATCAACGACTTGCGCCCAATGGTCCAGATCAAGGTGTCGACCACAATCAGCTTGCCAGTGTCGAAGTGGACCTTGAGAGAGCCGTTGTCGAGTTTCTCCACCGACTTGACATTAGTCAGCTTGTGGACATGGATGCCCTCCTCGACATAGTGGTCGGTGATCGTGTTCTGAATCACGTCTTCAAACTTGCGCAACACAGTGTCCCCGCGGATCACCAAGTGGGTCTCGGTGTTGAGCCCATTGAACACTCCAGCAAACTCCACGGCAATGTAGCCGGCGCCCACAATGGCCACCCGCTTTGGCTTCTGCTCCAACTCGAAAAACTTGTCAGAATCGATGCCGTGCTCGTAGCCCGGGATGTTGTCTGGCCATATGCTCTGGCCACCCGTGGCAATCAAGATCTTGTCGGCAGTAAAGCTCTCGGTCTTGCCGTCGCGAGTGGCGACCTCAACCGAGCCGTCTTTCGCGAAAGACGCATGCCCGTAGAGAAGCTCCACCCCCTCTTTCTTGAGGTTGTTCTCGTAGATCCCATTGAGACGTTTGACGTAGGCGTCTCTCTTCCCCTTGAAGGTGTTCCAGTCAAACGAGTCGACCACAGACGGGTCAACGTTGAACCCGTAGCCCTTGGCCTGGGTGAGCTTGGTCGCCAAGTCCGAGGCGTACCACATCACTTTCTTCGGCACACAGCCGACGTTGACGCAGGTGCCGCCGATGCGAGCGCTCTCGACAACAAGGACCTTGGCGCCATACTTGGCGGCGCGGCGCGAGGACGCAACGCCGCCCGAGCCGCCGCCGATGACGAGGTAGTTGAAGTGGCGTGGTGTTGGGGCCATTGCTTGCGAGACGGTGTTAGTTTGGGGTGTAGATCGGGATCTGAGTCTCGGGGTTTCCTGGGGCTTGCGAATATATATTGCTTGCGTCACGTGGGATAAGCTAAGCAGGCGGCAGCAGTAGGAGGCGGCAGCAAGTGGAAAGCGCGGGAGAGTACTGCAGAGTTTTGTTGAACAATGTAATTGCCACAGTCAAGATCTAGCTACTAGACTTGTCTATTAGTAGAACAGTCAGGATCTAGCTTACTGACTTGTATCACACACTAGCTTACTGATTTATATCACACAGTAGCTTGCTGATTCGTATCACACGCAGCACACTGGCTTCGCCAGTGCACTGCTTAGACAGCTGACAAATGAAATGACCTCCGCAGGCTGACAAATGTAAAGGCCGAGTCTGATATCTGCGAGACAAAAAGCGAACTTAGAAGGGAAACAAAGTTGAAAAGCCGGATAATGTGCGCTGGACGATGTGCATTGCCACAGTTACTAGCAGTGCACTGGCGAAGCCAGTGTGCTGCAGTGTGAATTGAGTCAGTAAGCTAGATCCTGACTATGATACTAATGGGCGGTGTGATACAAATCAGTAAGCTAGATCCTGACGGTGAAACTAATGTATTCAATATTTCGTTTGGGCCGGATGGAGGCTGAATAATGAAATACTGTTGTCGCAAATATCCTGTTGGTAACACTTTTATTGGGAACTTGTAACAGTCTATCTCACTTCTAGCCACCCGGTTCCCTGAATTCTTCTACAGAGCTACGTCTACTGGGCTCGCAGCTTGGTGAGAACGGTTCCCATCATTGTATTTGTCTCGCACAGTATATTAGTACCAGTCGGGATCTAGCATACTAATTGGTACCAGTCAGGATCTAGCATACTGATTCGTGTCACACAGTCCACTAGTACCACAGTCAAGATCTAGCTTACTGATTCGTTTCCACCACAGCACACTGGCTTCGCCAGTGCACTGCTAGTCGAAGTAGCTGTCCCCCGCCACATCCCGCCAGAGCGGCATCACCGTTGGCAAACTCTCCGGCACCAACTCGGGGTAGAACTCCTGGATCTTGCCCATCACCAAGCCAAACAAAAGCTTGTACCCCTCCCCAGAGAAATGTATCCCATCGGTGAGGAGATCCTTCCAGTCCCCAGCATAACTGGAGTGCGCTGCGTACAAGTCTACAAAGGGGAGGCCGTGCTTCGCAGCAACTGCCTTGACCTTTTCAGAGTACAACTCATTATTCTCGTTGGTTCTAAACCGCACAGGCGCCTCAGAGCCCCCCATCGCCTCGTCCCACATCTCGCTGCTGTGCCGCCCGGGCCCCACAAGCACCACCTTGATGTCACGTGACTGCGCGTCCCGCACCATCTGCTCGATGTTGTCGGCGTAGCGTTCGATCGGCACGCGCTGGGGGGAGTCCCCCAAGACGGCGTCGTTCGTGCCCCAGAATATAGTCAGACAGAGGATTCTACTCCCCTGGCCATGCTCAATGTCCAAGATCTGGGGCCACAATTTTCTCCCCTGCTCCGAGTTGTACCCTGAGAAACCGCGGGCGACCACGTCGAGCCGCCGGGCGTAGGCGTTGGCCATGGCGGCCGCGAATCCGAACTGGGTGGTTTCCGGCGGGGTTCCATGGACCAAGGGTGGCAGCGGGTTGTAGGAGAACTCTGTAATGGAGTCGCCAAAGAGGAGGAATTTGTGAAACTGGAGGGAGTATGTGGTGGTCATAGCTGATAGCGGCGTCGCTCTATCGGCAATGAGATGTGTGGCACGTGACGAACATGAGCGGGCGCGGGCGCGGGGCGGCTTCTGGCGGCGCAGTGGGTTCTCTCTGGGCGGCTAAGCTCCCGGGACTCCTTGGCGCTTCCTGGACGGCATTTTTATTGCTGGCTAGTTATAGAGCTAGCCAGCAGGCCGGCAAGAAGTATGAATTGAGATAAACCACTACAAATTTTTAGTTACATATCTCACAAGTGTTAAGTAATGTTGAGTCGCACGATTGAGTAGTAAGATTGAGTCGTATAATACAGTAGTGCTAGTAAGATTGAGCAGTAATCTTCAGTAGCAAGATCGACTTTACCACTTGACACTGGCTTCAACCAGGCACTGAAAGCACTCTCTTTCAAACCGAACACGTCTTTGGGCCATCCACGTTGCTATAGACTTGGCGCTAAGCGCTCTTCTCCATGCTTTGTCTACGCCCCACCATACCTGTATATTAGAACTGAAGACACCACGGCAATCGCGGATGTAACGCAAATCAAATTATGCCAACTAGTAGAGAGCAATAGCTAAAACAGCAATGACTCAGAAGGTCACAGCTCACATGTCAGTTAGCCACGGTACCAATGCGGTTGCCACAAGGCCCGTTCTAGAGCCACAATAGATCCTGAGAAGAAGCGTAGTCTACCTCTCAGGATCTCCACCATCCAGCTGTGTTAGAGGCGCTTCCATTGAGCAGAGCGACAACAAGCCGTACTTTAGATGATGGCAAATAGCCAGCTGACATTAAAATGATAGCCAGCCAGTAGGTAAGATGATGGCCAACCAGTAGGTAAGATGATGGCCAAACACCTCGCTTCGCTCGCTGCTTGGCCCTTGCTGCTTGGCCATCATCTTAAGACCGCCCCCATCAACCGCAGCGTCGCAGCCTCCTGCATCGCACTGGCATTTCCTTCACTATAAAATAGGCCTCCTCCCACGCAACCCCTCCTGGGTATTGATCATGCTGCGCTTCTTTGTCACCATCTTGTCCTCGCCCAAATGCATGTCGGAGTACGACCGCATGAGAGTCAGGTCCGGGAGAATCGGATCAAGAGAGCAGCTCTCGATCATGGTATTACTTATGTAGCAGTAGAGCAAGATCCAGACGTGCTCCAACTCGGGAGTGAAATCTTCACCGAAGCGGTCGTTGAGCGTTCTGATCAAAGCTATGCCCAAGGTCTGAAAGAACGCCGGCTCGGCCCCGAGAAGAATCCCGTGGCGCCGGCCAATGCCCTGCAAGTACTCGGTCATGACAGTGAGGTCCGCAGCATTGAGCACCGCCATTCTGAAGATTCCGGCAAAAAAAACGGTTTGGTGCTGCTCCCCGGGCATGATTTTGCGCAACTCGGGGTCGATAAGGGCAACGTTCGAGTAGATATCGCCCCAAAACTGGATGGATGCGAAGCGCTCACTGATGGAGTTAACCTTGACTTTCCCTTCAACCAAGACAGCCTCCTTGTCCTGGGGCGCACTGATATTTTCGTTCCAGGACCACTTCAAAAGACGAAGCTGGCTCTCGGTAAACTGAAGCACAGGCTTGTCGTCGTTGTCCATGCTGCCCACAAAAGAGGTCGCCTGGCTCAAACTCTGTTCTCTGACGAGGCTAGAAGAGCCGACAGGAGCTTGCTTTTTGGTATCCTTGACATTAGAGCTGACGGCAGCCAAGTCGCTGTTGCCGGCATTCCCCTTGGTGAAAACCAGACTGGCGGAGGACTCTAGCTTGGTCGGCTCCTTTGAGGAGTCCCCCGAGTTTGTCACGACGTCAGTGGAGTTCAGCAGAACAGAGGCCAACAGAAGGGAGAAGTTGTCGCTGTCCTTCAGCGGGTCGCGCCGCGCGGTCTTGCTTGGCTTGAAGAGTTTTGTGAAGCGCAGGGACATAATCAGTTGGCGTAGTGGTTGACGCTGTCGTATAGATCAAGTGCTTTCAAAATGCAGACTGTAGAATGTCGATGCTTGTGGCTATTTGTGGCAGTGGGTGTTCGCTATTTGTGGCAGCCTCCTTGTTGATTAATAGTAGTCAACAAATATGATGCTGGCAAGACTCGAGGCAAAACTTTAGGCAAATTACTGGCCCGGTTCTGGACAGCACTGATGGCAGATCGCGGGGCGGCGCGGGCCAATCAGCGGGCGGGCTCACGCAAGCGCTGCAGCGCGATGCACCCGCGCGAGCCGCCAGATGCGTCCGCAGTAATTGTGCAGCAGCGGCGGCGACAAAAACTTGGCGGAGATTACGTCCCTAATATCGGGTGTGTAACAAAAGCGAGCCTATTTCACGGATTGGCGTAGCTCACTGGTTGTTTTCCCACTTGAAAAGCAAGCTTAAATGTCTGGCAGTGTTCACAAACTAAGTTTCTGGCAGACGTTGCAGATTGCAAGACGGGAGTCGCCCGAAAGGCAACGGACGCATGCCACACTGAACGGGCCATCTGAAACAATGCCTGCGTTTGTCAAGGAAAGCGTCTCGAAAAACACTCTTTACGGGGTTGCCTGTGCCCCGTATGCCTTTATGATATTGCAGCCTCTCACCGCTTCTCCTCAAATCTCTTTTCTTTTTCAATGTCAGTTTTTTGATTAGATCGTTGTTTCTTTTTCAACATCAGTTTTCTGATTAGTTCTTTTCTTTTTCAATATGAACTAATCCTTTTCCAATTAGGCAATCCTTGCACTTCCCGTTGCCTGCCGCTCCAAGCTAGTGCCCCAAATTACGAGCGCTTGGCCGGACACCTGGTCGCTAACGGTCCGCTGCGGTGGCATGCTTATTCAAGATGTGTTTAGATATAGAGACCTGCCAAGGAAACAGAGTAGATATTAAAGAAAAAAAAAGTCCCAACTTATTTGGCTTTGCTTAGTCCTGTATCATTGACTAATGGCCAATGCAGTAGAGATAAGATTGATATTGAGCAGATTGTTACGCAATACTTCACAGCTCTTACCTAGCGCCTCAGCTCTAGCACCTCAGCTCTAGCACTTCAGCTCTAGCACCTCAAGAGCAGTGGCCCAGCGCCAGGTCACTGTGAAAAGCAACCTGATAAGTACTGCCTATGTTCTATACTACTGTCTCGGAAAATGTACGGAACTGCAAGATGTCGTCAAAACCAATCCTCTGGGGGTGCTGCTGTTGCAAAGTCATGAATGGCTGCGCCAATGGGTTGCGATTGCCATTCTCAACTGACCAGCATCCAGGCCTTTCTGCAGGGCTTAGCTGTGTATTGTGCCAGTCCACTGGGACAGCGCCAGGCGCAGGGCGGCGCAGCGCCTGGCTCCGAGTTTTTCTAGAGACAGGCGAAGTTCACAGGTAACCGTTCACATCCAACACGTGACCTGAAAAGAAGAGGCAACAACTCACACCACAAACGTATATTCATGAAACTGCGAATATTAGTAGAAATAGAGCAGCAGAAACTGCCAGTTTCTTGTTTTAAGATGAATGAAAAGCGCTGGTTAGGCGTTGAAGTTATGGTATCAAAGCACGATTTCACGCCCTGGCCCTGCGCCTGCTTAGCTAAGCACTGATCTGCCTGCGCCCCATGCGAAAACAACTGGCTCTCAGCACCAGCATTAGACACTGATCTACACATCCCCAAACGTTTCTGGGTTTCCACCCACCACCCACATCTTCTCAGCACAATGTCGAACCAGAGAAGCGGCCGACGTCTTTCCGACCTGAATTGGAACGAGCGCCCGTCGGCTGAGGACTCAGGCACAATACTCTCTTTTTCGAGCGACGACTTCGACAGCGAAACCAATCCCTTCGAGCAGCCTCTGTCACGCGTATACCTCAAGAGCCAACGCCTGTGGGACCAGAGCCGGATCCAGCAGTTGCCGCTGCTCACCGTCAACGACGGCGACTATCGCGGCTTCGACGGGGGTGTTTCCACCTCCTACGACTATGCCACCCCGGGGCATCTTACTAACAGAGCGGACCCGCACAGCCACAGCGGGAGCCACAGCGCGACCCACAGCGTCAATCTCAACGCCAGCGATGAGCATCTCACTAAAATCAAGAGCCATGACGCACTTTCTGTGTTGTCGGACGCTCCGCCGGAGCATTCCTTGTTGTGGGACGCCATTGAAGACGACGACATTCCGGCTTTACAAGAAGGGTTTAAGGATGCCTTAGGGAGCAAGACTGCCCAGGGGCACTGGCTTCCTCTTCGAGACGACGCGAGTAAGAGAAAGAGCCAGGACCGCGGTAAACGGCACAGCCTGGCCGACCCCAAGGGCAAGGGTCACGTGACCGCCGATGAGGACGTGCCTGACGAGGACATGAAGAACGCCTTCAAGATGACGAATCTACCAGTGAGTGCGCCTAAAAACGACCCTTCTGTGGAGCTTTTGCTGCCCCACAAGCCTGCGTTCTATCGCACCCTGATGGACCTGTCGTCGGCGCTGTATCTTGAAGAGGGACGGGCTCATAACCAGACTAACGACAGCAGCTACAGCGTGAACAGCACCCCCGGGAACACCGAGGTGAGGCGGCACTTGACGGTAGCGCTCCAGAAATTCTCCCAGCGTATTGTTCACGGCAACGAGGTGGACAACGCCGACCGCTTGTCACGTGCCAAGTCCGGACTGCAGGTCAGCATTTTGAATGACGAGAAGGGGATCTCAGATTTGACTCACACGTCGGTGGAGCAGCAGAGGCCCTCGATAGACGTCCAAACTGTTGATTTCGAATTTTCTGCGCGCCCACTCACTCCAATAGTGCCACCGCAGGACCACAATTTCAGCTCCGAGAACGTGTCGACTCCAATACGGAGTTACCTAGGCGCAGAGGGGAAGGCAGAGGAGGCGGCAGAGCAGACGGTGTCTATTCAAGAAGAATATCACGACCCGTTCTATGCCAGAGAGAGTCCGAACTATAATCGAGCCCTTGGGTTGTATGGCCACTCCCTTCGATACTTTGGGCCGTATAGCGATGTCAGAGTCGTGCTAGCACGTATTTTGGACAAGATTCCGGACCTCGTACTTCTCTTTTTTTACTTGTTGCACGCCGTTGTTCTTGCATACCAGGAGTGGAATCCGCCACTCACAAACGGCTACTATTTCAACAGGACGTTCGATTTTGTTGATGCCATCGTTCTCATTTGCAACATCGTATTCACCTGCGAGATTGTCGCGAAAATCATTACTTACGGATTTTACGATAACTCCGCTTTTTACGAGGAGCTTGGTCTTGAAAAGAAGCCATCCTACTTGGAGACTCAAATAGCAAGGGTCAAGTCTATTTTTATGCCGGAAAAGCAGCGCATGGCTGAGGACAAACGAAAGTCCAAATTGCAGCACAGCTTTACTATAAAGCCGCAACTTCACATCCCCAAATCGGAGTTGGACAATTTGAAGGATCCTTTCTTGCGCAACCAGTGGAATGTGCTTGACTTTATTTCCTGTGTTTGCTACTGGATTTCGTTGTTGTTGTCGATCAACCTGACCGATATCAAACATAATCTTTTCATCTTTCGCGCGGTCTCGTGTATTCGAATCTTGCGTCTTTCGCGACTTACAGAGGGTACGTTCACTATTTTGCGCTCCCTCAACCACGCTTTGCCACAACTTGGCAACATCTTACTCTTCATGCTCTACTTCCTTCTTCTTCTTTCGATTGTCGGCGTTCAGACATTCAAAAGCTCCTTTAGAAGACAATGCGAATGGGTCAATCCGAACGACCCCAACGATACTTTCATTGACACTGACAACTATCAGTTCTGCGGGTCCTACCTAAATCCCACCACTGGGAAACAGATGGCATATTTAATGGAAGACAACACCCCTTCTTCCGTCGTCAAGGGATATTGCTGCCCCAAATATTCCCGCTGCGTCACTACAACAAACCCCTACTCGGGTTCCGTGAGTTTTGACAACATCTTCCACCTGATGGAGCTTGTCTATGTCGTGATTTCGATGAACACTTTCACCGACTTGATGTACTACTCTATGGATGCCGAGAACATGGCGGCGGCGGTGTTTTTTATAGTCACGATATTCGTGCTTGCGATCTGGTTGCTCAACATCTTTGTCGCTATTATTGTGCTGTCGTTTAAAATTACGTCTGACTTAGAAAGAGACAAGATGAAGGGAAGGGAGCCAGAACGCAGCATCTACGACATTCTTTTTTTTACTGACTTGAGAAAAAAGGGGTTGCCCTATAAGATATCCAGCAGGGTGGAGAGGTATCTCAAGTTTGAAATCCTTTGGGTCCTTATAATCTTCTTGGGGATGATAGCACACGTCTCACGCCGCGCCGAACTGTCGCAGCGTCGCGAGAACTGGATCAACTTAGTCGAACTCGTGGTGAGTTATGTGCTTCTCGGCGAAATAATCACCCGTTTCTTTGTCTACTCTCCTTACTGGCGTTATTTCTTTGCCTATAAGAAGAACCAGTTTGATTTGGTCATTGCTGTGATAACTGCAGTCATTGCACTCCCCGCAGTCCGCACTAAACTAGGCCAGCTCTACTACTGGCTCACGATTTTCCAGCTTGCGCGTTTGTACAGAGTGGTGATTTCCATTAAGCTGCTTCGGGAAATGTGGTTGAAAGTCATCGGCAATTTCAAAACAATTGCAAATCTCACTTTCTTCTACTTTCTTCTTTTGTTCTTGATCAGTATTATTCTGAGCGTCTATTTTGAGTCATATATCGACCATGCCACCATGCTGGACAACCTGATTCCGTTCACGATGAACACGCTTCCAAACTCGTTCCTTTCGCTCTACGTCATTACCTCTACTGAGAATTGGACTGAAGTACTCTATGTGATGCAGAGCTATGCGAAAACGCCGTTCGCTGCTGCGATTGGCCTGATTATCTTGATTGGCTGGTTCATTTTCTCGTGCAGCATTATTCTCAACATTTTCATTGCCGTCATCGCTGAGAACTTGGAAGTGTCGGAACATGAGAAGAAGAACCAGCAGGTGCGGCTGTTCATTCGTAACTTGGCGAAACGTTTGACGGGAGTCCAGGAGGAGAGCTTTTTGCAAAATGCCAGAAGAAAATTTCTTAGAGACAAAACGAAAGGCAATGGGAAGAGGGCCCAGATCTCTGAGCTTTTTGGTCTTCTCATGACCGGCAGCATTGTCGACTCTTTCTTGGAAGACCAAAAACGTGAAAAAGAGCTCAAGGAGTACGAGAAGCGGATCTACCAGCAGCACTACGTGTACAACAACCCGGTGTGGCGCTTTGTGCAGCTGCAGCACAAGAAGATGCGTGCTTGGGCCAACAAAAACCCCTTTTTTGCCAAGCGGCAGATCGATATCGAGGATAGTATTAATCCAAACGTGCTTGCTAAGAATATTCTTATGGAAGACAAGATCATGGCGGCGCATCAAAGAAGGTACCTTGAAAGTCATCCACGCTTCAACACTGTGCTTCATATATTTGCCCCGAAGAATAGACTCCGCCGCTTCTGTCAGATGTTTGTGAGCCCCAGCGTTGGCGAGCGGATCGACGGGCGGCCGCCAGAGAAGGCTCTCCGTGATATCTTCAACTTTGTGATGCTTGCCGGAACGGTGGCTATTGTGGTTTTGGCATGTTATGTGACTCCATTATATTCCCACGTGAACAACGCGGCAAACACTACTTGGTATTGGACGTTGTACGCGGACATGGCGATGACATTGCTTTTCACCATAGAGTTCTTGATCAAAGTGATTGCCGACGGTTTATTTTTCACACCCAACGGAATGCTCCGCTCGTCGTGGAACGTCATTGACGTTTTTGTTTTGGCCACTCTCTGGACCAACTTGATTGCCTCGATCAGAGGTTACGGCCAGGTCTCGCGGGTTGTGCGTGGCTTCAAGGCCCTTCGTGCGCTTCGTCTTTTGACCATCAGTGAGGCTGCCAAGACGACGTTCCACAGAATTGTGATTGCCGGTTTTGGTAAAATCCTTGGTGCTGCGGCGGTTTCTTTTTGTTTGTTGATCCCTTTCCTGATTTGGGGCCTCAACATTTTTGCCGGAAGATTGGCTGTTTGCAACGATAGCAACATGAGCAAGGCGATGTGCTTTGGCGAGTTTGGGAACTCAGTGGGTAACTGGGACGTCGTTATGCCACGCACATACAGCAACCCATACTTGTACTTTGACAGCTTCACGCATTCTTTTCTGACGCTTTTCCAGATTACGTCGCTTGAGGGGTGGGTTGATTTGCTTGGCTATGTGACGCAAAGTACCGGCATCGGCACTCCGACTGAGCAATACGCACAACCGTACAACGCCATTTTTTGCGTTGCCTACATCTTTGTGGCCATCATCTTCATTCTTAACTTGTTTGTTTCTGTGATCATCAGCAACTACGCCGAGGTCACGGGGACTGCGTTCTTGACGAACGAACAGCGTTCTTGGAATGAAGTGGACAAGCTCTTAAAGCAAGTGAAACCCACAAAGCGGCCGCGGAAAGAAAGCTTGGGTCCATTCAAGCTATTCCTCTACGGAGTCGTGATTGAGCATAACAAAGTGATGCTGTTTGTGTTTGATGCGTTTTTGTTGATCCACGCTGTAATCTTGCTCATGGAAAGTGCCGACAACAGCGAAGGAGTTGAAACTTTCCGTAATGTGATGCTCATGATCGATGCTGGATTCTTCTTCGTGCACAGTTGTCTCAGACAGTTTGTGAAGGGGTTTAGCAGGTTACTTGTGCGCAACAAATGGGACCTCTTTCAGTTTTGCATTCTGGGCCTGGCAATGCTTCTACTTATCATCTCTTTGAACTTGCCACCAAGTGCAAGAATTATTCCTAACATATCGAAAGCTTTGCTTCTCGCGATCTTAATTCTCATCATACCGCGCAGCAACAGACTCAGTTTGCTTTTGAAGTTTGCCTCTTCGAGTATTCCCAGCCTCCTTTCTTTGCTCTACACATGGTTCATCTTGTTTATTATGTTTGCAGTTGCCCTCAATCAGATTTTCGGCTTGACCAGAATTGGCGACAATGGCTCAAACAACCTCAATGTGCGCACTGTGACTAAGGCCCTCATCTTGCTTTTCCGGATGAGTTTCGGTGAAGGTTGGAACCAGATCATGAATGACTATTTCGTGGACGAGCCCTACTGTTACACCAATGGCGTGACCAGCGACTGTGGAAGTAAGCCATATGCGTACATTCTTTTCATCAGTTGGAACGTGGTGCTGATGTATATCTTCCTCAACCTTTTCATTTCTTTGGTTGTCGAGAATTTCAGTTACGTTTATCATCGCAGTGGGCCGTGCTCTCTCATTACGCGCCACGAAATCCGCAAGTTCAAAGATGCGTGGTTAGTTTACGACCCAGCGGGGACGGGTTACATTTCAGTGGAAGATTTGTATAGATTTTTGCACAGCTTGAGCGGTGTTCTTCTGTTCAGGCTTTATGATGGACGGTTACTGATTGGCAGTCTCAGCGAGCTGTGGTTCACACGTACGGGCGACCCGTACCAGGTGGAAATTGACTACTCTGCGATGAAGCGGACGCTTGATCTGATTGACGTCGCGAAAGTGCGGCACCGCAAAGCGCAATTCGAGCGTTTTGTTGAGGAAGCATTGGTCGACATGGAGCTCAACCAAAGTCCGGGGATTTCGTTCACCAAAGTGTTGTTGCAGATTCCGTTGTACACGCAGTTCCAGGATGGTGCGTGCCTCAGTTTGAACGACTACTTGGAGCGACACTTAATGGTGCAGATCTTGGACAAGCGTATTGCCAAGAAGAAGCGGATTTTGGCGAGAAAGACGTTCATCGATCGCTGGCGGTTCTTGCAGTATAGGAAGCACAAAAGGGAGGAAGAGCGAAAGGTGAGAGATAGTGTCAATTGGGAGACGATTTAGCAGCTGACCATAAAGTGGTCTGCTGCGTTGGCATTTAGTGCATAATTATTCAGCAGCTGACCATGGAGTCTCTGCGTTTATACGAATTGTAAGACCAACTAATAGTGTCAATTAAAAGCCTAAGTAGCAAACGTAAGTTGCACTTGGAGTCTCAAATCCTGTGAGCGACCTAAACTGAAAATACACTCTCATATGTGATCGTTCTTTGAACCGCAGTTTACTGGGTAGAAAACGATCGACAATTACTTTGTATTCACCTTCAGACGCAGGCAAATGGGCCACCGCCAAACTTCCTAGCTTCCCCAACAAATTTCTTGACGAGATCATTGTGTTTCCCAGAAACCATCGATGGTACACTCCACCTAGCGTTGAAGCTTACGATTACATAGTACCCCTCAATCCAAATCTCTTGTAGCGTCGTCTAGCACATGTATTGAGCTTCTTCAACTATCTTGGCCAAAAGCTTTCACGAGAGGGCCCATGGATCATAGAGATGAGTTTCGGCATTCATGACGTTTGGCTCCAAATATCACTCACTGATGTTCTTCTTTTTAAAATCAATGCTGGATAGCGCAGTGAAAAAGAAAGTAGTTTATTTGGGCATCTTGTCTATGCTTTCAGAATTCCTGCGATAGAATGCAACGCTCGGCTCTTGGCTGGAATTCACGCAGAATAAATCAGATAACAGCCCTAAGACATTTTGGAACTTTCTACTTAGCTGCCTTTCAAATGTGAAAATTCCTACTAGAGCCCGCCAGGAGTGTATGACAGGTAGAAATATCTGTCCTTGCTGTTGGGTCCAACGCAACAGTATATTCAAGGCTTTTCGCTTTAAGCACCACTGTTTGCAGTTGAATTTTTGAAAGGACTTGAGCTAGCCAATCTTTGGCAGCACAGTGGCGTGGCACCATTCAGGTAAACTGGTTGTAAATTTTGATCTGAGCTTCCAACATCAAGCAACGCGACGTTGTAGTGGCGCAGCGAGTGCACGGAACGCTACACATGGGGAAACTCTGAGGCGCATCGAAGGAAGTAGCCCATTTGGAAT
The DNA here is from genome assembly GCA_002564235.1 of Saccharomycopsis fodiens. Taxonomy (NCBI): domain Eukaryota; kingdom Fungi; phylum Ascomycota; class Saccharomycetes; order Ascoideales; family Saccharomycopsidaceae; genus Saccharomycopsis; species Saccharomycopsis fodiens. The sequence continues at coordinate 1,536,472 of JNFV01000005.1, read as the reverse complement.
TCTGGGCCAAGAGTGCTGAGCCATATTAGCTTTGTGCCCCGAATTATTGTTGAACCGTACCATTTAACCAGGGATCTTGGTCACTGTAGGGTATTATGCAGGCGATGACCAGATGTACTCACCTGGCTCGAGCTAGGTATGGGTTGGCCAAATCTTAATGTTACGCATGGAATTCCAAGTGGTCAGTGCAACTTGTAGGCAAAGTATGATGCAAGGGAAGTGACTTGCTGAGAGTGTGAGTATTTGGAAAAGCGGTCTCAATGGAACTTAGCACCAAAGAGAGTGACGACTGAGAACAGACGTCAAGATGACGACATTGAGTGTACCTCGAACAAAGGCAGCAAGATGGGGCTACCTGCTATGCGCCTCGAGTTGGGGCAACAACAATAGTTTGTAAAGCGAAAATTTTTGGAAAACTACTCAGAATTGACAAACTAGGACTAGATGTCTGATTGGGGATAAAACGGCAAAGAAGCGAGGCAGAGTTGTGAGTACCAATGAGTGTCGCATGGATTACCAGTAGAGAGCCCCATACCATTTCACAGTCGACCCATTGCGTAGCGAAACAATAAGCAACAAGCCGCTAAATTCCACAATCCTTTTCCGCATATAGCATTTGCGAGACACCCGGGAATTAGGTTGGAATTACATGACCGATTGCAGACATAGACAGACATCAAAAGCCACACCCTAATGTGGGTGAGACGTGGAATGATGTGGGGCAGAGAACAGAGGGTAGCCTGCACGCAAGCAAAGCAGGCGGGAAACTACAAACGAGCCGGGGATGAAAAGGTTCGTAATTATGAGCAGCAGATCGGTGGCGGCAACTTTTGGGGCGCTTTGTTGGGGCCTGAGTTGGGGCGCTTGCTCGGGCAAGCTTCTAGAACAGTGATTATGCACGCGGCCGAGTTGGGACGGAGCCGGATGTTACGAGAACGAGCTGTGCCTCGCGGAAGCTGTGCCTTGCAAGAGATACGGGCTAGTTGTTGGGCAATAATGTGGGGTTAGAAATTCGGCGATTGACAGTTACCAGTTAGGTAGGTCTCCCTGCGGCGACTTATTGTAGGGAGCCGGAATGGCATTTACAGAGCTGCATGACAATTGACAAGTGTTCGAAGCGCCTTGTCTGAACTACGCCTCTCAAAGAGGAACAGGGTACGAGGGATTGGCTAGAAATGGCACTGAGTATTTGCCACGCTTCTAAGACACTGCAAATACCCAACATAGAGGGTAATTTCAAGGCGAGTTGGGGACTTCGTCTGGAACCTGTGTGCACGCCGCAAAAAACCAGTAGTCACGGCCGGCCGGTTTTAGGCCGGATGGGTGTTTTTTTCAGTCGTATTTGGGTGGGTTTTGAATCAAAATGAAATATCATGATGGGACAGAGCTGGCAGAAGCTCCTATTGTGCATCTGTTTTTCAGCACACTAACTAGTTGGGACTCCGCTACATGTGTCAACATTCTTTTTGGGAAGCCGGAATCCAGCACCCGCTTTCTTACCTTCTGGAAGCCCAGGTGAGACAGTGTCCAGGTGAGACACATCTGAGACTCAGCTCAACTAGGTTGCCAAAGGCGGCCGGCAGGCTGCCTGACTCAGTGCCCAGTCACTAGCGCCCCGCCAGTATGCAACACAGGGTAAAACAGTGGTGGCCTGAGACGACGCATTAGCTTGGCCCAACTGTGCATGTTTTGGCAGACGTGTATTGAGTGAGTTGTGGTAGCCCGATGTTGAGAGCAACAGTGATGTAATGGCACAGTGAGCCGTGTGTGAGCGAACCGTGAAAGCAGTCACCAAAAATTCCAGCGGCAAATATTATACTCACTCTGGTCATTTTGTCGTCCAGTTTGCTTGCTACCATCTAACTCTAATGAGAACAGCCTCCTGGTTCAGTTGACAGTCTAACCTGAAGCGGGCCGCTGCAGTAGTGTTTTTCCAGGGTGCCGCCAGACGGATTCTGGCATGCGTTGCGTCGCAAGGCGCAGGATCCCAGAACGGCATAATGAATGTCACTGTGAAATTCTGTGAGACCATAATAGAATAGGGCGGCTTTTCTGGAAGGTCCCGGTAACAAGGCCCTGTCCCCTGTTTTAGTGCCCGGGGTGATATTGTTCTTGTTGTGTCCAGCACACGTCTTAACTCCCGCCAGGGCCAAATTAGGTTGCAATTGGCATAACCTTAATTCGCCTTACAAATCATTACATAAGGGCTTGAGAACGAACGAGTCTCGCACAAGCTTGGCCATGTTTCGGGCCCCAGGTGTTCGCTGACAACATTTTGCAACGCGTAAGGTTGTAGCCAAGCTGCGCGTTTCCTCAGTACTTGTTATTACTCCTTAGTTTGTCGGCCCCTTGAGATTGACTAAGAATTCCGTAATATTTGGCACGGCACCGGAGTTAACTTTGTTCTGCTGTTATTTTAAGCTTTCCCACTCCCAGACAGGAACCGAGACTTCCTAGCAAGGGAAAGTTTCAGCCGCCGAGTTCCCAGGGACGGCTGCCACATGCACATTGCCTTCGCTGTTGATCAGCTGCGGGCCCTTTATCGATCGGCGGCAGCAGCTCAAGGTGTCTCACATCGTGCCGTTGCTGATCGGCTGGCAAACCCGATGTTGAATTCACTTCTCAAACCAAAGAAATTGAACAAGAAACTCCCGCGCCATATACGAGCCGGCAATCTGAGATTAAGGGTGTCCAGTGATTGGGGCAATCTAAAAGTCTAGCAGGTTGCAAACCTGAACCATGCAGAGTATCGCGATTAAATTCAGCAGCTCCGAGGTCCCCCAGCGAAAGCGGTATTCATTTGCCAGCTCTGAGGTATTTGTCTTTGCGGCCCGCGTGCTGTGCGGTTGTTGGTCGCCTAGGTTGTCTCAGAAACAGCAGGGCCCGCGCAGGGAGCCCCAACTCAGAACGCAGGAAAGTAGCTGCTGGGAGTTTGAAAAACATCTAAGCCTAGCAGCGATGTTGATGGTATATCGACGGCCGTGACAGTCGTTGCGATATTACCGCTGGTGCAGCACCTTACACGAATATGACCGTTGAATGCAGGATAGCGAACCTTACTAAACCTTACTCATTTGTAGGCCAAACAGCGAGAACACCAAGACTGCCCACGATCAGAAATGCGGTGTATCTTCTTTCTTGAAGCACAAGCCAACGAATAGTATGCAGGACCGTTCTACTGCCCACTCAAGATACCACGTACCGTGTTTCAGCGGCTCGAGCAGTGTCAGCACGTCGCCCCGCTGCAGCCGCTGGGAGCCAGGTATCAGCGAATAGCGAGAAAATGTTCTGCATTAGCCGCAGCCGGGCGCATGGAACGTACATGTGGGAGCGTGCCGGTATTTGGCAGCAGGTTGGGGAGTAGTGAAGCACAAAAGGCATTTACCAGTTGGGGGTGCTAGGTGAGTGGCCTGAACAGCAAATGAGCACAGTGTAAGAGGGCCATTATGAACTTTTTCGACCGTGATATTGTTGTTTACGCACTTCTGTCAGCCCTCATGCAGTCAGAAATTGCTTTTTTTTCTCCAATCGCGCACCCGCGAAACCAGAACCTTGTCGCGGCAGCTCCCGGAGTGTGCGCCGGGTAACCGCGTTAGTTGCGGCTGGGGTCGCGCAGGGACATCGCACGCCCCGTTGTTTTGCAACCGGCCGCCGCGGGGCACGGGGCTCGGTAACAGCAGAAACCTGTCTCGCGGTTGTCATAACTCTACAGCTGCCTGCATGATATAAGCTTATGAAACACTTTGGGTGCATGCATGCATGGCGGCTGCCTTGACTGGCAGGAAGCTGAGATTCATTTCACTTCAATGAAAGCTCCATCCCAAACTCTATTTCTGCAGCGGCCATCACCGCCTGGTATATAGCCACTGCAGTTCCCGCCCTGCTATATCCGTTGCTTCTCTTCTCTTCTGGCTTGTCCGCATTTGCCCTTGCCCTACCTCTGCATCCTTTTCTAGATCCCACGCGATCCACTTGCTGTTTACTATCTGCCACTTGTTCTCCCGCTGTGCAAATTTCCAATGGAAATTACCAATCTCCTCGCGTCGAGCCAGTCGCAGGCCCACCAGGGACACCACCCATACATCGCCCAAGGCGCCAAGCTGGCGCTGATGCCGTCGCTTGGCTCTCAGAAGGCGCCGGTCAAGTTGCCCCTGTTGCGCGACACCCTCAGAGACATCATGGTGGACGAGCGGCCCCACCACCAGTCGCCGCCACCGCGCCAGCCCTCGCCGCCACAGCACTACCAGCAGCGCAGTGCCCCGCCGCACTACTACCTGCCGCTGTCGAGCTCGCTGGGGTTCCATCTGAGCCCCACGGGCACGCCGGTGCCGGTGCTCCAGCTGCAGCCGCTCCAGCAGGGGCTCTACACCCACTACCCAGTGTACAGTCCCGAGAGCCAGCCGCTCCGGCAAGGCTACGCCGAGGATCCGTATCTCTATGAGTCCGGGCAGCAGTACGGGTCACGCCGTCGGCGTCAGAACTTGCCCAAGGCGACCACCGACATTTTGCTCTCGTGGTTGAAGCGCAACCTCGACCGGCCGTATCCCAACTCCCAGGAGAAGACGGAGCTTGTGCAGCGCACGGGGTTGACGTTCCAGCAGCTCGATAACTGGTTTATCAATGCTCGGCGGAGAAAAGTGAAGATGTTGAAGGAGCTGCGGACGAGACATGTGGAGATTTCGCGGATGGGGCAGTAGCAGCGTAGCTACCGAACTTGAAACATTTGGGGCGCTGCGCTGCCGAGCTCGAACCATCTGGGGTGCTCTTTCATTTACTACTTTCCAGTCGTCTACATTTGCCAGCTCTTACCTGCTCTCACCATCGTGTACCACACACCTTCCAATCATCTCCCGCTGTGCATTGCTCTTCTGCCTTTCTGTCCACAAACTCTCATTGCATCTAGAATAATAAACTGTACTATATATCGAAGTGTAAAAAGTGTAACTCAAAAGTGGTGTACAAGCAGAGAAAAGTAGCCACGAAAAGCAGGCAACGAGAGAGCCTCCTGAATTGCACAACCTTGATTCGCCGCTCACCACTCACCCCCTGCTCTGCCCGTGCTCACTGCATCTTCCCTCGCTACTCGCTACGCTCGCCCGCGGCGCTGCCCTTCCCTTCTGGTCTTCGTGCCTCCCTTGGAGCGACTACCTGCGATCGCCTACCACCGCCCACAGGACACGTACAGCGGGCGCTGCCGAGGAGCTGCCGGTCCGTTTGCGGCGGCGCGCGCCGCAGAAGGCGATGACGAGCGGGAACCTGATTGGCTGTGGGCAAAGCAAGTTGTGAAGAAAAGATGTGAGTCGATCGTGATCTACTGTGCAGACGTGGTGGCTGCTGACAGACTCCGCTGCCCGACTCCGACTGAGGGGTGCCGCGGCTGGGGCTGCGGCCTGCTGTCTGGCGCAGCGCGTCCGGCGGGCAGCGGATCGAGCGACTCCGCGCCTCTGGGTAGAGCATGACCCAAGCCTTGGGCATTGGGTGCTAGGTGCATGTTTCACAAGTTGCGATTCATGCCGCCCCCAAGCCGCCCCTCGCCTAGTGTCAACCCGTGTCTCAGCTGCGCGCTGCGTCCCAATAGAAGCTATAATTATGGTCTGAAACGCAAGCACACACATTTCCAAGAGGCGGCACGGTTCTAGGGGCTTCACAATATTACAAAAAGTTGCTACTAGATTTCTTACCTTGTCTTACTATAAGATTTCCCGCCTTGTCTTACTACCAGATTGGCCAGAAAATTTTTGTCCAGCACTAGCTGTGGCCTGGCGCCCGCTGCCCGCTGCTTTGGCTTGCTCTCTCAGCCCTCCCCGCGCTCCTGTCACGGCCTGCTTGCGCCGCTGCATCGCGGTCTGGCGCAACGCTTGCGCCAACCACGGGCTTCTCTCTATTTTTGCTTGTGATTGAACTTCTCCCTTGCTCTGCGGCATCCCACGTTGCTCCATGTCACGCTTCCCTTTTTGGACACGCCGTGGCTCACGCCGTGCCCTCCGGCACTCGTATCCAACGCCACTCGGTCCTTGCTCCTCTGGCCCCCTCCGCTCTTCAGGAGGACCTTCCTAATTCCACTAATTACAGCCCGATCAATTGCGATTTAGCGCCGCCTGCGCCCGATGCTGCGCGCTCATCTGTCTCCCGCAACGCAGCCGCCCATCTACCGCCCGATTGATCGACCGCCATCTAATATTGCTGTCTCAAACGTAATCTACGCATTCTGTCCTAAACTAAGCGGGCCACCGCGCCAGGCGCGGACCCCTGCCGGAATGTCCATCGCTTGGCACAGAAGCGGAGAAAAGCGAAGCAGCCAAACCCCGCGCCCAACAAAATGCTTTGCACAATAGCATCGAACCCCTACCGCTGACAGTAATTACCTTTATACATCATTACCAAGCTGTGTACAAAAATAGCTGTTGGCCCGGCGCAGTCTAATCTCCGTTGCTTTTGCTTTTGTTTGCTTCTGCGTTGTTTTCAAACTACTGTCTCCCCACTGGCCAACCCTGCTCTTTGCATCACTGCTGTATGTCTGCCGACGTCAGCTGGCCGACAGAACTCATCTCAACCTTATCACCGCACGTGCAGATAAAGCCTGCACGAGCGCGGGAGCCCAAAAGTTACCCCGGCCTGTCTACTGTGCATGACCGGCACCACTGGCGGACCCATGGCGCCGTCAGTAACCAATAGCGCCATAAGTAGCCAGCGTACTAGAAAATAGCAAGAGGAAGGGGCCAACAAAAACATAGGCCCTCTGAGATACTAGCGCCCGCTGCCATGCTTACGGCCAATCTAAATGGCGCCAGGTCCGGTGCCTGCTTACTGCCAATCTAAGTGGCGCCAGGCTCGGTGCCCAGTTTACCGCAAATCTTAGTTAGGCCTTACGCCCCAGTTCTACCTGAGGAGCCACTTGCAATGCTCAACCGAAAAATGCGAATCACGCACTGGCGAGCAAAGAAGCCTTTGCTAAAGAAGCCTTTGCTCGTGCTGAACCAGGGTTGGCATGTCACGTGACTATCCAGGCAAGCACTTTTCGCGACGCCTCACTGAATCGGCCCCCCAACTGTGCAACTCGTTTTTCGCCAATTGTCGCAGCGCCACATTGCAGTGCGCATTTAGAGTGCAACCTTGCAAAAGTATTGCCTTCGGCTGGTTTCCGCAAAAAAAAAAGGCCATGCAGAGAAACAAGCAAACCCCCAAGTCCTACACTGATAACAACCATACCGTAATATTTACTATTTCATTGCAATATTTTTTAACCATACCAAATATTTCAGTACCCGAATAAATCAACTAAACAAAAACTAGACCTAGTTTCTCTCGCCTCTCAATCTTCTCGCGAGCTGGATGTCCTTCTTCTGGATCGTCACTCTCTTGGCGTGAATGGCGCACAAGTTGGTGTCCTCAAAGAGAGAAACAAGGTAGGCCTCGACGGACTCCTGCAAAGCACCAATGGCAGACGACTGGAATCTCAAGTCGGTCTTGAAGTCCTGCGCAATCTCACGCACAAGTCTCTGGAACGGCAACTTTCTGATCAAAAGCTCAGTCGACTTCTGGAACCGTCTGATCTCACGGAGCGCCACGGTACCTGGCTTGTATCTGTGAGGCTTCTTGACACCGCCCGAAGTTGGCGCGGACTTTCTGGCGGCCTTCGAGGCAAGCTGCTTTCTTGGCGCCTTGCCTCCGGTGGACTTTCTCGCGGTCTGCTTTGTTCTGGCCATTTTGATACAGGGAAGAACAAATGCGGAAGAAAAACGGTGCTGGAACGATGCCTTCAAGTATCCGGAGTGGTACCTACTTGGTTACCCGGTCTCCACGTGACTCTTCGTTTCGCGGTTTCCCCTCAGCAGCGGGCGGACAAGGATCGGTGTTTGCAACGGGAGCGAAAAAGATCAGAGATCCTATTGTTTAACTGCGAAGGGTCTACCAAAGAGCGAGGGGCATATCATAGAACACCTTGACAAAATTTTTAGCTGGCTTCTGCGTTTACTGACACAACACTGAAGCACATACCACTTGCTTGCAACTCCCGCCTCTCTTTCTGATCTGCAGACATCTCCAAGGACCTACAGCCGTGCAATCAGCCGTGAGGCCCAAGCTCTACACTCCGACTTTTGACCATCTCCTTACATCTTGCTTACAGATAATGCCGCCATGAGGAGCAAGACTGCGTGGTTCCTCGACACTTTTGTCGACCTCAACTCGAAGAGCCGGTTCTACGTGCCCGGGGCACGCCGCCAAAGCCAGGCGATGGCGGTCGCGGTGGGGATGTTTGCCGCCGTGGGCGGTTTTCTCTACGGCTACGACACCGGTCTCAGCAACAACATTCTTTCGATGGATTATGTCAGGACCCATTTCAGCAAGGATGGGAACAACTTTTCCCTGAACGAGCGGGCCTTGGCCACGGCGCTGTTGTCGCTTGGTACCCTTTTTGGCTCGATATTTTCGCCGTTCTTGTCCGACATCTGGGGCAGAAAAAGGGCGATTTTTTTTGCCGCGCTAGTGGTCTTCAACATTGGCAACGTTTGCCAAGTGCTGCTGACGCTGCTCGCGCTTCTCTGTGTGGGACGCACGATCACGGGCGCCGCCATCGGCGTGCTCTCTGCAGTGGTGCCGCTCTATCAGTCGGAAGCCTCGCCGCGCTGGGTGCGAGGGGCAATCGTGTCCACTTACCAGTGGGCAATCACGTGGGGCTTTCTCTGTCTGCTGGCAATTAGTCAGGGGACATACAAGAAGAAAGACACGAGCTCGTATCGGATCCCGATCGGCCTCCAGCTGGGGTGGGCGCTTATTCTAAGTTTCGGCTTGTATTTCTTGCCCGAGTCGCCCAGATTTTACGTGATGAAGGACAAGCTCCAGGAGGCCGCCAAATCCTTGAGTGTCCTCCGCAGAGTTCCGCCCGACGATCCGGGGTTGGTCGAGGAGTTGGTTGATATCAAGGCGACACACGACTACGAGCTCTCTTTTGGCGCCTTCTCCTACTTGGAGTGCTTCCGCTCACGACAGGGCCGTTCCAAGCAGCCGCTCCGGATGATTACGGGCATTTGTCTCCAGGCGTTCCAGCAGGCAACGGGCATCAATTTCATCTTTTATTATGGGGTCTGGTTTTTTGTGCGGACCGGAGTTGTCAACCAGCTGTATCTCTTCAGTCTCATTACATACGCAGTAAACGTGGTGGGGACAGTCCCGGGGATCTTCCTCATTGAGATCTTGGGACGCCGCCGGATCCTTGTTTTGGGCGGAATAGGCATGACCCTCGCTACGATTGTCATTGCCATTGTTGGCACTGTCTCCCAGACGTCGTCGCTCATAACAAACAAGATTATGATGGTGTTTGTGTGCATCTTCATTTTCTTTTTTGCCCTGACCTGGGGGCCCGGGGTGTGGGTCATTACTTCTGAGATCTTCCCGTTAGGCGTCCGCGGCCGTTCTGTCTCTCTCTCTGCAGCTACAAACTGGCTTTTTAATTTTGGGTTTGCGTTTTTGTCGCCATACCTAATTTCGACCTCTGACGACCTGACCGTGGCTATTGAGCTGAAGATCTTCTTTCTATGGGGCGGGCTCAATCTCTTCGCCACCGTCTTTGCCTACTTCACTGTCTACGAGACCAAGGGGTTGCGGCTCGAGGAGATTGACGAGATGTACAGAACATGCAAAAACGCCCGGGTGCTGCTGAGCTTTGTGCTGAGCCACGACTTGGGGCACGACTCTGATTCGACGGCCCAGATCCGGGCAGGCATTACTAAGAGTGTTCAGCAGGGACAGCAAGAGAGTCACAAATCTCCAGACGACTCTCCTACTAGCAAGGAAAAGAACCTTGTGTCTTCCTCGGAAATGCTGGGACTGACCCCAACACAGTATCACTCGTCGGACGTCAATCTCAGCACATTGGCGCCGGCGCATCTCAATAGCAACTACGTTTCTCAGCAGGATGGTCACAACTTCCAATTTTTGAATGCCCGCGGGAACATGCCATCGTCTGTTTCCGACATCTCGACCAGTCTGTCGGACGAGCACGTGGCGCCCACACAGAGTCAGGATTTGAGGGAGTATGTCAACAATTTGCAGGCGCGGATCCACAGTGGATCGCAGAGCTTGCTGTCCGGGTCGTCCGTTTTTTCAGGAGAGACACGCTAGCATTAGGTGCTGCTGCACTTATTGTTTTGGCCTAGCGCTTGCTCTTCGCTAATCTATGACACCACTTATATTCCCCTGGACTTTAACACTTTGCTGGTTTATGAACTTGAAAATCGGTCATATCTTATGACCCACTGCTTGAGCCACGCTCGCACAAGACCAAAGAGCGGGCTCGCCACACGCGGCCCACCTTGGTCCATGACGCAACGACTTTGTTTACATTTTTATTTCCGTGTTTGCTAATGATTAATAGTTTTTTCGAAACAGTAGCGTCCCCTGTATAGATTTCGTGGTGCCTGCCATTGCTTGGGAACTGTCTTCGTGTTTTTCACGTGCGGCATCTAAATATTTTTTTTTTGAGATGAAATCAAAGTCATTCAAGATGAGCAGCAGCAATGGCGTGCCAGCAAGCCAGATGGAGGATCTAGTGTTCAAAATCCTCGGGAAAAATAATGGAGAGGAGAATGATGTTTTATTGGACGAATTGAGTGCTCAACTAAGCAACGAGAAGGATCTTCAATTTGAAGAGTACAAGCAGGCAGTTGAAAGAAAGAACCAGGTCACCAGCAAGCTCATAAAACTCCTTCTAATCAAAATCGAACTGCTGGACAAAACCGTTGAGACCGACATTGAGACCCTCGTACTGGAAGCCTCTTTAGCGGAAGTCAAGGAGAGCGTGGACGACAAGACGAGAATCGCCGAGTTGACGCGAGAAAACCAGCGGTTGCAGCAGCAGCTTGCCGGGTACAGCGAGCAGAGTTTCGTGGAGAGCCTGAAGCAGATTGAGGAGCATGAGTTTACCGCTGACATCATTGAGCTGATGTGTGGGATCCGCGTAACGAAGCTTGGCAGCATTGATCCGACGAATTTTGAGTTTGAGTGTTCTCAGCTGGGGCTCAATGGGAGTATCAAGTATCAGCTCTCGCTATCGCAGGGGGAGGATGAGGGAGAGATGGTGTATACACCATTGTTGAACGAGGAAGATGAGAAGAAGCTGCGGGCGTTTTTGCCGGAGTACTTCTTTGAGACATTGACGTTTCCGATTGAGACGTTGAGTCTGTTTTACCACAAGTTGTGGAGAGCTCTCAACAAAGAGACGAACTGATCGCTTGGCGAGCGCAGCGAGGCAGTGCGAGAACATCAAACGAGCAAATGGTTCGAAACCAACGGAGAGAACGGTTTGGAATCAAAGGAGTAAATGGCGTACAACAAGGAGCAAATGGCTTTACGCCCGCAAGCGAAGCGGGGCCGTAAACCTCAAGCAATGAAGAAGCCTCGCTTGGCTCGCCAGTGGGCATTACAAACAAAGTCAAAAAGCTCTTAGACAGTTGCACGGTTTATGAGCAGCAAAAAACATTACTGTTAGGGGAAATCAGGAGGCTGGTGAATAGCATAAGCTGCTGCCGTGGGTCACGGGTGATCATCGGAACATGACATCACCGTCCAACACAAAGAAGGCTCTTACATAGAGCAGCAAATAGAGATAGAATATGCTGCGTCAGTATGTGGGAGGCAAATTTTGCAAGCTCGCTCATTGGCGTCGCTGCTGGTTTTTTTAGCAGCCGTTGTTGCCGAATAGTTAGGAGGCTGATTCAAGTTGAATGCTGCGCTCTCTGCTCGGAAATCATAGAACACATAATAGAATACAATATAAAGCATCATCAGTTAGGAACTTTGTAACATTGAATATTGCGGAAACACATCATATAACAAAAAAAATCAAGCCAACTAGCTTTGTCCAAAAAATACTTGTGACCACTAACTGTCGTATCTACTGTTTTGTTTGTGGGCCCCTGCCTGGGCGGCTCCGGGCGAGGTGGAGTCATTATGCCGCCCAGAGCCGCCAACGCTCCTTCGCCCGCGCTGCAGGCTCCGCCAGGCCAGTGCATGCAGGCCATCGCGAAGGGAAAATTTTTTGTGGGTATTTCTTAGCATCACACCAACATGGATAACCCCAACATGGTGCCCTTGGAGGGAAACAAGCCCCATCAAGGTCAACAGAAACAAGGACATCTGAGCAGTGGCCATCCTGGAAACCAGTACAGAAAAAGCAATGTTCCAACCTCCTCAATTGACACCCAGTTGATCGGCAAGTTGGGCGAGCTTTTAGCCCAGCTTGAGGAGAGTGACGCACCACAGGCGAAGCAGAATCTCCTCGACTTTGTGTCGAGAAATTATCCAGCGCAAATTATCCAGTTGTGGAATTACTTTCTGAGTGTCAACAACCATGTGGGGCACACCGATGCCACCATAAAGCTTTCCAAGTTGATCCATCAATGCAACAAGCACTCGGAGTTGCGTGGGCCTATCAGCAGCGTGCTCCGCGCCAACCTCTTCACCACCAACAGCTTGAAAGTCATCTACAGAAGCTTGTCGCTGATGAAGCCGCCACTGACAAACCCCACGCTTCGTCTTTTGCAAACGCTTCTAGAGTTCAACAATGGCGAACTCATTGACGAGTTTGTCCATGTGTTTGACTTTGAGTTGGCAGTGCTTCCAAAGTTGCTTGTGCCGTCCAAACAAGAGACGAGCCAGGAAACGAGGTTGGCACACCGCTCGATTCGCGCAAATTTTGTCCGTTTCTGGTTGAAGCTCTTCCAGTTGCTGAACCCGATCGTGCGGAAGGACATCGTGGGATCGAACAGCGCAAGCCACCGCAAGATTTCGGCGAATCTTTTCAAGTTTATGGCCAAGTTTGATGCTCCGGAGCAGATTGCCCAGGCCATTGACGTCTTTCAGACCCTTGTTTTGGACGAGCCGTTGATTCCAAAGCTGGCCAAGACCAAGTACTTCAACCAGTGGAATATTGCAGCGCTTATTCCTCTCTACTACATTGATGAGAACGAGGTCAGCAGCAAGTTTGACTCCTTTCTTACTAGCTTTTTGTTGACGTCGCCATATGCCATTGCGATCAGTGACACTTCCTCGTGGTTGAATGACCCTGCCGCGTTTTCCAACGACGCCCAGCACACCATCCAGATACAGGGTCGCAAGTTCAAGATTGCCAATAATTTTGTCTACTCCATCATTTTAGAGCTCCGGCCCTGGAGTAATAAGGACCAGCTGCGTTTGGTCTTGAAAGTTTTGGCTGCGTTGCCGGAGCTCGTCCCGGTGTACTCCTCCCACTTACAGGACACCACGCTGGGATTCGACCCGAAGCTCACATTCTACTGGGTCGGCGTCACCTACCTTTTGCAAAACATGATCCAGCTTCCAGTTCCACAGCTGTTGGTAGCTGCTTCTGAGTCGGTGACCCCTATCAACTGGATGGTTCTTGAGAGCATTCTCCCTGGCACTTTGAACGCGAGCTCGCTTGCGCGGTGCCTCCAGTCGGATAGTGCGCTTGTCAAGCAGCTCACTCTTCAAGTGCTTGCGTTTTCGTTCCAAAAGTTAGAAAAGGTGCTTGCCATCTATGACTCCCATGGGTGGAATGAGCAGAAGACAAAGCTTATTTTCGCGTTCCAGAACTCTTTGCCAGACATTTCGGTGCTATTTTCTGCCATGTCTCAGCTTCAAAAAACACAACCAGACAACCACTTGGTGGTGCTCCCCTTACTCATGGTGATCACCTACTACCTCACGCACTGCTCCAATGTGACTTTGTCGGTCGCCAGCATTGCCGCTTTGAGCCAGTACTTTAACGCATTTCTTGGTGCTAAGTCAAGCTTCTCGGGCCTCGAGTTGCTTGTGCTCGACCAGTTTTTCCGGCTCCAGCACCAGACCAACGACTTACTGGCTACGAGTTCGAAGGCCGTTCAGAAGTGGTATGCCAGCAGCAAGGACGCCAGCTCGTTGTACACAAACCTCGTGCGACTCGCTTCTTCCACTGGTTTCAGCAATCCCGCGATTGAGCAGAGATTGCAGGGATTGCTTGTCACTTTACTTGATCAGACCATCATGTTCAGCACACACGGCGACACAGTGTTGGTACATCAGAATGCCGCGGTGGTTGCTTCGCTTAAGTTTTTGAGTAAGCTCGGCTTACCAGTGGAAGAATCAGGAGTTTGGAAATTGCTTGACCAGACGATTTCCCGGACCGTCACGCCTTACAAGTACTTAGACCTCTCAACCAGTAAGTATGGAGGAGTCAGTCCGTTTGCCGTGATCCTCTTCGAGCAGTACGAGTACGCCATCGACAAGGACTTGTGTCTCGCTTGGTTAGTCGTTTTGGCTAGGTACCTTGTTGTTGTTGGCGAGCCACTTGGAGGCTTGCAGACTTTGTTCAATGACTACATATTCAGCAAAAGTCATGACGAGATTTCTAGCGATGTTGCTTCCTACTTGGAAGGCGCCACCAAGGATCTCAGTCCAATCTTTACTTCTCTCCGTTTGACTGCTAGCTTTGCCTCTGAGTTCACGCTCTTCGAGCTGTACAATTGTGAGGAGGCAGCGGCTCCCAGCTCTGCTTTATTCTGCACCTCTCTGCTCGACCTCTTGGTCTGTCTCAATGAGTTTGTGGAATTCAGCGAGCCTTCAAAGTCAATCTACGCCTCCTCGAAGTACCTACAGCTGAACTTCGGTGAGAGCAACGCGCGCCTCATCCAGTGCTTTGCCTTGAAGCAGCAGGCGTCCGACGAGTTCGTGGGCTCCTTGGGCCAGCTTCTTTTCAACATCGGCAAGAGCCAGGCCTCGTTGTCTTCCCATTTTCTGCCATTGGTTGATTTCTTCAAAGATATCATCGAGTCTTTGGACTTGACTCTTCAAAAAGCGTTAGTCGTTAAAAATGTCTGGGCCGTGAGCGATGCCAGATTGCACTCTGTTGTGGTGCTGGCTGTCAGCTTGGCCACTTTGATTCCTATTGTGATTGAATATCTCTCGCGGTCTGAGACTTTGACCTCTTCGGAGCTTGCGTTTGTGCTCAAAGTCGCCCAAAAGAGCTCCAAGCAGAACGTTACCGACGTTGTCACTGTGCTTCTCAAGTTGGGCGAGCACAAGTTGCTTACTTTGAACCAAGAGGACTATGAAGCTGTTGCAAGTTCTATTTTCAAGTCGTCTGAACTCGAGCCTCTTTTGAAGGAGCTCATCAAACTTGACAAAGATTTTGCTGAGTATTTGGTTTCTGGCTCCCTCGCCTTATCCGACAATACCTCCGCTTCTTCACGGCTTGTCATGGAGTCTTTGAGTGATGACTTGGTGCGATCCTTGATTGGCCGCGAGCTGTGCCGTCCGTTCTTCCAGGCGCGTGTTGATAGTGTGCTTGCCACAGTGAAGAACAACACAGTTTCGAGCTTGGACGAGGTCCTTGCTGTCGCCAACCTCTGCTTCGACTTGCTCTCACACGACGATGTCACCGCTTTGATCACCCACGTAATTTCGGGCAGCAAGGACATCTTCAAAATTCAGTTTGTTGAGTTCCTTGGCAAGGCCGTTGCATTTGACAAGGTGCTTGCCCTTATCGGGCCGTACTTGAATAAGTGTTTCTTGTATATCAATAAGAAGCTTGCTGAGACTGACTTTGCTACTTCGATTTTTACGGACTTCCTCGCCGCCTTCGGAAACTTGACTGAGGCCATCCCACTCTATGCTGTTGTTGACACCAACTTGGCTAATTCGCAGCTCGAGATTGCGTTTTCCCGCCCCTTCTGGGTTGCCGAGAGCTCTGTTATGCGGTACGCTTTACAGCTCGTGCTCAACTACAGCGCGCGCAAGCAGCCGCTCGAGTACAATAGGGTGTTGCAGATCTTGCTCAATAATGAGCAGAACCAGCTTCTTTTTGATGGTGCGGAGCAGGAGAACAAGTTCCTTACTGCTTCGTTGATCTCCGTGTTGTACAATAACGACGCCGCTAAAAATTCTACTGTCTCTGTGCGAGACAAAGTCTTGGTGCACTACAACGGTAGCGATGCAATTTATGACCGAATTTTGTTTGAGGTGTTGACTGTGATCGAGACACATTTATCTGACTCGTGGGTGAACCACTACCAGATCGAGTGGGAGTTTGACTCGCAGGAGACTGGTAGTTCTAGACTTATCAAGAGCTATGGTCAAAAGATCACAGTGACCTTGAAGAAGCCAGTTCTTAGCCAGTCGAGAGAGAATTTCAACGTTCAAGCTCTTGGTTTGAAGACGGACGGCCTCGCTACTCTTTCCAGCTGGTTGAGTCTCAACGAATCCAACTCAGGCTCCGAAAACTATGTTTACGACCCTCGCTTTTTCTGGCTCTTGGTGATCAACAACGAAGAGCTCGTGCGACCTAATGAGGACGCATCGCGCTACATGTTTGATGTGCGGAAGCTCGTGGAATCCGGCGCTTTAGAATACCTTGTTGTATGCCTCTCTTCTTCTGACTCCACTGTCTTGCAGATGGCACAGACGATCATGTACAACATTGTCGAGACATTGAGCCTGGAGGATAATACCTACAGAGACGGCGACATTGTGCGGGTGTTGTGTCTCAAAGTGCTTTCGTCTTACAGCACTGAGGTTTCGCCACAGGACTTTGCCCCGCTCATCTACCACATGCTTGCGCGGTTTGTGCCTAGTATCACGAACCCAAACAGCTTTCTTTATGAGAAGGCGTACAAGTACGTTCTTGGGATGGCTACTATCAGTAAACATGACATTCCCTTGTTTAGCGTCTTGAGTCTGGCTGCTGATCCGGGTACTTACCACAAGGAGTTGATCTGGCTCTTGCACAACTTAGTCTCCGGCATACGCACAACGAAGGATGTTCAGGTGCTTAGATCCAAAGGCATTGTGGAGTGGGCCATGAGTCTAGAACTGTCGCCATACTTCAACCATCGCATCAAGAAGCTCGTTCATGAGTTGCTTGATAAGATCGAGATGATCAACGAAGGAGCGCTGGCACTTGTAGCAAAGCTTGGATATATGGCTTTTGTGGGAATGCGCCAGCAGAGCTCGGATCCTCAGAGTCAGGTGGAGTTGAGCAAGTTGGCGTTGAAGACAAAGATGATTGGAGAGGATAGTGGTAGAGTGAAGGAGTGGACAAGTAACGATTTGGGACAGTGGGCCAAAAGAGTGTGCAATTAGTACCACGCAAAGCTAGTAGTAGCTCACTGGCACAGTCAGTGTGCTGTGGGATTATCTCACAGCTTTGCTTCGCTTAGGTAGTGTCTGAAGCAGCTATATGCCGTTTGGGGACACGCTACATATAAAACACTAATAGACTTTTGCATTGCCGCTCGTAAACACCGACTGTAGCTGTCGCTTAAATACACATCTAAAGAGTTCATCACGGCAGGAATCTCAACTCGGTGTATGCCGCGTATAGTCATCCCATTTTGAACTGTTACCTGCCGCTCGTGGTCTGCCGGTCAGCTCCTACGCTACCATGCATGATGCATGATGAAAGAAAATCTACCACACCTGCACAGGGCAAGGAAACACATACCCCGTTGAAAAACAAAGTATTTACTAGCGGGCCCGCTAGTCTAGTGGTGGGGAGAGTCAGTGAGGTAGGTTGCAAGTGAGAGTTGCAACAGGTTCGAGGCGCGGCGGCGGCTCAATATTCGGTGGGGACACTGTGGGTTGCCACGCAGTTACTCGCCGAGTACAACAATAACATTACAAAAAAATTATAACCAGACTAAAAAATACATAAAATATACTAATGAATGCACAATAATTTGTTCTGATTCGAATGGTGTAAAAAATGAACTGCGTCAGTGCTAACTTTTATAGGCTCTTTGAAGAGCAATACTCTAAAGACATAGGCGTCTGCAGACACAAACGGAAGAATATTGTTCCTCACACAGTCACTGAACTGCGCCCTGTACTCAAATTGCTTCTCTACGCTGGTTCTTAATAAATATATTAATGCATATAAAGCTGCTTTACATACGTCGCAACTTCAATCCCAAAACCAAATCTTAAATTCTATTCTCCTGTTTTCCCAAAGTACCTCCAACACCGATTGTTTGACGTCAACACAGTTGAATTCATCTTAAAGCAAGCCATAGAAATACAGCTGTTCATTTGGATGCATGCTATGGCACTGATATAGCAGAGCTTTTTATCACCAGACGCAGTACCGTGGCTGTGCCAGTGCACCGTTTAATATACACACAACTTCATTCTCACCGCACACCATCTCGACACCACCCAGGACGCCACCCCCGTGAACCCAAGCACGCTCACGAAGATGATGAAATTTTGATAATCTGTCACCCCATTCTTCTCCTTGATAAATAAACCCGCCAACGGGATAGCCACCAAGGTCCCAATCGCCACGATGAAGTAGCACGTCGAGTACCGCTTTCCAAAGTCCTCAACTCTCGAGATCTGACTGATACAGACCGGACTCAAGCTGAGCACCGCCGCGGAGGCGACACCGTAACATGCAGAGAAGAGATAAATTCCCACTGTCTTATGGCCAAATGGCAACCAGACAACGACACTGAACAATGCCGCAAAGAACACCATCACAATCATAAGATTATACTTTCCAAGCTTGTCCGAGAGGTAACCCGCCACGATTCTCGCCACGATTCCTGCTGCGTTGACCACCGTTATGAGAAGGTACGAGGTGTTTTGCGAGTTGCCCTGGGCGAGTGCATAAGACACGAAGTACGTGTTGGCACAGACCAAGAAGGCTTCAGAAAACATGACGCCGAGACACGCAAAAAGAAAACGGGGTTCTCCAAGACCCTTGAAGTCAATGACACTAGAAGTGAAGCGGGAGACACGTTGCTTCAACGTCTCATTTTCGGGTCTCACCGTTTTTCTAGGAGGGAATCTCGGCTTGATGAGGAAGTAGGCAGCCAAGTTGAAAGCGGCAAGCACAAAGGCAAAGATCCGAATCGCCCACTGAAAACCTAGGGCGGAATAGAGCTTGCGAAGAAGCAAGGGAAAGATGGTCCCGCCGAGCGAACCCCCCACAGTGGCCACGCAGGTAGCAAACCCCCGCCGGCGGTAAAAGTAATGCGAAATGATCCCGACAAGCGCCGACATCTGAACGGCACAGCCAAGACCCGCAACCACACTGAACGCCAAGATGAACTGCCATGCAGTAGTGCAGTTAGCCATGGCGAACATGCCGCTGAAGGTGAACACGGCGCCGAGCAAGATAGGAATCCGGGGCCCCCGCGTGTCAAAGAGATTGCCCGTAAGCACTCCGAAAACGAGTGCCACAAACATGTAAATCGAAAACACCCAGCCCACAGTGGATGCCGACACATCTTCGAGCTGGTTCTTGGAGATGTATGCCTCGATCGCAGCAGTACTATTGATGAGTCCGAAGGTGTTGACCAAACCAAAGAAGGAGCCCAACACCGACATCCAAGCTTCAAATCCGCCCTCTGGAAAGTCAAGCAATGAATCATCCACTGGTGCGCTTGAAACATAGTTTTCGTTCAACTCGGTTGTTGAAGTGACAGAGATCGTGTGAAGGTTGATGGCGTCGGGGTCGCGAGTGTCCCCGGAGGTGCGCTGCAACCCTTTCAAGACGTCGCTGATTCCAAGTATTCCGAGGGCCATAGACTTTAAATGTTGTTAGTCTGGGATGTAGAAATGCAGTCTTCGAGCCTCGTCTTATACGGATCTCCCCGCTCGGACTCCTTTCTTTTGACAATAGTTATCTTTTCTCCGGAGACCTCCGATCAATTAGTCACGGGCTGCATACTGCATGCGGAGCTGCGTTTCCGATCGTGCAGGGCTCACTTCAGCACCACTCAGCGAAGGCAATCTGGCGCAAGACATAAGTATCATAGTTACAGCACAACTATAAGCACCGAGTGCTGAGGTATATGGTTATAATTTTATTTATTTAAGGGCAAATCAAACACGTGCGAGGTGTAGCTTTGCTTTCAAAACATTCAGGGCTTATCTCACGTCGAGGCTCACTTCAAGACAGGGCTCACTTCAAGACAGGGCTCCCTTCAACAATAGTCTAGGACCCGGACTTAGCATGAGCGGAAACTCTAAAAAGAAACTTCCATGGAATTCGAAACAAAACGTAATGATTGCTTACAAACTGTTGGCCAAAATTATGTATTATGTTCATGCTAAATGTGGTGCGTACTGTCTTTGTCGCCTCCTCCTTCTCTATTCCTCAGCTGAAGTGGCTCATGATTACTCTATCAGGTCTTGCCATGCGATCCCCACATCAGCCTTCCGTGCATGGAATGGCGCTTCTGCAGTAGTCAAGTACCAGCGCCGGCTATTGACGGCCCGCTGTCAACTACACAGCGGCCTAGCCCTAGTACACTCTCACAGAAAAGCATGGCACCCGGACAAGCTGTGTGAGTCAACAGGTGTGTGTCAGACACCTCAGAAATCTATACGACCCAAAGACCACCCAGACACTGATTTGCCAATGTGATACGGAAAAATCACGCCTCTCAGCCGCAGCCAGACGCAACGACTGACAAAGTCAGTGGCCACGAAAGTGTCACGCGAACCCAGGCATGGAGGTCTTTGCAGTATACCAGTAGCAGTATCAATGAGAGCTAACTCCCTCCGCTCGCGGTCTGCCGCTCACTTCATGGTTTCCATCAAATGCTGAAACTCCTCACTCACGTCGTTCAACCACGTCGGCTGGTTTGTGATCTCGTCCCACAACTCATCATCCAATCCCGAGCTTGAAAGCAGTGTACTATCCGCCTTCAACAACGTATCTATAATAGACAGCGTCTCGGGCTGTAGCGAGGGAGAAGCGAAAATGTCATAATTATCGTTATGCGGCTCAGCTGCAGCTTCGACTGGCCTCACCTCGCCCCTGGTGTTCAGCTCGCGCGGCGTCACCCCAGATATGATGTCGTCAATGTTATTGACTCCGTTGTCTTGGAAGGCAATCTCAGACTCTGTTTCGAACTGCGGCCGCTGATACCGGAATCTATTGCTATTGACTTTCTTCCGCTTCTCGTTGTTGACCATTTTTTTGGAAGTGGGCGCTGGTGTCTTCGCCTTGCTCTTTGCCTTGGGAATGTGATCGCCCTTCTCAAACTTATCGATAAGATTGTCCATGGAGCTGCCAAAGTTGAGTGTCTGCATGAGTCTGATGAGCTGAGAGCGGCGCAACTCGGCAGGGTCATTACCGAGGTTTCTCATTTTTGTAAACATTGTCAAGGCATGGTCTAGATGATGGTACGTTGCCTCATGAACTCCAAACGCCGAATTGAAAAGGATCAAAGTCGCCGCTGCGGTAAATAAATACTCCCTATCCATGTAGCCAAAAAGAGCCACCATGTTTTCCGGCATCAATGCCCAAAGCAGGCGAATAGTGTTGATCAGGCCCTGAAAAGAGGCATTGAGCAAGGTGAGAATCAGCTCGGAGTACTTTGTAAGGTCGATGAACACACCCGAGGCGCTATTGTTTCTGATCTGTTTGGTGGTGAGATAAAAGAGAAGCGGTCGGACAGCCAAGTTGATTCCCTGAAAGTATTCCGTCATGATGTTTGTCACCAATCGGGAAATCTTTAGGTTACTTGTCAGAAAGTTAGGCTTCAAAAACTCGGGAAGACTTTGCTTCCAGTTGAAGAGTTTTCTAATGAGCTCGGCAATGACAGGGAGGATGTTCGTGGTGGGCTCTTTCTGGTAAAGACTCAGCAAGATCAAGGCATTGATCTGGACAATGGTCACGCAGTTGCGGATATACTCTGCCTCGGGAAATATGTAGTGCTCACATCCCTCGGGCGGCAGAGTCATGTCGAAGTCCTGTGGGAGCTCCGTGGAGATGGAGTCGTCACTGAGCGATAGAGGAAGTCCGGCCTTGGAAGAAAGCATATTTTCAAACATGTAGACTGTCCACCAGAGACGACGTCTATGTTCAAGCTCATACCGAGAGAGTGTGTCTTTCTCGACATCTACATGGAGCCCCAAAATTAGGGACGCTCTGAGGGCAATGCCGAAGTAGAAGTAGGATGCCACTGTGCAGTCTGCCACCTGCAAGTAAAACGCATAGAGAAGCATCACCTCCACGCCTCCTTCGCGTGCAACATTATCTATCGTCGTAGAAGCAAAAAGACCCGTGAACAACTCGGACGCCTGCTGAAATAGACCCGATCCGGGGAGCCGCGTGGTATTGAGTTTCACTCCGTTGACATCGTTTGCTGTTCCAAGGTACATTTCGCCAATGGCAAAGACTAGAAGAAGCTTGCAGAAGTTGATGCTTTCCACGATGGAGTCGCGGGCCAGAAAGCTCTGCTTTTCGGAAGCAAGATTGTTGGTGTAAGTTCGTCTGAGACTTTCTTTGACTAGGCCTTCGTTGAAAAAATAAAAACAGCCATCATTGTAGGTAATGAACGTGTCAATTAGAAGCATCGCATAAGAGTAACTGGGAAGTGTGAATTTCACAGAGATTCCGGGCCGTGTATCTGTCTGGTCCATGTAAATCTTGTAGGCTTGTCCTTCTCTCTCCATCACCGTCGACAATTTTTCGTTAGCATTCAAATCCCCATGCGTCCTGTCGTGATTCCTGAGAAGATCGCTGGGCACCATCAGTTGCACTTCCAAGCCAAAGAGCGTCATCAGTGAGCTACCCACGTAGAACTTTTCTCCCGTCTTGGAATAGACGAGCCGCCGCTGCCTGTCCACGAACGACGGCACGACCTCGTTCAAGTCGTCCTTATGGTCGTCAGAAGCAGACATCTCACTCTTGAGGCTGCTAGCACTGCTTCCATTGCTGCTGGTGCCACTGCTGATGCTCAAGGGCTGAAAAGTGGGGACATCCCCGCCCTCTCTGCTGCGCAACCCGGCGTTCAGCTTCTTCAACTGCGCGATCTCCTCGTGGAGCCGAGCCAAGTACTTCATCAGCACCACGACTTTCCTTTCGGTCTCTGCATACTCGCACAGGGACTTGGCCTTTACGCAGTTCTGGCACGGTTCTCCCCCCGGGCACTTGATGTGGCGTTTGCGGCACCGGACGCAGGCATAAGTGTTTTTTTTTCTTTTTTTAGACGACTGTTCTTCGCCAATTGCAACGCCTGGCGCCTGATGCTCTATCTCGTTGGCTTCTCGCGGTCCGGCCACGTCCATTGGGCTCTGTTTTCACCTTTCTGCAGTCTGCAGTGTGCAGTTGTGGATCTTGATATTTCCGCGAAACGCCAGAATGTTAGTCACTGCCACGCACTGCCACAGGAAAGCCACAGGAAAGCCACTTCCTACAGGCTATTGTTGCACGCCGCAACAAAGGCTGTTGTAGGTGTATGGCATTTCCGGTAGAAGATGTTATGCTACAATACATAAATTGATCATGCCCCAGAGGCTTTGGTTTGTTGTACATCGATCATGTCCTAAAACTTTGGCGGGTTGTGCATTGATCATGCTTACCGCAGCGCCGGTTTTGGGCCGTCACTGCTGCGCAGCTGCACGTTAACCCCGGTTTGCTAAAAAAATAGGCATGTCTCAACAGGAGAAGGCCACCAACCACGGGGGATCCCAAGTAATCGCGCAACGCTGCCTGCAGTTATGACAGACATCAACCGGATATTTTTAGAGATCCCCACGGAACTTGTCCTGGCGATCTTCCAAGAGCTCTACCCGATCCACGTGTATCCATTTATCCACCTGGAGCTCTACCGCGAGATTGCCTTGGCCAGACTCTTTGGCGACGTCAACGTGATCTGTGCCCACCATGACCAGCTAAAGAAGCTGGTGAGCCGGAGAGGAAGGTTGGAGTTTGAGGCCTTGACGGGTCTCGCAATGAAGAGCTTGTTTTTGCATTTGAACGACAGCGCAATCCTCGGGGATGTGCATGTGCTGCGGTACCTCCGGCGGGTCACAATCTATGTGAACAACCTTCACGGCATTGATTATGACCGACTCGCACACTTGAAGCAGGTGTTGGCAGACGCAAATTGCCAGGTCAGTTTGAGGCTAGATGAGATTGAGGGGGCACAATTGCAGGCCACCCCAACGATAGAAAAGAAGGACTTTCTCTTGGACCTGTGGACGAACCTCGCCCGCCTCACTGCCCTGCGCATCAAGTTCAACTCGTCGCTTCTTTCGGGAAAAAACATGGTGGCGCTCACGGGGCTCAGGAGGCTCTGTTTGAGTAAATGCGATCTCACGGATCACGATGTGGCGCGGCTCCTGGGGATGTCAGGGACACTAGTGGAACTAGACTTGTCTGCGAATGTATTGCTGACACTCGACACGTTGACGCAGTTCAGCAAGGTCGAAGTGTTGAATCTTGATTACAATGACGTCGACTATTTGGATTTGGACGATGTCTTACCATGCCTAAGAGACTTGAAGGTGGCGTACAATCAGATCAGTGTGATAATGGCGGTCAAGAACATGTTCAGCCTACAGTATGTCGACTTGACTGGGAATTCGATTCAAGTCTTTGAAAACATGAACAACTTGCCAAACCTCAAATGTCTTAACTTGAGCTCAAACGCCATCGACGACATCAGAATTGGTGAGAACTTGCAAAGGGGCGAGAAGCCAGTCTTCGAGAACTTGACTGAGCTCTATCTAACTTACAACTACATATCCCTGGTCCCGCGAAAAGTGTTTGTAACGCTTTTCCCCAAATTGAGGGGCCTCTTTGTGGACGACAACAACATCACTGGAACGTTCGACTTCAAGCAGAGCGTGGATCGGCTCGGAGAAGTGGACTTGTCGCACAACTCTGTGCTGGACCTCATACTTCCTACGGAAACAGACAGGGACTTGCGGTTCTTGAGCATACGAGACAACCAGTTGTTGCATATCAGTGGCTCGTTCCAGGCCCTTGCTGCCTTGACGGAACTCAATCTTGATGGCAATACCGAGATATTGTCGTGCAATCCGAAGAATTTGCTACTGATTAGAACGCTTACTCAGCTCAGAGTTCTCTCGCTTAACGATATAGGGTTGACTGACTTAGAGTGCATACCTAGTGATCCACAGCTGCAGCTTTCAGAGCTTTTTCTTGACACCAACAGGCTCACCGACTTGGCCCCGCTCTGCCATCTCAAACAGCTCAAGACTCTATCTGTGAGTGACAACGGGCTTACTGAGGTTCCAGACTTGAGCTCCCTCGACAGACTCTCACACTTGACCCTCAGCAGGAATGGGATTAGTAGGCTTGAGAATCTAGCACAGTTGGACAATCTCTGCGACTTGGACATCACCCACAATGAGATTGTGCTGAGCGAGGACTTGAGGGGGTTGAAGTATTTGATGGTGGTAGAGGTGAGCGAGGGCACGCCGCTGCTGTGGGCCGAGATGCTTCCAAGGGCGGCAGAGGTGAGGTTGTCTAAGTAGCAGCAGTAGCAAGTCGAAGACGAGCTGCTGCATTGGCGGATCAGCACTGCTGCGTTGGCCTTTATGAGTCAATACTACCTCTTATGAGTCAAGACCAACTACTATGAAACAAGTTTGGCAGCTGCGCCGGTTTCTCAGCGCTCGCTATTCGGCAGCTCCTGTTTTCCACTTGATGCGACATTTTCTGTGTTGCTAACCGTTGAGGAGTCTGCTAGTAGTTATTGAGCAGTGCTGCACTATCCAGCCAGCTCAGTGAGCTACATTGCTATACCTTCAGGGCTGCAGGACAAGCGGCAAGCTATTATTAACTTACTCTTTTTGCAGCACATTGGCTTTGCTAGTGTGCTGCTCATAATGAACTGGACTACCGTGACGATGTGCTGAGTGATATTAATGTGTAGTCACTGTGTAGTCTACTGCTTTGCTACCTGCTAGTTGGCTCTAATGGAATTTGAAATGGTGAATGATATGTATTAGATGACAATAGCTAGACGAGAATAGCTGAATAATAATAGTTAGATGATAATAAATAGGCAATTTTAGCTGGAGAGTTTGAGCTACACGAAATTAGCTTGCTGCTTCATCTGCTGCCCTGTAGGTATATCAGGTCAGCACTCAACCCTTGAAAACTGTAGCACACTACTGAGCTTTGCACCACTCGCTGTCAAGCACTAGCACTGGCAAGCTTCCCCAAACGCTGCTCTGCAATAGCCAAAGTGGTCTATAGTGCTTCTCTTGTCTGAGAAATAACTGCTCGCGACTCACTGTCTCGCTGATGCTTGCCAGCACTAATGGCCACTGGGCAAAGTGCTTTGCACAAGCTGACAAAACTCCTCGACCAACTCGTTCTGCTCGCCCCCGCCTTGCCGCAACCCCTCCAACTTCTTCACCGCCACCTCCATCCGCGTCTCCCGCATCTGTTCTTTACTAATCGCCGGGTTCGTTAGAATTTCATAAATCACTCTGAGCTGGGCCTGGAGCTGTGGGATTTCAAGCAACTCCCTAAGCTTGCCATTTGAGTCTTTCTGAAGTATACTCTTTGATGTTTCATTTAGCTTGTCAAACCGCAGTGTATCTATTGGCTTTCCGACCACTGGGGCGGGCTTTTCCTCAACGATCAAGTTGTCATGACTGTGCTGCTGAGACTTATAGCATACCAAAGAGCAGCTGGGGTTAGTAAAGAACAGGAGATCAGAGACATTTTGCGTCTAAAAAAATGTAGACTTTTTTATCGACACTCACTAATTGATTTTGCACTTTGGGCATTTATACTTGGACTGCTCCTGCTTGCAAATGTCGCACTGAGGCATCTCAGATACTTTGTAGTCTTATAAATCTGTGCCCTGCTAAATTTCCCGCGATGGGCCCGGCCATTTGGTGTAATGAAGTAAAAGTGTGTAGTTGCGTGCCCTGGTCTACAAATGGTTACATGCCCCGCCCGGGGTAACTCTGGTCACGCTTCTCCCCACATGACCTTGCCCACCTGATTTAGGCATGACTTGCCAATCAGGTGCCCCCGTGCGCCGGCGGGCTCGCAACGCGGTCTCAGGATTACTCTCCCCCACTTAGTAAAAGGAGCCCAATTCCGGAGGATTTTTCTAACCCACAAGCAGACTTTACACCAACTAGAAACGCCCCCACGAACGTTTCTATTTATCAAAGTTTCCTTCCAACCAGCAAAAACAAAGGTAAGTAGAAATTTTGGCAAACGATAATTCCACTTCTCAGGTGACTTCGGTGTGACATCCGCCTGACACTCCCACCTGACATCTTGATATCACGCGTTTCCCAAGTCACGCCGCAATCACGCCCACGCTTCGCTGCCCCAAGACACCGACGACTAACCGCCAGCAATGAGCAAGCGCCCCGACGAGTCGATCTCCGACCCAAACAAGAAGTTGCGCACCGACAAGGATGACTCCGGCGTCATTGACCTGGCGCTCCTCCTGCACCAGACCAACTACCAGGAGCAACAGGACCAGCAGGAGCACGTGAGCCAGACCGCCAAGGCGATGGAGGACCTCTCGAAGCTCCGCCCGGAGCTCGACTACCACAGCTACAACCAGCTCACGAAAAACATCCGCGCCCAGGCCGAGGAGCACGCGGCGGCGGCGCAGCAGCAGGCGCACGCCCAGGCGTTGCAGCAGCACGTGGAGCAGTCACGGGCCCACCAGGACGCACAGCTCCAGCACGGGAGCGCGCGCCCGGCGCCGGGCACCGACGACTGGCACCGGATCCGCCGCGACAACCACAAGGAGGTCGAGCGCCGGCGCAGAGAGAACATCAATGCCGGCATCAAGGAGTTGCTGAACCTCTTGCCGACGCCGGAGACGAACAAGGCCCAGATTTTGCAGCGGGCGGTGGAGTACATCAAGCGGTTGAAAGAAAACGAGACCAACAACATCGAGAAGTGGACGCTCGAGAAGTTGCTCACGGACCAGGCGGTGGCGGAGTTGAGTGCGAGCAACGAGAAGTTGAAGAGCGAGTTGGAGAAGACGTACCGGGAGTTGGAGCACGTCAAGAAGAACAAGGACAAATAGTTGTCAACAGACGGCGGTGCAGCCGCCGGATGTTGACGATCCAAGGTTGGTACTAGCCCAGAGCTCTTCAATTTGCTGCTTGCTTTAAAAACTGGCCGTTTGGCAAGGTGTATAGTATTGTTTAATGAGATTTATAAGATATGGTTTGAAACGTAGGCAGTAGCACTTTGTCATTGCGCTGGGTGCATGCTTCCGCTTAGCCTGAGCTTTTCCAGTGTCCGACTCCTTTGGTGTGCCCAGCTTGAGTTCTCTTCATTGACAAAACTAGACGTTATCAATGCACCGCCAAATTACTATGTCTGGCAATTTCATATTTATAGATGACTTTTCTCTACAAACGCCATAGATATTGCTATTTTGTATTATGTTATACACGCTACTATGACCTCTTGCAATGTTGCTTACAAAGCCGTTCAACAGAAAAGTTTGCAAAAGTCTATAAAAGTCTAGAAATGTTCAATTGTAGCCATTGAGAAATCCATCGACGCATGCCACTAATCTAACGCACCGTCTCGCTGACGCTCGCCAGTGCTGGAGCTCTGAGAGATCGCCGTGGCCAACAGATCGTCGAGCAATTTGCGCTGCTCAGAGAATCGATCCAAGCAAGTTGGCCACTCCGCCAACAATACCGGTCACGGCATTTGTCACCCCCGCCACAACTGCACCCACAGTGCCCACCGCGCCGGTCACGACGTCGCCCACAAGGTCCACGGTCGTCACCGGAAGGTTCCACCACTGGTTCCCGCCGAGCACCTTGTACTTGGAGCCGCTGTTGTTTAACACGGTCCAGGGGCTGTTGTCGTCGGAGTCAGAAGAGTCTGTGTCAGTTGATGAGTCCGAAGAGGAGTCGGATGGACTGGTCGAGTACGACGCCTTAGCAAACGAGACTCTCTTCAGCTGGATGTCAAACACCGTGTAGATATTCTTGAAGAAAACATCGCCAAAGACAAACTGGCTGCCGCTGCTACGCGTAAATCCAGTCACACACTGAGTGGTCCCATTGATAATGATTCTGTCGGTAGTAAGGTTCACAAGAGGAACGGTCAAGTTCTGGGTGTCGAATCCAAAAGTCACAGTTTTGGACGCGTCGCAGTCGAAAACAAAGCGGTCAATCTCCTGCACAAGCGTGAGGTTGAGGAGCCTCCCCATGAGGTCGTAAATGTCTGTAGGCACAACAATCGTTGAAGTGCCCGTGTCAAAGTCCGCGTAGGTTTCGTCGAACGAGATCTCCCTGGTTCCTTGAAAGAAACCCGAGAACAGCACGGCATAGCGTGTGCTCGTCCCGTCGGTGATACCCAACTTATGAGACACAAGGTTTCCCTGGGTCTTATCGTAGTAAAGACGGTCATTGGTTTTGCCAAATATGATCGACCCGGCATCGCCGTCCTCGTTTATGGCAAGGCTGAACCGTGCACGGTTGATCACGTTGCTCTTTTTGAGAGCAAGCGGGAGGTTGTCGTACTGCGAGGTAGTGTTCTCATTAGCTTTAGGGCCAAGACCCAAGATCCCAATGGCATCATCCGCCTTGGTGACAACGGCGAACTGGAAATCATCAATCGTCTTGTTGGCGTCGCCGATCGTGAAGCTGTCAGTGGCGAAGTAGCCTGAGTCCGTGGTGCCGTCGACGTAGGTTGCCGAGAACTGTTCACTGAGTTTCTGGAACGTGCTCGACTTTCCGGTGTCAAGCGAGCCGTATTTCAGGCTGAGTGAGCTATCATGCACCCATGTATCTGACGAGCCTGTGTCGACAAGAAGCTCTACCTGCTGCCCGGGCGTGCCAAACGCGACAGACGCGCGGTAGAACGAGTTGTTCGTGTATGTTAATCCCACCGGAAGAGTTTTTCCCCGCTTATCTAGGAGTGGAGCTGTCTGTGGCTCTCTCTTGTTGAGAGAGACATGGACCACTCCAGGCTCGAGAATCGTGAGTGCCTGCGCCGATGCAGCGAGTGTCAATAACGTCAGGAGCTGCATGTTGGGAAACAAGATGAGAGTGCAGGGAGCTCGAAGGTGGCGATATCAATCGAAATAAAGCAGTATCCCACCAGACTCTCTTTTGTTCGTTCTGACATGAGCGGATCTTCAATATATATTGGCACGCAGTGTGTGGATGGCTCCTGCCGCGTGGGTTCCATTCTGAAACACAATAGCCCACGCATGCAGGTCTCTCTGGGCTGGTAACCTTCGTTTCCCCAGCGAATGTTCCGAGAAATATGCTAGCCTCAAATCCAAACTGGGGCAGACATTCTTGTATTTGATTGTTTTGGTATGCAATACGAATCTCAATACAATCCCCTTTTGGCTAGATATTTCCCAATCAATCTCAATGTTTGGCCCTGACCTCGAGGTCGCCATCTGCAGGTCGTCCAGGCGGCCGCCCGCATCGAGCAGGGATCCCTCTTTGAAACAGATCTAAGAGACAGTGGTCCAGGACATGGTAGGAAAATATCACCACTCTGAGCAAAGTAGATGAAACTCTTGCCTCTTCCATAAAGTATTGACCCAAAGTGGTAGCTGCTAATTACTTGTTAGGTACCCGGTGGGACATTTAGTAAGAATGAGTTCAGAACAAACGCTGTCAGAAGTTTCACGCATAGCTCAAAGCACCAACCGCTATTCTTTTGTGGGCCACAGAACTCAGTTCATTGCCTGAACATTTTTGCACGTCATATCTAAGCTCTGTTCTTTTGACTTATTACCGGCTCGTAACTATACTAGTCTTCAAAATGGAGAATTTTCCACCACATGTGTCGCTCCACGATCCAATGTTTTCGCACCTTCACGGGAAAAACTTTCCATGCACTTGACAGGCGAAGACTGGCAAATGCATAAGCAAAGAACATTCTACAGTGCCTCCAGATTGTCGCATTCGCTGGTCAAAGACGCTAGTGCTACATTAAATCGATGGAACATGCTGCAGTGACTTCAGTTTTTCGCATTCGCTGGTCTTCAACCGTCGAATGCCGATGCTACAACACGTAAATTGATTATGCATTCGCTTGATTCATTCTATTGTAAACAAGCCCGCTAAAGGAACATGACTTAACAACACACAACCGGTTGATAAAAATAATTACAGGGCGGCACCGTTCTGGGATACCGCTCAAATGCCCGCCTGGCGATTTTTCCATGACAATCAGCAAGGCTGGGCAAAGGCTTGGGCGACAAAAACATCAATGCTGCTTAGTTGTTCTCTGGACGCAACTTTCTCACCTCCTTGCCGACCTTCCAGATCTCCATGTCGTGGATGACGTCCAACTCCTCCTGCAACTTCGATCTGTAGTCTGGCTGCGAGTTGAAGTCGAGCGAGCGCTGGGTCTCCGAGCCGTTTCTGACAGACTCGTAGAGGTCCTCAAACACCGGCTTGAGGGCGTCCTTGAAGCGTGGGTACCAGTCGAGGGCACCACGTCTGGCGGTGGTCGAGCAGGCGTCGTACATGTAGTCCATGCCGTACTTGCCGATCAATGGGTAGAGGGACTGGGTGGCCTCCTCGACGGTCTCGTTGAACGCCTCCGATGGGGTGTGGCCGTTCTCTCTGAGCACCTCGTACTGGGCGAGGAACATACCGTGGATACCGCCCATGAGGCAGCCACGCTCTCCGTAGAGGTCCGACACAACCTCTCTCTCGAAAGTGGTCTCGTAGACGTAACCAGAGCCGACGGCAATGGCGAGCGCAAGGGCCTTCTCCTGGGCCTTGCCGGTGACGTCGTTGTAGACGGCGTACGAGGAGTTGATACCTCTGCCCTCCTTGAACAACGATCTCACGGTTCTGCCAGAACCCTTTGGAGCAACAAGGATACAGTCAATGTCCTTTGGTGGCTCGACGTGGGTCAAGTCCTTGAAGATTGGCGAGAAGCCGTGGGCAAAGTAGAGGGTCTTCTCCTTGGTGAGGAGCGGCTTGATGTCGTTCCAGGTCTCGGACTGAGCGGCGTCGGACAAGAGGTTCATGACGTAGGTACCCTTGGTGATGGCCTCCTTGACGTCGAACAAGTTCTCGCCTGGGACCCAGCCGTCCTCAATGGCGGCCTTCCACGAAGCACCGTCCTTTCTGACACCGACAATGACATTGAGCCCGTTGTCGCGCATGTTGAGACCCTGGCCGTAACCCTGGGAGCCGTAGCCGATCATCGCAAGGGTGTCGTCCTTGAAGTACTCAAGGAGCTTCTCCTTTGGCCAGTCCGATCTCTCGTGGACAACCTCGTCAACACCACCGAAGTTGATGGTCTTGATGCCTCTGGTGGCCGACGGGGCGGCAGTCTTGAGGGCTGGGCGCGCGGCAGCAGTGAGGGCTCTGGTGGAGAGCGCTCTCTTGGAGCTGGCGGCGAGCGAGCGGCGGGCGACGGAAGCAATGGTGTTTCTGTACATTTTGGGTGGTTGGGAAAGCTTTGGTTGGAGGGCAAACGTGTACACTTATATATGGGTGGGGGAGTGAAAAATCGTGCGTCAAGCGGGCCGGAGTTTTTTTCGGGCCAGCCAATGGGAGCGGGCAGGGGCCACATGACTCATTATCGCGCCGGTGGCCGGAGACGATACGGGGCCAGGCGGGGCGCAGACAGCGGGGGCCCGCCGGGGGGAGGTGTCGGGGAGGGGCCGCTGCATGGCAGCTGCACTGACTGCAGCGTTCTTCAGCGGCCCGGCAGAAAATGAGAACGACTCACGACAGGGTCTCATGAAATGAAATTTGCTGGCAGTGGCCTACACACAAGCACAAACAACACAAGACAAGTCGTTTTACCTCACTGGTATTAATCGTAATTTTAACACAATCAAGTGGGTGCGTCACTAGTGTTCAATAAAACATATACGCCACACACGTACTGCGTGAACTCTTGACTATCTCCAGCTTACAAGCTACCGCAGCACACTGACTGCGCCAGTGCACACTGCTCAGTCAGTTACTTGTCCGCTGCCCACAGTTGACAGCGGTATCGGCAGCGGAGTGCGGAGCAATTGACAAGCCAATGCTAGCCCAGTAAGCCCGTACGAGCACACTAAGCCAGTACTAGCACACTAATACAGTACCAGCTCACTGGTGTGCTGCCTGTGTACATTTTTATATTTATGTATTGTGAATTAATTGCCTGAGTGAGTGCTGAGCACTGAGCTTGGAACAAGAAGCGGTGTCGCAGCGGAGTGTACCGATCGAGCGGGTCTCGTTTGAGTATACCATTTCTGCGGATCTCTTTGAGTATACCATCCCAGCGGATTTCTTAGGATATACCACCCCAGCGGGCCATTGAAAAAGCTGGACATCGCCTGCGATCGTTGCAACAACTGAGTAACAACTGGAACACTACACAGTGTCAACTGCTAAAAGAGAAGGCCAAAACAGTCGTGGAGATAATATTGCATACAAAAATCAGGAGGCTCAGGGTTGCTTCTAGGAATTTCAGAAAGGTCACCATCTCATTACAACTGTCAATAAGCATTCAACAGCGACCAAAAAATGTCATACAGCAGGGGCGGACTTTGGACAAACGCGGAGGACGAGATTCTCAAGGCGGCCGTGGCAAAGTATGGGCTCACGCAGTGGTCGCGCTGTCTGTCTTTGCTCAACCGCAAGACAGCAAAACAGTGCAAGGCGCGCTGGAACAACTGGCTCAGTCCCAGCATCAAGAAGGCCGACTGGACCCAGCAGGAAGATGAGCGGTTACTCCAGATGGCCAAAGTGTTGCCCAACCAGTGGCAGACAATTGCTCCGCTAGTGGGAAGAACGCCGAACCAGTGTATCGAGCGGTACCAGCGGTTATTGGACGACTTGCAGGACGAAGATTCACTGCTGGTGAACCCCGAGGCGCATGCTCCGGTGGGGCCGCAAGTGAATTTGAAAGAAGACGGCTACAGTGCGACGCCCGAGCTGAAGCCAGCACGACCGGACCAGCTCGAGATGGACGAGGACGAGCAGGAGATGATCAGCGAGGCGCGCGCGCGGTTGGCCAACACCCAGGGGAAGAAGGCGAAGCGGAAGCAGCGCGAGCGGATGTTGGCGCAAAGCAACCGGATAGCGTTGTTGCAACGAAGAAGAGAGTTGCAGAATGCCGGGGTGGCCACCAAGATGTCGTTGGTCAGCAAGAACCAGAAAAAGCGCAATAAAAACATGATGGACTACAATGAGGACATTGCGTTCGAACATAAGCCGGAGGCTGGGCCTTATGACGTAGAAGAAGAGCAGAAAAAGGACGAGCAAAGCCTAAGCAGGTACGAGAAGAGCACTGGGCCGGAGAAGTCTGCTGCGAAGGGAAAGTCGAAGAAAAGAAAAACGGAAACAAACACACCCCTGATCGCCGTGGTCAATGAGAATTTGGGCGAGGACGAGTTGGTCAGCAAGCGGCAGAAGCTCGAGTTGCCGAAGCCGAGGGAGGAGGTGGCCGCAACAGAGAGCTCTGAGTTGGTTGTCAGAAAAGACGTCGCCCCGATTGGCTTGTCTGCTGCAGGCGAATCGAGCGAGGACAAGGTCCGGCGGATGGGGCGTGATCTCCGGGGCTTCCACCTGGAGAACTCGTTGTTCCTCACGAAGCAGGAGGCGGAAGAAGCAGGCGAAGCCAATGAGGAGGGTCTTAAAGCTGCCATAAAACCTGTGCCCTCCCTGTCGAAACCGTTGCTGTTGAAGAAGATCGCCGCGGGGCTCAGAAAGAAATTCGCGGCGCTCCCCGTGCCAAAGAACGACTTCGAGATTGCCATGGAGGACAGCGAGCCAGAAACAGAGGTCGTTGTTAGCATGGGGGAGGTTACTGTGGTCGAGCTTCCCATGCTGTCATCCCCATTGCACTCCGAAGCTGTTGCGAGGGGCCTTCCTATTCCGGAGCCTAATGTCACTGCCGAGAGTCTTGCAAGAACGCCGGTGCTCAAGAGCGTGCGATCGCAGAAACTTTTGGACTCCCAGGTGGTCAATCTCATTACCCGGGACCAGCAGCAGAAGCCATTCTCGGAGGATGCTGGTAAAGAGGCTGCGGTTGCCTTGATTGAGTCTGAGCTCACGGCTGGTCCGCCGGACGAAACGCAGAGCAGCGTGCTCTCCTTGACCAACCAGGAGTCGTACAGCTTTCCGGGGTCAGAGAAAGAGCTTGGCAAAAAGCAAGAGGCTACTTTGGCTCAGCGGTTGGTACAAAACATAAAGCAGGCGTCCGAGTTGGCCGTTCAGATTAGCAGTGGGCCACAACAGTAAGCATGGCATACCAGAAGTTTGTACGAGGAGGCCACTTTAAGCAGGATAATGACATATAACGAAATTATAGCATGCGAAACGGAGCGTAGTGGGGATCTCAAAGTAGTAAAATTAGGAGATGAGTAGTATTGGGTGCTGGCAGTTGCAGTCGGGGATGTTGAGAGGAGCATTTTCCGATCACTGTCTTTCAACTACCGCCTGACATTTGGCTGGCTACTATAGCCCATCGTCATTGACAGCCTATCGTCATTGACAGCCTATCGTCATTGACAGCCTATCGGCTTCTAACTACCTACTACCAACCTCTGAATATCATTGACTTGACTCCCACTGTCTTTTACGTCGTCCCCTCCCGCTTACTATTAGTAATAACATGCAACGTCTATTTACAATTCGTTCGCTAATCCTCTCTCATCAACCAGCAGTGGCTATGGACTGCAATTGACTGTCATCGACTATCATTGGCTACCAATGACGTTGTCTAAGATCGCAGTGCACTGCTAAAACAGCTTCGATCTGACGTGCTCCGTAAGATCATCAAGAATACGTCTCGCGGCGTCGTTCTTCTTCTGCGGCGCATCCTCCGGTCTGAGCCACTCCTTAGGGAACGCGTTGACCGCCGCCTTCTTCTTCAACTGCTCGGTCTTTCGCTTGTACGCACGAGTGTCCAACGGCAACGACGAGTAGTCCTGCTCGCCCTCTCTGACGGTCTTCGCCTCCTGCACCAAGTCCTTGAGAATCGTGAGCAAAGCCTTAAAGTTCTGCGTCGGGTACTTGAAACGCTCCAACGAGAGGTGGATCTCGTCACGGATCGGATTGTACCGCTTGCCGAGCACCAACTTCAACTTGTGCTGCTCCGCCTCGCTCAACTTAGCGTACGCGGCAAACTCCTTGAAGCTGCTTTTAACCACAACCTTTTTCTCGGCCGGATGACTCTCCCCGATGTAGTTGGTGTATCTCACGCGCAACGGCTTGTCCTTGGCCGGCACAAACTGCTGTCTGTACTTCGCCAACAACGGAAGCTCGTACGCCGCAACACGGTTGTACTCTCTGGACGTACGATGCTGGTTCACAAGGGTCTGCGCCTTGGACGAGTACTCGTCAAAGCGAAACTGCTCAAACTCAGGCTCCTGCAACGGGTCGAACCCGCCAAGCCGCCCCGCGATCAACTCTTCGCTCGACTGGCCGTCGTTGATATTGTATATTTGGCGGATCTCATTCGGCAGCACGCCAGTTTCTTTAGAGGTCGACAACAACGCCTGCAATTCCTCGTTGTTTTTGGTGTAGTTCTGGCCGAGGTTCAACACCCGCTGCTCGTAGAGCTCAAAGATCTTCTCGGATGGCAAGCCCTGCCATTTTGCCGGGTGGAGATACAACTCCTCGCTCTCAGCATAAGCTCTGAAAGAGCTGGAGAATGTGCGGCTGCTGAAGCCTAGCACAGACCGTCTGCCAACTGCGTATCTCAACATGATATCTGGTCTCTGGACTCTATGCTGACCTGCGTCTCGATAAAATTTGAAACTTCAGTCACGTGCTGTATATAACGGGAGGCTGTCAGAGGGCAGCATAAAGGTGCAAATGCCTAAAGTCAAGGCTATTACAAAATCTTTCGGATCGTGCAAACCTGGTGACGTTGAGCATTTTTGATACTTTGCTTCAAAATTCACTGGCCTTTAGTGCACTACAAAGGGTCTCTCCAAATCCCCGTGATCGACGCGCAGTTGCAGATGGCCATGGCAGTGCTTAAAGAGAGATTAAGCATTGCCATAAATGGTAATTGAAAAGTTAAAGAGGACACTTAAAGTGAGTTTTTTTTTTGTTTTTTTAAAGTTCAAAGAGCTTGGGGAGAAAAAAAATTTCCATAGTTTCTGAGCAGAATGATGGAATTTACTGCGTGCCGGCTATCTGTCGTAGCCCTCCAGTGCCTGTCCACTGGGTAACTGCTTTAGAACAAAACGACGTATTTAGTTTCAAGGTTTCATGAGGTGTAGGTATTTGTAGGGTTTAAGTATGTTTTATTTGTTTCGTGATTCTATATTGAGTACTTTTTTGAAGGTTTCCCCAGAATCTTCTTCACGGTTTCCACATGTTGAGATGTATCATAAATACTCTGATCAGAATTCAATAGTTGAGCACCATTTGCGGTCAATTCAAGCGGAAAAAAAAATTGAAAAATTGAAAATAAAATATCACTTATTTTTTTCTAAAATCTATAACGTGGAGCGTAAGCTACGACAGTTCGTACGATTCCTGTCAAGCAGCACTGATACTCCGCAATGCACATCCGTCCGAGGCATGGCAGTGCACTAGCAAGAAGCGGGTGCCCGGTAAGCGGGCCCGGTCAGCGAGCCCGGTAAGCGGAGCCCTGACATTGTGACAAGCAGACCAAGGCTCGTGATCTTTACACATGTCCACTGTCCACTTGGTGCGGTCCACTTGTTGCAGAACCCGCCCAGCTTGCGGCCGCTGCATGGCTGCTCGGGCGGCCCGATGCTGGTCCCAATGTCTGAGGTCACGCGCTACCCACGTGTTTCACGTGACACGTGGAAAAAATATGACCTGTTTTTGTGACTGGTTGTACGTGAAATAGGCAATCCTATAGAGGGTATAGATCAGGCAAGAGGTAAACAAAGACGCGATGAGCATCTCTGCCACCGGCGACGGGTCCCCCGACAACGACCCGGATGGCCACGGTTTTATGAGTGACTCAGAAAACATAGACATGGAGGACGTTGCCCACTCCGGCGATGGCGAAAGTGGCGCCGTGGATGCCGCCGACCTCATCTCCGACGCGTTGGCGAATATCGCAGCAGGCATCGCAGGAAGCGACGATGAGGCGGAGGAATATCCAGGGGGGGAGGTGTCCAATCCAGAGGAGAATGTCTCGAACAATGAGGAGTTGTCCAATGACGAAGATTTGGGCGTCGACACAGCTGCCCAGGACATGATTGCTAATCTTGTTGGTGACATCTTCTCCAACATCGAGGCGGACGCGTCTCAAGAGGGGGCGCAGCTCGAAGAATTGGATGACGTGGAGGCTGACAACTTGGAAGAGGAGTTGCAAAATAACAATGACGGTGGCGTTGACGAGGCCCCTCAAGACACCAATGGTACCGCTCCCGAAGAAGATGCAGATGCGGACGCGACGCGTCACCCAGAGCCACAACAACAAGCGCATGAACCAGCACAAGAACAAGCGCATGAACCAGCACAGGAACAAGCACAGAATCAAACACAACAATATCAGCAAGAAAAAGAAGTTGACACGGCACAGCCGGAGAGGGCCTCGAAGACGGACGTCGACGCTGCCGGCCGGAAGATCCACGACATGACCAACGACAATCACGACGACGCGAGCGACCATGAAGAGGCCAATGCCGACAACGACAACGAGGCTGAGGACGGCGCCGACGATGCCGACGGAATGCTTGACTTGAACGACGCGATTGCCCGGATGGTCTCGGACACCGTCAGCCAATTGGCGGTGTCCACTCAGCCGGAGGAGGAAGCAGAGCCTGAGCCAGAGCAGGAAGAGCCGGTGGGAGAGGCGGCGCAAGGCCAGGATAGGGTTGCGAGTGTTTCTGACGTTGCTCCCACTGTCTCTGACTCCTTGGCGAACAACCCCTCCACCGCGGAGATGGCGATCTCGGACATTGTGAACAGCGTGGTGGCGCAGGCGTCGCTCGGGCAGAAACAGGTGGCAGAACAGGAGGAGAAGGAAGACACTGCGGAGGCCGCGATTGCCCAGATCGTGTCGAACGTGTTCCAGCAGCTTCCAGGGAGAGCCTCAAGCGGGGTTTCAGCTGGGGCGCAGAGTAGTGGCACTAATTACGGTGCCCCTGCTAACAGTGCTAGTGCCGCCGCGGACAGCGACGACAACGACGACGACAACGACGACTTCCAGTTGGCTATGAGCGAGATGATCCAGAACGTCGCGGACGAGATCGTGAGCGACGACGACGAGCCGTACTATCCCGAGGAAGAGGAGAACGATTTCCAGCTGGCTCTCGAGGAGATTGCGAAGAATGTGGTGGAGGAGAACTACGGAGGAGCCGACACGGAGACCCAGCCGTTCTACACCACCACCACACTCCCCCAGAGAAAGACCACCACAAAGTCCAAGAAGAAGCAGGAGCCTGCCAAGACAGCTGCGCCTAGCAGCGGCGAGTTCTCGACAACTCAGAACATTGAGGAGTTGCTCAGCAACTACATGAGAAAGAACCCAGGGGCGGCCTCGACGTTGCCCGGGAACTTGTATCCTAACCTCTTTACCCTGACCAGTTTGTCCTCAAAGGACAAGAGCGATGCTCCGCCGTCAAGCACCGCGATCATCAACAAGATTTTGAGCCAAAAGAACTTGCCGCAGCTTGGTGGTCCAAGCTATTGGCAGAGCAGAGCCGGCGATGGCAGTGACGAGGCTGCTGCTGCCGCCAAAGACACGCCAAACTCGTCGTCAATTACTAAGGTCATCCACCACGCGTTGCAGACGATTGTTTCGAGCCAAAAGCCGAAGAAGATCGACAACAAGGAGAAGATTCGGTTGGAGAATCGCCGGCGGAAGCAGAAGTGGAGAGAGAAGAACAATGCGAGAAATAAAGATAACGACTTGCGGTTCAGAGTGCTGAAGCGCGCGGTCGTGATGTTTGGAGAAGAGGACACCCCTGACAAGCTCAAGTGGATCAACGAGGAGTTTGAGCGGCGCAAGAACAAGCGGATCGAGCGGCTGCGCAAGGCGAACTTGGACGACAACGCAATCCATGGCGGACAGATGCCAAACAAAGAGATCAACGAGAACATTCTCAACTTTGGTCTGCTGGTTGGAAGCGGCTCTGCCATTGCGGACAAGCTGATCAACGAGAGTCTCTCGCCGTTCACGCAGAACCCCGAAGCTCTCAGCCTGCTCATCAGCAACGCGCTCAGCTCGGCAAACATCAGTGTTTCATCCGAACAGTTCACCTCGGCGATAACCTCGTTCATTCTGAGCTATTTGGCTCCGGGCGATAAGCTGCAAGAAAACAAGGGCACGGGCTTTCCAGACAAACTGCGCTCGGTGGCGCAGGTGCAGCCGCCACACCCGACGACGCCGCACGCCGAGTTGACCAACCTCGTCAAGAACGGTGCCGCGCCGACCGACAGCTATGCCAAGAATAGATCGAGCGTCCGGGCGAAACCACTGAGTGTCATTGATCCGGCCATCGGAAAGGATGCCACCAATGACAAGGACTTGTCGAAGGTTCTCTCGAACATCTCGTTGCTCCCCACAAAGCGGAAGGGTGACGAGCAGGAGTCTGACAGTAAGAGGGCCGACTTGAAGAGCGAGAAGGCCGACCCGCCAAAGAACTTGCCGCTGTTCAAGTTGCCCGTGTACCGCCGGGCCAACGCCGGTGGTCCAACTGCGGGGCCGACCGCCGGGCCAAACTCTGCTGCTTCGGTGAAGCCGGGCTTGGACGCCCTCGCGAAGCAGAAAGAGAAGGTTGTTGCCAAGAAGCCGTCGATCTTGTCGCTGTTGGACTTGACAAAGTCGCGTGCCCCAATGGGAGGCGTGAAGCCACGGATTGGGCCAGGCGCGTTCCGCCGGCCGTTGTACAGATCCACGACGAGTTCTTAGTTGTATAAAGAATCGCGACTAGGTCGTGTGTGTAAATTAATTTATGGGATGGTTTGTTACGTTACAACAGTAGTACCACCGGCGACAGTGCATTGGCGAAGCCAACGTGCTGCGACATGACAGCTGAAATAGTACTACATTATGTACTACCACCGCGCTACCACTCCAAACTAAGTACAACTAAACTTTATTTCCTATTTACATGTCGTGGCATAACAAACTATAGTACACATCAGTATTCGTCAAAAGAGTTGATCTTGGCCCGGAACGACCCGCGCTTGTTGTTTCTGCTGTTGCTTCTGCTCCCCCGATCGAAGTTTCTCTCGCTTCTGTCACTTCCGTCGTTTCTGTCAAAGTTTCTGCTGCCTCGACTGGATCCGCGGTTGGCTCTTCTGAACGAGCCCTGTCCTTCGTCAGAGTCTCTGGAGAACAGTCTGTCGCCAGAGTCTCTGGAAAACAGTCTGTCACTGCTGTAGTTGTCTCTTGGGGACCGCTCACTGAAGCTTCTTCCTCTGCTTCCCGAGTCCGTGTTGAAGCGGTCATTTCTTCTCGGGGACGCGCCAGGAATGTCGAACAACTGCTCGGCCTCGCCTCTGCTCAACCGGAGAATGTCCATCCAGGTCTTGTTCCCCACTCTAAGCTTCTTGCCCGCAATGCGGTCGTGCAACTGGAGCGACGCCTGCAACAAGCCAAACGGTTTTCTGATGTTGTAGACACCCGCCAAGCTCTTGTAGTAGCCTAACATCGACAGCGCAACGTCGTTCAAGAGCATCTCCGGGTCCTCTGGGTCGATCTCCTTCACAGCCTGCTCAATAACTTCTGGGTTGGCGACAGCCTCCTGGTAGGTGAGTTTCTTCTGGAACTGGACCTTGCGAGCGGTCAACTGCTTGAGGCACGGCTTCTCGGCGGCGTTGATAATCAAAACGGCAGCACCGCTACGGTCTCCGCGGGCGGTTCTGCCAATACGATGGATGTAGTTGCTGGTGTCCGATGGGAATCCAATCTGGATCACATGGGTGACATCGGGAAAGTCCAAGCCACGGGCTCCGACATCGGACGTCACGAAGATCGACTTGGTCAGCAGCTTGAAGTTACGCACCGCGTTCTCGCGGGCGCCCGAGGTCATCTTGCCCTGGAACTCGATCACCTTGATGCGGTCATCGGGGCGCTTGTTGCGGTTAAACTTTGGCACACGGGCTCCCCGTGGAGCCATCTCGTCGAACTTGCCAGACAAGTAAGAGTGCAAGGTGGCAGCAAAGTAAGTGACGGACCGAACAGTCGGCATGAACACGATCGGCTTGAACTTGTCGCCAGAAGCCAAACTCTTCTGGATGTTGTTCTCAATAAAGTCAATGGCAGCGACGTAACTCTCAAACGTGTCCGAAGTCTCAACAATCGACTGCTCAATCCGCTCGTGCGCCTCAGGCTCGTTCGGATCAACAGTGTTGATGTAGACATGGTCGTTTCCCAACACCTGACGGGCAAACGACTTCACCTCTCCATCGATGGTCGCACTAAACAACAATGTCTTGTACTCGTGCGGAGTGCGGTCCAACTCGCCCTTGATCGCCAACAAGTCCGGCTTGAAACCCTGGTCGAGCAATCGGTCGGCCTCGTCGAGAACAAAGTGCTTCACATTTTCGAACCGCTTGGCAATGCGGGGGTCATCGAGGAGGTCCAAGAATCTACCTGGCGTCGCCACCAACACAGAAGGATTCCCCTTGAGGATATCCATTGTCTGGAAGTTCTTGCTCTCGCCACCAACGGCAAGCGCAATCTCCCTCGGCTTTCTGTGGGCAGGCAGCTTCCGTCTGCCTGGAATCGCCAGCACCACCTTGGTGAGCTCCTCGGCGATCTGCTTGGCCAAGTCACGGGTCGGGGCAATCACCAACGAGTCCACGCCCTTGGCGCCCAAG
This sequence comes from Saccharomycopsis fodiens, assembly GCA_002564235.1. Taxonomy (NCBI): domain Eukaryota; kingdom Fungi; phylum Ascomycota; class Saccharomycetes; order Ascoideales; family Saccharomycopsidaceae; genus Saccharomycopsis; species Saccharomycopsis fodiens. The sequence goes on along the minus strand of JNFV01000005.1, from coordinate 1,493,974 downwards.
GAGTCCGTCAACATCGTGTGCAAAAGCGGGATTCCAAACGCGAGGGTCTTTCCAGTTCCGGTCTTGGCACGGGCCATTATTCCAGCAGTCTCTCTCATTGAAGGGCCGACAGACAACTCCTGGACCTTCGTCATATTCTTGAAACCAAGGCGGCTGATTCCGTCAATCAACTTGCCGTCAATGACGCCTTCGAGGGCTGAAAATGGTTGCGGGCCACTTTCGGCAGAAGACACATTGGTCTCAGGGTTCGCCTCAGTCTTTGGGGCCGCTGCCTCAGTGTTGACGTTGCGACAATTCAAGCCCAGGGAAAAGCCCCTGGCCACAAGAGAGCCCCTCAAAGTAAGCACGCTTCTTAGGCCAGTACAGGCACCAGAAGGAAGTATCATTACTTGGGTGTTGCTTGATGTGTTTGATTTAGAAAAGTTTTCAATTATCATGATGAGATAGGTACTGATGGGTGCGCGCTGTTGCATTGCTATGCAGCGTCATGCATTGATCAGTGATACTTCAAGTGCCAGCACAGGACGCATAGACGCGGTGCACAGCATGGGAGCCACGGACGAGCCAGTGGCACAGTTTACCAGCAAGAACTTTGCGCTTGTGCCGTGGTTGAAGGGCATTAGCTGCGGTCAGTATGCCGGTCAGTTTGAAAACGAGGGCATCGAGGAGTTTGATCTTATCACCCAGTTGGACTACGATTCGCTAAAGGACTTGGGCATTCTGAAAGTCGGGGATCTCGTTCGGATTGAGCGGTCGCTTAATCAGATCAAGGTGAGCAACACGGCAAGACTCTCAAGCTTGTCTCAGGAGTTTATCGAGAAAGTCTCGACCTATGAGTTGGCCCCCGTTACCGTGATGGTCGAGAGCGAGCCGCTGCTCTACAGCGAGAGCGAGGTGGAAGATAACCAGGAGAGATCAAAGGGGATGAGGCAGCATGTGCTGAGTGCCTCTCTCAAGGGTGCTCTTACAACAAACACTCTGAGCTCGACAGTGAACTCTACCGACTCTAGCGAGGTTGCACCTCCTCCTCCTACAGTGTCCACCCCTCTCGAGAAGAACCTCGCAATCTTCATCTTGCAAAGCGGCAGTATAAAAAAGCTCAATCTTCTGGGATGCTACACGGCCGAGCTGATCAAGAAAAAACTTCTTAAAAGAATCAACCTCAAGGGATCTCTGCCCGACGACTACCATACCTACTACATTGACCTGAGCAACAAGATCCACCTCATGTTTGATGTCGAGCTCGTGACGCTCGTGCATCTGACGGACAGGCTAGAGCGCCACCGTATTATTTTCTGCAAGTCCAGCGAGGATCCAAGTTCAGAGGCGTTGGCGACGTCGAAGAAAATCGCCCAAAAGTACGAAAACCGCCAGAAGAGCGACCTTAACCTCGAGGACAAGAACAAGTACGTCAACATCAATACCAGCAGTAACCAGAACATGCGGATCAAACACAAAACCCTGCGTGACATGAAGGAGCAGCCGCCATACGCTCGGAAGAAGCCCGAGATGAAGACGCTTTATGAGCAGCGGCCGCCGAGCGAGTTGATTTCCACAAACTTGGCGGAGTATTTTCCGGAGACCTCATCCAAAGATCTTCAAAAGACTATCAAGAATAGTGTGCGCTACTCTGTGAGAATGTCCCGGGCTTTCTCGCGCCTCTCAACGATGTCCGGCTCTTCTCTGCTCACGCAGAACAGTCTCACCAACCTCCTGAACTCGCCACGCACCATTGGAGACGTCTACATGACAAACGCCCTGGAGCTCGACGAAGCGGTTTTAGGCGATGATAAGGAGTTCATGAACATGGTTGGGGCGTACAAGCGGCCAAAGCTGCGTTTTGTTCCGCTGGACGCTCCGCCGTTACCTGAGTTGGAAGTGTCGTTTGACAGCGACCGGCGAGGAGTGGTGCCGCGCGTGATGCGCACTGAGCTGGCTAGAAGGCGCAACAGATTGTCGGTGGCGGTTTCCAATCAGGACTCGCAAATCGAGTTGTTGGACATAAATAACACCGACAGCGAGACCGACAGCGACGACAATGACCCAGAGACCGTAATGAAAGACTTGGAAGATCAGTCCAACATAGATATAAATACCGGTCCCGAGAACTGGTTAAAAGGCAAGAAGATCGGGGCGGGCAGTTTTGGGACGGTGTACCTTGGATTGCACGCTTTCACTGGCGAGTTGATGGCGGTGAAGCAGGTGGAGCTTCCAAAGGTGCCCCAGCTCGCCGTCAGCTCGCAGCTCAAAGAGAGGGGTACTCTCAGCTCTGAGGAGGACAACAATACGTTGAAGGGAGTTGGAACGACGGGAAGTAATGACACTTTAGGTAAGGGCAAGCAGACAGAACCACCGGGCAAAGACCACAAGCAGAACATGATAGACGCACTCCAAAGGGAAATGGCGTTGCTCAAAGAGTTGAAACACGAAAAAATTGTGAGATACCTTGGCTCGTCGCTGGATGGGACGTATCTTAATATCTTCCTCGAGTACGTTCCTGGCGGGTCGATCACGGCGATGCTCAACAACTACGGCCCGTTCAAGGAGCCCTTGATCCGCAACTTCACGCGACAAATTCTTATTGGGTTGAAGTACTTGCATCTGAAAAATATCATTCATCGTGACATAAAGGGCGGCAACATTCTCATCGACAACTCGGGCGGGGCGAAGATCAGTGATTTTGGCATCTCCAAAAAAATTGAAACTTCAATGCAATCGAAGCGCGCCTCGTTGCAGGGGTCGGTCTACTGGATGGCGCCCGAAGTGGTGAAGCAAGTTACAAACAGTGAGAAGTCCGATATTTGGCTGGTGGGATGTTTGATTGTTGAGATGTTCACCGGCAAGCACCCGTTTCCGGAGTTCTCGCAGATGCAGGCGATTTTCCGGATTGGGACCCATTCGACGCCCGAGATTCCAGACTGGTGTACCGACGACTGTAAGAACTTTTTGAGAAAGACGTTTATCTTGGAGTTTGAGAAGCGGCCCAGCGCGAAGGAGTTGCTTGGGCACCCGTTTTTGAATAGTTTGATAATGCTGGATGCTTAACCGCAGCAGCAGACTGCGAACGGGGTGCTGATATTAGTTCTGGCGAGCGTCCGCGAGACAGTTGAAAGAATAAGAAGCCGATCAGCCAAAGCTAACAGGCAAAGCTATCAGGCAAAGCTACCAGGCAAAGCTACCAGGCAAAGCTACCAGGCAAAGCTATCAGCCAGTACGGGCCACTCTCTGACCCACTATGATTGCAAGCTTGTTCTTACTGATAGTAGTTCTCACTGCTTGACGATGCTGGTATGTTGGATGGTGGCGATACAACTTTCTACTACTAGCGTCTACAGGCCGACTTCTGAATACCGGGGCAGCTGCAGCGGACACAGCCATCGGTGTTTAATGACAAGCCGTCAATGACCCGCGCCTACCCAAGCTTATGTTATAATGAATACAATGCACGGAAGCAGACTATAACGTAAAGTATAATCACCCTCCATTCAGCCCACTGCCTGCGTCAGTGCACTGCTATTACGACGCTAACATTCAAACCAATTTATATACTATAAGATACACTGCGCTGCCCGCAGGCAGGCGCCTCTACTGTCAATTATAAGGATGACACACATACGAAACAGCATTGCAGGCAAGTCTATGGGATGACAAGGCTCTCGGCATCAGCCACAGAGCACCCTGGGGAGCCACATCGCAGCGCTTTGCTGCTATATGAAAACAGGTCTATTATGAAACATCACAGCACACGGGCAACGCCACGATGCGACAGCCAGAGGACGGCACGGCTATAAGACTGCGCGGCCGTAGAGGAAAGCTGTAGCACGCTGTCGTTCAAGGTCGTGGTAGAACACCGTAGTAGTAGAACACCGCAGTAGCACTACTTAAGTGCTAAAATTTTTTGCGCCCGCCAGACAAATCAGGAACTCGCTGGTGCTTTGCGCAGCACGCTGGGCGCGCCAGTGCACGACTCTCACCAAAACCCACTCCCGCTCTCACCCCCCTCTATGCTGTGCTCATCCCCAATGTTCACCAAGTCCTCCACCCCCTGCATCCCCACCTCTCCCACAAGCTCGCCCTGCTCCCCCTCCGCCTTCTCCAACCCCTCCAACCCAAGCTCCTCGTCCTTGATCTTGTGGTCCAACTGCATCAACCCCATGTTCGGGTCGAACTCCGCCAGGTCAAAGCCATTGTCCAAGGGCTCGCCGGCATCTGCATCGGCCAACGGCCCCTCGGGCAACGAGCCCTCGGGCAACGAGTCCTCCGCCGCCTGCTCTGCGCTCACCTGTTTTTTCTTCGTCTCGCCCTTCTCCTGCCGCAACGCCTGCTGCTCGCGGTACTTGGTGAGGTAGATCTTGAGCGCCTCCAGGTAGTTCTCAAAGCCGAGCGTGGTCATTGAGTAAAGAATGTCCTCTCCGTTGATGGTCTTCCGCTTCTCCCCACTACAGTTATCGCTCGCCTCGCTGGTGATGAAACTGATGAACTCCAGCACGCACTCTTGCATGCACTCTTTGGCGTCCTTCGAGACCTTTGCCGAGGCCGGTAGCGTGTTCTTCATGAGCCGCGCGACGTTCGCAATGGGTAACCAGCGGTCCTGCTCTCTGAGCTCTGAGTCCTTTGTCATGGTGCCAGACTTTTGTTAGACTTCTGCCAAGAATCACGGTGTTGTGCTTTTCCGTTCTTTATGTCTGATGTCGGGCATCTGTATTTCACGGGAGGGTAAAACCAGCGAGTCGGGCAGTGTATGGGGTGTGTCCACCGGGGTGGTATATTTCACTGGCTGCTAGCCATGCATGCACTGACACTCTTCAGAGACCTAAAGGACATAGTCATTGAGCCATGGCCCGTGATAAGAAAAACACAACCCCTGAAAGGAGGGACCCATTGCCAGTGGACATGGATGATTCTGCCCTAAAAAATAGTGCTTCTACTCACCTGTCTTCTGCTTTGGGCCTGGCGATCAAGTACTCGATCTTCTTCAGCGGGCTCGTGAAACTCGTGACGTTTGCAGTGAACCAGCTTCTAGTGAAACTCGTCCCTCCCCACCTCTTGGCATTCAATATATTTCTAGAGTTCTTGGTGAACTTCATTGTGTTTCTTGCTGGCGAGGGCATACGGTTGGCCACCCAGAGAATGCCAGAATACTCGGAGCTGAGGCCATCTACCAAAGTAGTGCACGGCACCTATCTCGGCTCTCTCCAGGCGGTGATCAACATCTCCTACATTCCACTACTCACGGGAATCCCCGTCTCCGCTGCCCTTTTTTACATTCAAAAGAAGAGTTTTCTAGAACCATTTCTGGGCCCTTCCCCTATTGAGTATGTTTCTTCAAATACCCAGGCCCTCTTCCTCATGGCTCTTGTCTTGCTCTGCGTATGCACGACTCTCGCGACCGAGCCGTACCACAACGTTGTCAACTTCAAGAGCTTGTACCAGTTGCGCACTCAGGCCGAGTCGCTGGCCCTAATAGCGAACTCCATTTTTAATTTTGCTGCGATTGCCGTATTGAAGTATACTACCTTTGACCCCGTTCTTTTCTCCCGCCTGGTCTTATTCGTCTTCGCTACTGGCCGCCTCGTTTACGCTCTCGTGGTACTTGCCAACTACCGCTTGCGGCTTTCACTAGAGAGGGGGCTCAGCATTTACGGGAAAAAGATAGAATACGGGAAAGGCGACTCAAAATGGATTGACCCCCCGGCCCTCGCATACTTCCAGTCGGTTTTCATCCAGCTTCTTTTCAAGCTCTGCCTCACAGAGGGAGACAAGTTCATCATCAACCAATTCTTCTCGGCCACCCAGCAGGGTCTCTACGGGATTATCAACAACTACGGGTCGCTAATTACTCGCTTAGCATTTGCCCCGATCGAGGAAAGTCTCAAGCTTTTTACTGCTAAGACTTTGGCTGGGGATCCAAAAACACAGGCCATCGAAAAAGCCCGGAACGCGCTCACAACACTTATCCGCTTCTACCTTTATTTGTCAATCCTTCTAATAGTTTTTGGATACTCTAATGCTCTGTTTTTAGCAGAGATGCTCTTCTCTAAGATTCTCCGCGTCTCCTGGTGGCTGCCAACCAGTGCGTTGCCGTCGCTCACGGAGGCCTACGTCATCTATTTGCCATTTTTAGCCATGAATGGCATTTTCGAAGGCTTCTACCTGAGCATTTCAACGAGCTCCATGTTGCAAAAGTACAGCGTGTACATGAGCTTTTGCCTGGTTTGTTTCTTTGCGAGTTGCTACATTTTCATCAATTACCTCAGCTGCGACTTATCAGGGTTGATTGCCGCGAACATCCTTAACATGCTGCTCAGAATCGCCTACTGCGGAGTCGGCATTGCTCGTTATTTTGGCAAGAAGAAGTGCGGTACGACGGATAACATAATACCGGACCCTCTTCTCTTCACCTTGTCCACTCTGGTAATTGCTACGTTGCAGTTCGTGCTACTTCGCAAGACTCTGTCGTTTTTGGGTCTCATCAAGAGCGCTTTCTTGGCGGTGGTCTTTGTCTCCGTCATTGTGTACGAGGAGAGACTGTATATAATGGGCGTTTTCAAAAAGAAAAAAGCGGATTAGCACATGAGTCAGAGACTCGTGTGCGTGTGTACTGGAAGTAGTCTTTGCACAGTAGTACTGCTGACACTCATGTGGGCGTGCACTCACAATGGTTGGCGAGCAGTGCTGCCTGCTTGCTCTTCTTACACAGCATGAATATATACAAGCTTTCTATTATTTTTAAAAAGGTCTATGTTCATTGTAGGAAGTGGGGGGTACGGAATCGAGGTACCATTCTGGCTCTTCTGGCATCGTTCTTACTGTGTTCAGAGCATCCAGGCTTCATCAGTCTGCTGCTAATCACAGGAACCATCCTCCCAGCCATCCTTCCACCGCTGCTTCCACAAGTTGCAGTCAAACTTCGGCTTCCCCAACTTGACATTCACTGCATTGTGTGCATTGCACAACCACTTCCCGAAGTCGTCCTGACTCTTCACCTGCACCTTGTTCTCCTCAATGTAGTCCTGGAAGTCTGCAGCACAGTGGCCACACGGGTACAACTTGCTCCAGAGTCCGACAAAGCTCTTCAAGTCGCCCTGCTGGGTCGCTGTTGGCTGTTCAGGATACTTAGCTGCGATCAGGTGCAAAACCGTCCACCCCCCACGGCCTAGGGCCTCTACATCGGGAGGACATTCCCTAGCGCTAGATGGAGGCGTAGGCATCGAAGAACCAGTACCAGCAGCAACCCCTCCAGCCGCCCCTCCGATTCCGGCCATCCCCCCAAATCCCTTGCCGCCACCAAAGGCCTTGAAATCGGTCAACGAGTTGCATTGGCGGCATCTGGTGTCAGTAAGCAGAAATGCTCAAGGCGCAAAGCACTCATCAGGCAGTCAGAAGCAATCAGTGAGAACTGGCCAAACAAACACCAGTCGTAGCAGCAGACCGACAGCGACAGGATGATGCGGAGACACTAAGTGCCAGCACAGTAGCGAAGCCATACGCCTTCAGTGTCTTGTACCACGCCTTCAAAGTGCTTTGCCCCACGCCGTCAGAGTGTTTTGCTCCACACGCAGTTTTGGCTGCGCCAGCGAACTGCTGTCCCTATGGTTTACTTACGGCGTCCCATCTGGATTGAAGGTCACCTTCTTGCCGGAGTCGTACGTCACGGTGTACGTGCCGTCTGGATTGTCCTTTCTGCTCATCACTTATTACTAAGGAAGACCGAGCGGTGCGGTCCTGAAATATGCAGGTTGGCAAGAGCCAAAAAGAAGTACCCACTCCACTGCTCAGCAGAAATGGAACAAAACAAAGCTACTGAAACTACAGCTACTCCTGATCTAAAACTCTTTATTTCATGCCATTCTCGATAAAAGTTTACCAGTAAAAAGCAATATATGACTCGACCCTGATGACTGCCTCGCCTCTTCCTTTCTGTTCGGAGCCCCGACCTGCCTCTGGCCTCGGCTCGCATGCACTTGGCCTCTGGCATTGGCCATCGGAAAGTCAAGACCGCATAGCTATTCCACAACTAGCCCATTAATCATGCCGACAAATCTCACCTTGCGCGGCTACGCAACAGACTTTGCCATCTCTCTTGGTGCAGGAATTGCCATCTATTACATCACGAGCCAGCTCATCAAGTCGCTCGACGGCTCCGCTGGCCCACTGGGCCTCAAGAGCAAGGACACCAAGAAGAAGGTGCTGGCGACCTTGGACAGCTTAAAGAAAAGAGATCCCGAAAACAAGAAGCTAGTTCTTAACGACTATGAGCTTTTCCTCTTAGACTCCTTGATTGTGCCCGAGTCGATGAACGTGAGTTTCAAGGACGTTGGCGGCCTTGACGACATTGTCGAGGACTTGCGCGAAAGCATCTTGTACCCGCTCACACACCCCGAGCTTTTTCCCGAGAACAGTATCCTAGTGAATGCGCCAAAGGGGGTGTTGCTTTACGGCCCACCGGGTTGTGGCAAGACAATGTTGGCGAAGGCGTTGGCCAAAGAGAGTGGGGCGAACTTTCTCCTGATCAGAATGTCCCTCATCATGGACAAGTGGTATGGCGAGTCTAACAAGATCGTTGACGCCATCTTCTCGTTGGCGAAAAAGATTCAGCCGTGCATAGTCTTTATTGACGAGATCGATCTGTTTCTCAGAAAGAGAGAGTCGAACGACCACGAGATTACTCTGAGTATTAAGTCGGAGTTCATGATTCTCTGGGACGGGCTCGTGAATAGTGGGCGTGTGCTAGTGTTGGGCGCGACGAACAGACCAAACGACATCGACGAGGCGTTCCTCAGACGGATGCCTAAGAGATTCCAGATCAACAAGCCTGACGAGTTCCAGCGGCTGATGATCTTGCACAAGTTGCTCAAGGATTCGGTGTTGGACCCTGTGCATTTCGACTTTGACAAGATTGTCGATATCACCGAAGGCTGCAGTGGGAGTGACATGAAGGAGCTTTGCAGAGATGCGACGATGAACGTGGCAAGGGAGTACATCAAGAGTAACTTCAAGGACGGCAAGCCGGCGAACAAGGACGCGAAGATCGAGTTGCGGCCCTTGCGGACGTCGGACTTTTACGTGACGGATTTCAAGAGTGACCAGGCGCAGATGTTGCGGTACGGCGATGGAAGAAATAGCATACTCAATACTGTGTCTTAGTCGCCTGGTAGCAGTGGCGAGCGTTAGCGAGCCGCTGCGACAGTTTACCTTTTGCTAGGACAGTACAGCAGTGAGAGAACCCAACAAGGGGAGGCTGTGTTTCATAGACACTCCCAATTGCGAACAACCTCCTGTCATGATCAGCAGTGAGTAAGTATTGGGAACTATTGCGTTTGCTAAGCGACAAAGCAGTCCGCCCAAGGTGTATAGTTACAAAGTTACAGTAGGCAGGCGGAGACAGACAGTGCAGTGATATCCTGTTGGATTATTATTTATAATCTATTCATTTACTAATTATTCAGATAGTTCATGCAAGTGATGGCATTTTATTTAAAAATATCCCATTAGTTCTCAGGCTCTCAGGGCACTCGCAAGACAGCTAATTATATAATAAATCTCTTGTACATTAAATTGTAATGAGAGTTGTGCTTAATAACGCTTATCTGTCATGTTTACTGGATTGGCTCTGGTTTGTGCTAGAGTCATCCATCGTGGGCTTCCTGTCCTCCGTGTTTGCTGCGGGACGCCGATAGATACTTTTCGCCAAAATTATGCAACTCATCGCGGCTCTCTTCTCCACGCGAAAAAGACACTGCGAGAGAATGACAAGATAGTTGAAGAGAAGTGTGATCAGTAGCATTTATGGAAGTTGGTGGTTGATATTTCAGACTATGGCAGCAAATTTTTGTCACCCTCTTCTAATCACGCCCAGGAGTAATGCCTTAGAAACTGGTTTCAGAGCAGTGCCTGGCAGAGCCTCTGGCCACTGAGACCAGGCCGATGACTGGAAACACAGCACCGGCACAGACGACCGCGCCATTCTTCTAATAATAGCGCTTCCCATTTTGGAGAGTGCTGTTACTACACATCCACACATCTGCTTTTTACTGTCCTTGTCTCTGCTCCCCCGTTCCCAGGGCCTGCTCTGAAAACTACTACACGCCTCGTCCTTGGCTACGCCAAGGGACCAGGCCTCATGCTTCTGGCCCATGGAATCCAGCTCAATTTTACAAAAAAAACACAATCACACGGTCTACACTAGATGGCATGGCTTAGTCTGCTGTCTACAAAGGGCATTGGGGTTAATATTTATTGACTGGCGCATTCAGAACACATGGGCCTCCAGGTCAGCGTCTCTACGAGACAGCAGGTAGTCTAAGCAGGCAGTCCTGGACTCTGGCGGAGCAGAAGCCAATCTTTTTTGGCTCTGGAGCACGCTGTTGCTCTTATTTTCGACTCACTGTCAACTCACTTGGTCTTCGACCTTGTTGTGGTGCGGTCCCTGTGTTTCGGTGCCTCCAAAAAAACTCCCGCTCTCGGCTCGTCTCTTGATGCCGAGCTTTGCTGGGCTACCAATCATAAAGGAGCCAGTTTACTAGGTTCCTTGGCAAATAGCTTGAGGTGGTTAAGTTCTGCGACCTGCTTGGGAATCAACAACTACTGGCATTGACTAACGACTTGGGGGGTTCTTCCTCAGGAAGAAAACCAATGTTGCCTGCAAAGCGCTTCATGTCTTCAAATTGTTAGTCCATTCATATTGTTTAGTGATTCCAGCTCCTTCGCCATCCTGTCATTCCAGCTCATCTGAAGAGACCTGTAAGTAAAACATTCCTCTGTCTTTCATGCTCTTCACTAACGTCATCACATTTTCAGTCACACAGCAAGCCATTTTTTCCCATTGATGTTCTCACCACTGTTTAATAGCTTTCCCCATCACGTTTCTTCATTTTTCGCTTTCCCTTTTGCATCGCTTCTCAATTCCTCAACATCTCCCGTCCCGTTCAATGTAAAGGTCTCAATCACCTTCTTCACCTCCTTCTTCTTCAACTCTCCCACCCGGGCCTCCTCCATTCGTCTGAGATACCCCCTGTAAACCACCACCTCTGCCACTAGCACCAACAAAGCAAAAAACAAACTAAGAAACACCCGTGTGCTCTCGGAGACGCGCATCGATGTCTTGGTCCAGTACCAAACAGCAAAGCCCACGGAACCGGTAGTCACCAAGACATTGAGCACCGTTGTCAACTGCTCCTTTACTTGTTTGTTGAGCTGGCTCGGCGTTAGTTCGTTTTCATCTATTGATCCAACGCCCCCGACTTCTCTGCCAAGTCCTCTGACCATACTCTGGTACTCCTGCTCCTCCTGCTGGATGCGGAGTCGCTCCAAGGACCGCTTAAACTCTGCCGATTGAGCTGGCTTTTCTTTTTGGGGGAAGTAAAAATCCAAGCTTGAGAGCAACTTTTTGATCTCCGTTGGAGTATATTTACTGGACTGTATGAGAGACTTGAGGTCCTGCTGGGTGATCCAGTTTCTTTCCAACACTGTGGTTCTCACGCGGTCGTCGATCCTGCCCGAGTTTATCACGAGCTCTCTGATCTGGGTGTTCACCTTATACTTTGCGGACATTCTTTCAGTTGAAGTTTGCTAGATTGTGGGTTTGTCGATTGAAAATTGGCAATCTCGCAATGTCCCTGGCTGGTGGATAGATTATTCCAGTACAGTTTGTCACTGATTTGATTATGCATGATTTGAAAATCGCCTGGTCTGATCAAGTGTCCAAGGGCGGAAATGTCTGGGCGGTAGGGAGAGCCGCCTAGCACCCGCCTGGCCCGGTCCCAACCCGCCTAGCCACGCAGCATGCAATTTTCAGATGGGCATCTAAAATTTTTTAGCAGACAGCAGTTGAACCGCACATTCATCAATACTCCCCATCTAACAACCTACAATGGCAAAAAAAAAGAAGAACCAACAAGTTGTGAGCAATGTCTCGCCAATCCTTGAACTCACTTATGACGACCCGCTCTTTGCGTTTGCGTGCCACCCGTCTGAGCCTTTGGTTGTGTCCGGCCTTGCTACCGGGCATGTCTACATGCACCGGTATAACGCGGAGAAGCTTCAAGCGAAGCTTGAAAAGAGTCGGAGAGAAGCGGAACTGGCCGAGGAGACCAAGGGGAAGAAGAAGAAGTTGTGGCAGGTTAGCAATGCGCAGCAGCTAGAGAGTGACGACCCCTTGGTCTCTGTGCAATGGAAGACCAAGCGTCACAAGACGAGTTGTCGTAATGTCTTGTTCGACCCGTTGGACGAGGGAAAGTCCGTGTACACCATTGGCAAGGACCAGGTGATCAAGAAGGCGAGCACTGAAACGGGGAAGGTCATTGTCAAGCGCAGCTTTGAGGATGTCGATAACTTTAGCACCTGCCTTGCTTCCACACACCAGCCCCACTTGATTGTGGGGGACGAAATGGGCAATGTCCGTGTGCTTGACACCAGAGACAAGCTCAAGCAGGTGTTTGAAATCAAGGGAGTCCATGAGGATATGATTAACCTGATTGTGGCAGTGCCTGGCGGAAGTCAGTACCACTATATCACGTGTGGCAGTACTACAGTTGCCAAGATTGATCTCCGCAAGGGTGTGATATTACAGTCCGAGAACCAAGAGGACGAGGTCTTGTCTGCGGTTTTTCCAAATCTCGAGCTGAGTGAAAACCTTGTGTGTGGCATGGGGCTGGGCGTCGTTACATTGTGGAAAGAAAAGCGCAACAAGTACGCGGACCAGTTGTCTAGAATCAAACTTTCGAAGGATAACAGTGTGGATTGCGTGATTAGCACTATGGACGACGACGACAAGGACCTGTGCTGGGCAGGGTGCTCTGACGGCGTGATCTACAAGGTGGACGCGAAGCGCAGCCGAATCCAGGAGACGCGGATCCACGACGACCTCGACGAGATCAGTCAGTTGGACATTGACTACGACTATCGGCTCGTTTCCGGCGGGATGCTGTGCTTGAAGATCTGGGGGAAACAGGAGGGAGAAGCACAAGAAAGCACTGGCGCTGAAGATGACGAAGAGGATAGTGACAGCGACAGCAACAGTGACAGTGACGATGACGGCAGTGACAGTGATCTCAGCGACGACGACGACGACGACAGTGCCCCGGACAGTGGCTCCGACAGCGAGAGTGGGCCGGAAAGCGACGGCGAGATCTCTGCCGCCTCGCTTGCTGAAAAACCACAGCCTAAGAAGCGGGAGACCCACACCAAGCCTCCAGCTGCCAAGAAGCAGAAAGTTGAGAAGAAGCTTGAGAAACCACTTCAAACGCTCCATGCGCTTAAGAGCGAGCACCAGAACGGCATCAAGCGGTTTGATGACTTGGAGTAAATTTTGACGGCAATAAACATCAGCAGAATAATGATCATTTGTATGTCCTTGTACTTTTTTGTGTTCCGCAAGGCACCCTGTTCAATGTGATCTTTATTGTCGTGTAGACATCACTATATTTTTCTTGTGCGTTTCTTGAACCAGCCCAGCTTTTTGCATACTTAGGCATATGAAGCTCCACTGCAATCGTGAACAACAAAACGGCACACTGTACAACACTGCCACGGTAGCACATAACCCTGAAACACTGTCTCTCTCTGAGATCAGAAGACGCGCTGGAATACCACCACAGGTCCTTGGTTTCCAACACTCTGGGTGTGTAGTATATACTGCTATTGTGAAGAGCACTGCCTAGAATAATGCTTAGGAACAGCACCACGGCACGCTGTCTTTAGTCAAAAGCGCTACTGGAGAAAATTGCCAAGACACATCGGTTCCAGCAGCCATTTCTAAATTTTGAAGGTCTCGCTTTCAGCCATTGCTGAATTCTGAAAGTCTCGCTCTCAGCCATTGCTGAATCTTCAGGTCTCGCTGATCTTGCAGCACACCGTCTCGCTGATCTTGCAGCACACCGTCTCGCCTCGCTCCCGCTTCGCGCCCCAGGCTTCACTCCCCAGTATGCTGCTTAATCGTTCGTCTTCTCATAGATCTTCTCAATGTCCCCCTTCAACTCGGGAAACTCCTCTTCAATCTGCTGGCCAAGGATATCCCTCAACTGCCGGAACCCAACCATCTTACCCCGCAAGTGCTGGTTCAGCTTCTTGGTCGCCTCCACAAACTCTCTAGTATAAACATTTGGATTCCGCCCATCCTCAATGTATTGAAGCACATCGAGCGGAATCGGCAACTTGCTAAGCTCCTCCTTGTTGTCCTTCAGCAAGGCATCCAACTGCTCGATCGTCTGGTTCAATCTCACCAGCAACAGCTCCAGGGAGGCGTCGTTGCCCTGGAAGTCGTGCACCAAGACGCCAAGCTCGATGAAAGACTCGACGAGCTGGGAAATTTGTTGGCCCGATTGCTCAAGGGCTTGGGCCGTTGACGGAGGGATGCTCATGACTCTTGGTCCCCAGCGGAAGCTGGCGGCTGAGAATTTCAATGAGGGAAATGGTCACGTGACATATCGAAGTGGAGGCAGAAGTTTGGCTTGGAATACATGCAAATGATAATGCTTGGTCTGCCAAGCTTATTTTACTTATGATTTCAAGGCTTCTGTTCAAGTTATTTGGCCGCATTGCTCGGCGCTGCCTGCTACGGACGAAAGCGTATGAACAGTGTAATGAGCATGTGTGCAGCGTCTAATATTCTATGTACATGTATAAGTAGCAGCAGCTGTTTGCTAAGCAGCAGTTGCCTGCAAAGAGTTCAGTCGATACCAAGCAGCCACCGCCTGCTGCAATGTTTGAGCCAATGACAGTTCAGCTTATACGCTCGGCCAATGGCATACTTACAGTGAGGGCATCATTGGAAGCCAAACCCAGCAATATGGCTTTGTCACATGGGACAACTAAACCTTGACGGCCTCGCCCTTGAGAACCTTCCCCTTCGCCTGGTGCTTCAACTTGCTGACTAGCAACCGGATCGGCACCCGCGGCTGCCTGAGCCTGGCGGCAAACGCTAGGCACACCGTGAGCAACGCCACGGCGCCGGCCTGGTGTGCGGCCGCCAACGGGATTGGCACCAAGTAGAGCAACGTCGTGATCCCGAGCGTCGCCTGCAACGTGACCATGCCCATCGCGTAGTGCGCCAACTTGACGGCGCGCCGCGGCAACGCCGCCTTGTGCCGGTTCACGTACATGTGAGTTGCGAAGACGGCACTAAACGTGGTGAGGGCCAACGTTCTATGAACAAGCTGTACCGTCGCCGGATTCTCAAACAAGTTGCGCCACCAGAGATCCGAGTCGTCGTTCTTGCGGGCAAAGTTAGAGTCCATCAACTCGCGCTGCAGCGGGAACCAGTCGTCGCCCATCTTTGGCCACGTGTTATAGATCAAACCAGCGTCAAGCCCAGCCACCATGCCCCCCGACATAGCGGTGACAAAAGTCAAGCAGAGGAGGCCAATAGAGAGCTTTCTGAAACGGCGGGTAATTGGAGAATCGAGCTTGGCAAAGGTTCTGACCGCCTGCTCGGGGTTCTTCACCCACGAGTTCTCGCGTAAGATTTCCAATCCGGTCCACAACATTCCCAAATAGAGCAAGAAGGCCGCCCCCAAGTGGGTGGTAAGACGGTATTGCGAAACTGTGGGCTTCGACTTTCTGTCTTCCAACTGCTTGGAGTCCAACCCGGAGTACACCATCCACCAGCCGACGGCGCCCTGCAATCCCAAAAGAGCAGCCAATCCGATGAAGCGGTAGTTGATGTGAGCCAGGGTCCGTTTTCGAAGGGTAAAGTAGATTGCCGGCCCGACTAAAACCAAACCAATAGCCCTTCCCCAGAGACGATGGGCCCATTCCATGAAGAAAATGAACTTGTACTCGTCAAGAGTGATGTGCGAGTTCAACTGCTTGAACTCAGGCGATTCCTTGTACTTAGCGAACTCGGCAACCCACTGCTCTTCGTTCAACGGAGGGATGGATCCGGTGATTGGTTTCCACTCCGTAATGGAGAGCCCACTTTCGGTCAATCTGGTGAGTCCACCAAGTACGACAATCCCAAACACAAGCCCCGAGGTTCCAATCAACCACCAGCCGACTTTACTGTAAGAGTTGACGGGATATTTCGACGGGGCGGGCAAAGTTATAGCTGGCTTGGCAGTCTGGGCCAATGCTTGGAGCTTCGTCCTGTTGGAGTTGAAGAACCGCTTGTTACTGGAAAACAAGTTGCGGTCAAAGAAGTTTGTGGGCAGTCTAAGAGCACCAGAGCTCGCAGACAAGCGCAAACTGGCATATCTGACCCCCCCGAGGAGTATCCTCGAGGAGTTACTCAAGGAAGAACTCAAAAACCGCATTGGAGTTTGCTTGGTAAGCAGCAGATGCCCAGCAGAACTTTTCAGATATGCACCTAGCGGGGGGATCGTCACACACCGGGGCGGGTAACCAGGAACAGAGGCCAGTGTTTTTTCGAGCAGCAGGCAAGTGGGGCAGCGAAGAACGTCGGATAGAATTAAACAGACCTAAAGACATGTTGTTCTTTAGTTTTTTCAAGACCTTGGTCGATCAGCAGGTGAGCAGAATCAGATGCGCCGCACGGGCGTGCCAGTGCAGTGGGCAAGCCAGCAGAGTGAATCCAGTGCATCACATTGACAGGGTCGGACAGTGAGAAATTACTGTCAAAGGCTGCCAATCAATGGTGTCAGTGGAAACCAGTAGCTTTGGTAGTTTTCAGCCACTGGCTGAGCCATATCTTTGCACAGTGGCTTCTCAACCGTGTTGAAGATACCGCAGCATATTGGCTTGCCAGCCGCTGAAACAGCGAGTACTCTTACTAACCCCAGATAACAGTCGAGCTCAAGAACGACATTGTGATAACCGGGACGTTGAAGTCCGTGGACCAGTACCTCAACTTCAAGTTGGACAACATCGTCAACAAGGAGGCCATCAGATACCCGCACCTCAACGCGGTGAAAACGCTCTTCATCCGCGGGTCCACCATTCGCTACGTGCATCTCCCGTCCAAGGCGATCGACACCACGCTCTTGCAGGACGCCGCGAGAAAGGAGGCCATGGTGGCGAAGTAAGTGCTTAATGAATGATATGATCTGACGTGTAGTTCGCAGCGCATTGGCGAAGCCGGTGAGCTGCGGTAGTCGGAACCTCGTCAGTGGCTGTCGAGCGTGCGATCTAGGAGCTTCGGGGACCAAATTCACAGTAGGTGGCTGCTCTGTACCAGAATGTAAAGCGAGCTGTCAAGCACCGTGGCAATTTGGCGCAAGCGGTATGCTTTTGTGCTTGACAGCTGCGCCAGTGTGCTACAATGGCCTTTGCAAACGCTCCTGACACTTGGCCCGCACATGCCCCGGCTTGTTGCAGTAAGAACAGACCCTGCCCGACTTTCCCGGCTTCCAATTTGAGTCAGGGGCTTTTCTGGAAAGTCTTGGGGTAGGTGGAGCGGACCATTTCGTAGCACTGGCATGATCCGATGTAGTTGGGCGTACTTGTGCCGACTTCGCAGAATCCTGTTGCAGGTCAATGCTGGGCTTGAGCTTAGGATAGAGGAGAAAGAACTCGTTGTCGGCCAAGTTGGTGGAAGAATGCAATTTGTGATTGCAATTAGGACAGTGCACTGCTTTTGGCAACACCATTTCCGTCTCCTCCTGAGCTCTGCCCAAATACCTCCGCTCAAGCTCCTCAAGCCCCCTCACTCTGTCGAGATACTCCTGCTTGACCTGGTCAAGCTCCCGGCTCTTCGCGGCATACTTCTCGGCCAATAGCCCGACCTGATTGGAAATGTCCGTTATCTTGTCCATAACTTTGTGATGGGCTTTTGCTAGACGGATTCAAGTTCTGCAGAACCCTTCGGCTTACGCTGATGCCTTTGAGTCTCTCGAAAAAATTGTATGCAGAGCATCGCATGCAGCACAGCGCAAGGCGGGGCCCACAGCATATACCCTTTTTGCGACCCCTCTACTCTTCGCCGCCTCTTTGCTACTACTTTAGTATTCAAATCTGTTTAGTGCAATGATAAATGTACAAAAATGTGTTACTTAGGTGGATGGTTCGGCAGTTGGCTCAGACTCAGTGGCCGGCTCAGCAGAAGGCTCAGCAGAAGAGATGATCTCGGTTGGCTCCTCGATGACCGAGTCGTCAGCAGCAGGCGTCTCCTCAGTGGCCTCAGTGATTTCCGGCACAATGGCCGAGTTCTTCCCGTTAGGGTCCTGCTTGTAGGCAGTCTCTCTGGTGGTCTCGAGCCCAAAGATTCTGTACAACATCTCAAAGGTGTCGTGCTTGTTAACCATCAAGTTGATGCAGTTCTTGCCTCTCCAGATCGGCAAGAACAAGTCCTCCTTGCTCTCGTCGTCACGCTCAATCGTCATGAAACAGCAGCCCTCGTCCTCAATCGCATTGATTTGCTCCTTGAAGCTTGGGCTGATCTCGCCGAGCTTCCACACGCTTGGGAAGGTCTCCAAGAGCAAGGTCTTGAGCACGTCAAGGTCCTTGATCACGATCTGACGCTTCTCGCCAAGGAACCGCTTAAGGATCGCCAAAGACTCGTTCTGGAGTCTCCAGGTGGTGTAGCTCTCCTTGTTACTCTTCTGCGACACAAACAATTTGAGCCCCGAGTGGATGAACTTCAATTTGTTGTCGTTGTTGCTGATGATATCCTGGATCACCGGGGCAACAAAGTAGATAGAGCGCAACGGCTCACCCGTGGCGTTTCTCACAAGACACGAGCTCTTTGGGAACCCGTCGTTGATCCCGTAAAAGTCCCAGCAGTACTTGAGCTTCTCCTGGTTCTGGTCGAGGAACACAAACGGCTCCTCGTTTGCGTCACGCGGAAGTTTGTGCTTCTTCAACGGCACCAATGTCGTCTCCTCGTCAAGCTTTGGCTTCTTGTTCTGCTCTGGCTCCTCCTCAGCAGATCTCTTCTTGTTGTCCTCTGGCGAAGGCGCCTTCTCAAGGACAACGATGAAGAAACCACCGGTGTTCTGCAAGTGCGGGTACACACGGATACAGTTCTCAAGGTGCTGGCTCTCGGCTTCCTCCTTAGATGGAGGGAACACAGTGAACGAGACCTTCTTGTTGACCTCCTCCTCACGCTTAGCCTTGAGGTCCTCAAGGTCGACCAACTCAGTGCCCTCCTTGTTGAACACCTTCCAGTTAGACACACCCTTTCTTCTAACAAGACCGGGCAACTTGTCGTCACAGTTCACAGTGTACACCTCGCCGCCCCACTTCTTCAAAGCAGCAGAGATAACAGCCTCGTTCTCGATCGGGTTCATCGAACAAGTCGAGTAAACAAGTCTTCCGCCTGGCTTAAGAAGCTGCAACCCACGGTTAAGAATGTTCAACTGCAAGCTGTGCATCCCGAGTCCGTTCCCGATATTCCAGTCTTTCCAGACAGTGACGTTCTTGCGCATAGTACCGTCTCCGGTGCACGGCACGTCACAAAGAATACGGTCAAACTTCACAAACGAGGTCTCCCCCTTGAGCTTGAACTTGGGCAACATTTGACCGTCGTGGTTCGTCACCACAAAGTTTGGCGAGTTCAACCGCTTCACCTGATGCACCAACATGTGCGACCGCTTGTAGTCCGAGTCGTTGGCCATGACGAATCCCTTTGGAATAGCATGCTCGTCGCCGTCCTCGAAGTTGTGCAAGCTCTCAATGAGTTGTGCGGTCTTGGAACCTGGCGCAGCACACATGTCCAAGACGTAGTGGTGTGGCTGGACGTCAAGAACAAGAGGAGGAATCATGGACACGGCTTCCTGTCTAGAAATGTTACCGACCTCGGTCTCAACAACCAAGAAACGCTGGGTCTTCTGGTAATTCTCGTTCTTCTTCATGACTTGCTTAGGCACATTGATCTGCCACCCAAGCTCGTTCGGGTACCACTTGAGCGGCTCAGGCGCCTCAATCTCCGTGGTGGTGGTTCCCACATTGGCGGTCGCCTCCTGCTGTTTCTTCAACTCCTCAATGTCGATGCTAAGCAACGAAGGCAAGTGCTTCTCCTTGAACACCGCGAGAATCTCCTTGGCATGTTTTCTCGATCCGGTGATTCTGAAAGTCAATGGCAACTGCGTCTGGCAGGTGCCGTTGAAAGCGTCCCACTCCTCGGCGGCGATCAAGTCCTGGGCCTTGTAGTAAGTCTCCCACTTGTCGTTCTTCTTCTCAATCTCAACCCAGTTGGTGCGGACGTTGCCACCCTTTCTCTTGCCGAACTTCGGCTTGTTGTGTCTCTTGCCCATGATTAGTACTTGATGTGAGATGCAAGATGCGTTTGAAAATATTTTTCACTAATATTTCGGGGGTTGAGGGACCCCAACGATCAAGCGGTGCACTGGCAAAGCCAGAGTGCTGCAAAAAAGAGGGGTCCCACAATTCTGTTTTTGTTTTGTAGGACTAAAGTTAAAATTCAATTGACGTATCTAATATTCCGGTGTATCAGCTTTGTTTCTAATGAGAATTTTGTCTATTCTGTAGCAATCCAGTTAGGCGGCTGCAGCGCCTTGAGAGCCGCCTAGAAAGCCGCCCACGTACCGCACCAACATGCTGCCTGGAGCCCGCCCGCTTGCCTGCGTGCGCTGAAAAATTGCAATTTCTGAGTCTCCAGGGTCGCTTAGGGGTACCTATTTTTACAATCCAAAGGAGCTAGAAAGTTATGAAAAAAATGGGTGGGCTCTGAAGGAGTGAAAACTTATGATCAATCAATTTTTAAAGCCTCATCTTGTGCTGTGTTGGCCTCATGGTGACGCTAGTGCAACCAAGATCACGTGGGTTGTCAGATGAAGTCCCAGGTGCTGGGGGACGGCTGACTCCCAGCTACTTCGTAGTTCAATGAGTCTCCAATAAACGCCTACGGTGTCTAACAAAACTAACAATCTATAACAAGAACTAAAGGTATTTGGACCTACTTGAAGGGCCCGCTCACAAAGATGGGTCTCAATTGCTGCTCCTGCGCAACATCCTTGGAGAAGCTCGAGTAGCCAAAATCAGGCATTTCGAGCTTCATGTCGAGCCCCGCATCGGTCGGGATCGGGAGGTTTGCTTGCTTGTAGAACGCAGGCGAGTTCATGTGGTATTGGTAGCTGTCAGAGTCGCCGGAAGAGGAAAGAGTCGTGACGGGGGAGATCGCAGAGGTACCGGAGGGGCTCACCAAGTCGAGGTCTGGAGTAGAGGCAGTGGCAGCAATGAAGGAGGCCGGCACGTAAGTGGCACCGACAGTCTGCGCTCTTGCGCCCTTGGCAAACGGTCTCATTCTCAAAGTATTCTTGACCAATCTAAGCTTCTGCAACAATTTGACATCTTCTTTCGAGAGCCGCTTGGCGTTCTCGTAGTACTCCGCGTTGTTCAACTTGTTGTGCTCCACCTTACTGATTTTGCGGCCGTTCGTGACGTAATCCGTTGGTTCGCTCAGCGGCTTCGGGGACTTTTTGACAGAAAACTTTTGGAACAAAGAGCGGTCGTTCTTCTTTGGCTTGATTTTTGGCGAAAGCCTCTCGCTGAGCTCGGGAGCGCTCTGCGGCGAAGTGCGATAGGCCGCGACAGAAAACGGCTGAACTTGGCTCACAGGCTGCACCAAAGGAGGCGTGAATGGCTCTTCCTCGACCAAGTGTAAATCGTTGACTTCCGGGCCGCCAATGTCGATATCAATGGTCGCAGCAGACTCCACTCTCGGCCGGATCTTGGCCTTTTCGTAGCTATTTAACCCACCGACGATCAAACTGAAGAGCACCAAGTAGAACTTGCTCCAAGCCTCCTCCATCTCCTTGTGGAACTCACCGGGGTAGTTCTCGTTCAAGGTCTTCAAGAAGATCTTACCAAAAATGGAGAAGTAAACCTCGTTGTCGTTCACGTTGAGACCGGAAATGCCAAAGATGGTGTTGGAACAGATCCCCTCCGGATTCTCGACATTCAAGTACTGATTCCGTGACAAAAACTTGGCCACACTTGTTTGGCTGCGAAGGCGCTTGCAGACACCCGTCAAGATGTTGCCAAAGTCGATGATCTGGGCGTCTGCAGAGTGCGGAAAGAAGCCCTTGGCGAACGACATTCTGCGGAAAACGTTGTTGTAGAACTGCTTAGTGAAAGAGTAGGCCGACAAGTTCGAGGCACAGCTCTTAGCAGTCTCTGGCGCAGGGTACTCGTCAGCAGCACTGCACTGGGCCACAATGGCTTTCCACGAGTCCGTGACTAACTCGATCTCGGCTTCCGAGAACTCAAGCTTCTTGCGGAGCTTGCGAACCTTCTTGAAAACGACCGAGACGCGGGAGTTTCTTGAGTGCTTTGCAGCCATCTTGCTCACCGCTTCGTCCAACAACTGGCTGGCAGCCAACGTCTTCTTTGGCGAAGGAGAAGAAACTATGCTAGACGGGGCGATGCTCAAAGCGGCAATGCTCTCAGTGCCCACAGAGACGTGATCGGTGCTCTGGTCACTGCTATCAATCCCACTGTCCACGCTGCGACCCGCGCTGCTGTGACCAAAGCTGGAGCTGCTGAAGTTCGGATTCCAGCGGGGCGGAGAATTGTCGAGCCCCACGGGGATGTTGCTGTAGTCGGAATCGCTCTCCTCGCTGTCGTTGTCCTCGTCTCTTTGGTGCTCTGGCGAGTTGCAGGCGGTGTTCCCCTCGAGGGACCGCATGCGGATCGGAGAAAGGTCGATGGGCGAGCTGCGCCGCACAATGTCAGACTGCGGGGTGCCGCCGACGACGGTGGGGCACTCGTCGCGCCACGAGAACTCGGGCAGCTCAAGCACAGAGTCCTCCTCAATCTCAAGGATGTCCGAGAAAATGTTCCCGAGCTTGCGAATCTCGTCCTGGGTGAAGACTCGGGAGATCACGTTCCGGCGCATCTCACTCTGGAGCATGCCGCGATGCATGCTGTGGGGCTGACCAAGATGCATAGAGTTGCGCTTCTCAGTGACAGTGGTTTCCACTTGCCGGCAGAATCTCTGGTAGTCTGGGTCGTTGGCCCGGTACGCCTCGATATCGATGTCCGGGAGAGGCTCAAACGGATTGACGGGGAACTCTTCGTCGATTGGAAAATCAAGCACCAGGACCAGGCTCTCGCTCATGTAGTTGTCGATAAGCGAGAGTGCGTCAAAGGTGGAGCTGGCACACAGCTTGCGAGAGCGCAGCGAATAGATGCTCTTGACTCGTGGCTTTGGCGGCACCTTGAGATGCGACACTCTCTGATGGTCACGCTTGCTCGGCCCCTGGCGCCACGGTTTGAGGGCCGACTTTGGGTGGCTTGTGTGCGACGCGCGGTTCGGGGTCTTGAGGTGGTCGCCCTTGCTGTACGAGGTGTGGCTGTTTGTCGAGAAGAACGCGGGGCTGCCCGCCTGTTTCTTGAATCGTAGCTCGACGGACATGGCTAGCAGGAGTGTGGGCAGACGTTGTGTGGTTTACATTTACTGGCCGCCCCTCTTCCCTATATATTAGCGCTCTCTTGCATACCCTGATACACACTAGCTCGGTGCGATTTACCTGGGCGGCTATTGTCTGCCCGCTTTGGGCGGCACCCGAAACTCGTCCTGCTGCGGCCTGCAGCGATTTGGGCCTAGCGATGGGCGTGCGGGCTGCCCTGGGGACCCGCCCGCAGACAGACAGGGGTCCCGCTGGTTTCACGCTGTTGTCTGGAACCGCGGTTACTGTTTTGGGGGAGCACGGGCCGAACTTTATTTCAGTCAGTTCACTGGTTTGTAGCTCAGTTAGCACCGCGATGAGTAGCTTAATAATAGATTTTCTCTCTTCTTGGATATTATGCTCTCTCCCACAGACAATTGTTGCGTTGCTCGCTTCGAGGCAACAATTGTCTATCAGTCAAGGGTGCTCCTTGGTGTACCCCGTAGACTTTCACGGATCTCCCATCGCCTACCCTAGCGCTGCTGCTAACGCTAGCATGTTGCCCCACAACATTGGCTCGCATCGAGGAGGGGCACTCATAGATAACGCAGCCAGTAAACGAAAACGACGTTCCTCTCATTAGTTTTGTCCACCAGTGTTGTCGCAGTGGCTTCGCCAATGCACTTTGGATCGCCGCTGCTGATCGGCACCATCATCCCTGCTCTGCTTGTGACAGCACCAATGGCCAGTGCCAGGCCGCTGCAACTCTAAACCGAAAGGGAACGCCGTCGTGTGGCGGCGAAGTCTAATAATAGGGCCGCGCGAGATTGTCTGAGACCGAGGGGTGGGTTGTAAATGGCTGTGACTCGGGCTGAGGGAAGCAGTGCATTGGCGAAGCCAATGTGCTGCGACAGCACTTGTTTCGGACAGAACTTGTTACGACACCAGGAGTGTGGCAGTGCACTGCGTTGAGCGGTTGTGCTCAGTGCGGAAGACAGTGAGTAGGAGATGAGGATAAACCCCCCATAGAGCAGAGATTTTTCATGCCCATGCTCCGCTTTGACGCTTTGACGAGCCATTTCCGAGTAGGTTTCGGAAATAGCTTTGTCAGTAAGGGTTGCCAGCAGGCTTGACAGATTGACATTCCCTGCGTGGGACGCTGCACGCAGAGTTCAAAAGGCGCTGATTTGGAAACGATCTCAGGCGTAAGGAGATGAATGCACTGCACACTACGGAACACAGCAAACGCCGTTCTTCAGCAGCAAATTGGCAAGGCCATTGTGATTAACCTCCTTTTCAGTTGGCCACTGCTTTTTCCTGATTCCTCGGAGTTAAGACTCAGGCTTGGGAACAATTCGTGCCGATCAGGTATTATCCTTGACTCTCGCCAAGTGCACCAGATCTCAGCCAAGCCGGATTGTACTGCGATCGCCGCCGGGGCTTTTCCCAGAACCGCATGCGCCAAGCACACCTGCATGCCAACCGAGGACAAGCCAAAAGCGTTACCAATGAGTAATGTATGGTTTTGATAACAACAGTGAGCAACAATGGGTCTATGGAATTCAACGAAATAAAAAACCAAACTTCTCTTTTAGATTTAGAATTTTGCACAAAAGTATTGCCCATTCATTTACTTGCTCCACGTGACCCCCGGTTATGGCTCGTTTTCTGATCTGCGTCTTTCTGCTGATTTCTCATCAGCAAGTGGATGAAGAAACTCGCGGCGTTCCTCGGCGCCTACGTCTCCAGGAGCTATTTCCAGCAGTTTGGACAATGGGGGTATTCGAAACAGTTGATAGACCCCCAAAACTTGACACGAACACTCTCAACCACCAACCTCGCGCTTCTCCTGCTTGTCGTGTGCATCAACTTGTTCAAGATGCTCATCTTCGGATCCCTCACCAAGAAAGAAGTCGAGACGCTTTTCAGAAAGTTCAACTATACCGTGTGGGAGTTTTGCATCTCCTTGCTAGTGGTCAGAATGTTCGAGTCGACCTCGTTCGATGTCTACACCATCAGAAAATTTGCCTTCCTCTTTCTCTGCGTCTGGTTGCTCAAGTTCTTCCATTATCTATGCATCTACAGAGTGACCAACGTCTTTGCAAGCACAAGCGGGAAACTCAAGCCGGAGGAAAAGAGTACAGACGACATCGAACTTCTAGACGAGTATGATGACTTGTCTTCTTACTCATCTTACGAGTTTTCTTCCTACAGTAATCTCTACCTTAAGGAAACCGTGCCGGTGTCTCTCCCAGTGATGTCTGCAAAGAGCTACAACCGAACCAATCCACTCACTCACCTTCGCTTTGCCCTTGGAATTATGCTCATCAACTTCATCGACCTCATTCTTGTTGTCAAGTTCACAAAAGAGGTCAAGAAAAACGGGCCTAACATGTTGTTGGCGCTCTTTGGGTTTGAAATCATTAATTTCTACCCGTTGATCATCTTGACAAGCTTCAGCTATATTTTGAATTATTGGGAATACCGGTCGAACCAGACGTTGTTTAAACAGTTTTTGAAAAGACTCGACCAAAAAGCACAAGGTCTCGACGGTGCTGCTCACATTCAAAAATCGTACCAGACCTTGTGGGTGCAGAAACAGAAAAATTTGATTGCCAAGAAGAAGTCGTTAATGCTCTTCAAATTGTTCATCAACAACTTGAAGTTCTTGAACCAGATCATATTTTCCGTCTACTTCTTGCAGCACTTCACCTTCCCGCTTCATGTCTTGTCCTACTCCTACGTGTCGCTCCGGATCTTGATCATCAAGCTCAGGTTGTTGATCAACATCAAGAAGTTTGAGACGAAGTACAAGCATTTCGATAGTACCCTAACGGAGGTGGAAAGTGTTCCTCGACAGCCTTGTCTAATATGCCGCTCAGAGTTCACTTCTGACTCTCGAGTCAGGCTGATGGTGTGCGAGCACGTCTACCACCACGACTGTCTCATGGGCTGGTTGATGAAGCGGCCGAGCTGTCCTGTTTGTCATTAGCAGCAGCGCATAGAAGTGTATTGGTGAAGTCAATGTGCTGCACAATCGACGCCCGAAAAGCACTTCTGTCACTATACCCTCGTGCTCTGTCAACCGTTTGACATTCGGCAAGACTGTTGTCTCTAAAGAGCACAACCCCTAGTATACCGTTGTTGGTCGGCTGCTCTCAGACTGTCTGAACTATACCTGTTGCTTATTACCGTTGACGACTATCACGCCTGATCTTTGTCGGCGTGTCTCTGAGCCTCTCGCAGTGCTGCAGCACTGCCTCGCTACTTTTTATCTACCTTTTTGTCTACTTGTTTTCATCCTTTTGTTTTACTGCATGGTCCGGATATGATATATAGCTTAATTTATGCCACAAAGAAAACTGTACTGCAGAGCATTGGTGCGGCCAGTGTGCTACGCGGTTCACTGTCTCACTGCAATACACCGCCGTCTCTCGATAACACTCTTCCTCAGGTGTTTGCAAGCAAGTCTTCTGTTAAACTCTAGCAGGACATTGCATGGCTTTATCAGCATATTGCTTCGCAATGTGCTACTAAAGCTTATGCTTCAACTTCCCACTGGCAATAAGCCCGAATCGTCTGGCCGGCACACCCGACATGAAGCAATTGAACCCCTGTACAGCCTCAACCTGGTTGTTGGTGGTAATCCGGTCGCGCCAGTTCGCCTGCACCAACTGCTTGATCGCAAAGATCAGCTGCGGCTCCAAGTGGCCGACATCGTTGTTCAACTGGTCGATGACCGCTTGGTTGAACTGCTCAACATTGTCGATGTTGAACACCTTGTTGATCAAACCACGGGCCACCAACTCCTTGCCCGGAATAGGTTTCGACAAGAGAAGGGCTTCGTTAGTTTTTGACAACCCGAGGCGCTGGAACAACGTAACGGAACTACTCCCCTCGGTAACCAATCCAATGTTGGCAAACGGAAACAAAAAGTACAACTTGTCGTCCTTGGCATAGAGCAAGTCGCTGTGCATGGCGAGCGCAGCACTGAGGCCAATCACCGGCCCGTTGAGCGCACTCACAAGGATCTTAGGGTGGTTCTGGAACACCGTGGTGATCAACGAGTTGTTGGCAAGGAAAGACCGCTTGTACATGTCCGAGACCGCGTCCCGGTCGTTCGGGTCGATGTTGCCCGTGGTGGCCGCGTACTCGACGTCGGCTCCGGCCGAGAAAAAGCGGCCGGTGCTGGCAAGTAAGGTGACAACGGTGTTGGGCTCCTTCTCGGCACGAAGGAGCAACTTCTGGAGCAAATGGTAGTGGGGATAAGCGAACGAGTTGAACTTCTTAGGACGGTTGAATGTGATCACCGCGACCTTGCCATGGACAGAATAGGCAAAGTCGTTTTCGAATTTTTTATAATCGATTGAACCGTCAGACATTGTTGTGTTGGACAGTGTGTGTGAATTGGTGCGAAAAAGTCGAAGAGAAAGCGGTTTGGATCTAATGTGGTGAAGCTTTGGCTCATGCTTAGGCTGCGTCTGGCAGGCATACCCGATCGCAACCCTGTCGATGTGGGGGAGTCAGGATCGAGGCGGTTAAGCCTGATGGGGCATTAAGTCCGGAAACAGTGGGGGGAAAAGAACTCTGGGCGAATGCCGAAATTCAAGATTTGGAAAGTCGGAGTTGCCCAAAAACGGTTTTTCTCAGTTTATTGACTCAATCGTTAGGCGCAGAAAAACACACTCGGGGTAGATACTGATGTGTCTCATTGAGCTGCCCACCGTCGGCCGCCCCGCATCTGATTCGAGATGTCACATGACAACGCATGTGCCAAACAACAGGAACCCATCTACAGAGATGTCTCCTAAACATGTATTATTTCCATTTAAACCTATGTTTCCCTTACATCAAAAGCACATTGGCGAAACTTGTTGCTATCGCGGTGTGATGCTCGCAGCACATTGGCTTCGCCAATGCACTGCTACTATAACTTGTGCTTGAGTTGTTTCGCCCTCAACAGCTTGAATCTCGCCTGCGGCATCCCGCGCTCAAACCGGTCCTGCCCCAACTCCACCTCCACCAGGTTCGTCTCGCGCAACTGTTTGATGTAGTTCGCCTGCACCAACTGCTTGATTCCGGTGATAGACTCCGGCACGAGGTGGTCCACCAGCTGCGCCAAGTCCTTCTCGACCTGCTTGTTGAACTCGTCGGTCAGGTCGATGTTGTACACTTTGTTGAAGAAGCCCACCTTGCTCAAGTCTTCGCCGTAAATGGGCTTTGACAAGAGCAATGCCTCATTCGCCTTCGAGAGACCAAATCGGTGGAACAATGTGGTGGCAGTGGCTCCCTCGGTGACGAGGCCCAAGTTGGCGAACGGCACGAGGAAGAACAACTTCTCGGTGCGGGCATAGACGAGGTCGCAAAGCCCCACGAGAGCAGCCGTTAGGCCAATCACAGGCCCATTCAATGCGGCAACAAGGATCTTTTTATGGTTGTAAGCCGTCTTGGTGAGGAACAAGTTGTTCAGCATAAAGTTCTGCTTCCACAAGTTGCGTGCCTCTCTTGCAGTCTTAGACTCCTTAAAGAAGTCATCGTTCCGCTCAGGATCGGCGCCTGCCAGAAAGTACTTTCCGGAACTCTCAAGTAATGTTGCGATGGTGCCGGGCTCTGCGTCTGCTTTTTCAAGGAGCTCCGCAATGTACTGGTAGTGTGCGAACGACAAGGCGTTGTACTTCTGAGGGTAGTGGAGTTGGATAACTGCGATCTTGCCGCGGACATCGTACGAGATGTCGTCTTCGACGCGGAACAGTGGGGCCATCTTTCGGTTGCTTGCTTCTTCAAATCACTTGCTAGTAATGATTTTGCCGTGGCTTGGTTGCGGCGTCAATGTCTACTCAGACCCTATCTGGTGAATATGCAGTCGCGGATCGCTGACGATCAAGGCAGTGACAATCAATGTATGTCGAAGCAGAGACGCTCAACGGCTGACCAATTGTTAGTCAGTTGTGAAACTAGTCAGTTGTGAGACTAATGGTCGTTGACGATTTTCGTGAAAACCTCCAAGCTCGAAATAGGGAAACTTTGGAATGGCACAGGCACCGTCCCACCTTTATTCCTGCTTACCCCACGGGACATGCGCAACTCGGCTCTAACCTCTGTTTCGGAACGCCAAGCGAAACCCCAAACGAAGCGGGCAGCTGCCGCCCGCAGCCGCTCAGGGCATGCATGTGATGTGCACGTGCAAAACACAACCCCCAGTTTGTTTTTCAGTCACAGTGCATGGCGGGCGGCCACCATCTGCGTCACGTGCCCATCTCATCTTTTTTCATCTATATACTAGACCCCAATTTTCAGTACTCTCTCTTACTCTTTACAACAACCAAAATGAAGTACGTCTCTACCGAACAGACTCTCGATGTCCCAGCCGGCGTCTCCGTGAAGATCGTCTCCCGTTTCATCACCGTCACCGGGCCAAGAGGTACCTTGACCAAGGACCTCACCCACTTGGACGTCTCTTTCGCCAAGGTCTCGGACAAGCTCATCAAGATCGTTGTCCACAACGGAGACAGAAAGCACGTTGCTGCTCTCAGAACCGTGAAGTCCTTGATCTCTAACTTGATCACCGGTGTCACCAAGGGATACCTCTACAAGATGAGATACGTCTACGCGCATTTCCCAATCAACGTCAACATCATTGAGAAGGAGGGCTCGAGCTACGTTGAGATCAGAAACTTCTTGGGTGAGAAGTTGGTCAGACTCATCAAGATCCGTGAGGGTGTCACTGTTGAGGTCTCGACCACCCAGAAGGACGAGCTCGTTTTGAGCGGTAACTCTGTCGAGGACGTCTCGCAGACCGCCGCCGACGTCCAGCAGGCTTGTGCCGTCAGAAACAAGGATATCAGAAAGTTCCTCGATGGTATCTACGTCTCTGAGAAGACTGTCATCGACGCTGAGGCTTAAATAGTTTAGTTAGCGTGTTTATGTGGAGTGGTAGTAGTGTCAGCGCAAGAGAATCATTACTGGCTCAGTCAATGCAGAGCCGCCTATGATTACTCGCTCTTCCCTATTAAAAGTCTTATCAAGCCCCGGTAGTTTTAAACGCTGGCCTTGGATTCGACTGCGATGCCTGTAATATAATGATAAGTTAGGTTTCGTAAAGAATTCAAGGAAAGCACTCGCAACGTCGAGTGACAGCGAGACGATGTGTCTTAAGCTCTGATACGTTTCAGTGAGCTCGAATAATTGTCACAGTAGTCTTGACTACGCCTTACTTCTTTTCACGAGAACAATCCGAACACTGTTGTGTCAGCTGGGTGGCTGACAGAGTGGTGCTTGACTTTTTCTCATGAGTTTTTGTTGTACTATAAACTGCATGCACCTTTCCCCTGCAGTTTGGGACCATTGGCCCAGCTTCACATGACCACTGAGACACTTGCCGACAGCCAGCCGCGCCATAGAGCAGTACACTGAGAAATTCACAGAACCACAATCATTCTAAGGGTGCTAGAATTGTTTTTCGTGTTTTCTGCTTTGCCGTAGCGTTTCTACAAAATGAAAATCGTACCCCCTGAGCGACCCTACACTCTCAGGAATTGCAACCAACGAACCTTGGCCCTACTAATGAGACAACACTCATGTCTCTCCATACTGCTCTTCGCTCTTCCTTCTTGCATCGATCATTCTACTTGGCTCTTTCTACTTCAACTTCTCTACTCTGATCTTTCTTTCTTTCTTTCTTTACTACTCGCCGAGCCCTTTATGTTTGTCTAATAAGTTCTAACCAGGCACCTTGAATCCCAACCGCGCGCCCTCTTTATACACCCGATCCAACTCAGTTTTGAACTTGTTTTCCTGAACGAGCTCCACAAACCTGTCGTACAAGTAAAGAGCGCTCCGTGCATCCTCAATCGAATCATGGTTGCCCGTCTGCACAATCTTCCCGCAGACCATATAGGTCAAGAACTTCAATCCCAATTTCCGCTTTATATCTTTTTTGTGGTAGAGATCTAAAGTGTCACGCAGCTGGTACGACGGCACCTGGATGTTGATTGCGCGGAAGTCGTTGTTCAACCCGTGGCCCACAAAGATTACCCCCAACTGTAGAAGGAGCCAGAGCTTGCGATAAACCACTTCGAGATAAGTAAGGGCTTTGTCAGAGGAGTACGGGTCCAAGTCGCCCTTCTCGATTCCGGAGAATGACGTGATGTAGTCCTCCACCTTCTCATCTATCACCACATAGTCGTCAATGAATGCCACTCCCTTCTTGGCACCTTCTCCCCTTAACACAGAGACCCGGGCAAGAGACTGCCGCTTCGGCTTCAAAAGATGCTTTGTCCCATCAGAACGGATCTCGAACTTGTCAGCCTCAAGCACAACAAACTCGGCGTCTAACGCGACTAGCGTCCCGGCACCGGGAGCTTCTTCCTTGGTAAGAAGTTCATACTCGATCTTCTTGCCCTCCCGCGTGCCATAGGCAAAATAGTCCCGGTACAATATCTCGGTGTCGAGCCTAGTTTTGTCCACCTTCAAGTTGAATGTGCCTAGGGCCTCACTAGACTGGTACATCGCAATCAATGGTTTTTTCCACCAATAAGAAAGGTTAAAAACCTCAGCTTCAGAGACTGGTATGATCAAAAAGTCGTTGAACAAATACCACTGATGCACCGCGCCATTTTTGACCTTGACAAACGTCACAAGGTGGTTGTCCTGCGCCTGGCTGCGCAGCTCGCTCGCAATCTCACAGACGTAGCCCACAAGCTCGTATTTCACAATCTCATTGCTCAGCTTCTTCTTGCTTGCCAGGGGGGCCTTCAACAACTTGAAGTCTTCCTCAAGGTTCCGCTCCAGCTTCTGCTTCGTATTAAAGTCTGCATGATTGAGCTTCAAAATCGGCCTCTGCGACGCATTGCTGAGCTTCGCATAGAACTCGTCCACCAACCACTCAACGTGGCGCCCCGGCCGGTCTCTATCTTTAACCTGAGCCTCCAGCTTTTTGCGAATCGCCTCGTGGTCTTGCTCCAAGTCCAAGTTCAACAAGAGTAAATGCGGAAGCTTTCTGACTGTCTTGGTAATCTCCATGGTGTGATATTTAAGACATCGAGCGCACCAGTTTTGCACGGGAAGGCTGAGGTTGTTGTTCATGGCAGCATCTATGTACGGGAGAATCGTCTGGTTGTAAAGATACAGCGAGTTTTGGAAGTCTGCGTAGCTTCCGAACTTGTTCGCAGGCTTGCTCTTGTATCCCGGAGAAGCAGCATACATGCCCTTTGGTAATGTGGTTGCTTGCTGTAGCGGGCTGCTAGCGCTTGCACTTTCGATACATTTCACGTCCAAGCTGTACACGGTGGAGATCTTCTTCTCGACGGCAGTGCACAGTGCGCTTTTTGTCTCCGTCTCAATGACAATCCCCGCGATCTTGTCGAGACTGCTGGGCTGCAACCTCTGAAAGTCCAACCGGACATTGTTCTGCTTCAAGTTGTTGACATAGATTAGGCGGCGCTCGTCGAAGCTGAGCTGTTCCAAGAAGAAGCGGTTAAACCGGTGGATCATCGATTTGAGTTTGTCATAGTGGTCGTCGTCTTCAACCGGCTGGAGCTTTGGATTGTAGACTTGCGGCTCCGTATCCAACAACCCCAACTCTTTTGCCTCCTGGTTGGAACAGAGCGCGCTCTGAAAGTTTGTTGTACGACAGTTCTTGCCCTTTGAGTTGGCAATCATGTCAAACAAGTAGCCGAGTTCGGTGAGAATCGACTTACCCACCTTGAGATCAGCGTTTGGCGAGAACTTCGGGTTCTGCAAGACTTGGACCTTTTTGGGCCGGGAATCGCTCTCGTCATATATAAACGGATCGTAGACTAGGGAGTCTGTAACCCAAGCATAAAATTCCGTGGCAAACCGGTAGAGCATGAGCAAACTGTTGCAGTAGCTGTTCTCGATATCGATCTCGAGTCCCGAGAACTTCTTCTTCAGCCGGTTGTAAAACTTGAAGTTGAAGTCCTCAATGCCAAACTTCGAGTACAAGATGTGAAGCTTTGAGAAAGCGGGTGGGATCTTCAAAGGAGCTCCGGGTGTCGGCTTGTAATCAAAAATTTGCGAGAATTTCCCGCTCTTCAAGAGAGTATTTATTTTGTGCTCGCTGCTGGTTTTTGGCTCCTCCTCGTCTTCGCTGCTGGACTCTGATTCCGAATGATCCTTATTCTTCTCACTGATGAAACTCGGGATATCCTTGTTTGTGGCCAGCTTCGAATCGAGACTGTACCACTGATGGTACTGGTTGCGCGGGCCGTACTTGTACTTGTTGTACTCGGCGACGCCATAGTCTGCATAGCGCGTGCGTTCCCGCAGAAAGCGGTACAGCAAATTTCCATACTTCGTTGAGATGGCAGACTTCAGAATTTCTTTAGGCACTTTCCGCGGTAAAGTACCCACCTTGAACTTTATATCAATGGGCCAATTGCTGAGCAACGCGTCATCATAGTAGGGCATGCCAATCTTGTTGAGAGGCGTCGAGAAGTCATCAATGTCGATTGTTGAAGAAGGGTTGTATTCTGTCCCCACCGGATACTCAACTGGAAGCGAGGAGCTGCTGAAGTGAGCGCCCGAATCCGCACTCCAGAGGTACATGTTCAGTAGGCTGTCGACAAACGCCAAGTACTCGCCACTGCTACTTAGTTGCATGTCCACGAGCTTGTTAGGCGTCTGGTTGTAGAACAGCGATTCGCCCGGAAGCAAGCTCACCTGGTGGATCTTGAAGTTGTTGATGTTGTACAAGTCGACAAACTGTAGTTGCCCGCCCGAGGAACACACAAAGCACATGTTTGGGAGTTTTGGATGAAGAGCCAAAAAAGAAGCAGTGGCGGGAAACAGAAGTGGCGGCATCGGTTTCAAGTAACGGAGGTCAAAGACATTCACCATTGGGTCCGCCGCGGGCATGCCAAAGTTGAGGCGTTTCGAGAGACCAGCAGTGACCACGGTGTTGCTCTGTATGTCAATCTGGGAGAACCCGCACTGGTGTGCTTGGAAATTCTTGGTTATGGAGTAGCCAGAGGTGGAGTCAAGGATGTCCAACGTCCCGTTCGCGTTGGCTATCACCAACTGCTTGCCGCTGGCCTTCATTATGGAGGCCCGGGGCTTATACGCGATTGTCGAGTTCACTTTCAACTTGTTCAAATCAAAATCGACCAACCTCCCGCCCACCTCTGTAGCAACAATAACATTGTTCAAGCTTGTCGGACTGTAGCACATGGCGCGGCTGTCCGCGGTGCGGAGCGGGACACAGAACCGAGGAAGGCCACGGTTTGATGTGAGTTTGAGCGTCTCATTTCCTAGAGAAAGCACTCCCCGAGGGTGGCTCAAAATCTGTCTGATCGGGGACTTGTCGGCTCCTCTAAATGAGGTGTACTTGGTGAGGGACGCATCACTATAACTGCACACGCGCCCCTCGCGGTCGCCGACCCAGAGCAAGTCCGCGGAGTCGCTGAACACCACGCTCAGCACTGCCCCGTCGGCGAGCCGCGCGTGCCGCGATGATACCTCCTGGAATCCTTCCATAGTGTTGGCATGAGCTATTCTTGGGGCTTAATGGGTTGGAGTGCTATCGCGAAACCTGCATGTTTGGTTCGGTGGCACGTGACACGGGGTCGTGGGCTGGCATGGGCGAGTGGGCCAGGCGGCAGGCCAGGCGGCAGGCAAAAAACCATGGGCGGTAGTCTCCGCCTGTCTCCGGCTGCCGCCCATGGTTGCGGGCTTAGATTTTTCCAGAACCTGGGGGCGGAAGCAGTGCATATAAAGCATTGAGCACTGCAATTTAAACACTGCATTTTGAACTCTGCACTTCTGAGCATTGAATAGCTAAGCATTGTTTTTCTAGCAACACCTTTTTCTCAACTCTAAACAAACATGGTGGTCAACAATCCAAACAACTGGCACTGGGTCGACAAGAACTGCATCGACTGGACCAAGAAGTACTTCAACGAGAAGCTTCCGGGGACCGTTGGAGAAACAGACACCCAGCGCGCGGAGATCGACGAGGTGAAGTCCGTGGAGGGCGACGTCGAGGTGTGCCAGCGGAAGGGGAAGGTCATTTCGTTGTTCGACCTCAAGCTTGTCTTTGGCTTCAAAGGGTTTGTCACGGATGCTGGCGAGAAGTTGGAGACAAGCGGTTCGATCACCGTCCCGGAGTTGGCGTACGACACCGAGGAGGACGAGTTGCAGTTCAACATCAGCATTGCCAACGACAACTCCAAGACGGAGGCCATCAAGAGTGTGATTCGTTCGAAGTTGGAGCCTCAGTTGCGCAAGAAGCTTGCTCTTTTCGGCAAGGACCTCATTAGTACCCATGGGAACGATATCCAGTTGCCAGAGGACCAGGTGAAGTCCCAGTACACTTTGTCTAACCAGAAAGCGAAGGAGCAAGAACAGAAAGCCAAGCCGGCGGCCAGGGAGTCCACTGCCAGCACTTCCACCGCCAAGTCTTCTTCCAACACCCCAAAGTACAACACCTCCTCGCTCCACTTGACGTCGTCGTTCACTACTACTGCCGAGCAGCTCTACATCACGTTGCTCGACCGCGACCGGGTTGGCGCCTGGACCAGATCGATGCCTGTGGTCGAGGGGAACAAGTACGTCTTGTTCAATGGCAATATTGAGCAAGAGATCTTGGAGAAGGAAGAGGGTAAGCGCATTGTGATGTCGTGGCGGTTGCGCGACTGGAAGGAGGGCCACTTTGCGAAGTTGGACATCAAATTGAACCAGTCGGACTCCGAGACGATTGCCGAGGTGTTGTTCACGGGAATCCCGATTGGCGAGGAGGAGAAGGTGGAGAACAACTTCAATGAGTATTATTTTAAGTCGATCAAGCTTACGTTTGGGTTTGGCATTGTTCTTTGAGCAGTGCATTGTCAAAGACAGAGCGCTGTGATTGTAGCAACGCTCCGCCAGTGTGCTGCGGTGTTGCGGTGCTGCTTTGACTCAACAGTTGTGGAGCCAGGGTGCTTTACTTTCTGTGTTTTGCAGTGCCCTGCTGCTGCCCCCTGGTATAAAGAGAATATTCATAGTAAAACGATTAAACGTGTGCTTTTAACTCATGTGTAATATGCGGTGATTATATATGCTGGGTAATTAATCTATTAACTGTCTCGTAATCGTTGAGACCCTTGAGGAGCTGCTTCGCTCGGGCGTTCCTGTAGTACAGCTGGAGTTGGGAGCCGACAATCTCCAAGGGAACTTTTTGTTTTCCTTTCTTATGAAATCTCACTTGTGGCAACGCAATCTGTAAAAATATAAAGGGCGTCGAGCACCGCTCAAAGAAGTTGATTGCATCATCTGTCAAGCTGCTGTTCAGTGCTAACACCATGAACGACCGGTTCTTGTTCACGCTGCTGACACGGTCGGTGTGGATGCCCGACAACTCACGCAAAAGCTTGCCCTTGATCTTGCTCAGCGAGGTCTTGCACTGGACAATGAGGTCGACCTGCAACCACTTGTCTATTCCTTTGGAAAGCAACAGTCTGCCTGACTTGGACTGCTTGCTGGGCAGAGCAGGCAGCGAATGATCGGGTTCATCAATTTGTTCTTGATACTGCTTCAAATCCCACTTTGCTAAGATGTCAACCCCCTGGTCATATGACCCCCCGTTCAAGTAAATATCTGGTTCCCCAATGCCAAGGTACTTCTGTAAAATGCTCTTTGTCTCTAGCTCGAAGAGTGTCCCCCGGAAAGTGGCCGACTCCATCGACACCTCGTTTTTGACGGCGTGGTCTAAGTATTCAGAAGCATTATTGAACTTCGGGACAGATCTAGTAGAGAAAAGTTGTGGCGTCTTGCAATGTCTCGGGAAGGTTCCCCGACAAAATAGGTGTAACTGGGGCACTTTGCCCACTGCGTGCATGTTGCATTGGACTGAAAGATCGTAGCTGTTTAATTTTCATGCATGCGCTCCACAACGTACCCTGCGAGCGCCACACGCTAGAGACCTTACTACTTGAAATTGGAATTTTACATTCTCAAAGTATGTTTTAATTAAACATTTTTTGCAGCCCTTTGGCGTTCTGTTTCTGGCTTATCCCGACTCGCTCCGGCTGACGACTTCGTGTGCTGGAAAGTGCACATCGGGTTCCTCAAGTAAACTAGCATTGACAAAGTTCTGCAAGATGTCCTCATCTACCGCCCTATCACTAAGTTCCAGCATCAAAAACAGGCCATACTGATGCGGCACATGATGGTCTATACCGTTCTTCTTGAACCGAGTAAGTATTTTTCTTTTCAATCTGCCATACGCTTTTCCCGCTGGAGTGCTTTTGAACTCGTTCTTCCTCTGGTGCGCCATCGCCTCCCACTCTCCAGGGGCCTTGTCAAACTCAATGGCTTCGGCCACAGTGGATGGCCCGTGTCTATAGCTTAGCACAGCACAAACGGGTTTTGCCCCTCCAAACCAAAATTCAAAGAAAGATGACAAGAGCCACTTCTTCTTTGGGACCATGAATAGACCAAAGGTGTGTAACTTGCTCACTATCAACAAAAGCGGGCCCTCGTCAGAAGGCTGCGGGTTGTCAAAATTGTAGCAAAGTAGATGCTCAATGTAAGGGCTGTCGTCTGGGTTTTGCCAGTCTCTCATGAAACTTGATTGTCGGTATACAGTCAGAGAAACCTCTGGTGAGCGTATGAGATGCAGATGGGCCTTCTTTAGTGCAGCATTGATAGGAAACCTTCACAAAGGAACTATGAACGGAACTTACCGGTAGGCTGCTGGGTTTGGCCCAAAATTTAGTAACCTACTCTTTCAAATTCAGACTCCTCCTATTAATAAAGGAAGTTGCTTTGCTTTCTTGTGGTCTTGGATTCACACCACTGTCCGCTCCAACTCTGCCGCTAGCCAGAATGCTGTCCTAGAACAAGCACTCTGTCTATTCTAAATACTCCTAAGGGGCCCTCCGTATTAAACCAAGTAACTGATTGCGCGACAGATGATGTCACTACGCTAAACTAACTGGAACTTCGTAACATTAATAACTAGCAAGTGAAAGGCACTCGAGGCGCTTTCACCTAAAACCGCTGTGCGCCGGCTAAGTGAACACCTTGACAACATTCTCCTCAAGATACGTCTTCTCAGCAGCCGGCTGAGTTGGCACGCCAAACGCCAACTGGGCCACAACCTTCCAGGTCTCTGGCACCTTCCCCTTCACGTGTCCCTCAACCAACGGGTTGAAGTGCTGCAAGTTGGCACCCAAGCCCAACGCGGAAAGAGCCTTCCAGAGAGCAATCTCGGCCGACCCGTTGGAGTGGGAGGCCCAGTGTGGGAAGTAGTCCTTGTACGATGGGAAGGTCTCGGAGATCTTGTCGATAGTCCCCTGGTCGTCGAAGAACACAACAGTACCATAGGCAGTGTCGCGGTTGGCCTTTGGTCTGCCGGCGTATGGCTGGTCCTTAATTGGCTCGTAGACCGCGTCCCACAACTTCTTGGAGGCGTCGCCGTAGAACACCGCGGCGCGCACGTTCTGGATGTTGAACGAGGTTGGGGTCTCCTTGACGAGGAACTGGGCGAGCTCGGTGATCTGCTCCTCTGAGACGCCGCTTGGGAGCTCTGGCTTTAAGTTGTAGATCGTTCTTCTTCCGGTGGTGAGCTCCTTGAGGGCTTCGACTTTCTGGGTGGCGGAGAGACTAGACATTTTGAATACTTTAGATAAGATAGACATGCCACGGCTTGGTGCGAAATTCACCAGTTTATATACTGTAGATGCACGCCAGATGCATGGGGTGGTTGCACTGCCAGCCGCCCGCATTGGGCGAGCTAAACTCCGCCGCAGCGCGCATTGACTAAGTTTTACTAAGAGTCTGTCAGACAGATCTGCCGCTACTGACTAATGGAGAGCCACATTTGCGTCATCTGGTGTTAGGAGCGTAAGGCTGACAAGTTTGCTAGCTTGATCGGGAAATGCACAATTGTTTGATGAGGGAATTAATAATAGCTAGGAAGCGGCATTTGGCATTTGGTTAGCAAATATCTGCCACGCACACACTTTTCACACACTTTTCCTACAACCCGCGCGCCCTTATCTGTCAGATCGTGCCGAAAAAGTGTCGAAATAGTGTCGAGATTCGGAGCTTGTAAACAAATCGAGCCGGAATTTCTTAGTCAGAGAAATTGTGTGTTTGTAAAAATCTGGGGGAGTTTTGCTTCTTGTTCTTATCAGGTAGTTGCTCGTTGTCGCCAAGTTCAGCGCCTTCCAGAAGCATACTAAGTACCTAGCACTGGCAGGTAACGGCGCTCGGCAGTACGGCAACCACACGTGGCAGAACCTCTCCTCAGAACCTTCATTCCCCTTATTACTGCTACAAATGACCAATATGTGCTAGCATGATGTATTAGTTAACTATGTGGGTTGTCGGCAGTCGATGATGGCCCACAGGCCAAAGCTGTGCAAACAGGCACAACTTCCTGGCTAGCAATTGCAAGTAAGAAGCAGCCGGGAGTAGGCCACTGTCAGGTATGGCGTGTAGTGCAATTCTGCGGTGTCCGGGGAGGCCTGATCGTAGCTATTGCATATTGACTATTGCAAAGGCTGCACGGTGCATCAGCCACAGTGCTGCTGGCTTCAATTACAGTACTTTAGCTCCAGTATGCCGCAGCACATTGGCATCTCGAATGCACTGCTAGCACTTCTAGCACTGCTAGCTTAAGCACTCAACTTATTCCCCTCCCCCTGGAACCCCGCAGATCCTCCCTCGACCGGCGCGCTCGTCATTGGGAGCACACTCCCAGCGGCAAGCTGTGTTCTCAACGGCGCCATGTCGACCTCCCGGTAAAACGCAAACTGCGGCGGGATCATGCTTAGCACGGGCTCGAGCTTGGCCTCGATGAATGGCACCACTTTCTTGGTTGGCGGCAAGATCATAGGGTCGAGATAGCCGTATGACAAGCCGTAGCCAGCGGCGATGGCAAAAAGGTGGCCCCAGAACGAGCTGCCCGACACCAAGAGCCAGACGACGATCAACGCGGCAAACGGCAAGTACAACACTGGCACACTGAAGTTCAGGTTGATGCGGAACACGGGCAGCTGGAGGTGCAGCTGGTAGCAGATCCAGACGTACAACGTGAAGATCCAGCCGCTGGCGCCAAGCACCACCTCGTCACTGTAGAGCACTATGCCAAAAACACAGTAGGGGATAGCTGCGACAAGCGCCGTCACGTTGAGCACGATCCCGGTGTACACCGTGCCGTGGTACTGCTCGAATCTGGCAAGTGGGCTGTAGATACTGGCAATATTCACAAGCAAGTGGAGCAACGACGTGTGGCCCAACGGGTAGTTTGTGAGTTTGTTCATGTTGAGGCTGAAGAGCGCGCTGGGGGTGAGCCCGATGGCCGCGTTGAGGCTGGTGACCTTGGCGATCAAAAACATCACCACCAAGAAGAAACAGAGGCCACTGGTGAGGCCCGGGTACTTCCCCCCATTGCCACTGGGGAATATTTTCTTGAGAGCTTCGGTGGCGCCTGCAAAGTTTTCCATTCTGTTAGATCACTAGTTGGCACAACGTTCAACAGTGGATGATGGATGACGGATGATATGTATATTGATTTGGTGAAAAAACGCAGTTGCCCGTGGGCTAACGCGTGGGCGGCCGCAGGGCGGGGGGCCCAGCCGGAGCAGTCGGAGGTCGCCAGGCAGAGGTGTGCACATATTTGGATTTTGTAATATATATATTTCAGTCCAAGTAAAAAGAGCTCAGAACTATGAATGTGTTTTGGAATACAGAAAATCAATGCTTCTTGTGTGTCGATGCATATTGTGTCTGCTGATGGTACGCTTACTCTTAACTGCACCTGCCTCTCGGCAGTGCATGAGATGGGACTGCCAATGGTCAAATTGTCCAACCCCGCTACGTCTGCTCACCTAAGTCACTGAATTATTTCTAATATCTCCTGTCTATGCATGCTGGAATTTTTGAACCTCGGGGGAACAGAAACTTCACACAGCGCATTGGCTATAGAGTTCGGTGTCTACTGCAGCACAGGGACTCCACCAGTGCACCGCAGCACACTCACTCCTGCTTTAAGTACGTCTCAATCGCCTCGATCTCCCCCTTCTGGAACTCCTCCACCTTGCCCTGCCACTTCTTCTTCCCGCCGCCTCGCAAAGTCTGCACCTTCGCCTTCAACCCCGCCGCGACTTCGTCCACCTTCTCCTGAGCCCCGCCAAAGATCAACACCGCGCCTTCCTCGCGCAAAGCACCGGCCACCAACACAACCGTCTTCCTCAACGAGTCTAAGTCCTTGCCGTAGTGGCTGTTAATCCCACTGAAGATTAACTGAAGGTATGGGAGCCCCTTGTCGGCAAGGTGTCTGTAAACCGTGGTATGACCATCATCATTGTCCACCTCGGCAATGATGTCCTTCCCTTGGTACGCGGCAAGCTCCTCCGACAAGCCCTTTGCAGTCTTGTTCGCCTTCCGGAGCTGCTTGTCGAGAATGTCCACCTTCGTCGTGATCTCTTCAGTCTGACAACTCAAGGACGCATTGAGCGACTTCAAGATCACATGCGACGCCTTGGCGTACTTCGCCACTCGCTCGCCGCAAATGAAGTGCAACCGCGAGTTGGTCCCGCGCACCGGGCTCTGGTGCAAGAGCAACACCAGGGTGATCTGGCCAGTCAGGCTCAAATGAGTGCCGCAGCACGTGTTCAGATCGATGTCGCCGATGTGGATCACACGCAACACGCCCTTGTCCAAATCATAGTCCGTCGGAATCTTATTGGTTTTGACGTCTTTGTGGCTGTCGGGCTCCTCCACTGTGATTGGAACGTTTTCAAGGATCTTTGCAGTCACCTCGTTTTGGATCTTGGAGATCTCGTCAAACTCCTCCTCCTCAAGCGCCCTTGGGATCTCAAGGTAGTTGATCAACTCCCCCAAATTCTCGCCCGTGCCCATCTTCCATGACAACGTAGGGAGCTCGTACTTGTCGAGAATCGCAGAGAGAAGGTGCTGCCCCGTGTGCTGCTGCATGTAGTCGAACCGTCTGTCCCAGTCAAAGCGCAACTGCACAGGAGTGCCCACCTCGATTGGCAGCTTCGTTTTGTGTTTGGCCAAAAGCCCGTCTCTTCTGACATGAGAGATCGGATAAAACACCGAGCTGTTCAAATCCTGAATCGTGCCCCGGTCAGAGTGCTGCCCGCCGCCCTCCGGAAACAACACAGTGTCTTCAGTCTCAATCTCATAATAAGGCGACGAATCGGCCAAAGACAAGTCCTCCACTCCCTTCGTCAAAGACTTCGCCTTCTTCTTGTTCTTTGCCGGTGGTTCTGGAGTCTTTTCCACACAGCTCACCACTACAGTCTTGAGCGTCTTAAGATAAGAGTCCTTCTGACACGCCAATGCCCCGACGATGGTAGAAGTGGCAGTTGTCATGATAGCTTTGTCTATTGCTCAATATAGACTGTTATATCGTGTTATCCCAATG
Organism: Saccharomycopsis fodiens; assembly: GCA_002564235.1. Taxonomy (NCBI): domain Eukaryota; kingdom Fungi; phylum Ascomycota; class Saccharomycetes; order Ascoideales; family Saccharomycopsidaceae; genus Saccharomycopsis; species Saccharomycopsis fodiens. The sequence continues at coordinate 1,451,338 of JNFV01000005.1, read as the reverse complement.
CTCTATTTATACACTGGTATGACAGATTGTGTGACAAAAGAGGCATGCGCGGACTACCGATAACTCCGCGGGTGACTAACCTGCATGCAGAGTGAGGGGATTGGAACGTTTTAGAATATTCCCAAAATCGACCGATTTTGTTATCTAGAACACATAATGCATAGACTAAAATCCCGAGCTCAATGAGTCATGAACCTTAGTTGTAACAATTGTGACTGAGGCGGTTGTGACGACGTTTACAGCTCATATTAATGGTATTTCTCCTATATAAAATCAACAAACCACAATTCTTATACAAGACGTTACAGTGGCCGAGTGGTTAAGGCGATGCCCTGCTATAGCTTAGAACTAAGTTAGGCATTGTGTTTTGCATGCGCAGGTTCGAATCCTGTCTGTGACGCCATTTTTTTTGCCAGCCAAACGTTGGCAAGGCCCATTCACTGCTCAAGCTCCCCAAGCTTTAAAAAATTGTCTATTCTATCAACAAACAAGCCAACACTTTGTTGGCAATCCTTGTTTTTTCTTACTTTTCTCCGCCTTGGTTGTGTAAGCTCCCTCCGGTTAGACACCCCCGATTCCGCTTTGGGGGTACTTGTAAATACATCTCATCGAGAGATTCGAGAGAAGCAGACGCTCGCACAAGCATCTGAACACTGATGGGCGTCGCCGGGTTGTGGGAAGCAATTGCTTCTGGCTTCGATGAACGACAGCCGTTTGATGTGTTTGTGTCTAAGTTCTTGGAGAAAGAAAAAAGGCCGCTTCGCGTGGCCATAGACGGCTACGGCTGGCTTTTCGAGATCATGACCAACTCCACGGTGCACCTGGCGCAGCAGGAGTTGCTGGACCTCTATGTCAGCAACTTCATGAGCCGGGTGAAGTACATGTTGAAGCTCAACGTTAGTTTTGTCATCGTCTTCGACGGTCGCTTCAAGCCTGCGTTCAAGAACACCGGCCAGGCGTACACCAGCTGCAATTATACCGATCAGCAGCGCAGCGTGCTCCGCATGATGCACCAGAATCCACAGCTCTCACTAGCCGAGGAGGGCGGTAGCGACTCCGATATTGGAAAAGCATTGAAGCTGATTAGAGAGGTTTTGCGCCGTTGGAACATTGCGTATGTGGATGGTGCCTCGGAGGGGGAGGCCGAGTGTGCGTTGCTCCAGCGGTTGGGCGTCGTGGACTATGTGATGAGCAACGACGGGGACTGCATTATCTTTGGGGCCACCAGAATACTAAGAAACTTCTCCAAGCTTATAGAGGACCGGCCGGCAAGCAATAGTAAGGGCCTCCATGCAGAGGACTCCCGCTGGGTGACTCCGATCCACATGGAGAGAGTCGAAAGAGTAACCGGTATCAACCAATGGCGCGCCCTTCTTTTCGCGTTGCTCAATGGCAGCGATTACGGCCTGGGAATCAAGCAGCTTGGAGCGAAACGGTCGTTGGCCGTTGCCCTCATTGGCTCGGACAAGCAGCCCGAGAAGATGCGCAGAGCCGTCGGGTTTGCTGAGGAGCTACGGCAGATTTATGCGGACGAGATCTGGCGCCTGGAGGAGTCGCGTTATACACGTCTACAGAGGTTTAGAGATGATCTTAGAGCTTACATAGTGGCCAACTCCAAGGACCTCTTTGGGCAAAAGTTGACTACCTTTGACACAGAGATGGCCGGGTTTCCCTCGGACGACGTCATCTTGGCCTTCTTCTACCCCGCTGTCAATGCCGTCAACATCTTTGGCTTTGTTGATGGGATGACGAATTTTTCAGAGAAGGACTCGGAATTTTTTGCGGGCGATATTGATCCTAGTTTATTGGGCCTCGACTACATTTCGAAAGCCATCAAAGGCGCCACACGGTGCGTCAAGATTAATAGAATCGCGGGTGTTTGCGACTTGCTTCCGTTCGTCACATGCGTCAACACTTATGCCCTAGGCCCTTTGACCAAGAAGTGGAGCATTGAGTCCTACTTCTACAAGCTCTCTGAAAGTGACAAAGCGGTTGACCGATTCAAGGTGACGAACTTCGACTCGGTGCTTAATCGGGGCACCCGCAAGCTGGTGCTGTCGCAGATCAAGGAGCTCGACATGTGCTATTTGATGCACTTTTTAGTTCTCAATCAGACATTGCCTACCGACACGAGGCGGGAAATCTACCTCGACCGTGCCAAGAAGCTTACTTATCCTGTCAAGAAGAAGAATCAGGAATACTGCAAGCTGAATGGGATAAGTCACAGCTTAGATTTGGTTAGGGTGACCTACCACAAGGAGCAATTGTTCCAGAGCATACTAACAAATCTGGACAATTACCTGGGCTCCCGCAACGGCTACTTGGCGCACAGCTCTGCTTCCGAGTCGTCTGAGACCGAGGAGAGGGGCAGTGCTAACACTAGCCCGATGAAAAGAGACCCCAACTTGATGTCCAGCTGGGTTCCTAGAGCCGTGGTCGAGTACTACACGCCGTCAATCCTCAAGAAGTTTGAGCTTGCGGAGTCGCGAAGAAAGCAGGCGTCGCTTGTGTCTAAGCCGAAGAGTACAAAAAGCGCACAGAAACTTCCTGTGCAAACCACCAAGTTGGACGGTTTTGGCTTCTTTAAATCTTTTGACGGAGATGGGAAAGAAATCAAGAAGACAAACACTTTTAGTCCCACAAAACGAGCGAGAAAGGGCAAGTCTATTGACCAGGAGCAAAAGATCACGAGTTTCTTCAAATCTGCTGCGGCACGTGTGGTCAAGACAATCAACGCAGAGGACGTAGGGGCCACTTTGGGAGGTGTTCAGGGGGATGAGCATTATGAGAACGACGACACATTGCTCGCCGATAGTGATGCCAATGAGACGAGCGACTCGGTGCAAGAGATCCAGAAGAGTGAGTTTATACCGTTTTCAAAGAACATCTTAATGCTGACCACACAGGGAGAAAAAAGTGCTACGACTGGAAGTCCAGACTCGCAAGACGCGTGGTCCTCTGACCTGTCGGATTTTGAAGCGTTGATGCAAAGAGTGTCTCCGACAAAGAAGCCAAGGCTTGAGTTTCTCGATACTCCATCAAAGAAAACACCGGGATTGGTAGGAGAGTTTGACATGACTCCGTTGAAGAGTCCCTCTAAAGCTGCAGCAGCAAGGCCTACCCCAGGAAAGCCACACCACCAGAAAAAGATCCGCTTCGACGAGGAGTCGCGTGTGCTCAATGAGAGTGACTTTTTACGGAGCTTGCTTGATCAACTGGACTCCGAGCTGGACGGCGGTTAATTGGCTTGTGAGCGTCACGGGCACATTGCTAAGTGCAGAAGGCATGTGTGTGCTACACAATTTGCTAAAATGTTCCAGTTCAACGAATACATTGTCATTGCTGCTAAAGTTGTGTGGATTTCTATTGCTTGGTTCTGGGAGCGTGAACATATCTCCATCTAAGCGAGTAGGGAAAACAACATGAACATGCGTGCCTGTAGGTGAAGGGCAAAACGGCTTTCACGGAACGATATTTCAAACTTCTCATGCGTGGGCAAGTGAAGTTATATCGTTTAGAGAAATCGCCCGCCTCTCACATTGGGGATATATTTCCTTGCTGGCGAATGCGGCTCGCCTCTTATACAGACCACACATTGTCCTTCTTTGATGTTAAAGCTGAAATTATACAACAGCCATGCGGGACCCACAGTACTTGGCAGACTTCAATAATTATGGTCGGGCAAAAAGAGATCAAGTCCAGGAGGCTCAAGAAGGACCATGGTTATTGGTGATTCACCGAAACTACTTCATCAAGTGTTTCAGAGTGGCTCGCAATTTGTGGGTTCTGTACGAAAACAAGTTCGAGCCTGAAACAGTGGGAGAAGCAATAAATTACATCAGCCTAGGATATGAAAAGTACTGTGAGACAAAGGTTGATCGTCGTTCACGGGCCGAAGCGTTTCGCCGTACTCCGGGAGGAGCTGCTCTGATAAGAGCCAGAGACGGTGCAATCAAGAAGTTGAAAGTAGCCCACGGCTGCGAGCTGGAAGCATTGTTCATGTCCCTGATACTTTATACAGGATTTGAAAAACATGGCATGGACCCCTCCGACTCAAAAGGTTTTCTTGAGGCTTGCTTCTGCACAGATGACGACTACCTAGTAGGGTCAAGCATGCCAAAGCACGCGAGGCTAGCTCAATACAAAGCTCGAATAAAATCTCAAATTTATCAACTTTTTGTTAAAAAAAAAAGAATCCACACTTATGCAAAGACATCCTACTAAATTCTTAAGCAAAAGAGTAGTATTGGGCCCGATAAAGAACCTGGGGTGCGGCCCGTCCTTGCTTGGTTCCTGCAGTTAAAAGATAGCTGCATGTACAGCGAAAATACAGGCTGAGACTTCTCACTAGATGCTACACCTGAGCAGCAAAGAAACATAAACAGATATAAGAAATTTAATTTAATTTTAATGTGTTTAATTTTTTTATTTATTAATTTTTTTACTTTCTCGTGTAGGTTTTGCGACGGCAGAGTGGGGCGGTTCCTTTAACTGTTCTGCAGCCAACCACAGGTCTTCCCGCTAAGAAGTCACTTCAACAATTACAAAACTTTTTCACTTATGAGCATTGAAAATATGCTGTTTTTTTAGGTATTTTTTTTTGATATTGACTAACATTGGTTAAAGATAGTCAACATGTGTGCAAAGAGTTGCAACGCTTGCTGTTGTTTGGCAGACCCAATGCACTGCTGCTGCACTGTACTCAGCTCGAGGTGGAACTGCACCTATTCCCGGAATTTGTCCCAGACATTTGTGTAACGTGCTTGTACCCCAACATGAGATGCAAAGAAAATATAAAGCATGAGGTGTTCTAAAACTTGTTTCTCTTCTCTTTCATTCGCACTATGGGAAACCAAATCAAGTCCCACTTTCGACGCCTGAATAGCTGGATCTCGTGGCCAGCTGCTGCTACCGGAGCCTACGACGCCACCAACCGCCGTCGGTTCACTCCCACTGCTGCTCATATCGGCGCTCAGAGTGCTGGGGCCGCCAAGTTGCCTGTTGAAGACGGAGGGTTTACTCCCGCTGCTGCCCTTGCGCCGCACCTTCACTTGGACGCGAAGAACACAAACGATGCTAATGCTGGCCCCGGTGCGGGCATCTAACACACTAATGAATGCTCAGATAGTCTATTGGCAGCTGCTTAGAACTGAACGTAGTCTAATGGAATGGAAATTGGTATGCGTGGTATGAGTGGCACAGAACTACCCACTGCCGAATGAGCCTAGCAATAGGCAACATCAATAAAGTAGTACAAAAAAACATCTTAGCCTACCGTGAAACACTTCAAATACGTCATTACCGACTTTAACTACTACTGCTACTGCTACTACCACGACTGGTGCTGCTCGCGGTATTGACGCCACATTCCTCACTGCTTCCACGTGACCCCGTTTGGCATACCACGTGACCAGCAAGCGCGGCTAGGCTGCAGGAGACAGGCGGCCGATAGGGGCAAGATTAGGTCATATACATTTTGATTGCGGAATTCAGTTTCTCCCCTGTATTCTTCCCGAGTAAAATTCCTGTTCCACGGCATTTTATTCTAAGATCACTCACAAGACCCACCCACCGAGCATTCACCACTACTAGACCGACAATGGCTGACGAGACCAAGACCTACATTGTGAGTTGAGAGCTCCCCCGGCCGATGCGCTGATCCGCTGCTGTCCAGTACTAACCCCAGGTTTCCGTCAAGGAGGACACCCCAGACGACAAGTTTGCTAGGTAAGTAGAAGCAATGCTTAGAAACAAGGCAATTGAGCAAGCACTGGGCTGGAATAATGCACAGTCGCTTGATGACTATTGTCGATTTCCCGATTCTGCCTCATGATGTCCCGACCTTATCTCCGCATATCGATGGTCCTTCACTGCACCACACCCCATATGGTTGCGCGCAACGCACTATGATCTAAGCGATGCAAGGCCTTGAAGCAAGACTTTCATTTCAACAAACATGCCATTTACTAACAACAGCATCAAGGACGAGGTCAAGAAGTTGGGCGGCGAGATTCTCACTGAGTTCTCGATCATCAAGGCGTTCAGTGTCAAGCTTCCAGCGTTCCACACCGCCAGCGTCTCCAAGTTGCCAGAGGTCTCTTCTGTCGAGGAGGACAAGGAGGTTCACACCTACTAGGCGAGCCACTGAAGGGCAACCTAAATATAGAGCGTTAACATCACGTTTATTATATGCAAGTTTGTAAGCGGAGTGCATCATGTCCTCCACAGTTGTTGTTATCTAAGAAACAATGCGGTGCTGCCTAGCAAATAGAATTCCACAGCAGAAAGCGTAGTGCAAAATATACTAAAAAGGAGTGCTCAGTTTCCTGAGGTGTAGTGCGATGTGACTTGTGGAGCAGTGCCGTGCAGCCAATGAGTGGTACACCGTGGCAGTTGAATCAAGAAGCATGTAAGCTCAGCAGTGACCAGAGCCATTTGTTAGTCACTAATAGTGCGTACTCTTGACTCCCACTAGTCAGAGCTGACGGTGCCTTTCTTTGGGGCCGGTTGAGTCACCCATTCAGTACCCTCTAAAATCTGCTTCGCCTCCTTGGTTATCACCAACAACTCATCGATATCCCTTAAGTGCTCCACATGCTTGCTCCCGGCCATCTTCAATGCGGTGATCCCGAGGCACAGGTGCATCGGGTCCGGCATGTCGGTATGTGTCTTGCCGAACCCGCCGATCATCGCGTTCTGCGTCCCCGCAAGCAAGTAGTACTCTAGAGCTCTCTGGTGAACAAGCGCCTCATGACCCAAGATTCGAAGCGCTCCTACCACCCAGAAAGCATAGCAGGTATCGGCGTACTTGTTCTCGCGTCCGTTGAACCCGCCAAGATCCTCCTCGCTGAGATAGTCGTTGTCGCTGTACTCCTCGGCGTTGTAGCGGTCGAACCACATCTGGCGCGCCGCGAGCCAGCGTATCGTGCTGTCCATCTGGGATGGAACTTTGTTGAGCAATTTTAGTATAGCAAGCCCGCAGAAGGTGTGCCCCGCGTGGGATTCCTGGCCCGGGAGGCCCCCAAAGCCGCCGTCATAACTTATGCAAGAAGTAACAAATTGAGCCAACTGGTCCGTATCAATATCGATTTCGCTTCTCGTTTTATCGTCCAACTCCTCGATTTTTAACATCTGCCGAATAGAACATGCAACTAAACAGACTCTCAAATCGTGCTCGCCAAAGGGGTTTCCATTGGCCCCCACGGTGGGGCAGAACGCGCCGTTTGCCAACTGGCACTGCTTCACGTAGCGCAAGATCTGGACCCGATCAAGCCGTTTGCCAATATCTTCCGCCCCGAGAGAAGACAACACGCAGAGCCCAAAATACGTCGCCGTGAGGTTGGCAGGGTCGTAGGTGCCTTGGCCAGCCGCACCGCCCGTTGTATGGGTGAGCGACCCGCGGAACCCGTCGCCCAAGTAGTGGCTATATACCCAGTCGAGCAATGCCTCGCGAGAGCCAGAAAGCTTATACACAACGTCAGTACTCTTGAGCGCATCAAGTGCCACGAGACAGAACGAGCCGATCGCGAGCTTGTTGGAGTCCTCGCCCTGAAGCCTGCTGGGTAACACGTTGAGGCACATCTGGAAGTAGTTGATGTGGCGTTTTGTGACGAATTCGAACGATTCGCTGAGCCTGTCAAGGTCGCCGAGGTCAATTCCAGGGAGGGACGTCATTTGCGAGGTATTGGCTTGCGTAGTAATTGAATAGCTCTTGCGTAGCTTCCGAAGTGATGTCTTCCTGTTTCTAGCAAAGTGTGCACGAGGTGCATGAGAAAACCGACATATTTCTGAGCGTGAAAATGTAGGCAAAGCATTGCAGCAGAGCACAACAGCAAGAGCCCAGCCGTCTCACACATCAGCAATACCAACACACTCTTTGCATTCTTACATCTGTTTACACTCAATTACTTGACTTATACAAAACGCTTCCCGGAATATTATGTACCAACGCCAGCAGGACAGCCGCGCTGCCTACCAACAAAATATCGACACACAGCTCGCCTCGCAGCTGCGAAAGACGCTCCATCGACGGACCGTCGACCACGGCAACCCTGTGGGGCGCTGGACGCTCCAGCGGAACATGGGCAAGACCCGCCAGTTTCTCGGCAAGGTGCGGCCCGAGGCGTCCTACTTGATCGACCTCCTCCCGCCAGCAGCCTACAAGGACGAGCTCCCCATAGTAGATGTGGAAACCAAGTTCGTCCACTTGAGTGCGAACAAGGCGCGGCATGCGATCAACACGATCAAGTGGACGCCCGAGGGCCGGCGGCTCATTAGCGCGAACTTTGCCGGCGAGTTCACCCTCTGGAACGGCATGACGTTCAACTTCGAGACCATCATGCAGGCGCACGACTCGCCGATCCACCTGATGTGCTACTCGCACAACGACGACTGGCTCATCAGTGGCGACCAGGACGGGACAATCAAGTTCTGGCAGCCGAACTTCAACAATGTGAATATCCTCAGCGGGCACGTGGACTCGGTGCGCGACCTTGCCTTCTCCCCCAACGACTCGCGGTTTGTCTCCTGCTCTGATGATCGTCACCTCAAGATTTGGAACTTCAATACGGGCGCCGAAGAACGGCTGATGAAGGGGCACAACTGGGACGTCAAGTGCTGCGACTGGCACCCGAGCTTGGGGCTCATTGTCTCGGGGTCCAAGGACAACCTCATGAAGTTGTGGGACCCTCGTTCGAACCAGGCAGTGAACACCATTCTCGGATTCAAGCACAACGTGACCAAGACGAAGTTCCAGCCCAGTGGAACCCAGCGGTTGATTGCCAGTGTGCTGAAGGACCGCTCGTGCCGGGTGTTTGATCTCCGTGCGATGAAGGATATACTCGTGATCCGCAGCCACGAGGCAGACCTTTCGAGTGTCGCCTGGAACCCGGTGCACTCTTCGATGTTGACCACGGGCGGGTTCGACGGGTCGATGAATCACTATTTGATCAACAGCAATAGTCTTGACACTGCTGCTGATGCTAAGGACGCCCTATACCAGGCTCCCTCCATTGAACCGGCCCACTCTATCCCATACGCCCACGAGAAAAGCATAAACAGCTTGGAGTACCACCCATTAGGACACGTACTTGCGTCCGCTGGTGCCGACCGCTCGGCGCGGTTCTGGTGCCGCTCGCGGCCAAATGACCCTGGTGCGTTCAACGACGAGCTTTACACGAACGTCAAGATCGGGGCGTGGCATTATGCTATCAACAACAATGTCAATGCTATCAAGTCGGTGGAGCCGACCGAGACGCAGGATGCTGGGAAGCCGGACGACGCGGCGATGAGCAGCGTGAGAAACCAGATCTTTGGCGCGGACTCGGACTTCCAGTTGCCAGGGCTTAGCAACTTGCCTGGCCTTGGAAACTGAGCAGTAGTGCGCGGTAGCGAGCCGCTACGACTGGGGAATGAAAATTGAAGAGCACACCGGTTACGCCAGTGTGCCGCTCGAGCGACATCGCCTACTTAGAGAGAACATTTTAGGCTGCCGTCAATGGCGGACCACGCTGCTGACCACTGGAACTTAGAGCCTACAAGAGGGGGAAGACAATACACATTGCCACGGCTTGCAAGTATTGTAGCTTTCGATCGACTCGTCCTTTTCTTGTAATCCTGAAAACCTGCTCTTTCAAAAGTATCTTATTGTCACTCGCATCCTACTATTGGTCCCACATCCCAGGGGTCCCATTTCCCACTCGTGCATATCTGACAAATACTGCAGATCGAATTCCGTAGTCAGCAGGGAGGAGAAAAGATTTCAAGGAGGGGCCACTGTTTTGCCACGTACTATCCAAATACAAGAAAGCAGTGTAAGATGTGTAAGTTTATTTGAATTTTTTTCATCATCGGGTTTTTATATTCCTAGAAGTACTATTTTTGCTTTCGATTCTCACCCCCCTGATTCTGAGCCAATCCATGGCCCCCTCAATGCTGTCACGTGACGCGGTTTACCAAAAAAAACAAGGACAGGGAACTCTCCAACCGCATAGCAGCGACACCAGGGGCGCGAAACACACCATGGAAGCGATCCTTGATTTCAACGCAGAGTTTGACGTGGCGCTCCTTGATCAGGTGGTCAACACCTTCTACACCGGGGTTGGCCCCGAGCGCCAGAAGGCCCAGGAGGTGATCACGCTCTTCCAGGACCACCGCGACTCGTGGCAGCGGGCGGGGCAGATCCTCGAGAAGTCCAAGGATCCCCAGAGCAAATTCATTGCGCTCCTGATCCTCGACAAGCTTATCCAGAGCCGCTGGAAGCTTTTGCCGGACGCCGATCGCCAGGGAATCCGCAATTTCATTGTCGACATGATCATTGCCCTTTGCGAGGACGAGAAGCAGTTTGCCACGCAGAAGTCGTTGATCAACAAATGCGACCTCACGCTTGTGCAGATTCTCAAGAAGGACTGGCCGGCGAACTGGCTGAACTTTATTCCCGAGCTCGTGGCGCTGTCGACGGCTGGGTTCAATGTTTGCGAGAACAACATGGTCATCTTGCGCCTTTTGTCCGAGGAGATCTTTGACTTTTCGGACGAGCAGTTGACCCAGGCGAAGATCAAGAACTTGAAGGTTTCGCTCTCGGGAGAATTCCAGGAGATTTTCAAGCTCTGCTACGAAGTGCTCGACAAGATCCCACAGCCTTCGTTGCTTGTCGCGACCTTGGAGTGTCTCCTCCGCTACATCCAATGGATTCCCCTTGGCTACATCTTTGAGACCAATCTCTTTGATTTACTTAGCACCAAGTTTTTACGTTCCGACAGCACCCGCGCCGTGGCGCTCAAGTGTCTCACCGAGGTCTCTGCCTTCTCCGAGGCCGCCTACAACGACAAGTTTTTTGCGTTGTTCAAGAACTCGCTCGAGCAGGTTCACGAGTTCTTGCCATTGGGCACTGACTTGAGAGAGTCGTACCTCAATGCCGGCTCCTACGACCAGGCGTTCTTGCAGGACTTTGCGATGTACCTCAGCACCTTTTTGACAAACCACCTCACTTACCTCGAACAGAGCGAGGAGTACAAGCCGGTGCTTCTCACTGCGAACGAGTACCTCATTCAGTTGCTGAAGATTGAGGAGCGTGAGCTCTTCAAGATCTGCGTCGACTACTGGCTGACGCTTGTCTCGGGCTTGTACCGCGAGGTGCAGAAGTTGCCCGCCAACGAGTTGAGTCCGTCGTTGCAGTTGGGCTACAGCAGCAGTTTCAACGCTGCCAGCGGGGCTCAGAACCCCCAGATACTAGAGAAGTTCCCGCTCCGCAAGCACATCTACGCGGAAGTGCTCTCGAAGCTTCGGCTTGTGATCATCGAGAACATGGCGCGCCCGGAGGAGGTGCTCGTGGTGGAGAACGACGAGGGCGAGATTGTGCGGGAGTTTGTCAAGGAGAGCGACACCATCATGCTCTACAAGCTGATGCGCGAGCTTCTCGTGTACTTGACCCACTTGGACGTGATCGACACCGAGGAGATCATGAGCCACAAGTTGGCGAAGCAGATCGACGGCCTGGAGTGGTCGTGGCACAACATCAATACCCTTTGCTGGGCAATCGGCTCGATCTCGGGCACGATGACCGAGGAGATGGAGAAGCGGTTCTTGGTCACGGTGATCAAAGACCTCCTTGCGTTGACCGACATGAAGCGCGGCAAGGACAACAAGGCGGTGGTCGCGTCCAACATCATGTACATTGTCGGCCAGTACCCGCGGTTCCTCAAGGCGCACTGGCGGTTCTTGAAGACCGTGGTGAACAAGCTTTTTGAGTTTATGCACGAGACCCACGAGGGAGTGCAGGACATGGCGTGCGACACGTTTATCAAGATCGCCGTCAAGTGCAAGCGCCACTTTATTGTGATCCAGGCCGGCGAGACCGAGGAGTTCATCAACGAGATCATCCGGACGATCCAGCTGATCACTGAGGATTTGGGCACCCAGCAGTTGCACACCTTCTTCGAGGCCTGTGGTATCATTGTGAGTGCCGAGGTTTCTAAGACCAACCGCGACCGCCTCTTGCTGGACCTCATGCGGTTGCCAAACGTCGCTTGGACTGCGATCATGCAGCAGGCGGGCGAGGACCCGGAGCTCTTGCTGAACTCCGAGACCGTCAAGATCATCGCCAACATCATCAAAACGAATTTGGCGGTGTGTAAGCTGATGGGCCCGGGCTTCTACTCACAGCTTGGCCTCATCTACATCGACATGTTGTCGCTCTACCGGGCAACGAGTAGCTTGATTTCGAACACTGTGGCCAGCCAGGGTGAGATCGCCACCAAGACGCCAAAGGTTCGCGGATTGCGTACCATCAAAAAGGAGATCCTCCACTTGGTGGAAACCTACATCTCGAGCGCCGACAACTTGGAGGAGGTGGTCAAGGACCTTGTTGGGCCGTTGTTGGAGGCGGTGTTGGACGACTACAGAAACAACGTGCCGGACGCGCGTGACGCCGAGGTGCTCAACTGCATGACCACGGTGGTGCAGAAGGTCGGGCACATGATCGGCGAGGGCGTGATTCTTATTTTGCAGAACGTGTTCGAGTGCACCTTGGACATGATCAACAAAGACTTTACCAACTACCCGGAGCACCGCGTGGAGTTCTACAAGTTGCTCCAGGTGATCGATGCCAAATCCTTTAACGCGTTGTTGAACTTGTCCGGTGACGCGTTTAAGCAGTTGGTGGACGCCGTCTTGTGGGCGTTCAAGCACAACAACAGAGACGTCGAGAACTCCGGGTTGAAGTTGGCGTTTGAGTTGTTGAACAACGTCGAGCGGTTGGGCGAGACTCCGTTCACTACTGCGTTTTTCCAGAGCTTCTACTTCCCGATTTTGTCGGATACCTTTTATGTTATCACTGACAGCGACCACAAGGCCGGGTTCATTCTTCAGTCGCAGTTGCTTGCCAAGTTGATCGAGCTTGTGGAAGACAACAAGATCAAGGTGCCGTTGTACAAGGATACTGACGCGCCGCAGGGGACTTCGAACTCGGACTACTTGAAGCAGTACACGACCAAGATGTTGATGCTGGCATTCGAGCAGTTGCAGATCGAGCAGGTGCAGAACTTCTTGACTGCGCTTTTCCGCCAGCACAGTGACTTGGCCAAGTTTAAGGGCACGTTGAGAGACTTCTTGGTGCAGATCAAGGAGTTTGGCGGAGATGCTACGGACTACTTGTTTATCGAGGACAAGGAGAACGAGTTGTTGGAGAGACAGAAGGCCGAGAAGGAGAAGGCATTGAAGATTGGAGGGTTGTTGAAGCCATCGGAGATGGAGGACGACTAGTCGCTCGCAGGTTTGTATTGTATATTCTGCCGAAATTATTTTTAGAATTACTGTAGTTCAGCCTTTGACGGCTATAGGCCGTTGGAGTCGTCAGTAGATGTAGCAGCAGCAGGCAGCCTGGAGAAGGCACGCCCAATTTTCATTCAAACAGGCCCAAGGCAGAGGTTACGAATCTGGGAGGCAACAAATTTCGTTTCTTTAGAAGATTTCTGGGTGCACCGACAATACGCATTTCCTACGCAAGTAAGCTTCTCTGTACACTAGGGGAGTTGATGTGACAACTGCAAGAAACAAGCTTTTGATGGCTTTGACATCCTAAGTGAACCTAAGAAGAATTGATCAGCAGACTAAAAAACTGCTGTTTTCATGTTTTGTGTGAAGTAGCAGAGCTGCAACGCACGGTGGTTGAATCCTGACCACTGGCATAGAGTAGACACACACCCAGACGTTGGCCCTAGTTCGCCTCACATTGAATTCGAGTCTTAACTTTCAGAGATAGCATCTCAAAAGTAAAACTATCAAGACTAGTCTACCATTGACCTTAAATAAAGCCCGCATCTGCTTTTGAAAACAATGCGCCCGCCTTTGGGGGAGGGTGCCAAGTTGCGAGCTGCCGCAAGGTATATTGTGACTAAATTGGATCCTTTTCAATCATGTGCCGTAAGTCGGTGCTACTTTTGCGATTTGCTGAGCGGTAATCCAACAAGTTGGAACAGCTTGCACTTAGAGGACTTTGATGGTTGGAAGCTTGATACATTGGCTTGCTGCGCTGAGCCTCTCTCATGAGTTGAAAACACTCTTGGGCTCTCCGAATACAACTACGGTTTTTCTGTTCTAGATTCTTATTGCACAACTTTATATTCTATGTAAACCATTTGTCGTATGGCAGGACGACGTGCCGCTTGGCTCCGCCAGTGCACTTCTTACTTGTAATATTGAAGAGCAACCTTGGCAAAACGCTGGCCAAAGTACTGGGCAGTCTTCTGGTCAGCGGGTGGTGGGTTGTTACCCTTGACACCATCGAGTGCACTCTGAGTGGCCAAGCCGGAGAAGAAGGCTGCTCTGTTGTAGCCTGGGTCGACTGGGTCAGTTGGGTTGGCGCTTGGGGCAAGTCCTAACGGCACCCAGAGCATACCGTGCTGCGAGGCAAACGTGTAGATCTGGGTGAGTGTACCCTGCTTGTCACCAGACTGGCCCGCCGAGTTGGTGAACCCGGTGGAGAGCTTGTCCTGCCAGTCTCTCGTGTAGAAGATGCCCCCGGTTTTCTCAAAAAAGGCCTTCAAGTTGGCGGACATGGAGCCAAAAAGAGTGGCGCTGCCAAAGATGAACCCGTCATAGTTGTTCAACTCGCGGAGCTTTCCACCGGCCTCTTCGGCGGTGAACAAATCGGCTTGGACACCGGCGACGCTGTCGGCACCGGCGTGGACGTTTTCGGCCACGAGCTTGGTGGTTCCGCCCTCAGAGTCGTAGATGACGGCGATCTTGACGCTTGTCTTGGACACGACTTTCAATTCAGATTGTTGAGTTTCGGACATTGTGAGCAATGTTTGTGTGACAGAGAGTAGCCAGGAATGTATTCATTAGACCGTCGGCATCACCATGCTTTATATAGTTGTTACAGTGGGAGACGCGTACAGCACGGCGTTAACGGTGAACCACCGCCTTTCTAAAAAATATGCGCTGCATGTTGGCAAGCTGACAAACTCATGTGGCATTGGCAACCCCTCGGCGGAGATTTCGGACCCGGCTGCCAGAAGATCGTGGCTCAGTGACAACTAGGCGGCTAGTGCATGTCACCGGCGATATCGGGAACAGCATGCAGGACTCAACCGGACGCACGGCGGCCTAACGGGCAGAAAAAAGCATACTCTGGGGAAGCTGACAAACGGCGGAAATTTCGGCAAAACGCGTTAGACGAGTTTGGAAGCCAGAAATCAAATAAGAAATGGTCTCAGGTTGTTTTGTGCGGTCCCGTGATGCCCCCGATTCTTGGACTCCATGACAGCAGAGGGGTCTCTCACATGCGATCTGGTGCGTGAAAAAACCGCCGCATGCGGATTATTGTTGCTCATTGCAGGAAACGTGCTGAAAATTAGCGGGAACGAATCACAGATCACTGCCACTGTTGGACGAGTCATGCCTATTGCTTAGACAAGTTCAAAGGGAGAAGATATCTAACCAACTGGAAACAACACAAGTTCACATCACCTCCCTACTACTCTTCAGGCTAAACAGTTGATGTCCCTGAATAGCAACCCCAGGTTTGGGGCAACAGAGTTTTCCGATGACTTCACGATCTACAAGTTTCTGATCTTTAATGTACTTCTCGGGGTGCTCAAATGGCTTTTTACGCGGGTTGTTTGGATCGTGCCGCAGTTCTTGCTACGCATCCTTGAGGGCAAGATCCAAATCTCGTTGTCATTCAGCACCTTGCTCGTGCTCATTGCGGTGATCACGGGTGGCACCTGGACCGTGTTCCGGTACCGGTACTTGAACCTCTACGAGAAGCTCGCTTCTGATCCTTATGAAAGCAAACCGGCACAGGAGCCCTTCATCGAAAGCCCCGACGAGGAGTCACGCTCCGGCTTCAGCTCTTATTTGGAAGAGTTCTTGAGCGCGATCAAGATCTTCGGATACCTCGACAAGCCTGTGTTTCACGAACTCACGCGGGCAATGAAGACGCAACGGTTTGACGCAGGAGAGCTCTTTGCACTCGACAGCAGCATGGGGTTCTCGATTGTTGTCGAGGGCTCTACTAATGTCTACTCCCGCGTCAGCACCGAAGTAGAGCCGGCCAAGGTCTCGCTCTACGAGCCCACAGACACATACATCTTGAACGGCGAGAAGTTCCAGCTCATTAACTACGTCAAGGCGGGCAATCCGCTCTCGTCGATGGTCAGCATCTTGTCGTTGTTCACAGAGTCGCACAGCAACAGTAACTACAGCCAAGGCGGCGATCTGATGTTCACGATTCTCAAGGCGTTTTCCAACGAGGGCGAGGTTTCAAACCTGATGTCAGTATACCCCGAGATGGACGAGGCCGAATTTCTCGGGTCAGATGACGGAGTCTCTCCCAGTACGGAGGCACCTCCCCCGCTGAAGAAGCTCCCCGAGATGGTCGCACGTGCCAAGACCGACTGTACGATTGCCGTAATCCCCGCCGAATCCTTTCGCAAGTTGACCCGCAAGTGGCCACGCGCCGCGTCCCATGTGGTGCAGATTGTCTTGACCAGATTGTACCGGGTCACGTTTCAGACCGCCCACGAGTACCTTGGACTCACGAACGAGATCTTCCAGACTGAGATCAAGCTCAACAGTGATACCAAAATTCCGTTGCCGAAGTACTTGTGCAACAGTATTATTCAGAGCATTGACGAGGAGATCTCGAGCTCTGAGAGCAGCACCGACACACGCAGCTCTAGCGTCGGGCGTCGCAGGGCTCCCGCTTTAAGACGGAGAAGAACGTCGTTCTCGGGTGGTCCGATAGCCGCGTCGTCTTCCAACGGCCTCAGTCTCAGCTCTAGCGGCACGATCGAGGACACCTCGAAGAGGGCTAAGTACTCCAGTGACAAGCAGTCGCGACACGTGGTGTTAGACTCGCGCGACAAGCACCATCCTGGAGATTTGCTTTCCAACGTGCCAATCTCGCGCAGTGAGGCATTTGGCTCCTCTTTACATTTAGACCCGCCCCACAAGACCACAACCTTTAGTGCTGACGAGGAAACTGAGGATACTGTTTTGCGCACTGCCTTGATTGAGAACGTTTTTGACTATTTGGGGGTCGACGAAAAAAGCTTGAACGCGCCGATCTTGCGTTCTTCCAGCTCCGCCTCTCTTCTCAGCTTTTCTAAGCGAAACTCCTTGAGTTCCAGCTCGTCTCCGAGCCGCAGAACTTCGGTGCTGCCTGGCGTCTCAGACAACCCGATGTTCACCATGAAAGGAAGCGTGGTTCAGGGCGGCGACGAACCCTTGGATATTGACTTTGACCAGGTCAAACGTGATTTTGCGGATGCCATTAAGTATCTCCGGGTGAAGAAAGGTGACAAAGTCACGGAACAGGGTTCCCGCAACTCCGGTTTATTCTACGTTATTGCAGGTTCGTTGGACGTCAACTACACCGACAAGGCGAGCCGCAATGCTGCTGTTAAACGCCTATACACCGTGATGCCAGGGTCGATGGCAGGCTACTTGGCTTCGATTGCAAGCCACAAATCGTTTGCCGACATCGTTGCTACCACAGACACTTATCTTGCCTACTTGCCACAGGACAGTTTAGACAAGCTCTGTGAGAAGTACATCACGATCTACATGGCCATAGCCAAGAAACTCATCAAGGTTATCAGTAAGGACTTACTCGACATGGACTTTGCCGTGGAGTGGGTGCAAATCAAAGCAGGAAGCTCTATTTACAAGCAGGGCATGGACGCTGCGGGTATCTACTCGGTCATCAGCGGGAGATTCCGGGAAATCCAAAAGAAAAACGGTGAGCTCATGACTTTAGGAGAGTACGGCCAAGGCTCGAGCTTAGGCGAAGTTGAGGTGCTCACTGCGTCCAAGAGAGAAAGTACCTTGGTAGCAGTGCGCGAGTCTGAGGCGGCGAGAATCCCTCGGCATTTGTTTGAGTTTCTTGCATTGCGGAACCCGTCTATCATGATTGAAATCTCTCGATTGGTGGCAAAGAAAGCCTCGTCTAAGGCCCGGTTGTATGCGGACGAGTTCTCTTCTATGAACAATGCGTCCGGATATCTCTCGGCCAACTACAAGACCATCACGGTGTTGCCCACACAATACGGCTTGCCTGTGAGCGAGATTGCTGCCAAGTTGGTCAAGGAGCTAGAGGCTTTGGGAAAGTCAGTCATCGCATTAAACCAAGCGTCTACGCTTACCCACCTTGGAAGACACGCGTTCAACAAGATGGCCAAACTCAAGCAGTCCGGGTATTTTTCGGACTTGGAGGAGCGGTACCAGGTATGTGTTTATGTGTGCGACACCACAGTGGGGTCCCAGTGGACCAAGGCTTGTATCTCTCAAGGCGACTGTATCTTGTTGTTGGCAGACGCTACTTCTGACCCCAAGGTGGGGGAGTACGAGCGCTTATTGTTGAAGTTGAAGACCAGTGCTCGCACGGAGTTGGTGATGCTCCATCCCGACCGGTACGTGGTACCAGGTTCCACCAACCAGTGGCTCAAGAACAGAATGTGGGTCGATGCACACCATCATATACAGTTTCACGTTCCGCATTCGCATATCATTGACGAAGTCAAACAGCCCCTTCCGTTCTTGGTCAATATTAAGTCGAAGGTCCGTACTATTAGAGAGGACTTGGCGTTCAAGTATGGAAAGGGTGCGGGAAGTACGTACTACTCTTCGGTAGATTTCCACAAAAACGACTTTGCCAGGCTTGCGAGAATCATATCGGGCCAGGCGATTGGCTTGGTTCTTGGCGGCGGTGGTGCCCGAGGGTTGGCTCATATTGGAGTTATCCAGGCGCTTGAGAAGGAGGGCATTCCCATCGATCTCATTGGCGGCACCTCGATCGGCTCGTTTGTGGGCGGTCTCTACGCCAGGGACTACGACATTGTGCCAATATATGGCCGTGCCAAGCAATTTGCCGGAAGAGTGGCCAGCGTGTGGCGTACGCTCAGTGACTTGACTTATCCGTTGGTGGCGTACACCACTGGCCACGAATTCAATAGAGGCGTGTGGAAGGCGTTTGGTGATAGCAGAATCGAGGACTTCTGGATCCGGTACTACTGCAACCTGACCAACATCACGAACTCTGTCATGGAGTTTCACACTCTGGGCTATGCGTGGCGCTTTATCAGGGCATCGATGTCGCTTTGTGGATTGGTCCCGCCGCTCATCGACCATGGAAATATGCTCTTAGACGGCGGTTATGTGGATAATTTACCGGTCCTGGAGATGAAGAGGCAAGGTGCGAGCATTATCTTTGCAGTGGATGTAGGCTCGGTGGACGACCGCACCCCTATGAAGTACGGCGACACCTTGTCTGGCTTCCTCGAGCTTCTCAACCGCTACAACCCATTGTCGAACAAGCCCGTGGTGCCCAGCATGGCCGACATTCAGCTCCGGTTAGCGTACGTTGGCTCCGTAGAGGCGCTCGAAAAGGCCAAAGCGATGCCCGGGGTACTCTACTTGAGGCCCCCAATCGAGCACTTCGGAACCTTGGCGTTTGGAAAGTTCACCGAAATCTACGAGGTGGGTGCCGAGTACGCCACTAGAATACTCAAGGAGTTGCGCGAGAAAGGCAAGATCCCAGCCAACTTGGGGCACAATGCCAGGGCAAAGGCTAAAGACAACCTCGGGCTCAGCCGGCGGAATTCCATTTAGCAAGATTCATTACATAGTTGCTACGACGTCTGATTGGTTGCGATATCTCTCTGGTCACAGATCTCGATCCAGTTTCAATTGATACAAAAGTTCTTTCTCATGTTAAGCAGTGTAGGATCACGCACAGGCTCTGGCAGAGCAGTGCATTTGGAAGACGAATTTGCCGCGAATGAATAGCTTGATTTCAAGTGATTTACCGCGTACTTTCAAGAAGCAGGCAGATTCTTTCTCCCAGTATTTAGTCCGCATTTGTGGGTTTCTACAGTGCGCTTCCTGCGGTATCTTTCAACGGCTTGACACACTCCCTCTTGCTTATGAATTCAAAACTAGGCCCAAACCTCTTTTGCTTACATTTCCATTTTCCTACACTTGTTTGTTCTCAAAAAGTCTTCATTAATACTAAGCGTCATTTGGGGTCAACTTCCATTGATACTGGCCGTCAGAGTTTTCAATCATCCAACTCTGGGGACGAGAATAGTATCACGGAGTCACCACGCACAAAGATCATCTCCGACTGCTTCTTCTCGGTCTTGATCTCGTTGGTCTCTGGGTCCGCCATGTAGATTGTCTCGGTAGCATCACCAACAACCATGTTGCAGTGGCTGTCATATGCCTGTTGTTAGTAAATGTCAAAAGAATTCCATTGGATTTCACTCACGTGTAGCGTGCCGACAATCTCGCGGGCGCCGCGGAGCTTCACGACAATCGTCTCGTCTATGAGCGACTTTATAAGGTCGAGCGGCTCGTCTGATTCAAACTGGCTGGCCATGTTGTCGTTGTCTGTTGCGTCGGTGCCTGCTGCGATGGTATTTTGCTTGCGTGCGGGTAACCCTGTATGCTTCAGTATGGGGCATGAAAAATTCTCGAATTAGGCAGAGATCAGACAGTGCACGATGAGTGGGCAGAAACAGGTGTTGCGTCAATTCCACAGCACAGCCATAGCTAATGGCCGCCTCCGCAGCAATATCAAGCTCCGGGCGCCAGTGCCGCCCACGGCAAAGAATATCAAGGTGCCAGACGACCACCCGCTCTGGCAGTTCTTCCACAATAGACAGCTCGTGAGAAGCTCTGAGGATATACGAAACTCGAACAGCAGAGCGTGGACCGTGCCGGAGCTCCGGCGCAAGAGCTTTGACGACTTGCACAGCTTGTGGTACAACTGCCTCAAGGAGCGCAACTCGTTGGCCCGTGAGGACCACTACCTCAAGTCGTTGTCGGTGAACGACGATGCCACGGGCGAGAAGCAGTTGGAGACGCTCTCGGACGAGGTCAGAACGACGATGTGGCGCATCAGACACGTCTTGAGTGAGAGACAGCATGCTTTTGACAATGTGCAGCTGGAGTTCCCAAAATACCGCGGCAAATTCTTGAGCCGGTTCAGAGAGCGGTACCTTGAGGCCGTGGAGAGCGAGGCCGCTGAGATGAACGAGCAGCTTGAACGTTTGAACTGGGCGGTGTTCGGGGTGAATGTGAACTCCGAGGCGGACTTTGTGGCGAACCAGCAGGTGGCGGACTGTGCGATTTTTAACGCAGCGCTCAAGCTCGAGAAGTACGGCACTGAGGAGCAGCGCGAGCAGTACACGTTCACCAACGCCTACGACGCGTTCCCTGTTTTTATTGAGGACATCACGAGCGCGGCGCAGTTGGAGACGCAGTTGAGAATCGTGGAGAGCAACAGACAGCGGGAGAACTACGAGGCCGTGGTGAAGCTGGTGCCTGCCAAGCAGGTTGAGCAGGCGATCTTCGACTTGGCCGGGGAGGAATGAGCATTGTAAATACATCTTGTACATGAGGAGATTGTAGCGCAGTAGTGCAGTAGTGAGTCGAAGACGAGCTGCTACGAAAGTTGAGAGCCTGATCAATCACAAAAAGTTTCGTGCTGATAGAGGCGACCGAAGAGATGGTAATAGGGGTGTGTATAATGAAGGGAAGCCTTACAGTGCGTAGTGAAATAGTAGTGTGGTAATATACTGCATTTGTCTATGGTCTAATATACTACGTGGGGTACAATTGATTGCCCACAATGATGCACATCGCAGCGGCCCACTGCTCTAATCCTTCTTGACGACCTTCGTAACCCTCTTGGTCACCTGCTTTGCCCTCCGCTTCGAGCGCACCAACGGCGGCTCCTGAGTCTCCTCGATCGGCGGCACTGTCGTGACCGTCTCGGTCTTGACCTCCAACTTGACGTCCCCATTCATGGTCTTTTCCTGCAACACCAGCGACTCAGACTTGACGTTGACGCCATTATTGAGGTCACTCAAGTCCGCTGCAAACAACACGGAGTGCGCCCAGCCTGCGTACTCCCCCCATAGCTGACGGAAAAAGTCACCGGTCGCCTCATACGTCTTCAGATTCAACGTCTTGGCACTTCTAAACTTGTAGTCACGCTGTGCAATCGTCCAAATGTGCGTGTCGACAGGCACAACGTCATGCTTGTCCAAGCTCATCAAGCACACGCAGTCGGCAACCTTGGGACCCACTCCGGTGTAGCGCAAGAGCGAGCCATGTGCTTCTTTGTAGCCCACATCACGAAGCGCCTCCAACACACTTCGCCCCTCCTCGGCCACCATCTTGGCAGTTTTGTAAATGTATTTCGCTCTGTATCCAAAACTCAACTCGCGGAGTTTCTGCTCCACCGCATCACTAGTACTGAGCGCCTCAGGGGTGGGGAAGCTGTAGTAGTCGACCCCTTCATGCGTGGCGATGTGGCTACCGAAGTTGACGCAGAGATTCTCGCACATCTGCGAGATGCGCTTCACGTTGTTGTTTGTGGAGCAGATGAAGGATACGAGATTCTCCCAAGGGTCCTGCCGCAAGATGCGGATTCCCGCGAACGTAGTGGAATGTTTCTTGAAGTTGGCGTCCTTGGATGACCATTCTCCATAGAGCTGCAGGAGATCGACATGGAGGTTCAAGTAGTCGCGGATCAACAGTAATGTGGAGTCCGAGTCACCATTCTCAAGCACTGTCTTGGACTCGTCTTCTTCGGTCTTAAGGGTATCCGATAGGGCACTGTAGTGGATGTGCGTTGCGTCTTGTCTCAAGAACACGACTCTGTCTCGGAGAGAGCACGACCACGTCCCGTCGATGTTCTTCCAGCGGAAGGCCTGGCCACAGCGTAGCACCCGGGCCAACGAAATATCCTGCAATGTTAGTTAGCCGATATAAGCGCAGAGCATGGCCACACTTACTTTTTCCGTTACGGGAAGCGTCTTCCAAGTAAGCTGAGGCATAGGGCTTGGCGATGTGTGACGTAGAGGGTCTAGGTGCTGAAAAACTTTCGAGCGCGCGCGCGGGCTTGAGGACTGGGTCGGGCAGATGCCTGAGACACACCCTGGCAGACACAACGAAGTAGAAAAAAGGCTTTTACGTTTGTTAGATGGGCCCCGCACACGGAGCCTCAAACAGCATTTCAATCTTTATTATCACCGTCTTTTGTTCCGGTTTGTCTCTCTTTGTTGCTAGCCAGGATTGTGTCGGAAAAACATGCAGCGCGACGTTGCCTTCCGGTGGAGGGTGCGTTAGCAAGTCATGTAAGATGGACGTGGTGGGGTCACTAGGTGAGGCTACTACCTCCGGAAAATATTCCGTTAGGGGCTGCGCCTGCGGCTATGGCAATGAACGTCATCATAGCAGGGCCACTAGTGTTGTGGTCACGCGCAATTTACGTACCTGAAGGATGGCCAAGCAGGTACTGACGTGTGGACCTGAGCCGTCAAGAGTTGAGCGCGTTTTGAAGAGCAGAGAAGTTGTGTTGAGCCACCGGACCAACATTCAACCGGTGCCCCTTAAGTAAGACACAGCGTTGAGGTGGCAACCTAAATGTACAAACCCCGTCCGAGGATGGCTCCGGCGTGACTAAAGCAGTAATGCAACGGCGACGAAAGCAGAAGACCGGATTTTCTCCCCGCGTGTGCCCCAGCCGCCTGCGTTATGTCCGCGGACCAGTGCATGGCCATGCAGAACGCCCTTTGTCGGCGGACATAATGGCCTCGAGCTATTGAACCCCAGGCGAATCGCGCGCCTATTGTTGTTGTGAAAAATGGGGTAGACTGAAAGCTGGAAAAAGTGTGGGGTGACCTCTGGCGAGCAAAACATTATATAAGGCTAACACTATCCCCCACTTGTCAGCTCTCCAGAAACAATCATGTTATTGGCAGTGTTGTATATCTGGGCCATTGGCCTAGTTGCTGCTGTTCCATTGAATAACTTCAACGCTACCCATCCCTCTGAAGAGCTTCACTACCAGAGCCCCGGTTACTTTCCAACGCCACAGGGTGGTAGAATTCCGGGTGTCTGGCAGGATGCCTACGAGAAGGCCAAGGCCTTGGTCCAGCAGATGACCGTCGTGGAGAAGGTCAACATCACTACTGGTACCGGCTGGATGATGGGTCCATGCGTGGGTAACGTCGGCTCTGTCCCAAGACTCGGAATCCCAAATTTGTGCTTGCAGGACGGCCCATTGGGCGTGAGATTTGCTGACTACATCACCGGCTTCCCCTCGGGCATGGCCAGCGGTGCCACTTTCAACAAGGCGTTGTTCAGACAGAGAGGCGAGGCCATGGGCTCGCAGTTCAAGGCCAAGGGCGTGCACGTCGCTTTGGGCCCTGTCGTTGGACCACTTGGATTGAAGGCTGCCAGTGGCAGAACGTTCGAGTCTTTTGGTGCTGACCCATACCTTCAGGGAATTGGCGCTGCCGAGACCATCGAGGGCATGCAGTCGCAGAAGGTTATGGCGTGCATCAAGCACTTGGTCGGCAACGAACAGGAGCGCTACAGACAGGCAAAGGACCACGACCCAAAGACCAACACTACGAACAAGGTTGCCATTAGTGCCAACATCCCAGACAGAGTGATGCACGAGTTGTATCTCCGTCCTTTTGCTGACGCCATCAAAGCCGGTGCCGGCTCGCTCATGTGCTCGTACAATACCGTCAACAACACCTACGCGTGCGAGAACTCATACCTCTTGAACAACTTGCTCAAAGAGGAGTTGGGTTTCCAGGGCTTTGTGATGTCCGACTGGGCCGCCCAGCACTCGGGCGTGTTGTCTGCCATTGGCGGCTTGGACATGACCATGCCTGGTGAGACCGAGGACTGGGACACCGGTGAAGCCTACTGGGGCCAGAACTTGACGATGGCGGTCTTCAACAAAACCGTGCCGCTCGAGAGATTGGACGACATGGCCACCCGTGTGCTTGCTGCGTTCTACGCAATTGACGCGTTCCCAGGTGCCGACGACAAGCCTAACTTCTCGTCCTGGTCCACCAAGACCTTTGGCAACGAGTACATCTGGGACAACACCACCCCGATTGTGCAGATCAACCAGCACGTTGACCCAACCACGGATTTCACCGAGGAGGTCGGCTTGACTGTTGCCGAGGAGTCTGTGGTGTTGTTGAAGAACACCAACAACACCTTACCAATCACCAAGGCCAACGTGCAAAAGCTCTTACTCTCCGGAATTGCCGCCGGACCAGACCCACTTGGGTTTGAGTTTACTGACCAGGGCAGTGCCAACGGCGCGATTTCACAGGGCTGGGGCTCGGGCAGTGTTAAACCAAAGTATGTGGTAACGCCGTTTGAGGAGATCTCACGTCTCGCCAGAAGAAACCGCATGCAGTTCGACTACATCCGCGAGTCGTACGACTTGACCCAGGTTCTGACGATTGCCAGTGACGCCCACATGACTATTGTCGTGGTAAATGCCGACGCTGGTGAGGGGTACATCACTGTGGACGACAACGAGGGCGACCGCAAGAACTTCACCTTGTGGAACAACGGTGATGCTTTGATTGAGGCCGTCGTCAACGTGACCTCGAACGTCGTTGTTGTTGTGAACACCCCGGGCCCGGTTGATATCGAGCACTGGATCGATCACCCTAACGTCACCGCTGCCATCTGGGCTGGCCCATTGGGCGACCAGACCGGTACTGCCATTGCCAACATCTTGTTCGGTGAGTCTAACCCATCGGGCCACTTGCCGTTCACCATTGCCAAGAACGTCAGCGACTACGTGCCAGTGATCTACGACAACCCAGCCGATGGCAAGCCGCAGGACAACACCTTCAGCGAGGTGGACTTGTTGGTGGACTACCGCTACTTTGACGAGAAGAACATCAAGCCACGCTTTGAGTTCGGTTACGGGTTGTCGTACAACCAGTACTCGATCAGCAACTTGAGAATCCAGAAGTCCTGCGAGCAGATTGAGAAGGCGTTGCCTGCAGCCGCCGACTACTTGCAGGAATACAACTACAACGACGAGGCTTCCTTGGAGACTCCAGAAGACGCTTACTTCCCAGCGGGCGCCAGAAGAGTCAAGGACTACCTCTACCCATACCTCAATGAGAGCCAGACGATCACCAACGGTACCTTCAACTACCCAGAGGGCTACTCTACTCAGCAAAGATCCAAGCCGCTCGCGGCTGCTGGTGGCTTGGGCGGAAACCCAGTCTTGTGGGACGAGACCTACCAGGTGAAGGTCGACATTACCAACTCCGGATCGACCCCAGACAAGTTTGTGGGCCAGTTGTACCTCGAGGTTCCACAAAGTGCGCAGTTCCTGACCCCAAGATCTTTGCGTGGATTTGAGAAGATTGCCCTTGCCCCTCAGGAGACTCAGACCGTGACCTTCTCGTTGATGACCAGAGACCTTGCCGTGTGGGACACCACCCAGCAGAACTGGGTGATCCAGAGCGGTACTTACACGGTTCACGTTGGAAAGAGTTCTAGAGACTTCTCTGTCACCGGAACCTTCACGATTTAGATGGCAGTCTGATGATGTCCCTGCGATTGCTATTGACTTCGATTGCTCTTGCTATATACCCTAACCTTACAGATATGATTCTTTGAATATAAATTGTACATTCACAGATGCTTGATTAAATACGCGACATGACTAACAAACAGAAAACGAGCTTAGTTGGAAGTGTCTCTTCCGAAGATGGAAGTCTTGGTCCAGTCCATGACCACCAAGACCTTGTTTCTGGCACTCAAGCACATCGACACGTAAGCGGTCTTCCAGAAGATGTAGGTGAACAACCCTCCGGACTTGACCGCCTGCCAGTCGTTCCAATTCAAGTCAGCAATAGCCTTCTCGTTACCGATGTAGGCCAAGGCGCCCATGTGGACGTACTTGAATGGCTCGAAGTGAGCAGCGCGCGCCAACTTGCGGTTGACCTTGTCAACGTGAGCAGCGTCCAATGGGTTCTTGGCAAGCTCGAACTGCAAGTCGTTAATCTTGGCCAAGTTCTGGAACAAGGCAGCCAAGTAAACACCCTCCTGGTGGGCGACCTGGGCGGTTGGGGCGTACTTGGTGAAAGTGCAGTCACCAAGGGCGTAGATGGAGTCGGAACCGTTCACCTTCAAGTAGTCGTCGCACAACAACCCTCTTCTGGCAGAGGCCTGCTCCGGGATCTTCTTGAACAAGTTGGTAATGATGTCTCTGACGGCGTTACCGGTGGCCCAGACGAGGACACCGTATGGGGTCTCGACCATCTTGGACGAGCCGTCGGCCTGCTTAACGGAGGTGTACACGGTCTTCTCGTCAACCTTCTTCACCATGGAGTTGGTCTCGAGGTTGATGTTCGACTTCTTAAGGATGTCCTCAGCGTACTTGACGAGGTTCTTGTCAAACATCGTCAAGATCGAAGGCAAGGCCTCCAACAAGGTGACCTGGATCTCTGGGGCAATAGTAGGAACCCACTTGCTCAAGTCCTGCTCGACAAAGTCCTGCAACTCGCCGGCCAACTCAACACCAGTAGGGCCTCCACCAACAACAATAGTGGTCAACAATCTCTTTCTCTCTGGGGAACCGGCTGGCAACAAGTTGGCCTGCTCAATGCAGTCGAGCAACTGCTTGCGGATCTTAGTAGAGTCGTTACCTTCCTTCAAGAAACAGGCGTGCTCGGCAACACCTGGGGTGCCAAAGGTGCCGACCTTGGCACCAACACCAACAACCAAGTAGTCGTACGAGATCTCAGACTCGACTGGGGCAGACCCGTCTGGAGTGCTCATTGGCTTGAACTTGACGGTCTTGGAGTCTGGCGAGATCTCGGTGGCCTCGGCCTCGATGTAGACGACCTCGCCGTCGGCTCTGCGAGTGATGCTTCTGACAGGCTCGATAATCGACTTCAAGTCAACGGTACCGGTTGGGACGGATGGCAAGAGCGGAGTGAAGAGGAAGTAGTTTCTTGGGGAGACAATGGTGACGTTGTAGAGAGTGGTGTCGAGGTTCTTGAGGAGCGAGATCGAGCCCCAGCCGGAGCCCAAGATCACGAGGTTCTTCTTCTTGTTACCGGAAGGAGTGAACTCGGAGTGCTTCACCTGGTGCAAGTTTGGGCGGGCCTCGTCGTAAATGGTCCAGCCGAGGTAGGCACCAGCCAAGGCGGCGGAGATCCAGGTGACCTTCCAGGCGCCCTTGGCGGCTCTCTTGAAGCCCGAGGCGGAAGCGTTGAAGCGTGGCGATGAGGTGGTGAGCGGTCTCACGGCGCCGGTTCTGAGAACAGAACCGGAAGCTCTTTTGAGCAAGAGGGATTGGCCAAGACGGAAAGACATGACCGGAGTGTCGATTAGGTATCAATAACTAATGAGAGGTACGCAAACGACGGTTCCAGACAGGTATATATGGAATTGGGGCGTTCGAAAAAAATTTTTTTTTTCTCGATAACGTGGATTGGTGATAGCAGTTGCGCTGACAAAAAAAGAAAATTATGGGGGGTGCTGCAGCGCAAGAGGGGAACCTCACGCAACGAAAAATGCAGCTTTACGTAAGGCAAAGGGACACGCTTACACACAAACAAAGAAGGCTGACAGAACGCATTGCCAGCGTGAGTCATCAGTTCGGAGTACTACTCAGGTGGTGGCAGACGCATTGGCAAACGCACCCCCGTTCCGATTGTCCGATGGGGAAGCCGCCACACCCGCGGAAGCTCCGAGGAAACAACAAAACAAGACAGCAAGGCCTTCAAAGGCCCAAGGCCCTGCTTTATTGTCTACATTCCTTCATTGGAATTGTTTATTTGGTATAAAATGATGATGTAGATGATGGGGGGCAAAGATTCCTTCAGAGACGGGGTGCCCCTAAGATATGCATAGCTTGGCTGCTACTGGCTACCGCCTAAGATAGGTGAGGTGCTCTTTGTAAACGGACCTCCACCCTGCCTGATCCGCGCCCTCCACCACGCAGTCCAAGTCGTAGAGATAGGCTAAATAGTTTGCCCAGCGTTTTGAGCAGGCAGCAAGCGCCTCGGAGTTGCCGAGTACTATAAACCCGTTACGGGCGCGCGTGGTCGCCACTGTGAGCCGCCGGTGGTCGGCGAGGAGTGCCGCCTGGTCCCAGGCTTGGCCGGCGGCACGGTCCTGGGCGGCGGCCCCTGGTGCAGCGGCCGGATTATGCGCCTGGCTCCGCACCGTGCTGAAAATGACAAACAGCTTTTCGCGTCCCTGGAACGAATCAACCGTGCCAATTTCCACTTGTTGAATTTTTTCAACGGCAGATAGTTCTTCCTCGCATGGATTGTGGTCCTCAAAAAGAAAATCGTTGCTTTTGGCAATGCCCTTGAAGTGTCCTTGCTTCATTGCACCATCTCCCATGTACAGGCCCCTCGACTGTCTAATATCCCCCGTGTGTGCGCTCCGCCGCACACTACTCTTCCGCCCGCCATTAAACGAGTTCAACGAGACGCCTAAGAGCTCTGCGATGAGCATCCGTTGGCCAACGAACGGGGTAATAATACCGATATCCTTGAGGGCAACGCCACAGGAGAGGTGTAGGTTCAACACTAGTTTGACAACCAACTCCGCCTCATCTCTATTCTGGAACGTTTTCTGGTTCACGTAGAAATTCTCCACCGTGTTGATTTTTTTCTGGTACGTTAACTCATGCTCCAAATGAGTGCTGCTTCCCAGCCTGTCCCAGAATACTGTTGGCATCTTTGGATTTGGCCAGGCAAACGCCTGCAGCACAGAAGAGTCACGCGTCTTCTGGCGGAGCACGCCATTAAGCAAGTGATTATCGTAGACAAATTTGTTGGCGTACTCCGCAAGCTGCGGCTTCATGCGGTACTGCTCGGTAAGAACTATAGGTTTCACCAACTGGTTGTAGAGCACGCGCTGGAACAACGACTGCTTCAAAGGCTTGCAGTTTTCTGAATCGCTTATGTATGGACTCATTTGCTTCTCGTCGCCAATGAGCACAAGCTTCTCACAATTCTTGGCAATAGGAAGCAACGAGAGCAAGTTCATGGTGGCCGAGCAGTCGTCGATGACAATGGACTTGAACTGAACACTGGCCAACTTCAGGTCCTGCGAGTTGTAGCACGTGGTGAACACTACATCCTGCTGCTGGAAGAAGTCGGTATAGAACTTGTTCAACCGCGCCAAGTTCTTTGGAGAGATGCTGTTACCTTTAACCTTGTTCTTGATGAACAAGTCTATGAGCTCTTCAGGGGCATTGGACAAGATGAAGTTGTGGAAGCAAAGGGGGCCAATAGGATGATTAATGCTGTACTGCTTCTCCTTTAGCGGAGCAATCAAGCGAGAAATCAAGATCTCCTGATCCTGGGCATAGCTCTCGCTGAACTTTGCACAGAGTCCGTCAACCGTAGAGCTAGAGCCAGAGCAGACTAGCACGGGACCTAATTCTTTCTCAACAAGATTCTTTATGACTGCAGCACATACAGACGACTTGCCAGCCCCAGTATGACCCTTCACAAGTACGACTTTGCCCGAGTCCAAGTTATCGATGGCTCTCTTCTGCAGCAAATTGAAGTTGGGCTCGTAAAAAGTGCCCGCGTTGAGCGACGGGAGCTTGAACTCAAAGTTTTCAAAGTTCTTACCCAAGATCAAGTCCATCAAGAACTGATTAATCTGGGTTTTGCCTTGGAGGATGTCAAAAATCACGCTGACGATCTGGGAGAACACGAGGTCGAATGGTAGGATTCTGAACATACTGGCATCCTCAATCACAAGGCTCGTCAACTTGATAGACTTCCCACTGTCATTGGTCAAAAAGAAATTGTCCGTACTGTAATCAGTGGGCTTCCCATTAATTGTGATGACCTCTAGCTTTATTTCCGGGTTAAAATTATTGTTTGGGATCTCCCTGACCGTAGTGAACATGATACGGCCGGTCTCCATATGCTTGAACCCAAGCACCTGGTCGATCTTCAAAACTGGCAAAGGATGGTTCGTGTTAAGTCTTATCGTAATGCTCGTTGGCGCACTGCCGTTGAATGACATTTTCTTGTACGAGATGTACACCATCTTGTCCGTAAGCGGAACACCAGTGGACGCAGAGCGAAGCATGGAGGCTTGCTCCAAGTACATGAGGTTCAAGTTCTGGGTTGCAAACTGCTTGAAATCCTGGTACACTGCAAGTTTAGAAAGATGTACCAGCTGGATTCTCTTGAGCGCAGACGTTTTGTTCTGGATCGAGTCTGTTTCCTCAGACAACAAGGGAGAAGTAACTCTGCTCTCCCTCTTTTTTTGTACCACGATTTCTTCTTCGACAGCAAACTCGTCATCGCTGTCAAAAAACTGATAGTCGTTTGTTTCGTCCAACATGTTGTAGTGATCGTTCTGCTTGACCTTCTCCTTTTTCAATTGCGCTAGTCTTTTCCGCTCCACACTGTAGATGTCTCCCAAAGACAACTGGCCGTGGAGTAATTTCGTGTTCTCATTGGTGTTGTCTTTCAAAAGCAACCGACTGACAAAGAACTTCTTGAGACCAAACTTGTTTGCTCGGTCGTAGCAGTTGAACATGGGCTTGATGAAATCGTCTTCAATCTCCATGCCGTCAAACAATGTGGTTTGCAACTGGGAAAGGCAGTTGTTTTCGGAGCAGAAAAATATCGGCTTCTTGTCGACATTTTCCAATTGGTCCACTTGAGAGTAGTCGGACTTCAAGTTGATCAACTCCTTAGTAGTGCCGTTGATCAAGATGAAGCTGAGCAGGAATATGTCAGAGTTAGAGCATTGCGCGCAGCCAATGGGAGTGTCCTTGAACAACGGAAATGGATCGTTTGATTCTTCGATTTGAAAGAGGTCGCCACTTTCGCTCTTGCCATTGCTTTCTGCCTCGTCGTTGCCACTGCTGCTTGGCTCCAAATCATTCTTCTCGTAATTCAACAAGCTGTATGCGTGGTGGTCTAAAAACCTGGAGTGCACAAAAACATGGGACAGGTCCTTCTTGCCAGAGTTGCAGAACGTCTCGCCACAGTCCGCGCACTTGACCAAACAGTCGAGATCTGTCTCCCGGCAGTAAAAGCAAGAGGCCGTCGGTAGTGTCTGTTTCACCGGCTCATGATCTCGGATTGTCACCTGGGCAACTACCTCGTCAATGGGCCGCAGGCTAATCCGCCGAGACAACCTGTTCGAGAACTTTCTGGGCGTGAACTCGACCGCTTGCATGTTGATAGTCAGAAATGGTGGAAAGCCGATTCCCAGCACGATCACTCTTGATGTTGTCAACAAGTCGCCGTAGGAGCACGGGCGTTTTTCGTATGCATGCACGGTGGTCCTGCATGGGTGGTGCCACGAGGGAATTCAGTGGGAAACCTTATTCGATTAGACAGGTCCAAAATACATGAGCCACACCCAAATACATAAAAATAGAGTGGAATCAATCGAATCCATTAGTTGCCATTGATAAGAGCTTTTCCAGCATTCTATTATTATACACTCCACTTCACTCTCTCTCAGGTTTCCGCTCAACTGGTGTGGGAGTGAGCCACCCCCACAGTGGACGGTCCACAAGTATCAGTAGGTTAGTAATGATACTGTCGGAATCGTAGATGTTACGGATATAGTCCACGGAGGTCACGGCCCGAACACGCTTCTTATTCTCTTGTGTTATGAAGACCTCCTTTTCGTTGTAAGAGTTCAAAGTGAAGTATCTTATCATCCTTTCGGCCTGCTCCTCGGTGTCGGAGGAGTCCTCTGACGATCCAAAGAGGAAACAAAAAACGTCGAGGCAGCTTTTGCCCCGGGCCTGTTCCGTGCTCTCAGCAGTCTTGTAGTAGAAGTATTTTGCAAGATAAATAAAGGAGCGGCCTTCCTCTTCTATTAATTCGTTCTCAAATCTAACTTCCTCCGCGGGCTCTGGATAGTACTTGAAGAACTGCAGCAGCTCGACCAACCACTGGATGTTGCCCCACTTGGACTTCTCATTCGTGGTGGAGCCTAAGTACCCGATACCTTTCAATGTCTCATAAAGTAAATTGCTGACAATCACGGAGAAGATTATGCAGAGAACGATTAAGACAATGGAGATCTTTGTGGCAAACTGCTCAGAGCTGCCCTTTTGCATAAGGCTGCTGCCGATGGTCTTCCAGCCACTAACGTAGCGAGTGGCGAGGCCTTTGCAAAAATTGAGAATCGATACGAATGAAATGCCAAAGTCACTGAGATGGAACTTCAAGCTCAGCCCAATTCCATTTACCCCGCTGCCTTTGTGCCAATGCTGGTACATGTATCTCCCGTTCAAGAGAAGACCGTACCAGAAGATTCCATTCAACGTTCCCAAGTACACTAGAAACCACTTCAAGTTGCAGTAACCAATACAGTTGTTGACAAACACACAGTGATGGTCGTGGAGCAACACGCAGCGGTTGCAGATGGAGCAGTGCCGGGACCGTGCGGGCTTCTCGATCTTGCAAGTGCTGCATATGTTGCCCCGAAAGAACACTGTATTGTCTGCTTTAAATAGCGGGTTCTCCTGTGTTTTCCTTACCAACAGTTGGTTGGTTGAGTGTCCAGGACTCACAAACGTGGCTAGCGCAAAGCTTAGATAGTTGGCGGCAATCATGGCGTACATGATTGGGGACTCCCACCATATCACATGTATGCCTCCAATCACGTAGAGAAAGCACAACCTTATGCAGCCGGAAACCAAGACAAGTGCTAGGAGCTGATATTAGTAGAGTTCTGTAAATTCCAAAAGAGTCCTACTCACTGGAACCAGCCAATTCACACATCGAGTGAACAACTGCTTCGCCGCCTCCATGTGTGAACAGTCTGATCGCGGCTACTCCTGCTGCATTTCAACTCTTTGAACATGAAGCTGTATTGAAGACGGGTAAGCAGTGGGCAAACACGGAACAATTTACACGCCAACTAACAAAGAATTAAGAAGCCAGCGGCAAAAAAAAAGACGCGATTTTTTTCAGTTCGAGAATTATCGACTCTGGTTCCTTGCTTAGCTCCCTCGCCACTACTTCCTTGATTGCCCACTACATGTGGCACGTGACATGTTGAATTCCATTAGATAATATACATTAGCGAACCCCCTCTCTTTAATCTTTCCTCGCCCCGGCTCATTCCTCCTTCTTGACAAATGCTGCCTCCTCCGGGCTCAGCTGGCCGGGCCCCGTGCTCTGCAACCGGTTGCGCGACGCCGCAAACAACTCCTCCTGCTTCTTCAAGAGCTCCTCCTCAGTGAGCCCCGAGTTCTGGAACTTGGAGTTCTTCTTCTCACGGCCCTTGACGCTCTCCTTGTGCTGGTTGAGAAGAGACTTGATCGGCTCAATGTAGTCGTCGTAGCCCAACTCCTGGAGCGCCTTCACCACGTGGTCGCTTGCTATCGTCTTCTTGGCCTCTTTCTCGGCTATGTCGTTCAGCTCAGTGGCCAATATCATGATGAACTCGATGCAGCACTCTATGAGCACCTGGCGCGCGTCCTTGGAGAACGCGAGATCCGACGGTAATATTTCGCTGATTATTTTCTGTACCGTTGCTGGGGTTAGTAGATGAACTGAGGCAATTCACTGAGGGGAGAGTCAAGAAAGCTTGAAAGACACGGCCTTTCCAAAGGTTTGAAATCTCTCCGCCAAATTCAACGTTCCCAACGAACCTTTTGGAAGCGAGAGATCTTCGCTCATCCCACTGTTGAAATCTGACATGGCTGCTGGCGGATGCGCGTTATTTCCTGCGGCACCCGCGATTTATATAGCGGGCCCCAGCTCTGTCTGGCGCAGCCGGGTACTTGCACGGGGATGCGCGGTGCGGCAACACCCTGCGATGGCATGCGTGCATCAAAGGCCTAAAAATTTTTCTTTCAATATGCGATGCTCCAGCAGTAAGACCGAACCACAAACCCATGGAATTCGAGTCGATCACACGGTTCAACCCCGCGGGGCTGTTGCTTGCGCGCACCCAGGTTGCCTTGAGCTTACACCAGGTTGCGGTCACGTCTGTGGGCTCTGCCGCTCTCAGCACCGTCTGCGTGCTAGAGAAGAACGTCCTGGCGACTAGCCTTGCGTGGGCCCAGATAACCGCGGGCAGTTCCAGCCTCGAGGACGACATTCTTGTGGTGGGAACGAGTGCAGGCACCATCTTGCTATATCTGCCTTTCAACAATAGCATTGCGCATACTTTGGAGCACAAGCTTCATCGTGACCCAATTACTTCGGTGCACTACGCAGGCCACAGCGTGTGGGCAGTGGACAGCCGTAACAATATCATTGAGTGGGACCTCGGCAGCTTTGTGGCCCGCCGGGTGGTTTCCAATCCGTTGGAAAAGTCGGACTTGGCTAATCATGAGGAGAAGATTCAGTTGGCCCAGCCGTTTGAGTGCGAGGGGAAACAGTACTTGCTTGTGTGCACGCACAGCGTGTTCGTGTACGACTTGGGCAGCAACCAGGTGGTGTTCCAGGCGTCAAACCACATGAACCCTATCAGTGCGGCTGTTTTCCTCGGCGATTATCTCGTGACCGCTGCCCAGAACGACCGGTTCATCAACACATACACCGTCAGCGGGTACACGCTCGTCCCGTCGCTGGTGCTAGTGGCGCAGCTGAACGTGGCGAGCATTGCGTTTGGCCAGCTTGATCAGGTGAACAACGTGCTTTCGGTGGTGACGGAATCCGGAGAGTGTGAAGTCTTCAACAAGCCCTTTGAGAATGTCAGCAACAGCAACAACGGAGCTGCCACAGTTTCCAACGGCACCTCCCGCAGAAAGAAGAGACAGCTGGTGGCAACTCTTTCCAAGAACTCAAGCAGTACCATTGCGTTGAAGAGACCGGACGGTTTGGAGACCTTGCCCGTCCTTGGAACCACAGTGTTAGGCACCCAGATCGTGCTCACGTGGAACGAGAACCTGAACACCGCCTTCTTTGAGCGCGTCGAGTGGTATCACAGCCAGACCAAACGCCTTGCGTTGGCCGGGTACACTGAGATCACCAAGTCCAAGCCTGTGTTGAAGCTGGCTGTCAACCGGGAGTACGGGCATGATGTTGCCGCCACCGGATTGTACAACGAAAGCAACGTACACCTCAGTGTGGGTGACAACTACAGAGATCTTGACGAGGACGTTCACAGTTTTGTGATAAACCAGAATGAAGACGAGGGTGACGACGAGGATCCAGATGAGACATTGGGAGACAAACTTCTTTCGATCGACCCCAACGCTAAGGCAGTGAGACACAAAAGCAGCGGGATTCTTCTGGAGTTGGACGCGGGCAAGAACTTTAAGCCGACGACGGGATCGTTGACGGTGCTTTTGAGCCAGGCGTTGAAGGCCAACGATCTGTCGTTGCTCGACACGGTGTTGGGCGTCAAGGAGGAGTCGATCATCAAGAAAACGATCCAGAACCTCAATCCCGAGTTTTCGATGTTGTTGCTTGACAAGTTATCCGAGAAGTACAATTTCATTTCTTCTGTGTCTAATGCTGGCTTGTCGTACCAGCGCCAGATCCAGCTCAACTACTGGATCAAGTGGGTGTTGATTATCCACGGGTCGTACCTCAAAGTCAACGAGATCAACAGCCAGCGCTCGGGCGGCAACCGCCAGCTACTCAAGAACCTCTCGTTGTTGCTCATCAACCTCAACCGCAAGAGCTTGCACTTGCCGAAGCTCTTGCTTCTCCAGAACCGGTTGAACGCGATCTTTGAGAAAACCAACTACAAGAACGAGCTCCTCAGCAGCTTCAGCGATCAGAACCCGGTCAAGGCGAAGAAGAACGGAATCATAAGGTTCGACGACGCCGAGGAGCAGGACGACAGCGACGTCGAGTATAATGAGGAGTTGGACGACGCACACTTGATCGAAGACGGCGAGGCGTACTACAACGAGGCCAGCGACGAGGAGCTGGACATGGACATGGACGGGGTCGACGACTACGAGGAGATGGGGCCGTCGGACGAGGAGTTGGGCGACGTCGAGGTGGGCATCCAGCACGAGATGCAGATCGACAGCGACGAGGAGCAGGAGCGGGAGTTCAAGGACAAAATCTCGAAGTTGAAGAAGAAATGAGATCGGCATTGCTAAGACTAGCTAATACAAGTGCATTACAACAAGAATCGTAGCACACTGTAAAGTACATTGCCTGGCAGCCTCTGTCAATGTTTGGGTAAACTTCTTTGCAATTTTCCTGCAATCTTTGACGTGGTGTTTTTTCTACATTTCCAATGAACGCATTCGTTACCATTCATATTCTATTTTCTTGAAGCTGTTCCCAAAAAAAGAAGTGACCTATAGCACTTCTCGGCAAGGCGCATATTTGACCGCTTCGCGGCATGACAGTGTTTGACTGCAGAATATTGTGATCTTCAACCCATCAAAGCTTAACCGCAGCACAATAGCTACGACACTGCTAATAGTGCTTGATCTGCGACTTGTCGATCTTCTTCAACTGCCCGATCCCCGCGCCCTGGATCGACGCAAACAACGCGTCGCGTCCTCCACCGCCCGCAGGAGGCTGTGGCATCGCTTGCACTGGCGGCGGAGGCGGCGGCTGCAGCTGCAGCGGCAACGGCATTGCTTGGCGAGCGGGGGCCGGTGGTGCTGGCGGAGGAGCAGGTGCTGGCGGAGCAGGCGCCGGCGGGGCAAACTGCGGAGGCTGCACCGGTGGCGGGAGGTTTCGTGGAGGTAGTTGGTGTGGAGTGGTAGGCGCGGGCGTAGGTGGTTGGTATTGGGCAGGAGGCGCCTGCTGGTACTGCGTCGGCGCCGGAGCAGCGACCTTTCTGCTTGGCGGCGGCGGTGGCGGTCCGCCAGCCCCACCGGCAGCAACCTTTCGACTAGGCGGCGGTGGTGGTCTGTTTTGCACAGGCGGGGCAACATGCTGCTGTTGTTGCACCGGAGCAAACTGCTGTTGTGGCAGCCCCGCTGCTAGTGGGATCCGTGGCGGAAGAGACGGGCCTGGCCCACCGGTTCTCAGTGGGGGTGCCGGAGGCATCATTCCACCTGGCGCGCCGCCCGGCGGAGGCAATGCTCTAGCTGGCGCCGGCGGAACTTGGCGCTGCACCTGAGGCGGCGGTGGTGGCACCTGGTACTTTGTGGTTTGTTGCGGCACGGGTGACTTCGGAGGAAGCGGCGGCGGAGGCACCGCGTTCACAGCGGCACTGGTCTTCTGCTGCTGGTACTGCTGGTAGGGGCTCTGGATCTGCAGCTGCTGGTACGGGGTCGAGCTGGCCAGCCCGTTGGCATACTTGAGCCCCTCGCCCATGAACAGCGGCGCCGGTGGGAGCTTGAACTCGCGCTTGTGGGGCTCCGGTGCAGGAGAGTTCTCTGCCAGCGAATCTTTGGAGGGCAAAGGTGGAGGGCCCGGAGACGGCAGGGCAGCAGAAACCCCAGCCACGCTTGCTTCTGGCGGCGGCGGCGGAGGAGGCGCCTTCTTCTTTTTCGTGGCAGTAGTCGTCGCTGCAGCTGCAGGCTTCACGTATTGGTACTTTCTTGGGATTGGCGGCTCGAGCCCCGCCAACGTCTGCGGGCCGTGCTCCAACACATACTGCTTGATGAACTCCCTATTCTCCACAATCAGCAGTTCGCTAATGCCCTCTTCCTCATCGAGCTTTCTATAAAGCTCGCGCCACTCAGGAGGCGGTACGTCGTTGTAGTACAACACGTTCTTCGCTCTCCGAATCTTTTGGGCATTGCTCGGATCGTGCACGTCGATGTTGTTGAACCCACGCGGCCCCGCCTGCGCAGGCTTGCTCTGCTCCTCAATGTCGGCCTTGTTTTTGGCAGCAAAGGCAGCCTTATTTTGAACCGTGTGCTTCGAGCCGTACTTCTCTTTGCTGGTGACTCGCTTGAAGAAATGGTTGGCTTCCAGGACGTCCTCAAACAATAGGCCAGCAAAGAAATCCTCTAGCTCAAACGTGTGGAAAAACGTCCGGTCCTTGAAGTACTCCCCATTCACGGGCAACTCCTGGTCCCACATCACTCCCCTCTGCCCATGGATATCCACGAGCTTGATGAAAAACGTCTTCCCGACAGTGTCATCTACTAGCACCACTGCTCCAGACAACTGGGTGTCGGTGTAGTGGTCGGGGTCAGGGTAGGCAATGAAAAGCTTGGCGACTGTGGCATAGATGATCTTGTTCAGGGCTTTTGGAATCGCCCGCTTGATCTTTTCCTTGTCATCACTAGTAAGCAACCCCATTGTGAGTTGGACGTTCGCCTTCTGGTCTCACCCTATTCTTGTGCGTTCCAACTCCGCCCGCTGCCGCTGTCCAATCGAGCGCCGCACGTGACCTGTATCTGCCCGACATCCAGACGCATCTCCACAAACCAGAACCCTGAACTGGTATTAGTTGAAGTGGTTGATAGTGCTGTTCAGTTGATTTACTACTCTCTAGTTGTTTTTGTGCTGCTAAGTCTGATTCCTATGTCATTCAGTGTTAGTGCCCAGGAATTGTTCTGGGTCAAGACGGTGGTCGAGCAGGCGCACCCCAAGCCTTACAAGGACCTCCTCAAGAATAGTGGGTAGAGCCATAAATGGCTACAGTTGAGCACCCTCAAATCGATTAATTGTTCCAAATAGTTCTTACTAACCAAGCCCTTTATGATCCCAGATCGCTGAACCGGATGGAGATGCTGCTGAGGATGCTCGAGGGCATCGAGCGAGATCAGCCGGAAGAGTAAGTAGTACCAGCAAGAGCAGCGCCAGACCACGAAGTGAGATGCGGCGTTGT
This sequence comes from Saccharomycopsis fodiens, assembly GCA_002564235.1. NCBI lineage: Eukaryota > Fungi > Ascomycota > Saccharomycetes > Ascoideales > Saccharomycopsidaceae > Saccharomycopsis > Saccharomycopsis fodiens. The sequence continues at coordinate 1,411,813 of JNFV01000005.1, read as the reverse complement.
CAATGAAGCCTTGTTATTCTAAGCACTTCTGGCTCTCAAATCACCACGTTTCCTGCTAACTACAGCGTCAATTGCCTTTCCGAGTTTTTGAGAGACCTGCCGGACACCATTCGCTTGGGCCGCAAGAAGAAAAACATGGTGCTGCGGCTCGCGGCGATGAACGTGAGAGGTGCCAGAGGATCTACGTTGCGTGCGCCAACCAATAACGTGGCGAGAAGGGAGCTGGTAGACATGGACGCGGCGTTGCGGTTCGAGACCGAGGTCCGCCGCTTGATGGTGTTGGCGTTTCTGGAGTCCCAGATCGAGAAGATGCTGCCAGAGATTGACGACCCAATGAAGTTCTGGGATATGCTTTGCTGACAGGAGTGGTCAAGCCGAGAGCTATGCCAGACGCTGAGCCTTGACTGAATAGTGTTGCAGTTTGTTGCGCGCTGCCATTGGGGTTGCCGTGAGGGCTATGTTTAATTTATTTTACGCTGCCTTGCTGGCTTTTCTCTTTATTATTTAGATTGTAAGAAAAGATTGATTCAGGAAAATCAAATCAAATATATTAAATCTCCGATTTCACACTTGCCCTTGGCTTGTTTCCCACTCCGGGTCTACAATTTTCACTCATGCATGCTCTGGCCTGCAAATAAACAGAGTCTATACTACGACAAATTGCCCACAACAAAACCGAAAACAATTGATAAAAATACTCAAATAAATCAAAAAATGAAACGGAACAGCCTCATTTAGTTTTTAAATGTCTGTCTCAATTTTTGAGACACGTTGGGCTCATGTTTTGTGGCACGTGACTAATGTTTACATTTGACTATTTTTGTTTACATCGAGATACACAGGCAATCTAAAATCTTCACGAAGATGTCAAACATCGAGGACATCGAAAACATCCCGAATATGAGCAGAAACGACACGCTAGAAACTTTGCCCGAAAACTATCAGCATTTCAGTTTTACCGGGGACTTTGGAAAGTACCGGGCAAACTCCGGATTTGGCCAGTTCGACATGAATGCAGCCAACAGCGTGAAGGGCCCCAGCTTGAGGGGAAACAGTATCAAAAGCAACAGAGTCTTACTGGACAGCAGTAATGCTCAGAAGTCGATGAAAGTCAACAACAGAGTTCTTTCTGACTCCTTCAGTGCGAAGGCCAATGCTATGGCTGAGCAGAGCATGGAGAAGAGCAGGGTGCGCGATTTGAACCCGAACAGCTCGAAGTTCGACAACTTGCAGTCGATCCTTGACATGAACAGCAATCCGGGCACTGTGATTCACCAGTCCAATGGTGGCACTTTTGGCACATTTGACACGACCAAGGTCAGACCGACGACGACCGACAAGGAGAACGCACCGCTCTGGATGCAGAAAATTGAAGACTTCAAGAAGGGGCAGGAGCAAGGCAATGATGTCAGCAATGAGGTCGAGAGTGGGTCGAAGCTGTCTCACTCGAACAGCCTGAACAGTGTAAAAATTGGCGCCTCAACTCCTAGTCTGTCTGTCCACCACAGTCCTGTCGGCAGACCGCACGAGCTGTTCGTGCACTCCACGGCAGTGCCGACGTTGAACGGGTTCCACACGCTTGAGCATCATTCGAATGCCAGCTCGATTCCAATGGGCCAGCAGTCGCCCTTGAAGATTTTCAGTGGTGAAGAATATAACACCTACACCCAAGAGAAGTTTGACAACTGGATTCATCAGTTCAAGTCGGAGCAGCTTGCAAACAACGAGCAGCCAGAACATTATGGCCTGCGGCAGACCGAGCGAAAGTTTGAATTGAGCGATATCGACGAAGTACTGCAGGCGGAGAGCAACTTTAGAAAGTCCAAGGCTTCTACTCATAGCAGGGGCAGCAGCAAGTCCAAGAAGACCCACAGCAGAGGAAACTCGAAATCCAAATCTGTGGCCTCGGCCTTTGACGACTCTCCCAGCGGCAAGCGGTCCACTATCAAGAATGCAAATACCACCAACGACTACCTCATGTTTGCCAACGATGTGTTCAACAACGTGTTGAAGTCGGGCCCCAAGCTCCTGAACCCTCGTTTGTCGAAAGGCTCGCATTTTGAAGAGACCGTCGTGTCCAATGCCTCGGAGAGTTTCACCAGCAACGAGCTGAGCTACAGCCAGCCGACAGGCAGCTACTTGAGCTCGCACCAGTTGAAGTACGGCAAGGGCATTTTGCCCAATGCCAACCACATGGAGACCTACAACAGCGACTATGCTAGCAACAGGGTGACGTCACAGGATATGTCGGGGACGGTCCAGCTCAAGAAGATCAAGGCTGAGGAGCAGAAAGAGCAACAGCGAGGGCTTGCATACGACCTGCAGGACGAGAGTGTAGCCCAGCTGTCTTCCAGCTCCCTGCTGGAGGAGGAGGAAGAGGCGTCTTCGGAGTCATGCGAAGATGAAAACAGCGAGGCTGAAATCAGTGTGGCCGAAAGCGACGCCGACGAGTTTGACCAAACTGATGCCAACGAGACGACCAACTATACCCACCACTTTATGGACAGCTTTGTGTCTCCGAAACTCAAAACCACCCAGCCTCCGCAGAACTACGACTACGACATGAATGCGTCGTTCATGAATGAGGTCAGGGGAAAGAAGGAGAGCATCAAGACAAAGTCGATGGCCCCAGCGTTGAAGCTGGCAGATCTCAATCTGAACAATAGAGTGAACTTCAAAAAACTATTGAAGTTTGCCCCAGGAGAAGTCGAAATCCCCCAGAAGATGCACGGGATGATATTTGACCGTCAGACAAGTCGGTGGGTCAAAGACCGCAGCGCCCCCGGGTCGAGGGGCTCGGACATGATGGAGAGCACAATTAGCAGCGAGGACTCGGTGAGCCGCGAGGACGAGAACGTGAACGCTCTCAATGCCATTGCCAACCTTTCGATTGCCAGTCAGGGAAGATCCGGTTCGGACCATTCTACCCAATCAGAAACCGAGTATACTGACTCCTCTGCAGGAAACAACACCTTGGCAAACAACGACATCACGTTCACACAGATCCCGAATGTTTCCAACATCCTGCAGGTGGACACGACGTTTTCCAACAGCAAGCGGACCTTGGTGTCAACTCTCATCGACGTCATTGCCAAAAACAAGAACTGGGACCTTGTCAAGGCCGTTGACTTGCAGCACCGTAACTTGCTGTCGTTATTCGAGCTCGATCTGCTTGTGCCACACGTGCGGACCTTGAACGTCGACGGCAACTACTTGAGAAACTTTGAAGGGCTTCCTGCGAAGGTCGACACGTTGTCTGCGCGCGGCAACAAGTTGAGCGGATTGTTTTCTTTGTCGACAATGCAGGACTTGGAGTCGGTCAATGTCGCCGAGAATTTCTGCCGCACGCTCACGCCGTTCAAGAACTTGACTCATCTCAGATATCTTGACGCGTCTGCCAATCTTATCGAAAATGTCAATTGCCTCAGTCATCTGAGTTTCAAGAACCTCCTCAAGTTGTCGTTGGCCAACAACTGCTTGCAGGGCAGCATCAACTTCAAGCGCTACAAGAACTTGCAAAACCTTGAAGAGCTCGACTTGTCGCATAACCAACTCGTGTCGATTGACGGTGTCAAGCACTTGCCGAAACTCATAGTGCTCAAGGCGGACAACAACCGGCTTGACGAGTTTGCGTTTGACACACTGGGCGAGGAGCCAAATGAGTACCACCGGGCTTTGAAGAAGTTAAGTTTGAAGAACAATTGCCTCAGAGAGTTGGATCTTGCGCCGTTCAAGAGTTTGAGGGTGTTGAGAGCAAACGAGTGTCACTTTGTCAATGCAGAGAAGTTGCACAAGTTGGACGAGGTCACCATCAATGGGCAGTATCATGGAATTTCACGAGAGACCAACCAGCTTGTGAGTTCGTTGAAGGCCTTCGGCGAATACAGCTCGCCTAGAGCTTTGAACATCACCAATACCGGAACAACCTCGCTCGAAGCAGTGCAAAGCTACATTGCCTTGGAGACATTGTACTGCTTGGCTAACGAGATCGACAACTTCCAGACTGTGTTCGGCAACATCAAGAGATGGGCGAACTTGAAACACATCGACTTGCGGTTCAACCCGATTACTCTGCGCTTCTACGATAACTCGGCAAGAAAGAAGCTCACGAAGGTGTATTTTGGAGAAGATGTGGAGCAGCAGGACGAGGCGCTAGAAGAAGCCGACTTGGAGTATAGCATCATGGAAGATGAGGACGAAGGTGCCAAGCCACCGGGTCCTGTGCACTACCTGTCGAGTATCTTTTCGGGCAAGTACCAGCAGCAGTGGCAGGAACTTGACGACCAGTATGTCGAGACGCTCAAGCTCTCAAATCTCAGTGTCTACAAGAAGCGGGTCTTTTACCAGGCTCACTTGCTTAGTGCGTTGCGGAAGCTCAAAAGTATCGACGGAATTGCCATTACCCAGGAAAAGCGACAGGAGATCATCAGTGAGTTTGGCAAGTATTTCAAGTGAGCAGTGGGTGACGAGGGATGTGTGTGTGTGTGTGTGCAGTGGTGACGAGGAACAAGCCACTGCTGCGATCGGTGAATGCATCAGCCATCAGCCATCATCCACTAATAACCTGCGAAAAGGTCCTACTAATTTCGCCGACGCAGCGCCCTGCTTTGCCAGTGCCCTGCTTGGTTTTGTTACTTTGTTTAACGCGTTATGTTTAGTTAATTGATTTAATACCATTTAATTACCTACAAGTTGTAGTTTGGGCTTGGGTGTAGACCAGTCAGGCGGATCTAACCAAGAAGAGCCGCAAACAAGGCACTTCCAACTTTCTCGAAAAACCACGGATCTTCACAAAATTTGACCAGCATGCTTTATTGGGCACACACTCTCGAATGTGACTCTTTTCTACCAACCATTGGGTCAAATGCCACCGGCGTCGACGCCCTCCCGTACATATTTCCGGGTAACCCATAGATGTGGTGGGTGCGTCATTTGATGGGGGCAAAAGGCGGCGCTGAAAGGTGGAAAAGTTGTGAGATCAGAGTAAAAGATTAGTTACAGGCAGTTTTAGTGCTTCATAGAGTATGCAGCCAAGAGCTAATGGATTCTTTAGTTGTTGGAAAAACTTTCTCTGCTTCCCGTGCCGCTTGTTGTGGGGCTGCAGGTTTACCCTCCCGATGAGGCAGATCGAGCAGAGCAACCCCTGTGGTTATGCTAGACAATAGAGATCCTTCTGGGAAGTATTGGGAGCTACACTTTTTTAGGCGGCGCCGGAGAATTACAGATTTGCCGCTTTCTGTTAGCTTTGGCCCTTTTGTTGGTTAGATACGTCCAAACGTTTGCATGGAGCATTTGAGAAACCGCGATTTGGACTAATGGATATAAAAGCTCTGAACATCAAGCCCATGCAGGCAGGCCCGTATGAGGCAAATCATGGGATGCAATACAGTGGCCGGGATCAAGAACATGAGATCCCACAGCAAGATACACAGCATGACACGTTATTCAAACGGAACTTTCTAACGTCCAAGATGATATCTTCGTTGAAGAACAAAAATGCCCTCAAATTACATGGCGGCCGCATGGTGTACGGGCACGTGTACAACCACAACGACCACACGCACATCCACGGGCACGTCCACAAGGATGACAGTGACAACTGCCAGCTTGACCTAGGCAGTTATGGGAGCGGCGAGAGTGACGGAAAAAAGTATAACCAGCTCGATCTCACTGATTTCCTGGACTTTGAGCCCAATCTCGTGACCCTCTGCTGCGATAAGGATCATCTAAATAGCGGGAGTTTCCAAGCCAACAACACTGGAAACTCGGACACGGCTGTGTCTAGCGACAGTCTAACACACAACCACTCCCTGCTGGGACATCATACACATGTCGCGCTGACGCTGGAGCTCGACCTCATGAACCTGTGCTTTGACTTTGACGTCTGCGACAACGTGCTGTGCACCGATTTTGTGTGCGACGACTTTGTCCATGGTGGGCAGGGCCATGACGACGGAAAGGCGCTGACCAAGTACAGTCCTTCTAACTTTAATTGCCCCATCTTTGTCGAGAACGAGCACGAGCTAGCTAAGCCTAAACCTGGCTCCCTCCAGATGAGTTCTGACAGCCTGAACGGCACCCGCGCAACCACGCCGGACTACTCCATGCCCTACGAAATCAATGCCAAGACGGAAATTCACGACATGTTCATCTTGAACCCCGCGACGAACGAGCTCAAGTGCTTTGCGTGCCAGAACGGCACGTGCGGCGCGGATCACCGGCATGATGCGGAGAGCTGGCGAGCCAAGAGCGACGTCGAGTGTTGTTTGCCCGGGAATTTGCAGCACAATCTTGACTTCCTTCAAGGGAAGCCGTTTTCTAGCGACTTGGTGAAACTCGAGAGTCAGCTGCGCAAACGGAGTGCCAGTACTTCATACGAAGCTTCTTCTGAGAACTTTGCCGCCACCTCGACTAACCATTCAGTGCTGGCGAACAAACGGCTCTGCCAGTGGGACAACTGTCAGCGCAGCGTGCATCCGCAGAGACTCAAGCAGCACATTTTCCAGGACCACGTGCTCTCCCCGCAACCCGAATCCGAGAAGATCATCCTGGACCGCGAGCTTGGCGACTTACTTGAGTCGATCGCCCCGGGGAGCAGGGACTACGAATGCGCGTGGCAAACCTGCGACTACCAGAGCGAAGACCTTGTGAGCTTGTTCCACCACGTGAACGAGCAGCACAAGGTCAGCGAGAGGCGGAGTGAGGAGCTTAATGAGAGGCTCAAGAGGGACGTCAGTGAGTTGCAAGTGAAAAGGGAGAGTTCTGAGGACTTGGACAGCTTACAGAGCACGGGTTTAGAAAACTTAGGGAGTCTAGGAGCGGGCCTCGATCTCAAGCAGCCGCTGAGCTCTGACGAGCCCAGCACCTTTAGCGATGTTTGCTGCCAATGGTGCGATGGTGACGTGCCTTGTGCTAGGCGATTCAGCAACACCACAGACCTCACCGAGCACATTGTGAGCGAGCACATTGGGCTGGGAAAGCTGTCGTATGTTTGCCGCTGGGCCGGTTGCGACCGCGCAGGCAAGCAGTTCAGCCAGAGGCAGAAGATTGTGCGGCACCTCCACGTGCACACGAAGCACAAACCGTACCGCTGCGAGATCTGCGGGAACTGTTTCCTGGTGGCGCTGATGCTTCAGCAGCACATGCGGGTGCACAGCGGGGAGAAGCCATTCCAGTGCCGCTATTGTTCCAAGACGTTCGCTACCCTGCTGTCGCTCTCGATCCACACCCGCGTGCATACCGGCGAAAAGCCGTTGGCATGCAAGTTCCCGGGCTGCAACAAGCGGTTCAGCGAGAGCAGTAACCTTGCCAAGCACATGAAGATCCACGAGAAGCGCCACCGGTGTCCGCACTGTCCAAAGAGCTTTGATAAGGTCGCTCAGCTCGAACGGCACGTCCAGAAGCATGAGACAGTTTGACCAAGGTTTTTGGAAGCATGGGGGTTGTTGGAAGCATGGGGGTTGTTGGATGGAATCTACTACAAGCATGATGCATGTTACGAGCTGAAGCATGCAAAGACCATTATCGAAATTGATAGAGATCTCTGTGTGTGCCTCGCCCAAGATTGCCGTACAAGAAAGCTGCTCCGGAGTTTCCCCTGGAGAATGCAATTCGAGAACGGCGCTTTTATTTTTTGATTATCATCGCAGAACATCTGGGCGCATGCAGCTTGACACATCGCGCATCATTCACCGAGAATACCCGGCAGGAAAGATCGAAACGAAATGCAAGGAAAAAACTCTAGGAAACACTCATTAGTTGGTTTTAGTTATTTGCTTTGCTTGCTACGAATTATGACATTTTAAACCCCCCGTATCCAAAAGTTAGAATTGCTTTTTGTTTGAGAATGGCATCTTGTGTTTCCATGTTACTATTTTAGGTTACTGGATCAGGACACTGTGCCTAGCTTCTTGAAAATTTTGCGCGGGATATGTAGGATATGTGTGGCGCACAGTACAAGGTCACGCTGTGCCAACCCCGGGACGCCGCGGGCGTGCGGCGAGACTGTCCCGCCATAGTAAGCGGGCCGGGTCAGGTGACCGCGTGAGTCAGGCCGCGTAGAAGGCACCCCATGAGCAATGAACGAGATCCGCACGCCCAGGGCGTTTGCCAGGGTTTGACAGCCCCTCGCCCGGTGACTCATGCCGGCCCCAACAGTTGTGCCTGACTTGGCCCAGGCTAGCGAGGCGAGGGGAACAGTACGCGGTGACTCACGTGCCCCCGAGGCGACCCGGTTGCTTAGCCAACGCTTATCACGGGCTCCCCATTGGCCAGACGCACAATTTTTTTCTGTCTCACATGACCCTATGCGTGGGGTGTCCCGCAATAGAGTTATATACTGCGCGTATATATTATAACCGCACCGGCTGAAATTTCTGGCTCTTTGATTTATTTCACATCAACATGAGTGAAGTTATCGAAAACACTGCTGTTTTGCAGAAATACACCAACTTGTCCCAGAACGGAAAGGTCATCGCCGAGTACATCTGGGTGGATGGTACTGGCCACGTCCGGTCCAAGGGCAAGACCCTCAGCAAGAAGATCAGCTCGTTGGACGACTTGCCAGAGTGGAACTTTGACGGTTCCTCGACCAACCAGGCTCCAGGCCACGATTCCGACGTCTACTTGAGACCGTGCGCCTACTACCCGGATCCATTCAGAGGCGGCGACAACATCTTGGTGCTTGCCGAGTGCTGGAACAGTGATGGAACCCCAAACAAGTTCAACCACAGACACGCCTGCGAGAAGCTCATGAAGGCCCACGCCAGCGAGAAGATCTGGTTCGGGCTTGAGCAGGAGTACACCTTGCTCGACAAGTTCGACGGCATCTACGCCTGGCCAAAGGGCGGGTTCCCAGCGCCACAGGGCCCATACTACTGCGGTGTCGGAACTGGCAAGGTTGTGGCTCGTGACGTGATCGAGGCCCACTACAGAGCGTGCCTCTACTCCGGGATCAACATCTCCGGTATCAACGCCGAGGTGATGCCTTCCCAGTGGGAGTTCCAGGTTGGTCCATGCACCGGGATCGAGATGGGTGACCAGTTGTGGGTCGCCAGATACCTCCTCCACCGTGTTGCCGAGGAGTTTGGTGTCAAGATCTCGTTGCACCCTAAGCCATTGAACGATGGCGACTGGAACGGTGCCGGATGCCACACCAACGTGTCGACCGAGGCCATGAGACAGCCAGGCGGAATGAAGCACATTGACGCTGCCATCGAGAAGTTGTCCAAGAGACACAAGGAGCACATTGCGCTCTACGGTGCCGACAACGACATGCGCTTGACCGGTAAGCACGAGACCGCTTCGTCGACCACGTTTTTGGCCGGCATCGCCAACAGAGGTGCCTCGATCAGAATCCCACGTTCTGTCGGAAAGGAGGGCTTCGGATACTTTGAGGACAGAAGACCAGCTTCCAACATCGACCCATACTTGGTCACCGGTATCATGGTCGAGACGATTTGCGGCGGCGTCAGCGACGTCGACATGTCAAAAGAGTACGAGAGAGAGTCGTCGTAGTCACAAAATCACCTGATTGTTTAAAATTGTTTAGGAGCTACTGATGGTAGCCCAATCCAAGGATGTTTAGTTTTTTTGTAACGGGATATTTTAGGCGGTAATCTTGTAAGCTAAGTGGCGAGGCACAGCACTGTCAAAGTGGCCCTCCACAGTTCGGTGACGCTCGGAGCACACTCGCATTAGAGTTTGCGCTTGACAGATATCTGTGATAAGCATTAGAGTTTTCTGTCACACAGGGCGAAAGCAGAAGATAGGCAGTACTAGTTGTGGGGTAGATAAAGATTGTTAGGTACAGTTTGTTAGATTGAGTAGTGCTGGCTCGGTTGGCCATGTGCTATGGGCTGCTCACAGTGCGAGTGGCCTGCTTAAGCTGCGGGAATATCCAAGGACTGAACGAGGTGTGCAAAATTCGCTCACCGTCATAGCCCACACGAGCGCACGAGCTAACCAGTAGGAGACAAAAGCACTCGATTTATGTATGGATCCGGCTCCCATGGGCCACGCCTATCCCAATAGAGCATTGGTCAGTATACATTGGGAAGTACACATTGGGCTGGGTTGTGGCCAGTAATTTAGGGCAGTATTGGGTCGGCAATTTAGGCACCGAACCATCAGCCAATTGCAGAAAAGCTGTCAAGGGAGGTTAGCAAATTAGGTTGTCTAGGAAAGCTGGCAAGAAAGCTAGCAGAAAAATAGGCTACGGCTGAGTAAGATGGAGAATGCCCGAGCCAAGAGCAGTGACCAGCTCCGCAAGCTGGGCTTGGCCTTCCAGAGTCACACACGCAGCGCACACCAGCTACGAGCCAATCCGGAACCGCCTCAGGTCGCTGGCCAATAGTGTGCCACGCCCCAACTGGCAACCTTGAAGTTGTGCGTTAGATCCTATTGCGCACGGAGTCAAGGATAATGCTGGTTTGCTGCTAGTCCTCAGCAGCCTAGCAGACGGAGCTTCTTTGGCGAGATGGCAATCGATAATCCTGGCCCGAGGACCAGCATTGTACACGGAGCTGACAAGCCGAGGCCTACTGCAAAGCAAGCAGGGCTGCTCCCCACATGCCAAGTGCGGCCCAACTGGGGTGGGCTAAGACAAATTGAGCGGTGGCTTTAGCCTGCGTCCGGGTTGGGAAGGGGGACTGGCATGTCTTGAAACAAGCCACTGTCAAAGGAAAGGGACACCAGAATTTTGCTCAACTTGAGACAGAAAATAAGAATTACCACAGTATTCGAGAGTGTCAAAAACAAAGCAGCTGTGTTTTTATACCAAACAATTTGCTTGCTTCCGTGTGCAACTGCTGTGCAATGTATTAGTGACCACTGCCCACACAAGGTTGTCGCTGCGATCGGCTATGCTTTTAGCCGCGTGTATGCACGTAGAGTTATCGGCGCATGGATTGTTCAGGCTATTCTGTACAGACAAGCTGTTTGTTGAGCTGCACCACAATCTGAGAGCTTTTAGGAGCCTCTACAGCAGTTGATTGAGAAATCATAGCAATGTATTAAGTAAGGTTGTTTAAAACAAGGTCGAAAGAAGACTCGATTCTATTGAAGAGTCAGGTATGTAGTGGCCCGAGGGCCCAAGAATGTATTAGAAATGCCAGCCAAAGATTCTGTCGCAAGGAACTTACAACAAGAAGATACCAGCGATACCGGCAGCAGCGGCACCAGCAGCAGCCAACTTGTTGGCGGCACCGGTGGAGACAACTGGGACCTCAGAGGTGGTCTTTGGGGTCTCAGACTCAGAAGAGGCTGGGGCCTCAGTAGAGTGGGCTGGGACCTCAGAGGTCAATGGGCAGTAGGTGGTGTACTCGGTGGTGTAGTTGAAGTTGGTGACAGTGACAACAGTGACACCGGTGGTGACTGGGACCTCAGTGCACTTGTTCTCCTCACACGAGGTGATGGTGACAACGGTGGTGGAGACCTCGTCAACAGTGGTGGTGTTGGCGGCGGTGGCAACAGCGGCGAGAGCAGAGGCAACGATGATCTTGGAGTACATATTGAAAGCGAGTGTGTATGTTGAAGAAGAGACATTGGGGGCAGGACCCCTGCTGCTTATATAGTAATTTTGCGGGCTTCAGGCGATTTCCCAATGCATGAGAGAATTTCAAAAATAGCCACCCTAATCAGTTGGGGGAAATAATTGCTTCGCGCTGCAGGACATCCCCAACCTTAACCTGCAGGCATGCAAAGTTTTCTGTACATCTTATCAGAATAGGGATCTTGGCGACTACGTTTTTGCATAGCACCAGACTCGGTTTGGACTAGCACCAGCACCCCTAAAAACCTTGTTAAAAATAAATGAACACAAAAACATTTGTGACTACCTCACGACTCAGGGGCTGGCTGGGCGGTTTTTGCCTATCAATTTGTGGACCCCTGCCGTTGTTGTGCGGTTGTCAAACCCGCCTTGTTCGCTGCTTTTTTTACCCAGCCAAGTGTTTCACTCCGGTCGGGGTAAATGCCATGCACGGCGTGCAGAGTCACCCGGCGCCCGCGCCTGTTCTTGGTGACAAGCGTGCCGTTCTCGTAGCGTAAACAATCGAATCGGGCCATAATCGTCGATTGAAAACGGTTGAGCAACGCTAATCTGAAATAACACAATCCGATCTGGCTATGGACTCCTCTATGTCAGACCCCGACGCGAGCGAGATCCGCTCCGAGGTGCTGCTCACCAGCATCGAGCTTGGCCGGGCCGAAGACCCCACTGAAACACTGTTTATTCGCGAAAAACGAGCCGTCTTTTTTGGCCGCCAGATGCTGGGCCACGCCGCCCACGCGGGGGGCCCGCCAAAAACAGACTCGGTGCACGGGTCTGGCGTGCACACACAGCGCGACTCTTGGGGCACACGCGTCGCAGGCGCGAGCAGTATGGCCGTAGACTACCAGCCCCGAGTCTGCCCAGATCCGGAAGACAACAAAACAGCAAGCTTGTCGAAAAGTCTTCACCCCAAAGTGGCGAGTGTCCCCGAGAGTGTTGGGCAGCAGTTGTTGCACAGCAGTGTGAAGGAGGCTCTTAAAGAAGTGGAGCTCTTGCGCCAGGAGAATGCCAGCCTCTTAGAAGCACAGCGATCCAGCGAGAGGTTGCTACGCGAGGGCGACTATCTTCACTCGCAGTTGGTGAGAAAGGTGAAGAAGCTAAAGTCTGAGAGTGTTAGTCAGGCGAAAGAGATCGAGTCGTTGCGGTTGCAGAATCGCCTTTACAAGGAGGTGGTTGAGGTGTTAGCAGAGAATGGGGAGTTTCAGTTGGAAGACGATTGAAGACGGCGGAGCTTGACGGTGCGATGGTCAAACCGAAGTGTATCGCTCACAAGTACTTGAAGACGCTACTTGAAATAAACCAACCGCTTTGGCAATCGACTTGCAGAATACTACTTGTCAAGTGACTCGTCACTTAGCACTGGTGCACGCTCAGTTGACAGCCTCGCGGATCTGAGACATCGAATCGGATTCACAGGGAGTGCACCCTGCTACGGGCACTCGCACTGCACCGGAGCAACTAGTGGTACCGGCCCGGGGGGTCAGAAATTCCCGAGTTTCTCGTATGCGCGGGATTATCGGCGGGGAGACCAAGGACTGGGGCCGTCCGAAATGTTACGGGCCCATGGGGCTACCCGCATCTTGGGGCACCAAACCTTGAGACCCACAGGCCGGCGGGCGGGAGACCCAGTCCGAAATACCTGGCCGACTGCATCCGGCAACTTTTGCGCTGATCAAACATCGCCCCATTTCCCACATGCTGCTGGCCCTCTAGCGCGCACACGTGACTCGCAAAAATTTTTCGCGGTCTGGACTTGGGCTGGACTTACGTTGGTGCGGGACGGCACTGGCGAACCTAGTCTGATTTTCACGCAAACGGAAGTTCAACAATACGATCGGGGATGCGGCCCAATAGGGTCTGCCCCAAGGCGGCTATACAGGCGGCTATACAGGCGGCTATACAGGCGGCTAAAAGGACAGTCATACTTACAGACCACGTGATAGGCTGCACCGCCCGGCGGGCCGCCTAGCCTTCCGGCGAGCACCGCCCCACCTCGTAACTCCTGGGCGGGAGCAGCTGCGCAGATGGACGGGACCCGTCCGCGCGACCGCCCGACTGCGCAGCTGCTCCCCGCCCAGCTCCCCGCCCAACTGCTGGCCAAGCGATCACCGTTAATTACGACGACTCACAACTTTCTAATTGCCTCACCCTTTCGGCCCTTTTCGTCGCCCAATGACTTTTGCTCGTCACTTTTCCGGGATTGCCGCCGGCTAGTGTGACTTGGCCGGCGCTCGCCCAATTACAGCTCACACGAGTGAGGGAATTCAGTCTTCAAACCACAGCCAGGTGAATGATGGTGCCTCGACGTACATCGACACTACCACCTCCCACTGAAAAACAGCCTGCACCCGCCGCACACTACAGCCCCAGCGTTGCGATCCCTGGCCCCTAATTAGCATTTGCGCCTTAAATTTTTCGCACAGTCCAGACCCTTTCCGAAAGTGGCACACCTCTGCACCGTGCAGCTGCTCGCCACGCGACGCCGGGGAATTAACTGGAAATAAAAATTAAAGACGCGAAAGACAAGGTCAAGTCAAGGGTGGATTGTAGGTTGTAAAAGGGGGGGCTTCTTTTCGAAATATGTGTTAGGGCATATGTTTGAAGGTTACTGTTGCGATCCAAACTTGTGGATTTGCACGCCGTTGAAAAATCGGTAACTGTCTCATCGTCGGCGCACCGCTTGGCGGTACCCCTGGACCCAGACTACTGGCAAAACGGCAGCCCGAGCCTAATACGGAGGGCTAGACTTGGCTCGGAAAAACTGCGACTCGCCCAGGACGGTGGCAATGGCGCCGGACGGGCGTAAGTTGGCCCTTGCGCGCAGGGGCTCGCAACGCGTGCAGCGGCCGGCGTCCTGGTTCGGATTGTCAACAATCCTAATGCGGCATCGCCCCATGCATAGGAATCTGGCCGGCACTGCTCTCTTGAGAAAAAATTGCCTGGATGAAGGCAAATTAGATCTGGCCGCTTGCATGATGCCGAGACCGTTGTGCACACGACCTCCAGCAAAAGTGGCTTCCCATATCGCAATGGCTCCAAAAAAACGGGAGTAGGAATCCTACGACGCCCATTATTATATTCCTTTTGCCCCGGCCGAGCTCCGGTCTCTTGTGTGCACGGGAGAGCCCTGGCACTTTTCGAGCATGCATGCGTAAATTTTGCAACAGTATCTGACATGTCCTGCATATCGCGGGGGCCTGGGCCACAGAGGGCCAGAACGCATGGGTCTGAAGCAGCAGAGCCCATCGGTTGAGGCGATCTAATGAGAAAAAAAACTTTGTTTCAGCCGGTGCCTTATGGGAATGAGCCTAAAGGGGGTTTCCGAGTCCTATAAAGTGCAATGCTGATCCGGTGGTCGGACTGACTCGTTGTAAACCACCACCTTCATTCACTCACTATATACCACCACACGACCTCATTCCTTTAACAATGGTCTCTACTATCTCTATCTTGGCTCTTGCCACCTCGGCCCTCGCCCTCCCAGCTCTCGAGAAGCGCGCCAGCAACACCTGCGAGTTCCCATCCGACTTGGGCTTGGTCTCTGTCAACTCCAAGGGCTCTGGCGGCGGCTGGGCCATCTCCAAGGACCGCACCTGCGGTGCCGACGAGTGGTGCCCTTACGCCTGCCCAGCTGGCCAGCTCGCTGCCCAGTGGGACCCATCTGTCACCTCTTACTCCTACCCAGGTTCCCAGTACGGTGGTCTCAAGTGCAACTCTGACGGCACTTTGTCGAAGCCGTTCTCCAACAAGGACTACTGCTACGACGGTAAGGGAACCGTCAAGGCCCAGAACAAGGCCGGTTCCGACGTCGCTTTCTGCCAGACCGTGCTCCCTGGTAACGAGGAGATGTTGATCCCAAGCAACGTCAAGGGCGGCAACTCGCAGACCTTGGCTGTGCCAGGCACCGAGTACTGGGCCGGCACTGCTGCCCACTACTACATCAACGCCCCTGGTGTCAGCACCTCGGACGCCTGCACATGGGGCTCCAGCGCCAAGCCAATTGGCAACTGGGCTCCATACGTTGCTGGCGCCAACATGGACGACTCCGGCAACACCTATGTCAAGATTGGCTGGAACCCAATCTACCTCGACTCCGGGTTCAAGAACACCAAGCCTAGCTTTGGCGTGAGAATCACCTGCGACGACGAGTCGAAGTGCAGCGGCCTTTCGTGCGAGATCGATCCTTCCAACGGTGTCAACCACGTCTCCGGCTCGAGCACCAACACCGCCGATGGCGCCGGCTACTGCGTGGTCACCGCCAGCGACTACGCCAAGGCCAACATTGAGATCTTCACCGTCGGCAGCTCCAGCTCCGGCTCCAAGGTCATGAGAGTCGCCAACCACGCTGCCAACGCCACCACCGCCGCCAACTCGACCATCAGCTCCACTGCTTCCCCAAGCAAGGCTTCTTCGGCCGCCTCTTCGATCCAGGTGAGCGGCTGGACCGCCTCTGTGGCCATTGCCTTTGTCTTGGCCCAGACCTTGTTATGATTTCCCCAGCTAGCCACAGCTTGCTGACTTTGTTTTGCTTTTGTTTTTCGTTTCTTCGGCAGTTCTTGCCGGAGTGTACACTAGGTACTAGGTTATATAGATAGAATTTATGTTTGCTTTAAGCGGTGTAGTTTTGGTATGCTTTCGCTCGAGGTTAGTATTCTATAGTACAGTGCTGCTTTCCAGTGTTTCTGGCCTGCTGTATACTGAATGTACGATCAACGTGCGTTGAAGCACGTGTGCTGCATACACACAGGTAAGGGGCATGCAACGGAGCCACCGAAAGGGTGGGCCCCAGGTTCTTCACTAACTGACTAGATTGTCGGCTCTTGCTGAACTCTAACCCACTCTTGTTCTTTTTCTTTTTCTAGAATGTTGCTTTTTCACTATCTTTTCTTTTGCGAGATGCGTCGGCACAATTCTGTTCCGAGCCACTTCAAAGCTACTAAGCTCTGATTACCGCTAAATTGGCCAACCAAATCTCGGCGGGTACAAGGAGACGCCCGGGACCGTTGCTACACTCGTAGCATGTTCAGTAATAACTCTATTGATAATTATGTTTCGAGCAGTGCCGAGCACACTGGCGTGTGTGGGCGAGACTGTGCAATACGCATGGAGTCCGGGGGGTGGGGCGTCTATTCTGGGAATCAACAGCGGTGCTCACCAGCCTACCACCTAAGAAACATGAGAGCTCACGGGACATAAGCACAATGTCAAGCGAGTGTGTGAATTTTGAGATAAGTTTCAGTTAAAATACTTTGCATTCGAAAGGACTTCAATTGGCTTCCCCAAGTTGTAGCATATCCTTCTTCCATATCGACCCCGCCCCAGATTGCTCCGGTTGGATCCCCTCACTTGCGCTCGCAGACACCCTCTGGTGCTCCCTAGTGCTTGGCCGACCGCATCACATTGGCTTCGCACTGCTTACTCGGCCGTCACCTTACTCTTCTCCCCGCTCTCCTCCTCGTCCACAAACGTCGGCAACTTATTAGTGTCCGCCGGCAAGTAGCTTGGCATGTCCACCCCGAGCTCCTGCTCGTACTGCACCTCGTCGCCCAACGCCTCCAACTCGGCGTCCAACTCGGACTCGCTCACGTCGTCTGGCAAGTTGTACAGCTGCCCCAACGTCTCCTGAATCTCGTTGCCCTTCTCGATCATGTCAAGCATCTCGTCCTGCATGTCCTCAATCTTGTCCACGTCGATCTTGCCGTAGGTCTGCTTCAACTCCTTGTTCGTCTGCTTCAACGTCTCCACCGTAATCATGGTGTTGCGCAAGTTGTCCGAAGTCATCTGTGCCTGCGACATGTTCCACAGCTGATTCTCAAGCTGGTCCTTCTGCTGCTCAATCTGCCGCTTCTGCTTGAGCAACTTGAGCGCACGCTGCTTCATCGTCTGCTTCCCAGGGCCGTCCCGCATCCGCGCCATCTTCTGCTGGTACGTCACGAGCTCGGCGTTGATCTTCAGGAGCTTGACGTCGAGCGACGCCACGCGGTCATCAAGACTTCCCAACGCGTCGTTCAAAGACGCCTTTGGCACGGTTTTCTTGGCTCCAAAGAGGCGGTTCATAGCAGTTCAGGTGGTCGGTCCGTGGTCACTCCGCGGTTCTGGTGCATCCCATCGCCAGCATGCAATCATGCTGTTACCCGGAAGTACACAACTATGCCCAGGCTGGTTCATGACAACACGTAATAAAAGGTTCGCGATTGTTGAAAATTCGTTGCCAACAGAAATGACGATGCGGAAAGGAGATTTGAGTAATTTTGGAGCTATATGTGATTGCGCATTGAGAAATACCGTATGACCATTCCGGAGGACTGCATGCACCTGTAGGCTCCACTCACAGTGCACAATTGAACTCTTGGGCGAACAACGGTTCACATGTGACGTTTAAAGCATCTGAAGAACGGTCCCACATCACGTTTCAAATTTGACAAAAAAGGCAACGATTGTGCCTAGCAAGTTCAAGCTGTATTCCAGCGCGTGTCTGGGGCAGCGTGTGCTTGGGGACGTGAGCTCGAGGAGACCTGGAGAGCTCTCATTTGCGCGTCAACTCCAAGTTCAACATTTGTTGCTGTAATGCAAATGGTTGCCATGCTTTTTGCAGAGCTCTAACGTTTGAGAGGTGTACTCACCGGTTTCGGCAAGGTGGATACTGCAGGCTCAAGCTCCGCATAATGTTCTGTAGCTTAGCAACTGTTCGAACGTCAGCGCAGACGACATTGGGTGGGCTACATATCACGCAAAAGAAACGGTTTTAGCTATAGTTCTGTTAAATATCAGTGGTAGAAGGTGAACCCTAGGTGTTGAACTGTATGCTTGAGGTCAGGGCACTAGTTAGAGACAGTCCATGTTGGCAGCCACTGAGCGAGACGTTCAACACTTGCAGTGCGTTAATCAGCTAATGCGTAGTGCCTTCACCGCGGACCACACCATGGAAAGAGCAAGGGCCATGTCTTAGAGAAAAGCATCTACAACTAGAAGAAGGTTCTATAGTTTTTATTATTGACTGGCGTAAAATGGACTCAGGAGGCTGTTGTGAGCGGTGCCATAACACAAGATCGCTAAGCTGCTAGGACGGCGACTTGGTAGGCCGGTTTGGCAAGCGCGCTAATACTGGAAAAGAAACCAAACAGGTCAAACAATGTCTACTAGAAGTTTAACAGGGCGAAGTACCAGATAGTTCGAAGCAGGGGCTCCGTGCCACCACTTACTCAGTGTCTGTTCTCCGCACACTTCTCGACAAGACACCGAGCACGCCAGCCCGGAGATTTAGCACAAGACACTGCATGTAACCGTACGATGAAGCACACAATCCCGGAGCTTATAACATGCAGTTTGTACTCCAGCGCTAACGAGTGGCACGGCTTTGTGGCGGACACCGCCGGATCTCAGCGACTTTTCGCTCTGGGAAATAGCAAGCAATGGGATAGCCATATGAAACCCAAACTGTCACCGATATGATTTCAATATGTCTTTGAATCCATGGGAAGTTTTTCAAAAGTCGTACCCGCGAGCCCCGTTGAAGGGCTTCCCTGCGTCTGCCGGCCAAGATGAACTGACGCACCTCTCCTGCATGTTGGCTGCACACAAACATATAGACGTCTATATAAACGCCCACTTTATCCCGCAGTTGGGGTTTTTTCTCCACCGAGTTCTTTCATAAGAGCTCAAAAGTAAGTACTAACCAACACAGTCTTAACCACAGTCGAGTACTAACCAACACAGTCTTAACCACAGTCGAGGACTAACCAACCCAGTCCTCTACACAATTGTCCGATGCTGTTGCTAATGGTCAGAGCCTTGGCTCTTTTGAGCGCCTGTGACTTTGTTGTTGCCTACCAGGCGCCTCAGATCCACGACAACCCGACGAACATTGTCGCCGTCGCCCAATTCCCGCAGAGCCGCACGCACAAGGAGATTCTTGGCACCATGGAGATTCTGGCCACCATGAAGTTCTTCTCCACCAACGGCACAGTGAAAGTCCACTGGGACGTGACCAAGTTGCCAAAACACAAGGGCCCGCTATCTTACCATATCAATCAGTACCCCGTGTTCCGCGCCGAGACCTGCGAGGAGGCTGGCCTCCACTTGAACCCGTACCACGCGCCGCCAGACTGTGACTCCGTTGCCGACGACAGCTTCTGCCAGGTTGGTGACTTGAGCGGCAAGCATGGCACGATTAAGGCCACCCCCTTTGAGACATCCTACTACGGCCCATACCTCTCGTTGCACCCGGGCAGCCCCGCTTATGTGATTGGCAAGTCGGTGGTGATCCACTACCCGAGCTTGAAGAAGATGGCCTGTGCCGACATTGTCGCTAGCTCTGAGCACCCCGTTGACGCTGACAGAGAGTCCAAGAGAAACCTCAAGTACAACAAGGACTTGGTTGAGGCCCGCATCCCGGACTATGTTCCTAGTGCCGGCGAGCGCTTGATGCAAGACAAGGCACTTAAGCAGCATCTCAGAGTCCAGCGGGCTGAGACTGCTTCTGCTGCTGCCGACGTTCATCCTGCTGACCACAAAGACGCTGCTGTTGCTGGCGACTCCAACGTTGCTCACAAGAAACGTGACGGCCTCACTGCCCCTGCTGCTACCGAACAGGACGCCCAGGGCTCTGCCGATGACCACGACGCCTCAGATGACACCCACCCGGCTACTCCTACCGAAAAGTCCAGATGCAAGTTGTCGTTAGCTGACAAGGTGGGCATTGGATTGATGGCTGCCTCGGTTTTCGTAGCGCTGCTCCATTTCAGCTACAATATTTACCGCGACAACAGGCCCCCAGTCAACGCTGGTGGTGGTACTGTTGGTGGTACTGTTGGTGGTACTGGTGGCGGTACTGGTGGTGGTAATGGTGGTGGTACTGTTGATGATAGTTAATCGCGATTAACGTATTATAAAATTTCCGTATATTTATTTTTCATATGTCAATATATTGGCTTGCAACCTCACAATCCTCCGGCTTTTGATCCTCCAGTGCGTAGCACTTGAAACAAACTTAACCTTACTCACTGTGTGATCTCCTGTGAATGCCGCTTCTCTCACTCTCAGCGTAGCGCATCAACCCCAAAAAGATGTGCCACCCTTTGGCTACAGCTAGACAATCATTTACAGATACCAGCACTGGCCCCTTCTCTGTTGTTCACGCTATCATGTTAAATAAGACTTTGCGTCTTGTCATGTGGGGTAGGTATCGCCGTCCAATTTTCTACAGAACCACACAACTCAGGTCTTGAAGTCGACCTCCAATCGGGCAAACTTCACCCGACCCGCGCCTCTGCATAACAAGCAACGATTTGGCTCGGGTAGTAGGTCTTGTAAACCGCATCCTCTGCAAGAGCCGCACAAGAAACCTCCAACTGTTGGGTCATTTGCAGTGATACGGACTTCAGGACTTCCATGAACCTTGATCACTTCCCGGTTTGCGTATGGAACAAAGTTGATTCGCGAAATAAACCCCAGCGACATACCAAAAAGCTTCCAACAACTGTGACAGCTATAGCGATTTGCTATTTCGACACCCGTGTTCTCGCACCACGAGCAACGGTATCCTAACGGGTACAGCCACGGAACTAGGCTAGTAACTCGCTTATCCTGTGGGTGAAACAACCGCGGTTCCGGTTTGTAAAGTTTAGGGGCCCAACGTGAGGTATCAAGTCTTTCTGCCACAGCAGCAGATTTAGCAGCACAATTCTTCTCATGACTGCTGGTTACTCTTTCAGGAAAGGTCACAAACAGCAAGCGTCCAAGTCCTTTGCAGACCAAACAGATTTGTGCACGTTTTCCTGTTCCTTTACACCTGCCACACGTGAACCCGCCTATCGTTGGGTCATCCGGATTCACTGACGTGGGAACAAGTGGCACAACAGCTCCATCTTTCTCGACGTAGCGGACAGGAGATACGTAAGGCAGGAGCCACGCAAATTGTACCCAGCAAGTGTTGCAGAATTCGCCGTCTTCTATATCAACCCCCGTATTGTGGCAGCATGAGCAAAGGTATCCCTTTTCGTACACCCATGGCCTGAACAGGGAAACGCCCTGGAGCTCGAACTGTGGATGAAACACACAAGTCCCGCTCGGCTTTTTAGGCAGTACTAGCGACAAAGTCTGCACAAGCACGTCCGTGGGCATTTTTTGGAGCCTTGTTGTCTGCCCTGAGTGGCGACTCGCCTGGCACAGTCTGCTGGCAGAGGCTCCCATTGTTGAACTCTCACGAGACAAAATAATAGATTGTAAGTAAGAAGCTTAACAGCAAGCAAAAAAATGCAAAAGATAGTTTTGCAAACAGGAATTAGTCGCAACCAAGACTTAAGTTTGGGTAGCTTCCAATCCAACTTTCACACCATCAACTTCCTTCATGTAGTAAGCGTAGCTGCAGGGCGCCCAGAGTTTCGCCCAAAGTTCCACCATCAGCCATTGCAAACTCAGCTCTAGCTTGGAAAGTCCACGATCGCGACCATATCACGGCGGAAGGATCCATGAGTTCGCAGGATGCCAGCCTACGACAGCTTCTCGACCTGGCTGGCCACATGCTCAGACCATATGCATTATCACGTGATTTAGCCTCAGTCAGTGAGGGGCGAGTAGATTGTGCCAGGTGTTCAGTCTCTGGAACAGGTGGCCTGCTTTTGTTTGCCTGAATATATTGGTGGTCCGATCGGATGATTAGCAGACTTGTATCGCTACGCCTACTCTTACCCTGGCAATAAGCATGGGCAGGTTCGTTCCTTGGTGTGCAGCAAGCAGCTAAGTGGAAGCAGCACTAATAGTTTTTTTTTGTGCCAAGGATGCACGAAGGATAATCTGCCAGCAGTTTAAACCATTGGCTACAATCGCGCCAGGGGTTAGCTTCTCTAATTTGTCACTACTCGTTGGCTGAATAATAGCATGCATTGTACGACAGTTGGGCGCCCGCCTGCAGCACTGTAGAGCCAGCCGTATGCTCACCGCCGGCCGCAGCTCTGAAGCTTGTCTGCGCTAAAGTGTGGTAACCGTTCACAGTACTCAACGTTGATAATATTTTACAGTGTTGAAGGAGAACGCAGAATAACAGCACACTAACAATCGAAGCGTCTCGCTACCGCTCGCTGCCACTGCTACTGCCACTGCGGCTGCTCACCGCTCTATAAATCATAATCCCGGGCAATCCCGTTACGGCCCTCCTCGAGCTCGGCACCCTCCTCGTCAAACCCCTCCTCGTTCTGGAAATCACTACCAAGCCCCGTCCATGCCCGCTGCTGCAACCGGATCGCGCTCGTCGAGACATCTCCCTTGATCGTCACTGCCAGCGAGAACTTCTTCACGAGCTGCTTCTCATCAGACTCACCTGCAGGCTGCTCAATCTGAAGATGATTAACCTGGCGCATTGGCCGCGAGCTGGACACGTAGCGGCCCGTCACCGCGCTGAACTCGGGGGCATAGTCCTCGTCGGACTCGCGACCCTCGTCACCCGAGAGCACTTCCTGGTCCTGATCGCCCAAGGCAAGCACGTCGTTGAACCCCGTGACCCAGTTGCCCGTCCATGTGACCTCGGGGCTGAGCGCAAGGTAGAGCTCGTAGGGCGTGATAATCGGCTTGTAGTACTCGTTGGTCTCGTCGACGACAATGCCGCCCTGGCCGCATCCCAAGACGCACCAGATGTCGACGACCTCAAAATTGGCAAGCTTCGCGACGTTCGGCTTGCCCACCACAAACATGTAATACTTCTTGTCGGCGTCCTTGATCCAGTTCGACACCGTGCTAATCATCTGCTTAGTGCTGGCCAACGACAACGTGTTGATGAGGATCCCGACGGTGCCTGCCGTGCGGGCCACATGCATGTACCGGTAGCGCTTCATGAGCGAGGGGAAGGGGCCGGTACTGATTGAGTTTGTGTCGATGTCATAGACGGCGACGCTCGAAAACTTCGTGGTGAGGTACAAGAGCCGCGGCGCCTTGGGGAGCGTGATGTGGAATAACTCGTACTCCTGCCACAGGTCGTCGCTAGCACCGTGCACCATTCTGTTGCCAAACTCGATTCCCTGAGAGCCGCCCTCCACGGAGTTGTCTATAATTTTGACGGTCTCGTCGTTGCTGTGGACGTTCGACCACGCAAGGTTGGGGTACTCTGGGGCCAACGCCGCATGCACCTGCTTGAGCACGTAAGAGCAGCTCGTGTCCGCCATGAGTACCACCTTGCTCTCCTTGTCAGCGTAATGCTTTCTAAACTCTTCAACTAATGCCTCGACGTCAACCACTGGTCTTCCAAAGACGTACATCGTTGGCAACTTGCGCACGGGCGTTAGGCACGAGTCACCAAAGTGCACCACCACGTCGGCACCCACATGCTCCGCCGCCACCTCGTCCACGCAGCATTCACTGTAAGAGGTGTCCGCTAGCACCCATACCTGCGGAGAAGTAGGACTGGTAGTCGTTTCTTTGCCACAGCTTCCAGCGTCCTTAGATTTGCCACAGCATGAGCTAGTGGTTTTGCACTCATGAGATGGCTCAGCAGGAGTCTCGGCTTCCTGAACGGTGCTGACAACATTTTGTTCTAATTTTTTCTGGAGCAACTCTGCAACAAAACTGCTGTCACAGATGAGTGAGTCCGGAAACTGGAGCGTCACCTTGTTGTATTTGCCCGCCAACTCGGCGGCGAGTTTGTCCACCAGGTAGTACTCCTCCAAGCGCAGCACCAACTCGTCGTGCGAGCCCTCGAATTTACCCAAATGTGGACGATGCTTCACATCTTCGGCCTTGAACCGGTCAAACTGAAAAGTCTCATCTGTCTGTGCCGTGGAGAGCGCAGGAGCTATATCACCCATTGGTAGCGTTGGTATTATTCAGCGATGGACCATGCACGAAAAAATATGCACATCTGCAACTAGAAAAATTATGCAAGCTGCGAGTCACTCACAACTGCTACTGCAATCTGTACAGTCTACAATGATCTCAGAAATCAATTTGGGCCCTACCGCCGACTATCATGTTCATCTCCGTGACGGCAAGATGATGGAGCTTGTCACCCCGACCATCAGAGAGGGCGGAGTTTCCATCGCCTACATCATGCCTAATCTCGTTCCGCCAATCACCACGATCGAGCAGGTGGTCAAATACAAGCAGGACCTCCAGCAATTGGCCCCACAGACCACTTTCCTTATGACCTTCTACCTCAGCCGTGACTTGACGCCAGCGCTTGTTGCCCAGGCTGCCGAGCAGGGGGCCATCCGCGGAATCAAGTGCTACCCAGCCGGAGTCACCACCAACTCGCTGGCGGGCGTCGATCCAAACGACTTCAGCGACTTCTACCCGATCTTCAAGGTCATGGAGGAGAAGGGCTTGGTGTTGAACTTGCACGGCGAGAAGCCGTCGACCAAGCACGAGCATGACGTGGATGCCAATGCCGAGGACGCGATCCACATCCTTAACGCCGAGCCAAAGTTCCTCCCGGCGCTTTTCAAGCTCCACCAGGACTTCCCGAAGTTGAAGATTGTCTTGGAGCATTGTACCACCAAGGCCGCTGTCGACGCCGTGGAGCAGATCAATGCTTCCAGAAAAGAGGGCGAGCCAGTCACTGTGGCCGCTACTATTACTGCCCACCACTTGTACATCACCATCGACGACGTCGCGGGCAACCCGATCAATTTTTGCAAGCCTGTCGCCAAGCTCCCAGCCGACAGACAGGCGCTCGTGCGCGCCGCCACCTCGGGCAAGCCGTACTTTTTCTTTGGCTCCGACTCTGCGCCGCACATCATTGGCAACAAGGCGAGAAACCAGGGTGTCTGTGCCGGAGTGTACACCCAGAACAGAGCCATCAGCTACTTGGCCGAGGTGTTTGAGAAGTTTGGCAAGTTGGACGCCTTGAAGACATTTGTCTCGGACAGCGGAATAGGGTTCTACGAGACGAAGGATCTCCGTTCGAACGACGAGGTCGTTTTGGTGAAGGAGGCGACGACGGTGCCGGAGTTCATTGGCGAGGGTGAAGGCCGTGTGCAGCCGTTCTTGGCGGGCGAGAAGCTCAAATGGTCCATTAAGTGGCAGTAAGCATGACCACCGGCGAGGGGAGCGAGACAATGCGAATGCGAACTGGTCCAAGACCAGCTATTGGATTAATAAATAACTCTTGTTTCCAGCGTAGTCTACAGCTCCAGCTCTCAGTAGTCGATGGGGTTAGTATTCGGCAATCTACAGTTCACAGATCAGATATCGAAAACAAACCAAAACATTAGCAATAATATTACCTATCGCGGTGTACTTCATGAGACCAAGGTATTGAGTGAAACATGCACAGGTTCCGTATACTTCAAGGCCACGCAGCAACCGACTTTCTCAGCAACTGCTACGCAACTGCTGAACAGTCACTCAAATATTTCCCAAAACAACCATAAACTTCAAATACCGATTTTGCCCCGGTACCAACGTTCCGTCCTCGTTGAACAGGCACATGCTGTTGCTCTTCCACCCCCAGCTCTGCGAGGTGCTGAATAAGCTGGGCGAGCTTGTGAAGCACGTCAAGTTCAGCCGCGTCTTGCGTGACGGCGTTCGAATAATAAAGTACACAGAGATCTGCTGCCGCTTGTCCTCGTAGGTTAAGAGTGACTTGTCGTTATCGCGATCATAAGCACGGAGACTGGCATCGACCCCCGACGCCGCAGGCTCTGCCACGTACCTACTCTCCTCGCCCGTCATGTTGAACAATTCGTCCATTCCTGAGCCGCTCACGAGATTGTCAGACAAGTCCTCACTGTCTTGCAACGGGCCCACCAAGTTAATTGCCTCGTCTGTGTCATTGCTCAATCCAAGCGATTCTAGCGTCGATCCCGGAAGATAGTCGTCCTCGCTGATACTGATAGTATTCTGAGTATTATGATTGAAACCATTCACAAGATCCATATCGTGATATATGTCGGGATTCACGAACCCATTCTTGGGCTGACCGGCGTTGGATGCCCGATGAAGGTACACCCCGAGCTGGAACCGCTTGTGCTTCTGGATCTTTTGTACGTACAAGTTCCAGTAGCAGCCCGCGTACCACAACACCTTGCCATAGACACGTTTTTCAGTATCAAGACTCAGAATGTCCAGGAATGCCACCAGGAACCGGAACGGTGGGAATTTCGCCCATTTAAACACCCGGCGGGAGGACAATTTTTTACTACTGTGCTGCTTGATGAAGTTTTCCAAAAATTGACTCAGGTTCTTGAGTTCTCCGGGAGAGGACCCTGAGAGGCTCGGCGACGCTGCACCGAGATCCGAGTCTTTGGTGCTGTCTGTTTCAAACTCATCATCCTCGTCTAGACTGAGCAGCTCGCCTGGGTCCAGGTCGTCCTCGAGAATGCCCTGGCTCTCGGCCATCAACTTCTCAAGCTGCTTGGGCGTCCCGTAAACCGTCTCATCTTTGATAGGTACCTTGTACCAGCTGCTGTACTTGTCGTCGGGCTGTGTTTCGCTAAGATGCGTTTTGTCTAACTTGGCGTCTGTCTTTTTCGCACAGAGCACGGCACGGTGCATCGACAGCTGGGCCCACAAGGCATCCCGCAAAATGCTCAGCTCAATGAACGGCTCGCCGTCCCATGCCCTGAGAGTCTCGAGCAACTGCAATTGTTCAAACGAGAGATGACAGAGATATACTTTTGAGTTGAGACACTCTTTGAGAATCCGCGCCTCGTCTTCAAGCTGCCGCCGCTGCTCATGCGATGAGCAGTACGAGGCGGAATCGTTTTCATTGCACTCTTTTTCCAGGTCGCTGTTTTGAGTGCTCTCCAAGGCGGCAGCTGGGTAGCTCAATGACGACCTTGGCAGATTACCGTCGAGTGTACTGTACAAAGATCTCGTGGGATGCTGCTCAGAATCCACGCTGGGTCGCCGGAGCTCCGCCATGAAGTTCGGCTTGCTGCGCCGCTCAATCAACTTTATGATAAAGAGACACCGATCCCACTCGGTGGCCACAAAAAACGAGTCGCTCCCTATGACGTCGGTGATGATCTCGGTGGGAATCCCGTCCCACTTGAGGGTGCCCTGCTCCCAGCCATCAATACAAAGCAACGCACGGGCGCTCTCAAGAATACGCTCAGAGGGTACTCCGAGCTTTTGGTGGTAGGCAAAATTGGTATAACGTGCAATCAGGGAAAAGTCCATGTCACTGACAATGTTGTCTGTAGCCACGCACACGATCTCGGGAATGTCTAGGAACTGCCCCGTCAGAATCATATTGATAGCCAACTTTTTCTCAGCACTCTTATTGGTTCCACCGTAGAGCAGGGCCATCGCCAACTCGAACGACTCTTGCGTAACATAGTCGTCCTCGTCGAAGATAAGCTCATGGAAGCTGCAGTCGGAGTCGGCCCAGGAGCCAAAGAAGAGGGTCCGAAAATAGCCCAGCCGCAGCAAAAGAAGCTTATGGAGATGGTACTCCTTGCCAAACGCGCTGATTGTTATGTCGGAGCAGAATCCGTCAAGGTATCCCTTCTGAAGCAAGAAATCTCCAACAGACTCTTTCTTGCAGCACTGAAAGGGACACTTGCCGTCCTGCTTATCGCTGTCGTATTTCTTTGTTTTAGCCCCGGGCTTATGATACTTCTTTTTGGAAAACCGGAAGCTGGTCTCCGCCCCAGGGAGAGCAAACTCGGATGTTCTGGACATTTTTTAGTAGCTCGCTGTGGGTGAATGTGCCTGCCCCAGGTTCAGCACACGCTTTCCTACAGTCCTCCAAATTGGTATACATACGTCCGATGCCCCCCCACGTCGACGGAGCGGGTAAGTGGACGCTTCACGCACCGCTTGCTAGCACATGACAGGGTTGGCACTGGCCAGCTACCAAGGTTGTGCAGCTACTTATTTATGCGCCTGCTTCATCGCTAAGGCATGTGAACTTAAAGGCATAAAAACTTAAATGTAATTATTCGTCACCAACTCTAAATCAATAGCTGGCGTAAATCTCTGCATGGAGGTGTGCTAGCGTAGATGGGGCTAAGCGACAAGCAAGGCTAAGCTGTGAGTCTTGGCTACAGGGCGCGGCTGACTCGTTCGCTGCAGATCTCTAGAACTTTGTGGGCCAAAACTTGTTCAGGAGCTCACTCCATCGCCCGGTTGAAAAACTTGCCAAAGTTGCTCTTGAGGTTCTCGTTCAAGTTCTTTACGCTGGCCTCGCTGGCTATTGCGAGCTCTTTCACGTTCTTCTCGAAATTCTGGGCATTGAAGTTTGGGCTGTTTGTGTTTTTGTTGAGAAATTGCGCAAAGGTGAGGTTAGGCGAGAGTGCCTGGAGCGAGTTCTGGGTCCGCGGGGAGCCCTGGAGCATGCCGCCGAAGTTCTTCAACCCAGCAGCAGCAGGAGTTCCCGAACCAAGACGGTCAACCGAGAGTTTATTGACGTCGGTCTCGAGGTTCGTCATCATGGGGTTCTGCGGTTTGAGCTGGATTGACTCGGCATTCTCCGTAAGCGTGCGGTCAAAAAGTTGGGTGTACTTGTCCAACTCCTTCTTCTCCTGCTGGTGAATTGGTCTCTGGCTGGAAAGCACTCCCTTGAGCACCAAGATCTTGGCAAAGTTGTCCATGTCCCCGTCCTGAATGATAAAGATGTAGTTGTTGATCAAGTTCACGTAGTCTTTGCCATTAACCATGAGCACCTTCAACACCTGTTCCAAGTTCAAGAACTGATTGTCAAGGTGCTTTAAGTAGGATTTTGTCACGGTAAACGTAGCCTGCTTTGGCTTGGACTCGGTCATCGTCTCGCCTATCGACGGTTGGAATGGGCCGGAGCCAATGGCAGGCGAGTTTCTGCCCAGCATTTCCGGCGAGTTAACGCTCAGAGCAGCAGCCTCGCTGTCTAAAAACGGCAACTTTCTGAAAAATTTCTTGATCTGAGCCACATCAAAGAGAAGCTGCGACGGCATAGTATCGTTGATTGGCTTGAGCTTCACAAGGCTCACGAGAAACTTCTCAATGATGAGATCAATCAACCGGTCAAGCGTGTTTCGAATGTAGCCGTTCTTTTTGATGTTCAACACAACCACTTGGAGGTCTTCCAGAAGTGTCTTGACCAAGTGCTCGGCGTACCTGCTAGAATCACTGACTTCCTCGATGAACTTCCAGTTCGCGTTCAACATCTCGCGCCAGCACATCTCGCAGTCTAATTCTATTTTGAGCAAGATCTTGTTGACGGACTCGTTGATGAGTAATAGATATACGTTCTTCGTGGCCTCAAACTTGTCCTCGAGCTGGTCCTTCAAATCGGGCTTGATCAAGCTCTGGAGCATCGTTTCAAGTTGAACAATGGTGAGGTTTATGTAGTCGCACGTGTTGATGATCAAAGAGAGGTACTTGAAGGTCTCCCCGGGAGCAGCATTGCTGAGAATCTCCAAACTTTCGGGCAAGAGCGGTTTGAGCACCTGTAATAAGTATTTCTCCAAATAAGCATTAAAGACATCAGCAAGCGAGACTAATATTGGCCCATTGGAAAGCTTAATCAACTGATTTAAAAGATTTCTGTAGAGCCGGAACAAGTCAGCAGAAGAAGGGAACACATTTGTAAGCTCGTTGCCTTGCTTCTGGTCAATGCTCTCAATATCATTCATTCCCATGAACTCGATCATTTTGGCGTCAAGTGTTTTCTCCTGGTCTTTCAACCAGACCTTCAAGAACGGCTCAAACGAAAGAGAAATCGTTCTGTTGAACTCCTCGGTGCGGAAGTGCGTATTGAGGTACAGCTCGAAATCAATGGTTTCTGTCAACGCCGCCAACACCACTTCAAAATCAAGGCTTTCGGACAGGGAGATCATGTCAAGACTCTGCTTGATGTTCTGTTGGTTGAACTCGCAAAACCGGAGAGAGAGGTTCTTGTCAACCAACCAGTGTGCTGGGAAGTACTTCTTGAAGGTCTGCTGAAATGACTTCAAGACACGCTTGAAGTAGATGAAGCGGCGTGAGATGTTGTCAAGCGACCCGGCCTCGTCGCTCACGTTACCAAAGATGCCCTTGAGCTCTCTAAGCTGATAATTGCAGAACCACGTGATGAGTTTGTCCTTGTAAGCGGTGCCAAGCACGTCCAATATCTTGCACGCGCTGGCAAAATCGGTGTGCTCAGACTTGGTGTCTTCTTCCTCTTCCTCGTCATCATCGCCATCTTGTAGCAATTTCTCAAAGTCTTTGAAGATCGAGCTCGTAATTTCTCCCTTCAAGTTATGCACGTCCTTAGACAACAGATTGATCTCCTCAATCGACTTGTAGCTTTTGAAATGGTTGTTCAAGTCGACCACCACGGAGATAAGGTCGAGGATTTGGCCGTAATCCCGGTGCGGCTGCGCCAACAACATTACTAGCTTGTCGTGGGCGCTCAACAACATCAGCAACCGCTTGAGCACCGTCATCAGAAGCACCAAGTTTTTCTTGCACTGGTCGAGCTTTTGAATCTTCAGGGTCATGCTGGTGATTGATGCTTCCGTCGTCGTGGCCATCTCACGAGTGACGGTTATTTCTTGGATCAACTCTGCTATAACCTGGTTCATGGTGTCAAAGGAAACGTCTCCCGTGGCAGAGAGCAGGTCCAGAAACTCGTTGTACTGCTGCTGCTTTGCTTTGATCTCGCCTTTCAACTGCTGACTGTATTGGCTGGTGTAGTTCAATAAATCGGGCAAGTCTGCTAGCGACGCCGGGTCGTCAAACAACGTATTGAGATGCTGCAGCGGGTCATACTGAGCAGAGTATAGGTCTTGGGCCATAACGGAGCAGCTTGCAAATTCCCAAGGGTTGCCTAAAATGTGATTATGCAACTCTGTCAGTTGGGTGTCACTAATTAGGATGAGCCCCGATTTTGTTTTTCAGGCGGTGGGCGAGTGCACTGCAGGTGGGAAGTCAAGCTTAAGCGAGGGAAACGGAAGGCAGGCGCAAAGAATATAACCTACAAGTCGGGAAGATAGCAGTTTATCCGGTGAAAAGCAAAGATTGTGTTTTGCAAATGAGCTAGACGTTTGAACTGTTACTCTTTGGAAATTCTCACAAAATTGTTTAGTACCCCTCCACAGCACACTGTGGCTCAGCATCTGGTATTCTCTACCAGCCACTCTCCACTCTCCCCACCATTTCCGCCCTACAGTCCCTACAGTATTCATTTTGGTTTTTGCATCGTGTCATTGCTTATGTACATTGCCTAGTTGGCGTCTGGGTTGGACAAGATGTAGTCGACGGCCTGGCCCACGGTCTTGATCTCGTCGGCGTCCTTGTCTGGGATCTCAATGTCAAACTCCTCCTCAATGGCGACCAACACCTCGACGGTGTCCAACGAGTCGAGGCCCAAGTCGGTGACAAAGTTGGTCTCTGGAGCGACAGCGGCGTTTGGGTTCGCCTTGTCAAAACTCTTGATGACGTCGGTGACTCTCTTCGACACCTCTTCCTTGGCCAAGTTGTGGAGCATGCTGACTCTCTGCATGTTGTAGGCTGGCATGGTTCTCATGACTGGCGAAACGAGAGCCCCGCGGGACACGTTCAAGGTTCTGGCAAGCGTGGTTCTGAACATTGTGCTGTATTGGTAAGCTCGGCATGGCAAGTAATTGGCCAGTGAAAAACTGGGTGCGGATCACGTGATGCAAACCCACCGCCAGAAAATAGCAAGGGCAGAAAGCTGGTGTGGTGCTTGCAAGTATCTGGATATAGATGATGGTCCGCAAAATAATTGCACAAGTTAATATCCCTTGTCTGAGATACTGAGGTAGAGACACTCGTATTCCGAACTCTATTTTTGGGATCTGCGATTTTTCAAACTTACATATTTCTGAATTTCCTACAAGTTGGAATATTAAAACAAAAGCATGATTTCATGGCACATAAATTAGGGAGTGGCTGAATATGTTCAGAGACGGAGCGTAGCACCGCTAGATGCGGATATGGGCGCCGGCGTCGAGGCGCCAGTCGTGGTCGGGAGAGCGAAGCGCGTCCGAGAGCCGCTTGGACTCGGACTCCGAGCGTTTGAGGGTCTTGAAATCCGTGTGGCAATGGCCGGTGGTGTGCGGCTGGTAGTGAAGTGACGGCTTGGTGATGTGGCCCTCGGAGGAC
The DNA here is from genome assembly GCA_002564235.1 of Saccharomycopsis fodiens. NCBI lineage: Eukaryota > Fungi > Ascomycota > Saccharomycetes > Ascoideales > Saccharomycopsidaceae > Saccharomycopsis > Saccharomycopsis fodiens. Next base: position 1,379,247 of record JNFV01000005.1, on the reverse strand, counting down.
TTCTTCATCAACTTGTGTGGGGCGGCGTATGCAAGCGGCGAGCCGAGCGGCAGGCCGAGGGCCGGCTTTTGGAACACGCTGGCCGGGGCGGCGAACAGCGGCTCCGGCAGGGCCCGCGGCGGCTGGTCGAAGATCCAGGAAGTCCCCTGGTCCCAAAGCGACACCTCGCCGAGCTTCTGCTCGTCGAAAAAGATCATCGGGTCCGACACCTGGCCGAATTTGGCTTGGTCGGAGAGAAGCAGGTCGATGTCGGTCAAGTCGGAGTCGGTCCGACTCTCAAAGTCAAGCATGTTGTAGTCTGCTGCAAGACCTGCATCACCGAGCTGCGGGTCGCTGTCGAACACAGAGCTCTGGGCACTCACCAGGGAGCTGCTCGCCAGGAGCGGCTTGTCCAACTGTGGAGTCGTAGGAGCCAGAACCGAGGACGAGCCGGTGTCCTGGCGCGCCATGTCCGGGCTGTGTGCCTCTGGGGTCAGGAAAACGCTGTCGCTGTCCTCGAGCTTGATCTTGCTGAGCAGGATGTCTTCGAGCTCGGTCTTCACCTGAACATCTGTAGGTAGCAGGCTGATGTGGTCGGCGAAGGCCGTCGCGGCGGCATCAATACGGCCCTCCTCAAGCTGGGCCGCGATCCTGCTGCCCTCGTCCCACTCAATTGGGTCGCCCTCAAGAAGCCGCTCGTTGTTGATGAGCGCCGCGATAATCTTGTTGATCAGCACCTTAGTGTCGGCCAGGTCCTGGGCAAGCACGTTGTGGGTCTGGAGAAAGAACCCCTTCATGTCCACGTCGGCAATTGCCATTTCCGCGAGCTTGCAGATGGACTTGGAAAGCAAGTCGGCGCGAGTCTGGATGAGGTCGACGTAGCCGGCGGGGTAGGTCTTGTCTTTCTCGCGGCGTTTCTCTGTGAAAGTGCACACTCTGTTCTCAAGGGTGCACTTGTCGCAGGGTTTCTTGCCGTTGCACTTGGTCTTCTTGACCCGGCACGAGTCGCACGCCTTGCCCACACGGTGTTTCTTCTTCTGGTCCTTGAGCTTGGCCGCGGTGAGCGGAGTGCTTAGTTGCATGTTGTCGAGCATCGTCAATTGTTCGATGCCAAGGCTAAAGGGGGGAAATCCGGGTATATATAGAAACTGGAGTTAGTCGGATTTAGGCTGTCTAATTTACAAGCATGTCGACGTCAACATGTGTATATATACACAGATGTAAGCAATAATACTAAAGTTTGACACCGCGTGATCGGAACCGGAAGCAAATGCAAAGCGCGCGGATAGCAGGACCCAAAAGTGCAGCATCGGACCCCAGGCGATCGGAAGCGTGACAATGGCCGATTCATGGTGCGCGGCGGAACCCGATCCGCCTAATTTTGAGAGTTTTTCAGCGTCGGCCGGCGCCCCTACCCGTCGACAAGTCGCACCTGGCAATGTGTAAGCCGTTGTCCGACGGGCCGCCGACCATTTTGCTATTCTTTTGCCATGCACATGGACGCAACCTTGCGCGCCCGATCGCCCAGCTGCCGCATCATGCTCCCGCACCCGAGTGCGGGCGCGGGACTTTTTCGGGCCTAACCGTTGCATTTTTCAATCCGCTAGTGTGCGCCCACTAGGGCCACCACAAGATCAAAAATGGCACCACTTTCTGAAACCTTGTCTGGCATGGCGTCGGCCCGAACCCCACCGCCGTGCTGGACCCCAGGGTGCGTGCCGTACTGGGGACGGGCCAATTGCGACTCAATGGCACTGTCTAGTAACTTGCGTAGACACTTGAGAAGCACCCCGTTCTTGCACCAGGTGCGCACGGGGATCCATCCGTCTACCACAAGCCCAGGACTGTGCGCCCCGAGTGCGGCTACCTCGTAGCAAATCTTCCCGCCAAAAAGTAGCACAGCAAGCGTCAGACTAGCTGTCACCTCCCGCAACCAGGGCTTGGTGGTGACATGCGAGCTGAGGTACACGGCAAAACTGTCTCTCAACCTGTTGCTGTCCGCTGGGTTGAAGTACACAGACGAGGGATGTACGAATGCACGCTGGGCTAACGGCTGGGAGCTGCCGTCGCCTGCAGTGTTCTGGACCCAGAATTTCGTGGTCTTTGCGTCAGAATCTATCTCCACCGCACCACTCTGGCCCTGTATATACTTGGTTTGCTCGTGCTGCACCCGCGTAACCTGAGGATAGAGCATTGCGGTGATGAGCATCCGTACAACCTTGGGGCTGTTATGGTTGCGGTTGAGACCCTCCGCCTTCACGGGAAACTCGGACCGATACTCAAAGGGGACAAACCCAATGTCCTTCAAAGTGGACAAGTATTGTTGGCGCGTCGACATAATGTCCTTCACTTTCATGTATGACATCCGCAACCCGCGTACTGCAGGTCCGAGCCCGCTAGTGCTCTCTAGCACCTCATGAACGGCGTTCATCAGCGCGACTAAGTCTCCCTGCCCGCCGGCTAATTTGGAACGCAATTCCTTCACTGCGTCCCGAGTCGTTGGGTCACTCTCGCCAACGAAGACACTGCCGACGTTCATGATTCCGCCAATGGTCAAAGCCGCTTCAAGGCACCCGAACAACGTGCCCAAGAGCAACAACTTTCCACTCTGGAGGTCTGCAGGAATCAACGCCAAGTACCTTCCCAAGTCAGTGAGCCGCATGCCGTTCTCTGCATCAAGGGCCCCCATTTCCAGAAGCAACTGCTCGGTCTTCAAGATCAGCGTCTGCGGAGGGGAATCCAATCCCAGGGCTAGAAACTTGCTGACGTCGTCCACTCCCATTGCTTTTGTGGCCAAGTACACACTATCCAAGCTCACTCTGAGAATTTCCGGCACAGGCTGGCTCAACATTGCGGCTTCCGTTTCCCGCGTGTAGAGCTTGTAGCATGTGCCCTCCTGCACTCTTCCTGAACGACCACGTCGCTGCTTTGCCTCCGCCCGCGAGACCCAGTCCTCCGTGAGCCTTGTAGTGCGGTTCTCTGGATCAAAGTGGAGAGATTTTGCTCGCCCTGCGTCGATCACCACTACCACATCCGGAATAGTGATGGAGGTCTCCGCGATGTTTGTCAGCACCACAATCTTGCGCTGTCGATAGGTCTGGAACACCACTCGCTGATCCTTCGGCGACAATGCAGAGTGCAACGGAAGCGCCTTGAGCTCACCCGGCGATATACTTCTCTCAAGCGCCTTAATGCACTGTGAGATTTCCATGATTCCTGGCAAGAACACAAGGATCGACCCCGGGGATTTGCCAAGGTCCAGATGCACCTTCAGGCATAACTGCCCAATGAGGTCGTAGTTGATGTTCCCCCGAGCAAAGAACGGCGAGTCTGGCTTTGGCATTATGACGTTTGCATTGCTCGAAGTTTCCTCATCGTCGTCATCGTCGTCCATTGCAAAGTGCCGTGCGCTGCTTTTCTTGGTGATCTTGAATTGAGTTTTTTCAAGAATCTCGTCCAAGTAATGGTCTTCGATCGAGAACGTGCGGCCCGGGATGTGGATAAGCCCAATTGTGCCGCCGAAAAACTTATGAAAGATATCAGCGTCAATGGTGGCAGACATGAGCACTATCTTCAACTTCGGGTGCTTCTTCATCACAGACTTCAAGATCACCAACAAAAAATCACTGTCGACGGACCGCTCGTGTACCTCGTCAATGAAGATGTACGAGAGACTCTTGAAGTACTCCTCGTCGTTGGACTGGATCACGCGAAGTAACACTCCGGTGGTGGCAAACGTCACTCGAGTGACATTCAGCGTCTTGTTCTCACCACGGATGATGTACCCAATCTCCAGCCCCACAGAGTCAAGCCGTTCGTCAGAAATACGATCGGCAAGCCCCAACGTCGAGATTCTTCGCGGCTGAGTGACAATGATCCGCGACGAGAAGTCCTTGGCAACGGTATTCAAATGGTCAAGAATGAACTGAACCACCTGCGTCGACTTTCCAGAACCGGTCTCACCAGTGACCAAAGTGACTCTGTTATCGGTGATCACTTTCACGATGGCATCCTTCTTGGACATAGCAGGCAACTTTGAGCGTGCTGCAAGCAATCCCTTCATCTTTGGGTCCGAGTAGCGCTTAGTGTAGCTCGCCTGAACCTTTGCGGCGTCGATGGTGATTCTCAGCCGCTTCTTTACCCGTCGTTTGGCTTCCTCCTGCTTTCTGTTCTCTTTGACAACGTTGGTCTCCGCCTTCTGGTACAATGGGCCAGGGTCTTCGATGATTCGGTGAATATTCTCTTCCAAGTACTCAAAAATAGCAAACAAATAAAAGTCACCCAAACTGGAGTTCATCAAGTGCACCGCAAGCTGCCGGAGAATCGACTGCTTGATGTAGTTTGGTAACAGGTAGTTCTCCTTGATGGAAAGCTGGAGCCCAGCAAGAGCAGAAGGATAGCTTTCTGGAAAATGCACCACAATGGAAAACAAATCCTTGGCAAGCTTTGCAGGTTCCAATTTGATTTTGACGCTTGTAGGTGACACAACTGTAACTTTACCAGGATAAATTGCTTGTAACCCTTCAATCTCGCTCTTCCAGTCCTCAAAACTGTCCTCCAGCTCAGCCGAGGTTGAAGTTTCTCCCACTAGATCTCTCGTGAGAGCACACGCAACCTGACTCATGGTGTTGTACTTTCTCATTTTGGTGAGCACATCGTTTCTGGAGTACCCACTTTCGGTCATGTCTCTCAAGATGTTTTCAGACTGTATGTCGCTGGCAAACTTGATACTAACATTGGAGTCCTTCTGCTGCTTAGAAAAGTATGGAGGCAAGTCGTCCTCCGGTAAGTGGAACACGAGCCATTCTAAAGCCTGATTAAGTGTAGACGTATACTGTAAGCACTCCTTCACATGGGAACCGCGGAAACCCAAGTTCTCCAACACTTTTTGAACCTCGGCATCCTGCTTGTTGGCCGCCTTTTTGTTGTGGTCCCAGTCAATATGGTGCTTGATTGAGTCCTCGATCAACACACGCTCTTCGGTAGTCAAGTCGATCATTGGGGCAGCACCCCACATTTTCCGCGAGAACGAGACCTCGTTCACACTTAAATCGTCCATTGTAGACGTGAGCTCCTTGATCTCGGCCTTTTTCTCTTTAGCCAGCACTTTCGGTCTTTTTTCGTCAGTTCCCAATGAGATCGCGGTCTTCTGCACCGCTTGCTTCTCAGCCTGTTGTCTGGCAACTTCTTGCTGCTTAGCCAACTTCTTCTTTTCCTGCTCGTTTTTCAATTGATTCTGGAACGGCTGGGCATTGTAGACGTTTGGGTAGTTCTTTGGGTGACTTTTCAAGTACTCTTTGCGCTCCTTCTCCAAGTCCATCCAGATCGACTTGTGGCCTGGCGGCAACATAAGCTGCATGTTCTTCTCAAAGCAGATCCGATGCAAGGCAAATGTCGCAGCTAAATGACGGGCCTCAGCAGCAGTTTCCACCGGGTTGATGATGTTCTTTGACGGATCATTGAGGTCAACATGCGGCAACTTATACTCCATGCTGATGATCCGCTGGTCCTGTGGGTTCTTCCACGACACCACGGCGGCGGAAATAAACCCCTTGTCGCCCAACTTGGTCATGTTGTAGCTGACTCTCTCCCATTTCTGTTTCTGAGCATGCTCGTGCAACAAATTGCTGGGCAACTTGCCAGTCCAACTGGCCAAACCACTAATGTTCTTTCTGTACTCGGCGCGGCTCAACTGGCCCGGTTTCTGCTCCTCCACGGGCTCCTGTTGCTGCTTCTTTTTGTTCTTCTTGTCCTTTTTGGTCTCGACCACCGGTTCCGGCTCTTTGACTTTCTTCTTGGCCATCTCAGATCTATAGTCTCGTCAGCGCTGAAATTTATCCTACAAAAATATTACTTTTCATGCACGAAAAACGATCGCATCGGAGCCAGAAGGTTGTGGATGGGCGACAGCCATCTGAAATTGAGAACAAAATTTAGGTTCGATTCATGAAGAGATTCGACCATGATTGAGCAGTGTTCTTAAAAACATTCAATTTCACATGGACCCTTGATTTCAAAGTAAAAGGCCCCTCTATTCTATGTTCACGCGTCACTGGGTGAGACACTGGGCCCTATGCAGCCAGCAGATCGGACTCCCAAGCATGTTACACTCAAAGAAAGCAGCAAAGGTAGTGTCACACAAATCAGCATACAAGCAACTGAGTAGCATACCGTATCAGAATGAAAAATAGTAACTCAGAAAATTTTGTTATTCATGAAAGGTCTCTGTTCCGAGCAGCTACTGCGTTGCTCAAGGCTCATGCTTACTCCGCCGATCTGCATGGCTTATAGCCAAGACTTTTACCCGTCCAACCAACCGCCAAACGCCAGAGTGGTTCCTCAGCACACACCTCCACTCCGCAGTACCCCTTTCACCCGTTGATGCTAAATGCATTAGTCGTCTTTCTAATTCTATTATTGTTTAGTATCAAGATGACAAACCAAACGGAAACCAAAGAAAAGCCCGTGCTTTCCGAGACCCCGGATATCAGCATAGACACTGCAGACAGCGAGTCCAGATCTGAAAAGTCGCAGGACCCGACGGAAGACGTGCCACCGAGTCCCATGAGCGACAACCTCGAGTCGCCCTCTATGTCGCCTGCTCTGAGCTCTCCTGCTCCAAAGGCTAAGAAAAGGCTTACAATGCAGGAGCGATTGGCGATGGCGGTGAACGACAAGAAGAAGGGGAAGAAGGGGAAGAAGAGCAAGAAGGCCGAAGCCAAGGAGCAGACGCCTGAGCCAACGCCGGATTTGACGCCGGAGCCTACTATTGAGCGCAGTGTGTCTCCCCAGCCGGAAGAAGTACCTGAAAAGGCAGCTGAACCAAAGGAAAAGGAAGTGATTGAGCCAAAGAAAAGACAAGAAGTCAAGACCGAAGCCCCGCCAGTGATCAACGAGAAAGAGTCCGAGCAAGTGGCCCGCGAGAACGTTCCAAACAAAGAAGTTTCTAGCAAGGAAGTTGAACCTGTGGCGACTCCGGTAGAGGAGGAGAAGCCAACGCCGACTGAAGAGTCCAAATACCACATGATGACTAAGGAGCAGTTGATAAAGTTGGTTTTGGCCAGGCCAGGGGCCAGTGCGCTAGCTGCGAGTGCTCCAGTGGCAGCACCTACCAACAGCTCTATTGCAGCTCAAATGAAAAAGAAGGACGAATTGATTGCAGGTCTTATGGAGGAGGGAGAGAAGTTGTCGTTGAAAGAGTTGAAATATTCCACCTTGATAAAGCAGCTACGAGCTAAGGAGAGCGATAACAGTGCGGAGATAGAGGATTTGAAAACGGAAATTGCCTCCAAATCTAAACAGATTCAGGACTTGAACTCAAAGTTGAGCAATGCAGCAGAGCTCGGTGCAGCCGCCCAGAAGCGGTTGAAGTCATTAGAAACCCTTGAGGCGAGCCACGAGGAGTTGAAAAAGCACCACGACAAGATCTCTGGGGAGCTCAAGGAGTTCAAGTTCAATAATTATGAGAAGAAGTATAATGATGAATGCGCCAAATCTGACGCGTTGAAGAAAGAGTTGGAGAAGGAGCGGATACAGCTGTCGTTGTCCAAAAGCACCGCAATCAAGGAAACCTCTGAGTTGAAGTTTAAGCTTGAAGAGGTCAATCAGAAGGTGACACAGATGAAGGAGGAGTACGATGCTGAGGTGGGGAGATTGGAGGGCAAGGTTGAAGCCTTGCGCGCGTTGAACGAGGATTCCAAAACGAAAAATTTACAGTCCAACTCAGATGTGCAGTTGCAGCAGCAGCACCAGAAGTTGAAGGCGGACTACGAGGCGGCGGTGGAAAACTACAGAGAGATCGAGACCAAGAGCGCGGTGAAAATTGACGAGCTCAAAGAGGCGCTCGACCTGTTCAAGTCGAAGGACGCGGCCCATGGCCAGAAAATCAAGAGTCTCATGAAGGAGTTGAGCCTGTTGAAGCAGGCGCATTCCAGCTTGCTGGAGCAGAGTTCTACTTCGGAGGCGCAAATCAGCGAGTTACAGACGGAGATCAAAGGAAAGGAAGAGACTATTGAAGGATTACATTCAAAGTACGAAAAATTGTTGGCGAAGCACAACTCCAGTGTAACAGAGCTCGAAGAGAAGGTGAAGCAGTTGACGCTTGAGAAGCAGAAGGTGGCAGAGCACCCTACGATCCGCGAAGAGAGTCCCTCGGCCGACGCTAGTTTTGACGACCTTGAGCAGCTCCGCCAGATCCCTCCACCTTTGACACTCCGCAAGTCGTCGGACCTCCACATTCCGTGGGGCATGACGCTGAACCCAAGACTGCCAGAGGCGCCAAACTTCTCGCGCTCCAACTCGTTGGTTGCCGGAAGCAGAGGTTATCTTGGGGCTCCCAGTCCTGGGTTCCAGGGCTTTAGTCCTACCGAAGCACAAGACACAAACTCGCTCAACTTCGATGCTGGTTCGCGCTTTGACTCGGCCTCGAACCAGTCACCCTACGTCAACCCGATCAACGGGTTCAGCGGAGGCGGCACCGGGCAGAGCGTGCAGCTTTTGGGGCGACTCTCTCTGAAGGTGGCGCGGCTCGAGACCGAGTTGGCGAGTGCCGAGGAGGAGCTCAAGCGTGCGAATGTGGAGAAAACCAGTGCTGGAACGGAGATTCTCGGGTTGCTCAAGCAGGTGGAGGACTTGCAGAAATTGAAGGAGGTGAACGAAAAATTTGAGACGGAGATAGAGGACTTGAAACGGCGCGAAAAAATCAGTCTTGAGTTGTTGGGCGAAAAAAGTGAGGTGGTGGAGGAGTTGCAGAACGACGTGGCGGACTTGAAAGATTTGTTGAGACTGCAGGTCGAACAAATGATCGAGATGCAGACGAAAGCCACCTGAGGCACCCCGCATATGCCACATAGGGCCGCCCCCCGCGTTTCAAGTGGGGGCCAGACGGCACAACAGTATATGGGTATATCTTATCTTAGCACAAGCATGTAGTGTAATAAACCAGTATGCGCTTTACGCCGCGTTGTATATTTAGTAATAAGATTTGCGGGGGCATGTAGGTGCAGGCTCGACCCGCAGCAACCATGGGTTTTAGGGTGCCGGAGTTAGACCGTCGTTTCTTTTTGCAGCCTAAGACAAGAAGCCGCTTTCGATTCTCCGTTATTCGCGCCAATATGGGTGGAGGCTACTCCTGCGGGCGGCAATCTACAGCGGAGGTCATCTATTTTTCACTTGCCCCACCAATCGCGAGACAACCCATCTCCCTGGTAGTCCGGCTCGACGACCTATAAAATGGGACACATTTTCCTGGGGTAAGTCGCTTGGCATCTTCACAGACAACCACTTTCCCACTACTACTACTTCACGCTATGGCCGAGGCTAAAGCATTGATCCCAGACTACAGATTGGACGGCCGTTTGGCGATTGTGACCGGCGGCTCTGGTGGGCTCGGTTTCGCGCTCTGCAAGGGCTTGCTCACCAACGGCGCTGCGATTGCCGTCACTGACATCACCAAGGAGGCCGCCGAGGGTGCCGTCAAGTTGTTGCAAGAGTTTGCCCAGAGAAACGACATTGCGTTGCACGAGAAGTCGCTCTCCGCCTGGAAGGTTGACGTCTCGGACGCCAAGCTCGTCGACTCGCAGTTCGAGGCGATCAACAAGCACCACGACAACGTCGCCGACTTGTTGATCAACTGCGCCGGTTTCTGCTACAACATCCCGGCCCTCGAGATCTCCGCCGAGAAGTCGCAGCGGTTGATCAACTGCAACCTCATGGGCTCGTTGTTCACTGCCCAGGCAATTGCCCGCGGGTTGGCTGCTGCCAAGAAGGAGGGCTCCATCATCTTCATCGCCTCGATGTCCGGACTCATTGTCAACGAGCCACAGCCACAGTGTGTCTACAACATGTCCAAGGCCGGTGTGATCCACCTCGCGCACTCGTTGGGTGCCGAGTGGGCCAAGATTGGCATCAGAGTGAACGCGATCTCGCCAGCGTACATTGACACCCCGATCAACAAGGAGTTGTTGAAGGACCTCGAATTGAAGAACCACTGGGAGACTAGAACCCCAATGGGCAGATTGGCCCAGCCAGAGGAGTTCATCGGGACGGTGTTGTACTTGGCCACCAAGAAGGCCAGCAGCTACACCACTGGTGCGAATCTTGTTGTTGACGGTGGTTTCACCTTGTGGTGAGCGCTCGCAAGCATTGGACAGTCGAGGGCCGGTGGATGCGGCAAAGCCGCACAGGTTCTGAACTACGACATGTCATGCCAGATGATCCAGATTTCTTACACTTAATTCTTCTATAATAGACTGGACTTTTACATATTGGTGTAGGCAAAAAGTAGAAATTGAGGGACAGGCAGGCCTGACAAATGAGAGAATGACTCTGCTCTATACATGCATAGTATAGGTTGCAGCCACTTGGTAGGTTGTAGCCCCAAAACCGTTAAGCGCCAACCACACGGTCCCAAGTCGACCAAGTATTGTTTGTTTGTTTACATTTAAATTACGCGGTCAAAGCTATAATTTTTGTTGCCCCACAACTCCCGAGGCGGTGTGCGGGGCGGGGGAACCCAAGAATCGAGGAGCATAGAGAACAGTGCCCAGCGGATGCCAAGCAGTTGGAAGTGTTGGTGCCGCCAACTGGAAAGTCAACAAATCAATAAAAAGAGCTAAGTAGCAAAGGCAAACAATGTAGGGACTCGTAAATATTATACGGCCTACTTCATCGTTCTATGGCATTCTTCCTTCTTCATGCATGACACGTGTGAAAAATTGCGGTTTTCTGGGAGGCGATCGCCTGCACATTAACTTCAACCGCCCCAGCCACACACACCATGTCCGAAGACTTTGAACTCGACCCAAACTTGCAGCACATCTTTGACCCGGAGTCCACGCTTAAGTGGATCTTTGTTGGCGGTAAGGGTGGTGTTGGTAAGACCACCTCTTCCTGCTCGATTGCCATCCGCCTTGCGTTGGCGAACCCGAACAGTGAGTACCTTTTGATCTCGACCGACCCGGCCCACAACTTGTCGGACGCCTTTGGCCAAAAGTTCGACAAGGACGCGCGTCCTGTCGAGGGTCTCAAGAACTTGTCCTGTATGGAGATCGACCCTAGCGCGTTTATGGAGGAGCTCAAGGCGCAGAACTCGTTTGAGACCCAGGACGCCAGCAACCCGCTCGGCAGCATGATGACCGACATGACGCTGTCGATTCCGGGTATCGACGAGGCTCTTTCTTTCATGGAGGTGATGAAGCACATCAAAAAGCAGGACGCCGGCGAGAACGCCTCGAAGGTGGACTACAAGACGATTATCTTTGACACCGCTCCTACCGGCCACACCCTTCGTTTCTTGCAGTTGCCATCGACCCTCGAGACCTTGTTAGGAAAGTTGGGCGAGCTCAGCGGGAAGTTCGGGGGCATGCTCGGCAGCGTGATGGGGCAGAACGCCGACAAGCAGCAGGACATGTTTGCCAAGATGCGGGAGATCCAGGTGACGGTGGCGGAGGTGAACAAGCAGTTCCAGGACCCGGACCTCACGACGTTTGTGTGCGTGTGCATCTCGGAGTTCCTCTCGTTGTACGAGACCGAGCGGTTGATCCAGGAGTTGACGTCGTACAACATGGACGTGAACCTGATCATCGTAAACCAGCTCCTCTTCTCGGACGACGGCGACTGCAAGCGCTGCGGGTCGCGCTGGAAGATGCAGAAGAAGTACTTGGGCGAGATGGCGGACCTCTACGAGGACTTCCACCTTGTGAAGATGCCGTTGCTCGGCAACGAGATCCGCGGGTTGCCGAACCTCGTCAAGTTCTCGCAGTTCTTGATTAACGCATACGACCCGGTGAAGGATGCGCATGTGATCTACGAGTTGGAGAGCAAATAGTGGGCCGCCAATATACCGAGAGCAACTTTATGTGTAGTGCTGCATAATGTAGCCCGTGCAGATCCCCAACGGGGAGAGAAACGAGGGGCAGTACGAAATGTAGAAGGGGATGCTCTGATCTTCAGGCGTTTTAGTAGAAAAGCGATTCCTAATGCTTCCTTTTATTCTTCTTCTTTCATTCCATTTGAAAACCTCCCCAGAAGGTCTCTCCTGTGGACACCCGAGACGGCCAACCTAAACCACCGCACCCCCTATTTACACCCCGCGGCCCAGCACCAAGACACCTCTACAGGGGCAGCTACTCGCACAACCTCGCGGTCCACACTTGCCACTGATTCTTGCCTACCTTTTTGGTCCGTTTTGCACTGTCCGGAATCTCCATCTGTTATACCTGTGAGATTATGGCCCCTCCCTGGCCGTCTGGCCAGCCCCTGGCCGCTCTGCTGTGGTTACCCTGAAGTCGCCAAATATCAGAATTCGCAGACAGCAGTGTGTGCACAACAGGCATAGGCAGTAGCTCTTACGGTTTCCAATGAGCTTCAACCCAAACCAGTTCATGCAGGGCATGAACATGGGCTCTAACATGGGCATGAACATGGGCTCTAACATGGGCATGAACATGGGCATGAACCCGAACAACGTCCCCAACAACTTGCCCAGCAACATGCTGCCGAACATGCTCCAGCAAATCCAGCGGCAGCAGCAACAGCAGCAGGATCCGATGAACCAACAAGGATTCCAGCAGAATGCGATGCGAATGCCCGGTGCGAATGTGAGTCCCGGAACGCCACATATGATGCCGGGAGCCCAGCAGCAGCCCGGGATGGGGCAACCCATGGGGCAGCAGCGGCAGCAGCAGCCGGGGGCCCACTCGCAGCAGCAGGCGCAGATCAAGCAGATGATCCAGAAATATCTCCAGAACCCGCAAGCGGCAAGCAATCTTCCGCCGCATATTTTGCAGCAATTGCGAAAGCACCAGCTCGTCCAGCAGCAGCAGCAGCAGCAGCAGCAAAGACAGACTCCCCTGCAGTCGCAGCTGCCCCAGTTGCAGCACCAGAACTTGGCGCAGCCGCAGCTGCTGCCCATGCAGAGCTATGGCCAGGTATCTCCACAGGTGCCGCAGCAGGTGCCACAGCAGGTGCCACAGGGGGTCCAGGGGCTTCCGTATAAAACAAACGGGCAGTCGCCGCAGCCTGGGATGGCGCATCTTAGACAGCCTCTGGTGCTTGGGATGCGCCCGAAGCCTTCGATGAGCCAAATGGCAGAGTACCAGAAGAAGTCTCTTTTGCAGAAGCGCAAGAGCGTGGTGGACGAGCGCAACCGGTCCGAAGAGCTAAACCTTCAACCAGTGGAGCCATTTTATTGGTCCAAGAAGGCGGAGAAAGAGAATAAAGAGCACGAGGGAGAGCCAGACTACAAGCGCCAGAAGTTGTCGAACGAGACTTTGATGTACGAGCAAATCACTTTCCGCGACCTGCAAAATAACGCTCTTTTCACCGAGGACAAGGTGCAGGCGCAGCACGCGAGTCTCATGAACAAGCTCGCGGCGCGCCTCAAGTATTACAACGATGTTAAGATGGACCGCATGGCACTGATCCGGCTCCTGATGGACAGCAAGGTGACTACCAATACTAAGAACATTTGGGGAGATGGGTACCAGGGCTATGGGAATGGATTCACCAACAAGCAGACCTCGCTTGTGTATCCCAAGGACAGAAAGAAGCCCTCGCGCTTGAACGACGTGTACTTTCCGAGAGCGCACCTTCTTCACCAAAGTAAGGTCAAGGAGGATTTGGTTCCAATTCGCCTCGAATTCGACGTGGAAAAAGACAAATTTAGACTCCGCGACACGTTCACGTGGAACCGCAACGAGAGCCTTGTTACTCTTGAATACTTTGTTGCGCAAACGATGTTCGACTACCGGTTTAGTAACCCAATGTGCAGCGACAGCGTGTTGGCGAGCATCAAGGAGCAAATTGCGGATCACAACTCGTTTCCGGTGCCTGAGCCGGAACCAAAAAGCGAGAACCCGGCGAGCGACTTGAGAGTCTTTATCAAGTTGGACATTACCATATCGAACCACCGCCTTGTGGACCAGTTTGAGTGGGATATTGTGAACAAGGAGAACAGCCCCGAGGAGTTTGCCACGGTGATGTGCGCCGAGCTCCAGCTCCCCGGCGAGTTTGTCACGGCAATCGCCCACCTGATCCGCGAGCAGTGTCAGCTCTTCTACAAGCTGTTGTACCTCGTGGGCTACGACTTCACCGGGGTCAAAACCGTGGAGGACGAAGTGCGCCACTACTTGCTTCCGCCAGTGACTGGCAGCACGTGGCTCCGCAACAACGAGGCGGATCTCGAGCAAGAAGTGGCTCCAAGCTCTGCTACGGCGCCGAACTCGTTGCTCGCTCTTGGCAATTTCACGCCCGTGGTGCACGAGCTCAACTACTTTGACTTGGAGAAGTTGGACAAGGACCGTGAACGTGAGCTCCGCCGCAAGCGCAGAAACACGGGGCGTGGCAGCAACCGCAGAGGTATTCCAAACCTCCCTGAGCTCAACGACCTTCCGAAGACGTTCCGCACCCCGGTTCCAAGCACCGTGCTTCCAGGCGGTGTCAACCTTGGCCAGGACGTGTCGGGCATGGACGAGTATATTGAAGAGATCCACGAACCGTTGTTGAAGTTGGTGGAGAGCGATGAAAGTAGCGATGAGAGCGAAGTTGATGATGAGGCTGTAAGACCACCGCGCCGGGCGGCTCAGGTGCAGGGTGGAAAGGCATGGTACCAGCACGACCGTGGTCGGTCGTTGACGGTGACTATCAAGTTATGAGCATCAGGCAGCAGCACGCGGTCTTAGCAGGAGGCTGCTAAGTGCACTGAGTAGCTCTACGCGTTGGCCAGTGATACAAGCACCGACTATGGTCATTATAAAGCCTTGGGCCACGGCTACGGACTGTGATTCTCTGCGAGCTCCGAAGATGTAATTCTATGTACAGTATTAATGAAAATAGATCAAAGAGACGTAATGCATTGTGAGCGGTACAGCTGTGTGCTGCAAAACATAGAGCTCTCTTTGAACAGAAAATTGGTCCGGGCAAAAGAAGCATACATGTAGAGCGAAAAACAGTTTCTAGAAGAAAAATAATATCAAAGTCCCTTTTTGAGCGTACTTCACCGTTCAGTGCCTTCGATGGCCCTCCGAGACGCTTGGCATTTTTTTGCACACGTGACATTTCTGCCACCGGGCTTAGCGCTGCGCCTATGCTGCGCATTCCGTCCCGCAGGTTTCATCTTTTGTTGTCACACGTCTTACGCTATTACTATACCACATAGAGTGTCTACTCGGTGTTTTCTATTCTTTCTTGTTGATATTCTGCCTACTTCTTCTTATTTATATCGATGCCCCGCTACCAAAGAGTGGACAACAACGAGTCGAATACGGTGTTCGAGAACCCATACAGCGGGAACGCCACCGAAGACGACGATCCGCTTTTGGCCTCGTTCAATGATGATAACGATTCGTTTGACGATGATGTGCAGCATCGCCTGAACTTCAACGAAGAGGCAGATGACCGCCTTAATACCACGTCAGAGCCAAACCATATTGACGAGTCCTTGTTCACTGAGGGTGTGGCACCGGGAACAACTAGCAATGTGCCCCGCCACGAAGAAGTGTCTATCCCGCGCCGCATAGTCAATACCATTGACATGGCGACGACAAACTCGCTCGGCCGGCGTTTGCTCCACCGTTTTTTGCCCAACTACGTGCCCTTGGCCTCTCCATACCATGGCCAGGTGATGGGCAACGGGATGCAGAACGACGGTGTGTTTTCGAACATGATGGCGAAGCCGCTGCGCCGCACGGAGGGGCTGGACGACACACCGCCGAGCTACGAGGAGGCTGCTGCTGACCTGACGCCGCCGTACTGGGAGTCAACGGTGTTCCTGCCCTACGGTGACGGAGTTTTTGTCGACGGGTTGCCGGTGGGGAACATTGTGAACTTTGTCTGGAACCTCATGGTGAGCGCCGCGTTCCAGTTTGTTGGTTTCTGGCTCACCTATTTACTCCACACGTCGCATGCAGCCAAGGAGGGGTCGCGCGCAGGGTTGGGTATTACCTTCATCTCGTATGGTTACTACATGATCCCCGACGATCACTTCTTGCGCACCTTCAAGACGTTTAGCGGCGTCAAGGAGAACGGCAGCAAATTTGAGCCGCTGGACCCGAACAATTTCGACATCGATTCGAATAATAGGCTTGAGGGCTCTTTTGACTCTTATACGTCAAATTTGAGTGACGGCTCTGAGAAGGACACTGCCACGGAGAAGACGGGCTACTTCGATGAGAACAGTGCGCCGATCTTTGCCTACGGTTTGGTGGCGCTCGGAGTTTTTATCTTCATCAAGAGCTTGCTCGACTACCACCGGGCCAAGCAGATGGAAAAGGTGATTCTCCAGGGGCCGAACTTTGAGCGGGAGCTGGAGGAGCAGCCGGCAGCGGAAGAGGAAGTTTAGTGGAAGAAGAAGACGGTTAATGGTTTGTTTTGGATATGCATAGTTTGGTGGTCTCAGGACGCTATTTAATATTAGTTTGGACTTATAATTTTCAGTGGTAGAATGATGGTATCGAGGCTAGATCAAGGGAGTGAGAACAGAAGAAGTCATGCAGTTCATGAGCGACCGATGTAGGTCCACTCATGGACCAGGCTAGCTCGATGACTCAGAATAGCCGAGTCAAAAGCACTACGCCTGGCCTCGACATCGATAGACACTACTGTATGAACACAAAACAGTGCCCTGTAATTGTGCGTTTACGCGACAGTACTTGTTGACTAACCAGTTATTGAATTATTGGCTGATTTGATATGCTACGTTTGAGCTGCTCCCAAGATTTGGCCCGGCCGACCTAGATCTGTAGGGCTGCTGATATACACACTTTTTCTCAGTGATCGTGCCTCGCCTTCGCTCAGTATTCAGAGAATCTGAAGGACTTTCTCATAAATTGTGAAGACAATCCCCCCGCTGAAGAACAACCGCCCGAGGCGCGGCGTTGCGCCCTTCCAGAACGTCGCCAAGCCCTCGTCTTTGTAGACCCTGACAAAACAGTCGACAGTCCCCTTGTACATCTGGGATCCCGCAAGCGACTGCATGCGGGTCTTGACGGTGTCGATCGGCATGGTGGTGTACACCGTGATGATTCCCGCCGCAGATCCAATCCCAAACGTCACCCCGCTGCCGAGTGGCTCGCTTGGCTTTTGCCCGAGGAAATTCTGAGCAGTGGTTTTGAGCGCGTTATACGAGCCCAATCTTACAGCCTGGTTCGCGGCCTGGCGCGCAGTGACAGGCACCACACCAGCATAGATCCCACGAAGGCCAAGGTCCTGAATGACCTTGAAGCTGCCAAACGCACGGGCGTATTTGGGGTTCGCCAGCTGCTTGTCGTCAATGAGAGCAGTCTTGATGGCTTCGGCAGGCGTCACTGCAACAACCGACTCAAGCACTCCTGCTCCCAAGCCGGCAAGCACTCCCCGAGTCCGCGACAACTTGCCGTCCTTGTCAGCCAAAAGCTTCTTGATCGAATCAAACCCAAGGAACCGCACCGAGGCCTTTGCGGTGTTTCCCACGACGAAAGCTGGGCATCCAACATAAAGCGCTCCGACACCCTGGGTCTTCAGGACCTGGTAGATCACCACGAGCGGGTTGCGAGAGGTCTTGGAAGCTTTGTCGGCCAATTGAAGACGGGTTTTGGTAAACTCAAACGGGTAGGTTGCCACGCCCTCAACGGCACCGGCAATACCGCCGGCTATGAACGACTTAATTGGGTCGACCTTCTTTTTGTCCAGCATGAGTCAATGTAAATGCACACCCTAATCGGAGCGCATTTTTCATTTTTCATGAGATGCCGCCAGGCGGGCCGCCAAAACCACACCCTGCTGGGCGGCTTCCATGGTGCACTCAACTGCACGCGGCCGCCGATTGGGGCGAGTGCTGGGCGGCTTCGATGCGGACCAGGGTGTTCTCTGGGAACGCTGTCTGCCAGGTCACATGGTATACAGCTAACACACAACATTACCCCGGCCAAAACTTATACAACATCGACTTACTAACCAACAAAAACCCCCTCTAACAATGTTTGTTGGGCCCATAGAGTTACAGGAAACGCCCACGCCCGGCTCGCCATACAAGACCCTGTTCCAGCCATACGACCCGATCATCCAGGAACTGCGCGAGTCCAAGCTTCCCCCAGTGGTCAAGGACAGCGAATACGCTCAGATGGAGAAGAGCAAGAGGCAGCATCTGAGACTCTTGCTTTTTTTCAGCGTGGTGGCGTCTATTCTCTTGACATATTCTATACATTTCTATGAAGACTTGAGCGTTTTATACGACCCCCAAGTGGTGAAGGTGCTGATCGGGGCGTTGTCGGCCGTGCTTGCCCAGCTCATCAACCAGTTCTATAAACGCGCCTACAGCCCCTCGCACATCCTCAAGTTTCTCGTGTGGGGGTGCATCAATGGGATCTTCACGTCGCTCTGGATTGATGTGCTCATCGAGCAGTTTCCGAGCACCACACAGCGCGTACTCGCCGACCAGCTTGTGGGTTCGCCGATTTTCCAGTTGATGTTCTTGGTGCTCAGCTCCCTTTGGGACGGCCACGACATCCGCACAACCCTACGGGTCAACTACTTGCGCCTGCTCAAGCTCAGCTACTTGATCTGGCCCAGCTTCAGCATTCTCAGCTTCAGCATCCTTCCGCCGCAGCTCATCTTTCCGTGCAGCTGCGTGGTGAACTTGATCTGGAACGTGGTGCTCAGCTTCATTACGTGATAGCAATAAATATTAACGATGTTTTTGAATTGAATGTTAGCCAGTGCAGTGAACAGGTAATATTTAGAGGCGTAGCTAGGATAGACTGGAGGCAGTGCCATGACTGAGCTCAACACAGCTATTGCTGGCACCGCTCAGTGCAGGTCATTTGTGGCGCCTGCTACTGGTAGAGTCTTCTACTTTTGCGGTCACACACTTGCACGGCAGCACACGAGCTCGCCAGTGTGCTGCCGATGTCCGTCTATTTCGCACCGGCTCACATCGCTCGCCGGTGCTCAATCCAAGCCCCCACGGCTTCGCTTCGCCACAGTGATCTGCAACGTCTCTTTGGTCGAAAAGTCCCAAAACCTTAAGGCATCGCCAAAGCCAAAGAGATTAAGCACCAAATGGTCGAACACAAGCATGTACAACAAGGTAAGCCAACTGAGCACGTTGTAGAGGTTGAGCCACGCGAGGTCGTTGGCGATCTGGTGGTGGTAGAACGAGCGGAGAAGGTACAACTGCAACGCGGTGAACACGACGTAGTTAATTTTGAGAAACTTGAAGTAGTCGACGCGCATCAGCGTTGACAAGTAGGTGTTGTTAAACACCTTGTTGAAGCTGACGGACCCGGAGTTGAAGTTGGACGATTTGATCAACGTGTTGAACAACGTGATATTTTTGCTGAGGATCTTGAAAACAAGAAGATAGTAGCCGGCGTTGGCAAGCACAAGGAGCGTGATGAAACTCTCCTGCTGCGTGTGGGGGGAATCCTCGATGGTGATGTAGTTCACAGCGAGCCACGTGCCGTACTGCAAAACATTGACAACGGCATAACTAACCGCGTAATAATTCAACCGGTGGTACGTCGAGCTCTGGAAAAACTTCAATATCGTGAGGTTTTTGAACACCAAGAAGTAGAGTCTGAGGGCCGAGGCCAACGCGCTTGCAATGAAGTACAATGACTTGTACGGGTAGTTATGGTTGATGATCTCGAACAACGAGTAGAACATCTGCACTTTGCCACTAGCACTCTTGTTCTCGTCTAGCACCCCACGCTTCACCTGGGTCGGCGCGGCTTGTGTCGGCGTGAGATTGTAGTGCTCGTTCCCGTGGACCACTGCCACTGCCATAATGAACAAGTAGCTGAAGAGCTGGAGCCCAAAACTGGCCTTCGCGAGCCAGCTCGTTTGGATCAGAAGTTAGTAAGAAACAAAGGTAAATTTCGGTTGCATGAGAAAACGGCACTCTTCTTACTCACCAGAATTGGGAGGTTCTTGGCATAGGCCTGCCGGGTCTTTGGTTGAAGCATTGTTGGTGTCGCTGGCTGTAATGGCAGAGCTTATGTGTGGTGATGGTAGGGTAAGCCAAAAGCCGGAGGTAGAGCCGACAAGCCTTGGTCCGACAACACCTTGGCGGAGAGTTCTAAAAAAATAGCAACCTCTGACTGCGGTGGTAGTTGAGAAATAAGTTTTGTCGTTCGATTGGGAATTCGTCTGTTAGCGAGGATTAATCGAGGTGCGTTTGCAAGCACCACTACTATCCGTAAGTGATCTAAAAACAATGTATTGAGCGTATAATATAATGGAGTGAAGTGCCAACGCAAGTAGCTAGCGAGAGCCTGTTGAAGTGGGCAAGTGTATAAACTCGTATTTGACAAAAAAGCCAGCTGCTCTTTTCGTAGTTAGATGTGGGGGTGGGACTAGGCTACGCAAGCCCCCAGGTAAAGTTCGGCATGCACAATAGAGATTGGCCGTGGATGACCATCGGATCTAAACAGTATCCAGGAGTTTGAGTTTGATCCGCAGGGCTGTCCCAAAAGTCGCGAGCCCTCAACTTTCGTCTCGGCTCTTTCCCAATGGCTACTGAGAGTAACCCTCAATACACACACCGCAGAAGTTGTGGGAGCACGAATGGCAGAAGCTGTCGCCCCATTGATAAAACGGCTGCAGGAGCGAGTGGGGCTCGAGCTCGTGCGCCCGCACAGTGTAGTGGTTGCCGTGTTTCCCGCACCGGCAGCAGTTCCAGCTCACCTGCCCGCTGCTGATAAGGGTCTTGGACATCGCATGGCTATTCGGGTACCGGACGGGGTCTGGGAGTGTTCGGGGCTGCTGCGGGCGTGTGGTGGGGCTTGCGCTCGAACATGGGGCCTGCACTGGGGACGTTTGAATAGGCACTGGCTTCTTGCGGCTGAATAATCCCATTCTCACAAAAGAATTGGATGGCACGTTTCGGCAGAAGCGGTTCAGGAAAAATATGCAGACCTTTCGGGTCTGAGTACGTTCTTATAGATCCGGGTTAAGCTTCGGCGGCAACGCACTTGTATGTGGGCGATTCGTGAGCAGCAACTTAGCACGACAAATGCGGTCTGCCAAAGCAGTCGAATCTTATCTCGAAACCAGTTGCAATGGCATTGACCGGTGAATACAATACGCTTTCGAACTAAAAGAGATTAGAAAATGTTCTATCTATTGACGACGTCTAACACCCACTGCCCTTCCGTTCTTCAGCTTTTTTTTCTCGGAGTTTCAGCAATGTTTCACTGATATATCCGTCCGCGCATAGAGCGTCGCACCGTTTCCTTTCAGCGCAAGGCAACGCACTGTATCTGTTGCGCCTGCCGGGTGCATGTCTCTAGCATATTTTAGAAGAACGTCAGGGTGGTCCCAGAGCCCCAGAAAAAGCAACTCACAACAAAAACTACGAGCGGTCTTTTTAGTGGCGGCTTGCCTGGCTACAAGCTATCTTTCTATCATCTCGTCTCTCCGCTGATCTCGCCTTTCGGACATATAACGCCGCGCATGCACGACCATCGCTGCCGGGAACTCACCAATAATTACCCACTAGCGGGCCACGCAACCGCCCAACAAACGATGGTGCAGTACGTCGGGTGTTCTCAAATCGCCAAGGTACTCACACCGCGCTGGATACTTTTGCATGTCTCACAACATTGCACCTGCCCGAACCTTAATCTCGAGGGCCCTTCTGAACTGTCACCAGGGCACGTGAGAAAAAGCCTGTAGCTATCACCTGACTGAAAATGTGGATGTCACGTGGCTAACGGTGAACATCGAGAGAAGCCGAGGCTGAAGTTGTTGAAGACCGAAGATGGTGGTGAACAATCCTAACAATTGGTAAGAAAGACTCCCCGAGCGATGGTTGCGCATTTGAGCTTTAACTAACAAAAGGCACTGGGTTGATAAAAACGTCTTACCCTGGCTGAAAGTGTACATCAGCGAGCAGTTGGCCGGCGTGGATCATCCGGACATCGAGATCCACACCGTCAACGTCACGGGCGACTCTGATCTCAGTCAGCGCAAGGGCAAGGTCATTGTGGTTTACGACATGGTCATTGAGTTCAAGGTGAAGGCGGACGGTGATGCGGGTTCGTTCGAGACTGGCGTAGTGATTCCGGAATTTCTCCACGACGAGACCGACTACCAGTACCAGATCGAAAACAAGGACTTAGAGACTGCCCAGAAGACGTTTCTCAGAAACGAAGTGTTTCCGAAGGTGACCAGAGTGCTTTGCAAGTATCAGGCGGAGGTCATTAGCCAGCACTCTGGAGATTTGCAAGACAGCCGGAAGGTTTAAGCCGAGGCCCAAGCTCTACGCCGTGCAGAGCCTAACCACTGGGAGGCAGTGCTGAAATGCAAACCGCCTTTGCAAGCTCACCCATAGATTAGCACACTTTTTGTACTTGTCATTACATTCCAATATTTAGACAATTTTTTTTTTGTAGACTATTATCGGTCGGTGTACACTCTATGAGACGTGCTCACCGATACCACCGCTTAAGTAAGCGAAAAGATTATTCAGCTGAGTCAGTAGGTGGGGCGAAATTTGTCATCGAGTGCAGGCTTACAAATTGGCAGCGGACTTTGCATATAACTGAAGACGATTGAGCGGGTCTGATAAGTACTGTGGGGCTATTGTTACAGGTTTCTGGTTTATTCTGTTACAATTGTGTGAAGTTTGTTAAGTTCTTCAATATATTTGCGTCTTACTTAAAAGTATGAGCGCATTTTCCGACATTGAATCGGCGGTCGAAGCGTTCGGCAAGGGCCAGTTCTTGATCGTCGTCGACAACGAGGACCGTGAAAATGAGGGCGATCTTATCATTGCCGCGGAACACATGACTACTGAGAAGATGGCGTTCCTTGTCCGCGAGTCTTCGGGCTACATTTGCGCACCATTGTCGAATGCCCGGGCCGACAAGTTGAAGCTTCCGCTCATGCTTCCGCCGGACGAGCAGTCCGACCGCCACAGAACCGCGTACACTATTACAGTGGATTACCAGCGCGGGACCACTACAGGGATCTCGGCGAGCGACCGTGCGTTGACGTGCAAGATGTTGGCGAGCGACGACGTGGTGCCGGACGACTTCACGCGGCCGGGCCACATTGTGCCGCTCCGGGCCGTTGACGGGTTGTTGAGAGAGAGACAGGGGCACACTGAAGCCGCGGTCGAGTTGGCGCGGTTGGCCAAGTTGCAGGACGCCACGGTGATCTGCGAGTTGGTCCGGGAGTCTGACGGGCTCATGCAGAGACGCGACGACTTGATTGAGTTCGGCAAGAAGCACGGGATCAAGCTAATAACCATTGAGGAGTTGAAAGCTTACGCTGAGAACAATTAACAATGCAGTGGCAAAATCATTGTGCTGCGGCAGAGTGCAAGAAAACAGGGTAGGAACTTTGAGAAGCATGCCCGACTAATAATCTAAAAGACCGCCGAACCTGGCTTAGACTCGGAAGGACTAAAGAACTGGTTACGACAATGAACCATAGTTGTAAATACACCAAGATTGTTTATGTCAATAGTAGCGCCAAATCAAAATGAGTATCAAATCACTACACAACCATGACAGCATCGTCTCGCATCGCATTGGCCTTGTCAAAGCTCTACTTTACCACGATATTTGTTAGTAGGCATCGGATCAAACCATACATTTTAGATGCCCCACAACATAGTTTATTAGACAAATCTTGAACCTCGATCATCGCCCCGGAGTAAGTATTTCATTTTCGGAGATAAGATCGAAGTCCCTGTCCACGCCATCGTCCATCGCCTGTCGCCTACTACTACAGTTTCACACCCCCACGAAAAGCTACCCAACTGAGACCAAAGTGTGGAGTGGGTGGGAACATCGACTGGAATAGCACCGAGCTCCGTTCAAGCGGATTTTTAAGATCCGCTGGACCCTTAAGTTAGTCGTGTGCCAGACACCTAGGGCCCCCGAATGAAACACAAAGCACTAGTTAAAGTCGAGGGGTGAACAAATTACGTCAAACATCACTCGATGCAAACGCTTCTCGATGGAGACTCTCCGGGGCGGTCCCCGCCCAGGTCCCCTGCGCGAGCCGCCTAGCTTTCCCCCACCGCTGCCCCCCACATCCCACCACTTTACACTCACTAGAGTTCCAGACATGTAAGACCATGCGGCGTTCTGCACCCAATGGCGCAGCAACTGTCTTCCCCGGACAATTTAGCCAATGTGGAGCCGGTGATTGTTAATACTTCATAATCCACATATCCCGATCATCTCTTCCTGCTACCACAAGCATGCCCTCGATAAGCGAAGTAACAAAACACGACAACAAGGACGACTGCTGGGTGATCATTCACGGCAAGGCCTACGACGTCACCGAGTTCCTCCCGTCGCATCCCGGCGGACAGAAGATTATTCTCAGATACGCCGGCAAGGACTGCACCAAGAAGTTTGATCCCGTCCATCCGCCCGACACATTGGACAAATACCTTCCAAAGGAGAAGCATTTGGGAGAGGTCACTTCTGGCGATGCTGAGTTGAAGGCTACCGAAGAACAGGAGGAGGAAGAGGAAATCACTCCAGAGGAGCAGCAGCGGCTCGAGTTGGTGGAGCGCAAGCCGCCGCTCCACCAGATCTACAACTTGACGGATTTCGAGTTTGTGGCTCGCCAGACGATGGAACTGAACGCCTGGGCGTACTACTCTTCGGGCTGCGACGACGAGGTCACGATGCGCGAGAATCACTACGCATACCAGCGGATCTACTTCATTCCCCGGGTACTTGTCAACGTGACCGAGATCGACTTCAGCACCACGATGTTGGGCACCAAGACGTCTGTGCCGTTCTACGTGACCGCGACCGCGTTAGGTAAGTTGGGCCACCCCGACGGCGAGAAGGTGCTCACGCGGGCGTGCGCGACCCACAACGTGATCCAGATGATCCCGACGTTGGCGTCGTGCGGGTTCGACGAGATCATGGACGAGGCCCAGGACGGCCAGGACCAGTGGTTCCAGTTGTACGTGAACTCGGACCGCAAGATCACCGAGAAGCTCGTGCGCCATGCTGAGAAGCGCGGGGTGAAGGGGCTTTTTATCACCGTCGACGCCCCGCAGTTGGGCCGCCGCGAGAAAGACATGCGTAGCAAGTACGAGGCCGAGGCTGCGGACGTGCAAGAGGAGGACGACGTGGACCGCACCCAGGGTGCTGCGCGCGCGATTTCTTCGTTCATCGACACCGGGCTCTGTTGGGACGACATTGCTTGGTTCAAGAGCATCACCAATATGCCAATTGTGTTGAAGGGCGTGCTTTCTGTGCAGGACGCGTTGAAGGCGGCCGAGTACGGCGTTCAGGGTATCGTTCTCCTGAACCACGGTGGACGCCAGCTTGAGTACTCGCGCTCTGCGGTGGAGATCTTGGCAGAGCTTATGCCGATCTTGCGCCAGCAGGGCTTGGCCGACAAGATCGAGGTGTTCATCGACGGCGGAGTGCGCCGCGCCACTGACGTGCTCAAGGCGATTGCACTTGGCGCTAAAGGTGTGGGTATCGGGAGACCGATGTTGTACGCGATGCTGACCTACGGCGACGACGGCGTCAAGAAGGCGTTCCAGATCTTGAAGGACGAGCTTCTCATGAACATGCGGTTGCTTGGTGCCCCGACATTGGAGCACCTCAACCCAAGCTTTGTGGACACCAAGGGCTTGGTGAACCGGTTCACCAGCGGGGACCAGTTGTACAACAGTGTGTACGAGCCGTTGGTTCACCCGCACTTCAAGCCAAAACTTTGAGCCGCCGGTGAACAAAGAGAGCACGTGTGGCGTAGCCAATGTGTGAGTGTGCAGTCAAAGCAGTGAACTGAGCTCAGCCCACGTGCTGCGACGGTTGCCGCTAAGTAGTCACGTTGAATTCGAAGACAATAGTTACGTTTTGTAGAAATTGTGCAATATGTTTGCATCTTTTGTGTCGCACGACTCCGCACTGCCACTCCTTAGCCACTCGTTGAGGTCTCGTTTAGGAACTCCGCATTGCCAGCTGCGGCTGGGACAAGGTTCGACCTGTGCACATAACTTAAAGCGACGTGTAAAGCAGCACATTGGCGAAGTGGGCAGCAGAAAAAATTTGTAGCATACGTCTTTGTGTGGTGATGTTGAGCAATCTGGAACAAGGTCCTGGGTAGTACAGAGCCACTGGTAGCAAAACATGAGCCTGGGGTACACCGGCCTCCACGCTGTTATGCACAACCTAAAGTGATGCGCTGTCACCTTGCACGGAATCTACGTTGTGTGGTTATCAAAGCTTACTGGCCACCTTACAACATGTTCAGCTATTGCACTCAGGTGGGCAGTGCTTTAGCTGAGTAGTGCCTACAAGTGCGCAGCACTTGCCGATCGCTGAATCGCAGTGCCTAAATCGTGTCAATCAACAGCTCTAGAAGGGCAGCTACAGGCACAGCCGACGCGTAGCTAGGGCGTTCTATCATATTCTATGCTGTCGGGCAAGGCACCGCCGTGCCCGGTACCTTGCTTGGAACGCTGCGGCTCTCCTCTCATAGCCTCCATTGCGCCACATTGTCTAGCAACTCCGGGGGTGAGAACATGTGACCAGACAATAGAATGAGCAAACGAGCCTAGTTGACGGTTACATCACGACATAGCAGACCGGGTATGGCAAATTAGGACGGACCTCGTGGAGCCTTAATTGGCATTGCTGAAGGTGTGATAAGGCGTGGAAGAGTGTTAAGGTTGCTCCCACGCATGATGTAGTCCTGCGTCTCTGGTGATGGGGACACCGCTTTTCGCGAGCCCAATGTGAGCAACTGCGCCCTAACGGACCCCAACGTATGACGAAACACGGGCCTGGAGCCAATCACCAGTTGAGACACCTTGGTGACGTTTTTGGTTGCTGTGTGTCCAATGCGGCAGGGAAGGCGGCCAATCACGGCAGGGCCTGGACCACCAGCACTGCCAACCCCCAGGAAACTATAATCTCGTGCGTATTGTTCCCTGGGTCCAGTCTACACTGCACATTGCTGCGGACCTTGAAACCACACAGTTTTGAAATTTCACCAGCAAGCACATAAATACCCACTAGCTCCCCCTCCAATTCTTTTTTTTTCATCAAACAACTTTTGAACACACACATACACACACACAATGTCCGCCATCGCTAGTAGTATCACCGGAGGAGCTGCCTCCGCCGTCTCCACCGCCACCGCTGGCGTTGCTGCCTCGCTCACCTCGCGCGCTGGCTCTGCTGTTGGCCACTCGGGCTCCGGCTCTGCCTCCGGCTCCGGCTCGTCTGCCATTGAGAGCGCCTCGTCTGGTGCCGCCTCTGGTGCCTCTGGCGCTTCCTCTGGCGCTTCCTCCGCTGCCTCTGGCGCTTCGTCTGCCGCTTCCGGTGCCTCCTCGGGCGCTTCGTCGCTTGCCTCTGGCGCCTCTTCTGCCCTTGCTGGGGGCTCCGACTCCTCGTCGTCCGGCTCTGGCTCTGACTCTTCGTCTTCCGGCTCTGGCTCCGACTCGTCGTCTGCCGACTCTGGCTCGTCCAGCGGTTCCTCTGGCTCGTCGAGCGGTTCCGCTGCCAAGCTCATGGGCTCCGGAGCCCTTGGCTTTGTGGCTGCCGTCGCCTTGCTCTAGATTTGTCAACGATTAATGTTCATATAGCTTCAACAAAAGTCATGCCACTTTACTCGTGTAGATACTACAAGTTGCAACTACTTGTCAATCACTGTCAGTCTATTTGTCACTGTTAACTGTCTGTCCCTGAGTTGTCACTTTCGCCTTGTCCGTCTGCCTGCCACATCTACGTTTCTTGGCTTGCTATCATCCCCACATCTTTGCTGCATGTCCTCTGCCTGTCACCACATGCACCCACATTGCAGCACCCCTTCCTAATAGCATAAGTGCCGTGGCCATCAAGCCAGTGAGCAAACAGTAACAAAGCCCCCAATTGTCGGTAGCGACTGCTTTCCGCCAATCTTTTGAATCCCCACTAAGAAATGACCTTCAGCAGCCCGCTCTGCTTGCCCCCCTTCCCCCCTGTCAATCAGGCAGTGCCCCCAACCATGCATTGGCCTCACTTCTCCGCCCAGTCACGGTACACAGACAACTATAAAGGTAACTTTAGGATGGATCAGCCTTTGTCCTCGTAGTTCTTTCTGAATCACTGTCATTATGAGCAGAGATCTTGAGTCCCCACTACTCTCTACGTCAAAGCACGGCGAGTCCGACGAGTCCGTGGTCCACCCGCCTGCCACTCCGGACGACAGCCACCCGCATTTCAACCACCCGGGCCACCATTCGTGCTACCGAAACTCGTTGCTCAAGGAAAACGCCGGCAAATCTTCTGGCCGCACCACCGAGATTCAGTTGCACACTCAGGACTATAGACGTCAGAAGGAGCACGTCACACATTCGTACGACGACAAGCACCATGCCGAGAACGACGACGAAGTTCAGATCGGGAGACGCCATCTGGGAGTCGGTGTAAAGCTTGCAAGAGAATGATATTTGTTGGAGAGTTTTCCAGCAATGACTATTGAACGTGCTTCGTTGTCGAAGACACTGGGTCGGTATTCGTGTATAGCGGGATTAGCGGGATTATCGTGGGTGATGCAAGGGCCCTGGACAGCTTGAAAGTAGGGTTTTCAAGTGCAACCAAAATGCCCTGAGGGATCCTCCTAGTTATATATATTATGAATTAATGTTTTTGTTTTTGATAATTTTAAATTTTTTTCCTTTAATGATCTCAAAATATACCGTGGAATATTGTCTCTCTTTTTCACGTTCCAAACGTTTTACAAGGGCTTTCAATTAGTGCATTCATGACGAACTACTCACTCAACACAGCTATCGTCGGTCTAAAAAAACCAAATTTCCAGCAATAAATTCTGCTGAATCTCAAACTACCCCTTTCTCTCGTAAGTCCTACTCCGCTCCACTATTGACTTGGACCGTTCTGCAATGCAGTGGAAGCCAAGCCGGCATGCAAGAGACGTGCGTCTCCGGGCGGATGATAGCACTGTGTCTCGGGCCAAGTTTTTGGAGGTAAGTCTCAACAAAAAACGGAGCCCCACAATCAAAGATAAGAAATATACAGTTTGGATTGTGGTTTAGACAAGGTATTTGATACCATATAGTCTAGTAGTCAAGTGCCATCTCACAAGTATGGTGGTCGTATACTGAGAACCGTGATGTCCCATTGCCTGGGACCTCTACCACCCAGGCACGCCATTGGCAGGTACATAAATCGTGAGCAAACACATGTAAAGAGAGTAAATTGAAAGTGCTCTGTAACTTCCCGATGCTTATAGGTAGATGTCTTGCGACGACGGAATCCGACAATCGTCTGTGTTGAATGGCAGATCATACTCAATCTGGTGCGGCGATACGCGGCTTACGGACTCCTTACCTTACAGGTGACTTGGACACGCCACGAGTCGGTACTCACCGGAGGTGTGCATATGCCCCGTAGATCGCAAGGTTCAAGCTAATTTGGGAGACTGTCCAGATATTGTGGTAATTATTGCGACGTTGGGCAGTGCTCTATTGCTATTGAAAGACGGCTCCGTTGCAGTGTAGAGTGCGGTCATCTGACTTCCACAAATTGTCCCGGATCAATGGGGGGACGCGTGCAGTCGGGGGTGAATCTGCCCAAACAGGGGTGAATTGGGATAATAGCAATAAGCAAGCACGGGCAAAGGAAACAGCCTAGAACACTTTTTTTTGACACGATGGAGCCTAGATTTTGGCATTGAGCACCTGTGACTACTTTTTTGTATTCTTACCTTTTCTGGCCGCACTTTTCTTGCCATTGCCAACAATTTCGCAGCCTCTCCCCAACTCAACGACGGCATGCACGCCCAGTGACTTCACTGGTCACGTGACCAAATGGCCTGTTTTTTTGCTGGGAAACTGCGCAATTTGGGTGCGCTGCTCACGTGCTGTTGGGCATCCCTTTGCAAAAAGGATTTTTGTTGTACCCACCAACATTGAATGGGCACCGCCAAAACATTTTTTTTGGGCCCGCGCAGCGGCTCATCGGGGCTCGCAGCTCAACGTTATTGGCATTTTCAACAACCCGCCCGCGGCTTGCAGTTTATGTTAATAAGACTGGTGTCCCGGAATATTCGTGCATTTTCCAAACTTACACCCGCATTCCGGCCCGCCTATCCACCACAACGCAATTATTCCGCCATGCCCGTGGAATCCTCCCAGTTGTCGTTGCCAGCGTCCAACCTCTCGCATGACGCCTTGGCGCCAAACTTCTTTGGCCTCCACACAATCTACAATGCCGCCGACTCGTCGTCGGCGCTCGCGCAGTTTGTCCAGAAGACCGGCGGCCACTCGATCATATCCAAGGTGCTCATTGCCAACAACGGCATTGCCGCGGTGAAAAACATCCGTTCGGTCCGCAAGTGGGCCTACGAGACCTTCTCCGACGACCGCGCGGTGCAGTTTGTCGTCATGGCCACCCCCGAGGACCTTGCCTCCAACGCCGAGTTCATCCGCATGGCCGACCAGTACATCGAGGTCCCTGGCGGCACCAACAACAACAACTACGCCAACGTCGACTTGATTGTCGACATTGCCGAGCGCACCGGCGCCGACGCCGTGTGGGCCGGCTGGGGCCACGCCTCCGAGAACCCGTTGTTGCCCGAGAAGTTGGCCGCCAGCAAGCGCAAGATCATCTTCATTGGGCCGCCGGGCAACGCCATGCGCTCGCTTGGCGACAAGATCTCGTCGACCATTGTCGCCCAGCACGCCAAGGTGCCATGCATCCCGTGGTCTGGTACCGGCGTCGACGAGGTCGTTGTCGACGACAAGACCGGGCTTGTGTCTGTTGACGACAAGACCTACCTCCAGTGCTGTCTGAGCTCGCCCCAGGACGGCTTGGCCAAGGCCGAGAAGATCGGATTCCCTGTCATGATCAAGGCCTCGGAAGGTGGAGGCGGTAAGGGAATCAGAAAGGTCGAGCGCGCCGAGGACTTTGTGGACCTCTACGAGCAGGCCGCCCACGAGATCCCGGGCTCGCCGATCTTCATCATGAAGCTCGCCGGCCAGGCGCGCCACATCGAGGTGCAGATCTTGTCGGACCAGTACAACAACACAATCTCGCTCTTTGGCAGAGACTGTTCTGTGCAGAGAAGACACCAGAAGATCATCGAGGAGGCGCCCGTCACCATTGTGCCGCCTGAGATCTTCAAGCAGATGGAGGAGTCTGCCGTGAGACTCGGAAAGCTTGTCGGCTACGTCTCTGCCGGCACCATCGAGTACCTCTACTCGCACAGCGAGAAGAAGTTCTACTTCCTTGAGCTCAACCCGCGGCTCCAGGTCGAACACCCGACCTCCGAGATGGTCAGTGGTGTGAATCTCCCAGCCGCGCAGTTGCAGATCGCCATGGGTATTCCGTTGCACTTCATCCGCGACATCCGGTTGCTTTACGGCCTTGACCCACACTCGAAGAACCTTATCGACTTTGACTTCAAGGACCCGGAGAGTGCCAAGAACCAGCGCGTGCCGAAGCCAAAGGGACACACCACCGCCTGCAGAATCACCTCGGAGGACCCGGAGAACGGGTTCAAGCCGAAGGGCGGACGTATCCTCAAGCTCGACTTGTCCACCTCGAAGAACGTGTGGGGTTACTTCTCTTTGTCCGAGAACGGTACCATCCACTCGTTCTCTGACTCGCAGTTTGGCCACATTTTTGCCTACGGCGAGAACAGAGAGGAGAGCAGAAAGCACATGGTGGTGGCCCTCAAGGAGTTGAGTATTCGTGGTGAGTTCAAGACCACCGTCGAGTACTTGATCAAGCTCTTGGAGACCTCGGAGTTCGAGAACAACACCATCACCACTGGGTGGTTGGACGACTTGATCTCCAACAAGATGACCTCCGAGCGCCCAGACAAGACGGTTGCGATCCTCTCTGGTGCTGTCACCAAGGCATACATGGAGTACACCGAGTCGGTCAAGGAGTTCAATGCGTTGCTCGACAAGGGTCAGGTGCCGGACAAGTCGCTTCTCAAGACGCTCTACTCGGTCGAGTTCATCTACGAGGGCGAGAAGTTCAAGTTCACCTGCGTGCAGACCTCGGAGGAGTCGTTCCGGGTTTTCATCAACGGGTCCGACATCGACATTGAGGTCAAGCCGTTGAGCGACGGCGGCATGTTGTTGTCGTTCGGCAGCGAGTCCCACGGTGTGTACTACATCGAGGAGCCACAGGGAGTGAGATTGCTCATCGACGGCAAGACCTGTTTGCTTGAGGTCGAGAACGACCCAACCCAGCTCAGAACCCCGTCCCCAGGTAAGTTGGTCAAGTACTTGGTCGAGAACGGCGACCACGTCAAGGCTGGCGAGAACTACGCGCAGATCGAGGTCATGAAGATGATTGTCAACCTCTCTGCCATGGAGGACGGTATCATCCAGTTGCTCAAGCAGCCGGGATCCACTGTCGACGGTGGCAACATCCTCGCCATCTTGGCGTTGGACGACCCATCGAAGGTGAAGCACGCGACAGTGTTCCAGGGCACCATCGGCGACTTTGGCCCTTCGACCAAGGTGGGCACCAAGCCAATCCACAAGTACAAGAACAGCTTGTTGATCTTGGAGAACATCTTGTTGGGTTACAACAACCAGTTGATCATGAAGGAGTCAGTCACCAACCTCATCAACGTCTTGAGAGACCCACAGTTGCCGTACTCCGAGTGGAAGGCGCTCTTCTCGTCGCTCTCGCTGAGACTCAGCGAGGAGTTGGTGGACAAGTTGACTTCGATCATCGACAAGTCGCTTGCGTCCCAGAAGTTCCCAACCAGAACCTTGAAGTCGACCCTCGTCAAGTACGGGAAGACCGACGAGGAGTTGAGACAGAATTCCGAGCCGATGATTGCCATTGTTGACAAGTACTACAACTCGTTGCTCGACAACGAGCTCAGCACCATCAAGAACTTGCTCGACAACTACTACACCATCGAGAAGTTGTTTGACAACAAGTCGGCCTCCAACGTTTTGTTGTCGCTCAGATCCAACAGCGACAACAAGACCGTGCTCAACTTGGCGCGCTCCCACTTTGGCAAGCTTGGTAAGAACGCTTTGATTGTCGAGTTGGTCAGCCGCTACGCCGTCGAGTGCAGAGAGAACTCTGCGGTTTTTGCTGCCTTGAAGGACTCGCTCAAGAAGCTTGGTGAGCTCGAGTCGAAGTCTTCGTCGAAGATCTCGATCAAGGCCAGAGAGATCTTGATCCAGTGCTCGTTGCCTACCGTCAAGGAGAGAACCGACCAGTTGGAGTACATCCTCAGATCGTCTGTCGCTGAGACCCGCTACGGCGAGATTGGTACCTCGCACAAGCAGCCGCAGCTCGACGTGTTGACCGACGTGATCGACTCTAAGTACGTTGTTTTTGACGTGTTGTCGCAGTTTTTGAACCACAAGGACCCATACGTTGCGTTGGCCGCCGGCGAGGTGTACATCCGCAGATCGTACAGAAACTACCACATCCGCAACATCAGCTACTCTGTTGTCAACAACGTGACCCCAATCCTCAAGTGGGACTTCCACATGTTGGACATTGGCAACAGTCCAAAGCAGTACACTGGCGGCAACGCCATGGTCCGGGCTGCCTCCGTCTCGGACTTGTCTTTCATTGTTGAGAGCAACTCCCAGCAGCCGATCAGAACCGGTATCTTGGTGCCTACGCCAACCATCGACGAGTTGGAGGAGAACTTGATCAAGGGCTTGGAGCTTTTGCCAAAGGCCGCTCCTAAGAAGTCCTCCACTGGCCCTGCCCCAGAGAGAAACAGCACTGCCTCCTCTGGCCAGTTGACCAACGTTGCCAACGTGTTCATCGCCGACATTTTGGGTCAGACCGACGAGGAGGTCCTTTCGACCATTGGTGACTTGCTCGAGGACTTCAGAGACGACTTGCAGGCCGCGAGCATCAGAAGAATCACCTTTGTCATCTCCGACAAGGGCGGCGCCTACCCTAAGTACTTCACCTTCAGAGGTCCAGAGTACAAGGAGGACGAGATCATCAGAAACATCGAGCCATCGTTGGCGTTCCAGTTGGAGCTCGGAAGACTCTCGAACTTCAACATCAAGCCGGTGTTCACTGCCAACAGAAACATCCACATCTACGAGGCTGTTGGAAAGACCTCGTCTGCCGACAAGAGATACTTCACCAGAGGCATCATCAGAACCGGCCGTATCAGAGAGGACATCTCGACCGCCGAGTACTTGACCTCCGAGGCGAACCGTTTGATGACGGACATCTTGGACAGCTTGGACGTGCTTGACTTCAGCGACTCCGACATGAACCACATCTTCATCAACTTCTCCGCGGTGTTCAACGTCACCCCTGACGATGTTGAGAACGCGTTTGGTGGCTTTTTGGAGAGATTTGGAAGACGTTTCTGGCGCTTGAGAATTACCTCTGCGGAGATCAGAATCACTTGCACCGACGACAACGGCAATCCATACCCAATTCGGGCTGTCATCACCAACGTTTCTGGTTTTGTTGTCAAGAGTGAGATCTACCAGGAGGTGAAGAACCCACAGGGCGAGCTCATCTTCAAGTCTGTTGGCAACCAGCCAGGCTCGATGCACTTGAGAAGAATCGACGAGCCATACAGTGGCAAGGAGTTCTTGCAGCCGAAGAGATACCTTGCGCACGTCTTGGGAACCTCGTACGTGTACGACTTCCCAGAGTTGTTCCGCCAGGCCGTCTTGCTCCAGTGGAAGAAGCTTGCGCCAAGTGCTAAGATTCCAGACAACTTCTTCAGCTACTCTGAGTTGATCTACGATGGGTCGCAGATCAACGTCATCGACAGAGAGGCTGGTGCCAACCAGATTGGTATGGTTGCTTTCAAGTTCTTTGCGAAGGTGCCAGAGTGTCCAAAGGGCAGAGAGATCATTGTCGTTGCCAACGACATTACTTTCAAGATTGGTTCTTTTGGTCCACAGGAGGATTTCTTCTTCTACAAGGTCACCGAGCTCGCGAGAAAGCTCGGCTTGCCGCGGATTTACCTCTCGGCCAACTCTGGTGCGAGAATCGGCTTGGCCGACGACTTGGTCAACGTGTTCAAGGTCTCGTGGAACCAGGACGCCAAGCCTGAGAAGGGCTTCGAGTACCTCTACTTGGACGATGCCGGGAAGAAGCTTGCCGACGAGAGCAAGACCACTTCGCTCTTGACCGACCGCATCACCACCAACGGTGAGACTCGTCACGTCATCAAGGCCATCACTTCTGAGAACTCTGGTGTTGAGGCCCTCAGGGGCTCTGGTTTGATTGCCGGTGCCACCTCGAGAGCCTACAGAGACATTTTCACTCTCACCTTGGTCACTGCCAGATCTGTTGGTATTGGTGCCTACTTGGTCCGTCTTGGCCAGAGATCGATTCAGGTCGAGGGCCAGCCGATCATCCTCACCGGTGCTCCAGCCATCAACAAGTTGCTTGGTAAGGAGGTCTACTCCTCTAACTTGCAGCTCGGTGGTACCCAGATCATGTACCGCAACGGTGTCACCCACCAGGTCGCCACCAACGACTTGAATGGTGTTGAGAAGATCATGGACTGGTTGTCGTACGTTCCAGCCAAGAGAGACCTCCCACTCCCACTTCTCCCAACTGGTGACTCTTGGGACAGAGAGGTCGACTTCTACCCAACCTCGGAGCCTTACGACTGCAGATGGTTGATTGCTGGTAAGGACGTTGACGGCGAGTATGAGAGCGGTCTCTTTGACAAGGGCTCGTTCATCGAGTCCCTTGGCGGCTGGGCCAAGACCGTTGTCACTGGCCGTGCCAGATTGGGCGGCATCCCATTCGGTGTTGTTGCCGTTGAGACCAACTCGGTGCAGAACGTGTTCCCAGCTGACCCTGCCAACAGCGACTCCACCGAGACTGTCATCAACGAGGCTGGCCAGGTTTGGTACCCTAACTCTGCGTTCAAGACCGCTCAGGCGATCAAGGACTTCAACCACGGTGAGCAGTTGCCATTGATGATCCTCGCCAACTGGAGAGGTTTCTCGGGTGGTCAGAGAGATATGTACAACGAGGTGTTGAAGTACGGTTCTATGATTGTCGACGCCTTGACTGACTACAAGCAGCCAATCTTCATCTACATTCCACCACACGGAGAGTTGAGAGGAGGCTCGTGGGTTGTGTTGGACCCAACCATCAACGAGGACTGCATCGAGATGTACTCCGACAAGGACGCTAGACACAACATCTTGGAGCCTGAAGGATTGGTCTCGATCAAGTTCAGAAAGGAGAAGTTGTTGAAGACCATGGAGAGACTCGACAAGCCATACGCCGACCTCAAGAAGAAGTTGGAGGACAAGGAGTTGTCTGCCGAGCAGAGAGATGCGTTCAACACCGAGTTGACTGCTAGACAGAACAAGTTGTTGGGCACCTACCACCAGGTTGCGATCCAGTTTGCCGACTTGCACGACCGTTCCGAGATCATCGAGGAGAAGAACATCATCAAGAAGTCGCTCACGTTGCAGAACGCCAGAAGATACTTCTACTGGAGAATCAGACGGTTGTTGATCGAGAACTCTTACTTGAACTTGATCGACAAGAGCATCACCACCGCCTCGAAGTTGGAGAGAGTCTCGAGATTGAGATCGATCTACCCATCGTCGTTGGACTACGACAATGACAGAGAGGTCGCCGAGTGGGTCGAGGCCAACCAGGGCAAGCTTCAGAGCTACGTCGGCGAGTTGAAGGCCGAGGCCGTGCGCCAGAAGTTGGCCGGCTCGTTGAGAGCCGACAGAGCGGAGACCATCGACGCGTTGAGCGAGATGTTCCAGTTGTTCAGCGCCGAGGAGAAGGCCAAGTTCTTGCAGAACAACAAATAGAGAATTAGTTTTTTAATTGCTACATTTGATTTATACTCGTTGTAGAGAGGCCCAGTAGCGAGTTGGTTGGGAGGCGTTCTCCAGAGTGGCACTCGGAATTTGGCACAGCGCCTGGCCCATTGCCTGGCACGGTGTTTGGCTATCGGGCCTGATCAGAAGGTGTGGCTAAAGACTCTTCTGCTTTGATCTGGCAACACTGAAGTTGTACGAGAGTCACAGTGAAACATTGGAAGTACTCACTGCGACCGCTGAGTGCTGTGAGACAATTGTGTGTGCTCAGTAAGACAGCTTGGTTTCAATGTTGTCAGTGAGACTGTCTCACTAGTTTATGATCTCAGTGTCAACGACACGCACCTTGTAAGTATTCTCGTTATGTCTCGAATTCTGGGCCCTGAGGTCTCTGCTTGCTGATCCCTTGTAGCACCGGGCCATGACGCCGATCCCAACATGAGACAGTGTATGAGACACCGGCTATAATAATGGTTCACAGGTTGGCAGACCAGCTGGTAAAATAGCTCACAGAATGTCTGTTTTAGTTTACAGGGTCCCGAGGTTGCGTGCTGCGTGGATGGCAAGACACTCCCTTTAAGGGTCAGCGTCTAGCGACTAGACAGGTTGCACAGCGGGTGCCAGAAGTGAACGCTGATTCTTGTTAAACATTGCTGGTCAAATACTAGCAGCACGCTTTCTACAAAACACCAAACCATGTATTTGAATTTGAAGCACCGCGTGCTAGTCGCGCTTCCGCACTTGCTCTGTGTCGCGCTTTGGTTGTCCGCACTTGAGTACTAAGGCTGCATTGTAGAAAACTTTTAAGCGCTAAATCAGTTACATCATGCAAATCTACAAGCCCGGGTATGAAAATTGCTGCCCTGGGTAAAGCACCGGGATTGGTTTCAAACAAAGCAATCCCTGTGGCTTGTTGGGCAGCAGGTTGCAAGGTTTAGGCAAGGTTCAGGGCCAATGGATGTGGAGGTGAGACAGGGGATTACGGGGAACAATAGAGGGCCCATCCTGGGTTGATCCAAGAGAGGGGAGTGTAAGCGTGCGTGATGACCAGGAACACTGAAAAATGCATGGCAAACAATTTATGCCACAGCCAGATTGAGATAGTGTGGAAAAGTCTTACGTGTGAGTGGGCCAATGTTTTCTACCCAAACGTGGATCAACCACTGATGAGGCTCGAGGTGGCTGTATTGGGCCAAGCTAGCGCCCAAAACGTGCAGCGCGCGTCCCAAAACGTTGGGCGGCTTGATCGAAAAATGCTGCAGTGTGCTGCACGCGACTCGATTAGCATAAAGAATGTAAGACAATAGGCATCATGGCTTGAGATCTCACCGCAAAAAAAAGTAAGGGCTATTGTTAGAGTTGTAGATGACCGTCGAAGATGAAATTCCAATGTTGTGGTTCAGGGGTCAGCGGGACTTGGCATGGGGGGAGGAAGCGCAGAGGGCAAAGCCGCGAGTAAGCACGGCAATCAAAGGATCAGCAGATCAACAACAAACATTTGATTGTGGCGGGACTGTAATTACGAAAAACATAGTAAAATAACATCAATTTCAAGCAAGGTGTAAAAAGAAAACGGGTGATCAAAATCAAGTGTCTAGGGGTTTCTAAAAATACATATCAAGAAGAAGTAAACGTAAAGCCGCTCACATGAGGGCAAAGGCAACAACAGCCAACACAGCACCGGTGAGTCCCTCCTGCTGAAGCGAGCCCGCGCCGTTCTTGGAGCTTGTAGCGCTGCTGGTGTGTACCGAGGCAACAGAAGACGTGTGGCTGCTCGCGCTGCTGGTCACAGAGGAGGTCAGGGCACTACTGTGTGAGTGCGAGGTGGCAGCCAGGGAGCTAGACGAGCGGCTGCTTGTAGCAGCAGACGACGAGCTGGAAGTCACAGGTCTGACAGAAGAAGAGGTGTGGGCCACAGAAGAAGTGGCAGCGCTGGAGTGAGTGGTGACTGGGGCAGCACTGGTGTGGGTAGTAGAGGTCGCAACAGCAGCCTGGTGGACGCTGATAATAACGCTGCTGGAGGAGCTGCTAGAAGAACAGCTCGAGCTCGAAGTCGAGGTTGAGGTTGGGGTCGTGCTGGTACTCGAGGTAGTGCTAGTGGTGCTTGAGCTGGTCGTCTGGACAATCGCCTTGTTGACTCCGTTAGGCAACCGGGAGGTGATGGTGGTGTAGAATGTTCTGGTAGTAGTGGACAGGGCCGCCTGGGACCCTGCAATGGCACCGGCCAACAAGACTAAGTGAGTGGATGCTTTCATGGCGACGCGTTGAGGATTTTTTAAAGAATGTAGGATTTTTGCAAAACTCTATTGTCTACGCGGGGCACCGCCAATATATAGACTGGCATGCGCGACCCATACCTAGGTGTGACACTAATGTTGTTACGGCTGGTAGCAGGGAAATAAGGTTTGAGTACGTACTGCGCTGCGGATGCGACAGCACCAAAGCGGCAACCTGGGCGGGTGACTGTGCCCGGCGCGCATACAAGCGGGATCGCGCAGCTCTGAGACCCCAAATGGAGGAGATCAGCGTCGGAGCTTCGCTAATAAGCTAGGGTAAAATATTGCTAGGCGTGAGAGTAGCGATTTTACCACGACGCGTTGCGCAGTAGCTCTCCAACTAGCTCGTTCCAAATCTCGACTTGCTCCGGGCTCAACGGCTTGTTCTCGACGTAGCCGTTGACAACCTTGACGAGCTTGAACACTGCAGTCTTGTTGTCTTGCAAGTCAGTACGCTGCTGCTGGGTTGCGTTGTCGCTGAGCTCCTTGCCCGCAACCTTGCGTGCCTTGACCGCAAACGTCTTCAACGTTTCGAGCTCGAACATCGCAAGCCACCACTGGGCCTCGACCTTCTCGAGCGCCAAGCACGCGAGCACGAGACTCTCGCTCGTAACACCCAATCCGTGCAGCACCACCGCCTCGGAAATCTGCAGCAACACACTGTGGTCGTCGGTCTCTGTAAACGCCAAAAGGATCTCGTACGCGGTCTTGCGCACGGGCACCATGTCATCGATCTTGTGCTTGAACGGCCCGATCTGGAGCTTGCGCACGTACTCTTTCTGAGGGCGCAACTGGTCCAACACGGTGGGTAACAACTCGAGCATCGGCACTTGCTCCTTGAGGTGGGTGAAGTTGAGGATGAGCGTCATCGCAGCCTGCTTCTGCTCAAGCGACTCGCGCTCCGCGGTGGCCCGGATGAACAGCACCAACGTAGGGTAGTCGCTGACCGCCAACCTCTCGTGGGTGATCAACTGGCGCATTGTGTTGATGAGAAGCGTGTTGATCGACTCGGTGAAGAGTGCAGGGTCGGTAATGTGCAGCGCAATGTACGCCTCGAGGTCTACCACCTTGTTGGCGGTACTCGACAACGCGATCAACGTCAAGCACTCCGAGGCAACCGACGACTCGACAGCAGTGAGCTGCAGCTTTGCCGCCAACCGGAAAATAAACTCCCAGATCTGAGTGGCCACTTCCTCGCTGAACTTGCCGTGGACAACCAAGTCAGGCTGCACCATGTAGATGTACTTGACCTCGAGCTCCTCCTTCAAGGCGATCAAGAGGTACTGCTTCGAGTCGTGCTCCTCGATCTCGCGCAAGATCTGCGCCAAGTAAGTGTGGATGTCGCGTGAGATGAATTTACCGATGTTCTTAGCGATGGTGACGCGCAAACTCTCGTCGCTATACTGCGCCAAGAGCCCGAGCCAGAAGTTGAGGTCGATTGCCAACTTGCGCAGCTTTGACACGTTGCCTAGGAAGTTCATGGTGAACACAAACTGATCCACGTCATCAATACCGTTGAGAATATTCTTTTCAGCCTCGACGATCTGTTTCTCCAAGTGCGCCTCCACCGCGAACACCGCAAGAATGTCTGCAGTGAGCAGTGTCTTCTTGCGCCGGCTGGCAACCTCGTTGAACGCCTCATTGGCATCAACTTTGTGGGAAATACTCTTCACCACAGTGAGCAACGAGTGTGGATGCTCAGCCACAAGGTCAGTCTCCGGAGACTCGCACAAGTACAGCATGATCTGCTCGGCCAAGCCAATATGAACCTGGATGTGAGCAAAGCTGGCCCCGAGTGCAAGCAACTTTTTGCGCACGATCGAGACCGCATTAAACTCCTGGCGGAGTAAGGATTCGACTATCGCCGCGTACTGGCTCTCGCTTAACCGGAGATTCTTGGTCATGTCGTATACAACGCTGAACCACTCCTCGAGCACGTCGGTCTCAGCACGGTCACGGTGAGACTCAATCAACGCAAGAAGATGGTGAATAAACCAGTCGAGCCAAGGCACGTTGAACTTGTTGTGGATGTTGACGCCCTTGAACACCAGCGCCACCGAGCGCATCGTGGTCTCCAGCAAGCTATCGTACTCCAAGTTGGTCTTCAAGGCGTCGAGAATCGAGCTGACAAACTCCGGGGTAAGGTCAAACTTGATGATTATTTCGGTAAGCACCGCGGTGGCCTTCTCACGGAATTCCGAGTCGTAAGAAGTCGACGTGGAGTTCTCAATAATGCTGTTGAAAAACTTGCCAAACCCAAACTTCTCCCACCCAATTTTGTGCTCCGCCATGTTTTGAATCAACAAAGACGAACAGTCAAGCGCAGAGAGCGCGGTTTTTCTGGTGCTCTGCACGCCCTCGAGCAAGTCAGTGACCACGAATCCAAGCTTCGATTCAAGCCCCACCCAGTTGTGGTGGGTGGAAACCTCCGAGTAGAACTCTAACAAGTCGTTGTCCAACCGAAAACTGCCGCCCTTGGACTTGACAGACTCGAGCGCCCCGAGCACCGAGAGAAGGTAGCTCGAAATAAACTTGTTCTCGAAAATTGCCACCAATTTTGACAAAAGCCGTAAGAACGTGTTCAAGCCGTTCTTGGTCTTGACCATGTTCTTTGCCACAGAGTCCACAAGCGCAGGAAGTTTCTTGACAAACTCACCATAGAGCGTGCTGTCCAAGTGGTCCACAATATCGCCCAACGCCAGGATCACCTCCTCCACCACCAGCTCGTTGACGTCGTTCAACTTCAAAACGAGCACGTCGACAATCCCGTTCTCGGAAAAGGCCTCGGCTGGGAGACCATGGTGCACCGCAAGAAGTGCCACGACCTTGGCCAGGCGCTTGCGCAAGCTCCAGCTGAAGTCGTCGTTGTCTTCTTCGTCGTTATAATATTCGCCGTCGGAAAAGTCAATATACTCATCGTCTTCGTCCTCGAGCATCTCGGCATCGTCGTCGACGTTGAATGTGTCGTACTTTAAAAACTCCTTGGCAATGTTGAGGACCTCCAACTTGTACTGGTCCCACTCCGGGAGTGGAAGCACCGCAAGGTACTCCAAGACCTTGAGTGTTAAATCTCTAATTTCATCAATTTTACGATCGTCGTCGGCATCGCCGTCGTTCTCGCCAAGCTTGTCTAAGTACAAGTTGTTCTTGACTATTTGGTAAGTCTTAGCAAAGTAGGTGTTGAACAACGTAGTTGAGGTCTTCACAATGCTGACAAAGATGTTTAATCTGATATTCTCCACGGCATGGCGCAGTAAACCGTACTTCTTCTGAATTCCTTCCCTGTCAAACAAGGCTCCACTGGCAAGCTTGTCCAAGATCTGAGGACCAGCATAGAGCGTGATCAACCCCAGACACACAATCGCCTTGTTTCCGACAACACCATCGCATCTGTAGTCCGCGTCCACCAAGACGCCCACAATACGCTCGATCTCGCTCTGCTCAAACGCACTGCCGTT
This sequence comes from Saccharomycopsis fodiens, assembly GCA_002564235.1. Taxonomy (NCBI): domain Eukaryota; kingdom Fungi; phylum Ascomycota; class Saccharomycetes; order Ascoideales; family Saccharomycopsidaceae; genus Saccharomycopsis; species Saccharomycopsis fodiens. The sequence continues at coordinate 1,336,789 of JNFV01000005.1, read as the reverse complement.
ATGCTTGATCAAGTCGTGCAAGACTTCAATCTCGTCAAGACTCAGAACCGCACCGTTGCGCAACACCCACGGGAGTAACGCCTCTATGACGACACGTGCAAGGCGCAGGCTCTTGTTGTCTGGGTTCACACTGACGAAGAAATTGCGGAGCGAAATCGCAGGCAACAGGCCAGAGATCACCAGCTCGCTCTTCTTGCCCGAGGCGTCGCTGCCCACAGCTTCGGTCTCCTTGAGCAACGCGCGCAAAATCAAATCGACAATATCGGCTTTGTAAATCCGCACTGCTTCGCCGTAGTTGGTAAACACTTTGACAGCCTGGTTCTGGACCTCAGGGTTCGTGTCCTGGAGGGTCTTCACAAGCACCTTTCCAACACGGCCAAGCTCGTGGTGGTCGCTCAGCAGGCTCTGGCTCGCAAGACCTTGCAACCAGCTACCGATGTCCAAAACTCCCATGTACCGGAAGTCCGGGTCGACTTGGGAGAGCTTGTCAATGGCACTTTCTATGTTCGTTGGCATTGCGATGGTACTTTGAGAGACTGTCATTGCGGGGCCAAGTATAGCCATCGCCACGGTCGGGTAACTTTTGGGAGCCTATAGTCAATGACAGGTATCGAGCTGAAACATAGCAAAAGATTTATGAAAGACCCTTATATATACATTTTTTGATTCGGAACCTTCGTAGTGTACCAAAATTTTACACTTCTCATTATTTGGTTTGTTTCCGATACTCAACTTCCTACTTTGACACAGTCATAATCGGCCTGTAGGATTTCAGTGGAGCTGCCACTTGTTGCTGGCAACACCTCAGCGTCTTGCTGATGCTCGCGATTGCTACGGTCATTATTTTAATAATCAATGAATCATGCATAAGGTACTTAAAACGTAAGCAAGGTAGAACCGCCCTCGAAAAAGCTGAACTTGTCCTTTCTGGCCTTCTCGAACGCCTGGATGTGGTTCTCCTTCTGCAAGGTCAATCCAACCTCATCCAAGCCGTTCACCAAGTTGTTCTTTCTGAACGCGTCCACCTCGAACTCGGCAATCACCTCGCCCTCAGCGGTCTTGACCACCTGGTTTGGCAAGTCGATCGTCAACTTCTTCGCAGCGTCGGCTAACGGGATGATCTTCTCGGCAATGATGTCCTGGTCGATTCTAATCGGCAAGATGCCGTTCTTGGTCGAGTTGTTGTAGAAGATGTCACCAAACGATGGAGCAATGATACATCTGATACCAAAGTCCTTCAAGGCCCATGGCGCGTGCTCTCTGGAAGAACCACACCCGAAGTTTGGACCACTGACGACCAAGATCTCCGACTTGGTCCATGGGTCTCTGTTCAAGACAAAGTCGGTGGCAACACCGTTGTTGAAGCGCATCTCGAAGAACAAACCGTTCTTAAGACCAGTTCTCTTGATAGTCTTCAAGAACTGCTTTGGAATGATGGCGTCGGTGTCGACGTTGGCCTGCTTGAGAGGAGCCGCAAGACCGGTGACGACCTCAAACTTGCCGAAACCAACGCCGCCGGCCTCAGTGAGCTCGGCCTCGGCCTCGCTCTGCTGCTCCGAGTCCGACTCAGTCTGCTTGATCGCAATGCGTCTAATCCGCGGCGCCTTGGTCTCCTCGATCTCGATCTGGACCTTTGGCTCGTCGCTAAACTTGTAGTGGAAGTTTCTGATATCAGTCAAACGACCCTCGATCGCAGCGGCGGCCGCCATCGCAGGACTCATAAGGTGAGTTCTGGACTTGGCACCCTGTCTACCCTCGAAGTTACGGTTCGAGGTGGAGGCACATCTTTCTTCTGGGTCCAAGATGTCTGGGTTCATACCAAGACACATCGAGCAGCCGGCCTCTCTCCACTCGAAGCCGGCCTCGGTGAAGATCTTGTCAAGGCCCTCAGCCTCGGCCTGGTTTTTCACCAAACCGGAGCCCGGCACAATAAGACCCAACTTGATGTTGCTGGCGATCTTCTGCCCACGCACCACCTTGGCGGCGGCTCTGAGGTCCTCGATTCTCGAGTTCGTGCACGAACCAATAAACACCTTGTCGACCTTGACGTCTTCAAGCTGCACGTTTGGCTCAAGACCCATGTAAGCAAGCGAACGCTCCATGCCGCTCTTCTTGATTGGGTCGCTCTCCTTCGTTGGGTCTGGCACTTTCGCGGTGATTGGCAAAGCATCCTGTGGAGAAGTGCCCCAGGTCACGGTTGGGATAACGTCCTTGGCCTCAATGATGACCTCCGAGTCGAAATGGGCGCCCTCGTCGGTCTTGAGAGTCTTCCAGTAGGCAACAGCCTTCTCCCACTCCTCGCCCTTTGGCGCAAGTGGTCTATTCTTAAGGTAAGCGAAAGTGGTCTCGTCCGGGCTGATCATACCAGCACGCGCACCACCCTCGATCGACATGTTGCACATACTCATTCTCGCCTCCATCGAGAGGTCCTCAATCGCCTCACCGGCAAACTCGATCACCGAGCCAGTACCACCAGCAGTGCCGATCTCGCCAATGATGTGGAGGACCAAGTCCTTAGAAGTGATACCTGGAAGCAACTTCCCTTTCACGAGAACACGCATGTTCTTGGACTTGCCCTGGTTAAGGGTCTGAGTGGCCAAAACATGCTCCACCTCAGAGGTACCGATACCAAAAGCCAAGGCACCGAACGCACCGTGGGTGGAGGTGTGCGAGTCTCCGCAGACCACCGTCGTTCCTGGAAGGGTGAAACCCTGCTCTGGGCCGACGACGTGCACAATTCCCTGACGGCTGTCTGTCATGTCGAAGTATGGAACGTGAAACTTCTTGACGTTTTTCTCCAAGGTCTGCACTTGGAGCTTGGAGTCCTTCTGCTTGATAAAAGTTCCAACACTCTTAAAGCTCTTTCTGGACACAGTTGGGATGTTGTGATCCACGGTGGCCAAAGTGCAGTCTCTTCTTCTGACTTTTCGACCGTTCTGCTCGAGGGACTCAAACGCCTGCGGCGACGTCACCTCGTGGACCAAATGACGGTCAATATAAAGCAAGCTCGATCCGCTCTCGTCCTGGTGGACGACGTGGTCCTCAAACACCTTGTCGTACAAAGTCTTTGGCATTATGTGTTGTGGTTGTTGCCGGCTGCAAGTGAAAAATTGAGCCTCTTATACTCCGGCGCAGGCAGTCATCTAGATGATCCGGTGGCGGGCCGGTAGCGGCTTATGCACCCCGGGCCAATCACAGGCCGCCATTTCATAATACCTGCGCCGGCCCGTTCGCCTGTCCGACTCCGCACTGAGTCATAATGCTTAGTTAGACAGAGTTAGATAGCTCGATGAAAAATGTTGTAGCTTGTACTAACACAATGTACATGCTGGCTGTACTCCAGATCTACACTGGTGATTTCAAATATCTTTCAAACATGTTTTTTTTACGTAAGCTGTTCCGCAGGCCGGAGTGCGCTATGCAGCGGGGTAGTAAATTTTTAGTATGCAGTGAGTACACTAGAGGCACATCATACTTTGAGTTCGAATTCTTCATAAGCAATCGCACTGAGACAAATCGTTCTTTCGGATTGCCTGAAATAGTCTCCTACTTCCACTTTATCACATTGTTAAACAATTATATAATAAGACAGTAGGGAAATCAACAGAATGTATCATACACTGCCAGGCTCACGCCTGACTACATAGCGGTAGTCGTGCTCTTCAGCAAAAGCCATCTGACCTCCGCTGATCATTCAACAGAGGTGTCGGATCCCCCACCAACCAAGAACGGGTCGAGCTGATCAAGCTGCGACTTGCCCGGCGAGCGCGGCGCAAAGATAGACGAGTAGTTGACGGACTGGGTCATCCCGAGCTGGATCACGGGCTGCTTCTTGTTGAAAGGCGACAGGCCCGGTACGAAGCGGAGCTTGCTGTGATCGACATTCTTCGTGGGCGTCGTGACGCTAGCAATCGACAAGGTACGCGTCTTCTTTGGGGAGCTGAGATGGAAGTCGGTGTCATAGCTGGTCACCGACAGCACGTCGTCAAAGTCCGAGGTGTAGTGCTCCTCGGAGATCACCAGAGCCGTCCCGAAATTGTCTAGGTTTTCTTGGAACTCTTCTTGCTCTTCTTCTTCAGTTTGGTGGGAGTGGGTTGTCCTCGGCGAGCCTGGTACCTGTGGGGCAGACACACTGATCTGCTCGAGGTCCTTGCTGAAGTCCAACACAGTGGCGGTGTTTATCAGCTGAGTGCTCTGGAACTTCTCGCTGAAGCTGTTTAACATCGAAGAGTTGTTGGAGTAGTCCGAGTCGTCAGCCTCAATGCCCGCGGCCTTCTTCTTCTGCTTGCTGGCGATCTTCTTGGTGGCGCTCTTGCCCAACTTGTACGAGTCCTTGGATGGCTTGCCAATGTAGCTCTGGTCCGCCTTGTTCTTCTTCACAGTAGGCTCCTTGAACTGTTCCTTGGAGTGGTCGTGGTACTCCTTGATGTCCTTGAGTAAATATCTGCCAAAAACCCGGAGGAGAGGGCTTAAGAGTGCCAAAACAAGAATGATCAACACAACAACCGCCACATTGAGCACCAGCTCCTGCTTGTCCGGGCTAAGCGTGTAGTAGTGCTTGGCCAACAAGTCCTCAGCGGTCTCCTTGGCGAGATCGTAGTAACCCTGGAAAGTCGTCTTAACGTACTGGTACTTAGGGAACACATGGCTGTTGTAGAACGCCGAGTCGAGCACCTGCGCAGTGTTTTCCTCGACAACAACGGCAGCACGTTCAAGGTACTCGTTAGAAACCTCGAGCCACTTGTTCACGTGGTCCGTGGCCACAGAGCACCACTCATCCACATGTTCGGCGGCTCCAACCAAATACTGGTTGTTCAAGAAGCTCTCCTCAGTGGCCGAGCTCGCGCCAATGGCCTCGCCAACTGGGCTTGGCTTTGTTTTCTTCAAGAAGTTGACCAATTTGTTGCCGTCGGTGGCCTTGATGAGGTTGTCAGTGGTGGTGATGTTCTCAAGAAGACTGCTGGAGTAGTTGGCGACCTTGTAGCCGTCGAGCAACAACAATTGTCTAAGCTGGTCGGAGATCGGGATCATGAACTCCGGAATGTACTCATGATTCACGAGCGATAGAAACGGGAGCAAGAACGTCGCCGTGGTGATCAAGAGGATCGTCACGAACATCCTGACTTTCTGGTGCGTAGTTCTCTAAAGTTTGTTATTTTTGCTCCACTGTTTTTGTTTTGTTGACCACTCTCTGGGGGACCTGCATTCCAATGCACTGAGGCGCGTCCAAACGCGCTAAACAACCAACACTCCACGCACCTCCCATGTGGTCAGCCCTCATAGCCACTCAAAACAGGCTGCTAAGCTGTGCAAAAGTGGCCATAAGTTAGCTCAAACAAGAATGCTGATCAAGAAATTTGGGGCTGTTCAAGCAGTTTTTCACTTTTCAGCCTCACAAATTTTCTCCGCCGCGGCTTCTCTGCTGTTCTCACATATATCTCTACGGCACGTGACTAGGGCCGTTTCCTGCCAACCGGAGAGCCCAACCAGATGGAAAGGCGTCAAATACTCGGTTCACTAAACGAGTACTACTAAATAAAAAGCGCTTTGTAGAGCACACACGAGCACGAGCACACCGGCTGTCGCTACGTAGGTCAAACTCGCTTGGTGTGCAAAATCTTTTTTTGCGGCTTTTTACTGGGATCGTCATTCTCAGCTCACTTGTTGGGGATTGCACCAAGTGAGTGGCTCTCAAGGTGCACACTTTTACACACCACAGCACCCTTCCACACACCGCAACACATTGCAACGCACTCCTTACACACTCTAGCCATGACCAACCATGAGCTGTTCCAATCCAAGCTAAAATCAAACTCTAAGACAGCTTTCGGAGCACCCCCCGGGGCGCTGCCGGCGGCGGTCTAGACCTTTTGCTGCTCACGTGGCACGGCATGATCTACCCTCCAGCCAGGGCTGCACAACCCCGAGGGCATCGGGCCCAGCCTTCTTTTCCAGCGTGCCAGAATATATTCCCGCCATCTCAAGATCTCTTTGATGAAATGTTGAGAGCGCAAAGATACATTTCGAGTTCTGCGACTGCCCGGTTGAGCCGGTCGGCTGTTAGATTGAACGACCGTTCGTTGGAGAAAAAAAGTCCGGATTCGGGGGAGTATGTGTCGCTGAAGGTGGCCCGAGAGCAGCTTGAGAAGCAGGTTGGCAAGGAGGACTTGACTTTGTTGGAGAATGCCTACAAGAAGTTTGAAAAGATATCCTCCAAGTCTCTTGAAGCCACGTATTTGTCTTCCAAGATTTCCCCCCTCTCCTCTAGCCAAGAGTTGAGCTCGTTCTTGCAGAACAACCAGGAGACGTTCCTCGGGTTCCGGAATTTCAATACACTTCCCATCAATTTCGGGCTCAACCAGTACATCCGCCTGGACAACCAGAATCTTTCAGAGATTATTGACGGGTTTAAGGGCACTCCTATCAAATATGCTTTTGCCTATGGATCCAAGGTGTTCAAACAGCAGAACAACGACAAGCCCAGCCAGACGGATTTGATCTTGGCGACAACTTTTCCAGACCATTTCCATTCGCTCAACATGGCCAAGCATGCTGACCACTACTCGTTTTTGCAGAGCTTTGGGTCGAACGTGGTGAATAAAGTGACAGAGTACGGTGCTGGCGTGTATTTCAACCCGTACGTGAACATCAAGGGCCATACTGTGAAGTACGGCGTCACCTCGATGGAGACCGTGCTTGATGACCTTGTGAACTGGAATAGCTTGTACATCGCTGGCAGATTGCACAAGCCGGTCAAAGTCATGAAAGACGACGCCCGTGTGCGGTTTGCCAACCAGCAGAATCTCCGCAGTGCGGTAGCGTTGTCAATCTTACTTAGTAAATCCGACTCTTTGGACGACTTTACTCTTTTCAAGACGATTACGGGGCTCAGTTATATGGGCGACATGCGCACGATGATCGGCGGCGAAAACCCAAACAAGATCACCAACATCGTCACTGGCCAGTTCGATGAGTTCAAGGAGTTGTACGCTCCGTTGGTGGATATATTTGTTGGCGAGGACGGGCTCAGTTCATCCAACGACAAATATTTTATCAACAAGGATCCCAAGTATGTTGCTTCATTGATTGACCGTTTGCCTTTCGAGTTCAAGTCGAAGTTGTTCAAGCTCTACGCCTCTAAGCTTGCCGTGGACGAGCAGTCGCTTGGCGTTGTCAACGGTTCTGCCAGACCTAAGATCTATGACGTTTTCAAGACGTTTCAGGCGCAGCAGAGCAAGGCTCCAACTTCTGCAACTGCCGAGCCCGTCAGCAGCGAGTTTGTGCACTCCATTGCTGCGGATCCACAGCTTCAGCAGAACCTTGTGAAATGTTTGCGTCAGACCATCTTCTACCCGCTGGTGGTGCAGTCCTTGAAGGGCATTCTCACTTCGGGAGTCGTAAAGAGCTACAACTACGCCCGCGAGAAAAGAAGCAAGGCTCTGGCCAAGTGAAGCAATGCTTTGCGTAAGCTGGTTCTTGCTGATTCTTGCTGCTTGTTGCCTTGCTAACTTGCTGCTAACAATTTAGGCTGCCAGCTAAATTGCTAGCGGCGTGCTAGCAATATTACCTTACCCAAAACAACTATATTATTTGGGCCATTGAGCCTGTCATATCTGTGCTTAGCGCAATTTTTAGTCCACATGTTACGACCAACACCGTTTACGAACTCTTCCAACAATGTAACTCAACACTTAGCTCCTAACTTGTGACGAAACTAGCCCAATCGGGAGCCTCCTTAAAGCACGAAATTACAGCGAATACCACTAAAAGCTCTATTCACAAGCCTAACCAAACAAACAAAAAAGAAAAAAACATGAAACATGATCTATGACAAGTTCCGACTATCTTAACCAGAACGGGAAGGTTGCAAGCTCGTGGCTTGCGGGATTTGGTACTGAGGCACCGCGTGGATCTACCTGGGCAACAGCCATGCACGTCAATGCAGACCCGCTGTTATAGACTAGTGCCAATGTACCATAAGCGATTGTGCATGAGTGAACGCAACTAACCTTGTGACGCGGGTCCTGGCGGAGACTCGGCTCAGTAGAGATAATCGAAGTTAGGGTTCTTATCGCCCAAAATGATCTGCTTTCGCTCGGAGAACTGCTGAAACTCGTTTTTGTATTCCACAGTTCTCTTCTTTTTGTTCCAGTGTCTGAGGTAGAAAAAGTAGCACACCGCCATGATCAAGCCGAAAATGCAGAACACGAAACCCACGGTGAACCCTCGCGTATATCTCGCATCGTTGTTCACAAAAGCGAAAATTGTGATCAAGCCTCCTAAGGAGCCAAGGGACACCGAAAGCGTGATGCCCAAGTTCTTTCTGGTGTGACCGCCCAAGTTGAGCGACGTCCAACAGATCAAGGTTGGCGACGAGGAGTAGGCGCCCATTGGGACCAAAAAGCAGCCAGCGTATTTCAAGAGGTCCGGAATTTTCACTGTTGGTCTGGAGAACGCCAAGCCGCCTCCAGTAATCGTGATGAGCATGTTGAGCACCACGAATGGGAAACGCGCCTCGTATCTATCTGAAAGATATGACGAGATGTTAGTCCACGCAAACGCCAAGAGCCACGGGTACAACGAGCGCTTGTTTGTGTCGGCAATGTCACCTCCTCCAATCTGGCGGATGAATACTGGCTCGAAGAAAGCCCAACAGTAAACAACGTAGCATAAGCCAAGAGAAGCCAAGGCTGGTAACCACACAATAGGATCAAACAACATGTCAACAAACTCACTAGCGGTGACCTCCAACTCGTAGCCAGAGCGGCCCTGAGTGAGCTCAAGCTTTCTCACTAAAAAGTTAGTCTCCTCGTCGGTAATGAAACGCGCATTCTCTGGGAAGTCTGGAATGGTGAGAAAAAGAATGATGGAAGTACACATGGCGATAGCACCTTCAATGATGAACAACCATCTCCAAGACTCAAGACCGTGGGCCCCAGCCAAGTGCTTGTCAATACCGTATGCAATAGAGAGACCGACGGCAGCGGCGAGACACGAGACCGAGTACACGGCACTGAACCGTTTCTGGGCCTCGCCCTTAGCGTAGTAATGCGCCAAGATGTAGAAGAGCGCGGTCTCAGTTCCGGCCTGGCAGAATCCGTGGAGTAGCTGAGTCACAAAGAACGCGCCCTTGGACTTCACGTAGCCCGTGGCAAGCGTGAGAGCACCGTAGCAAAGCACAGATATAGAAATCCAGAAGTGCGGGCGCACGCTCTTGAGAAGAATGTTGGAAAAGAACTGGAACGCAACGTATGGTGCAAAGAACGCTGCGTATGCACCGAAAAACTCCATCTGAGTGAGACCTAAAGCAGGATAGATGCCCTCAATCTGGACAATGCCCAAATTGGAGCGGCAGAAAAAGCCCACAAAGTACACAAGCATGAATGGCGGCAACACGTTGATGTCCAACTTCCACATGAGCTTGGCCTCGTTAATGTTGTAGCTGGCTGCGAGCTCGTCGATCTTAAGCTGCTTGGATTGGTCGGAGATGTACAAGTCATTTTCGGTGTCGTAATACTCCTCGGTGCGAAAGTCCTCCTTGTTGAACGACGTCGACATTTTCACGGACGAGAGACCTGGTCTCGGAACGCAGAGCGCCCCTCCACAGTTATATACCCTTGGCGATGTCTTAGCTGTCCATACGTGTAAGCCTGCTGCACATACCGCAGTAGTCTGCATGCGGCAGTTTGTACGTGCCTCCAGGAGTCTTGGGGCTCCCTTCGACTTGGGATTCCGGAAGGCACATGTGCTCATTTTGGATGGCCGAAAAAGCTTTGTTTATCTCTTTGTAATAAGCCTTGCCGATACAAAATATATCAAGTGCTGGCGGTTTTTGGCGAGCTTTCCTTGGGAACAATTCCGGGGAACGCACCTGGCGTTTCGAACTTTATTAGTAGAAACGGCAATCCCTCGACAGGTGCATACTGCTCGAAGCTAGCTTAGAATCAGCAAATAAGATTTCCTCCGGCCACACCCTATTCATACCAAATTGGACGTCCTGCGGCGCTAGTGAGGCTTTGGGCTTCTGCCAGTGCGGTCTCGCGCTAGGCAAGATGGCAATCTGCTGCGTATTGGCATCGAAGCTTATTTCGGAACAAGCTGCTTCATCGAACAGATTGTGGCGTGGGGCGACAAGCAGGCATCTTCTTGCGTCCTGTAAACACGGCACTGAAGACCCAGGTGATGACCGGATTTTATGCAATCGCGTAGCCTCAAACCGCCAGCGTGCTTTAGCGAACACGTCCATCGTTTTATTGTCTAAATTTTAGCTTCGTGCGGGTTCGCGAGTCACGCCATCTGCCTGCCCGCACGGTGCATAGATAGCACCTATCTTGCGTCGCCTAGTCCCGAGCTAGCGCTCTACTCTGAATAGGTGACAAGCCGCAAACAATAGCGAGCTCCTCTAACTTCTAAGCTTGGCAGGCTACAACGCGGAATATTCGTACTAATTTGCCTGGGGCTCTGCCACGTGCTTCGCCATGTGCTTCACCATGCTGCTGTGCCATATCCTGCCTGCCTGCGGCGCTCTTAGCGAATATTACATGACTCCATTTGGGGCATCATTCATACATTTACATACAGGTCATTGTGTTCTGAAAAAGATCTCCTTCCTATTCCAGATTTTGTGAGGAGTCAGCCTATGCTACCGAGCCCGAACAAAAGCACTTGAAAGACTATCAGGAGCCCCCAGAAGCCAATCTTGCGCAACCGCGCGTTCTGGAGATCCTCGTCGATCACGTAATTTTCGAACCGCTCGTATACCTTGTTGCTGACATCGTCCATCAACATGCTGTCATACACGGTCCAGCTGCCGTTAAAATCGCTCATCTCTTTGACCACGTCGCAGTTGATCGCCACAAAAGTCTGTCGCAGGTTGATGTAGCCGATGATTGGGCGCATTAGTGCGTATTTGAGGTAGGAGAGCTCTTGCAACGGGATCTTCGCTTTGACGTTGTTGAGCTGGAGCTTCAAATTGAGCTCGACCTCGTCGCCCGGGTTGTAGTACGCCCTATATTCCTTGGCGTATGGGTTTGACGATTTCCGCGTGATGTCGTCGAACACTTTCAGCATAAACTGTGAAAGCTTCACGTTGTGCGTCGACGGTATCGTGAGCTCGCCAAGCATGTCGACATTGCCGCGCACAATCCATCCAAAAGGTCCTTCGACCCCCGCGTTCAAGTGGTCCACGTTCAAGCCGTCGATGCGGCACCGCGTGACCCAGCCCCTGTCCTGGTGCACCTTGTTTATTGTGAAAAGGCTGCCGTCATAACTTCCATTAATATTGTCGGCATTGAGGAAATCGATGAACAACCAGTTCTGCCGGAGCTTGCTCAAGTTGCAGTTGAAGATGCTGAGGATGAAGGGGCGGAACTCGCTGGGCTGGCAGAGCGTCACCATTAAATCTTCAATCTTGAACCCCTCAATATTGAAATCCGAAGCCGTGGGCACATTAAGATAGTTGCGCGGGTCGTCGTCTTCTGCCCATTGCACATGCGTGCGGTCCACCACCCCCCGGACCCCCTTGAGCTCTGCATCCTTAAGTATACCCCGTCCCGTAAACCATTTGAACAACGAGATTGTAAGATTAATTTCGCCGATGGTTAGATCGTATTGTGTGTAGTTTCCATCGTCTAGGCTCTCTTCCTCATCGGTCTCAAGGTCCTGAGCAGACCCCTTCCCGAACTTCTTCTTCAACTTGGGGCGCCGTGAGATGAAGCATTTCTTAAAATATAGCTTGTTCCAACCGGGCAACACGCTCGCCTCTTCGAACACCACTGTAAAACCCAGATTCTTCGTTATATAGTTTCCGACGACTTCCGCGACGGTCTCCTTGATTTCTTTGTGGAACACATATGACATGATGCCCCATCCGATGACGGCGCCCGTGCCCAAAAGCAAGTACTTGCGCCCCCGACTCCGCGGGGCGGTCCAGGTAGTAGGACTCACGTTTTGCCACTGTGTAGCATATAAACGGCGTGGCCGTAAAAGCGGGGTCCTTATTGAGTTGTATAGTCTATTGCTCATTCTATGGCTCCTTATGTCCTGGCATCACACAGGCGATATCCTTATGCATAAAAATTTTTTCCCAGAAAACACCGACATACCAAGACCCTGATCTCCAGACTTGTGCAATGGACCTCCAGACGCTCCACCAGGTCTTCACGGGCACCTATAATCCCAGCCAGGATATTCGGAACCAGGCTGAGACACGCCTTCGCGAGCTCACGGGCGATCCGAACTTCATTCCGTCATGTCTCGATTTGATCTTGAACGGCCAGGTCGAGTACCACGTCAAGCTCGCCGCGGCCATTGCCACAAAGAATATAATTGCCACCAATTGGGAGTCGCTTAAGGAGCACAAAACCCAGATTACCGCGAAGTTGGTTGAGATCATCTCGAGCATTGTCGCCTCTCCGACTCCGGAGCTTGTCAACTTGACTAAGAACCAGCTCCAGCCCATACTAGCCAACATCATCGGGGTCGATTTCAGAACTGATCAGGCGCTGTTGCCGCTGTCCATTGCGCTTATCAGAACTTCTGAGTTTTCCAAGATGTACACTGGCGTGTTCTGTCTTGCGGAGATTTGCAAGACATTCAGATGGAGCGCCAACAAGACACGGTCGCGCAAGCTCGATCCGATCATCGAGGAGGTGTTCCCATTATTAGTTGAGATTGGGTCTCACTACGTCAACTGTGAGGTCTCGAATACATTGGCCTCTGAGCTCGAGGGTGAGTTAGTCAGATACATTGTCAAGTGCTTCAAGTTCGTCACCCACTATGATCTCCCAGCCCCGCTCCAGAAAGAAGAGGCCTGCTTCAACTGGATCAACTTGCAGTTGCAGTTTATCAACAAGGACATACGCACCGAGGACTACAAGAACCCTTGGATCAAGGTCCAGAAATGGTGCTATTCCAACTTGTCGAACGAGTTCACAAAGTACGGCACGCCAATCGGCAGCAACTTTGCCAGCAAGGACAAGCAGTACCTCGACTTCAAGATATTTTTCCTAGAGGAGTTTGTGCCAGAGATTCTTAAGCTTTACTTCCAGATCATTTCCCAGTGGTGCGAGCACAAACGGTTTTTGTCGTACCCGTGCCTTTACCATTTGGTAAATTTCTTGGACAACAGCATCAAGGTGAAATCCCTTTACAAGACTTTTTTCCAGGATAATTTGCAGGAAATTTTGCAGAGCTTCTTGTTCCCTATTCTTCTCTCCAAGAATGTCCACATAATTGAAGAGGACCCTCTCGAATACATCCACTTGAACATGGACATATACGAGGACGAGGGCTCCGAGGTGGGCATCCATGACTTGGCAGCCCTTGCACTCATTACCACCTTGACTGAGCAGCGCCAGTCCACTGCGTTACCAGTGATTATGAAGTTCTGCCAGGACAGAATTGCGGCTGCGGACGACTCTACGCTTCAGGGTGCCAGAGAAAAAGAGGCCGTGTTGCGGATCATCAGTGCCTCGTGCCACGTTCTTTTGAACCCAAAGAGCCAGTACTTTTCTGAACTTCTTCCTCTTGTTGAGACGTTGCTCATCCCAAACTTGGCTCATAAGTATTCGTTTTTGCGCCTCCGCGGGTTGGAAGTACTTGCTCGTTTCTCTACTGTTGAACTTGGTGAGGCGAATCTTTTTAAGGTTTACCAGGCAGTATTGATAAACTTGGGGGTGTTCAACGAGCATGTTCCTGCTGACTGTGTGGCGCATTTCACAATGTTAGACGATCTGCCATGTCCCCAGAGCGACGAATCTCTTTTGCCAGTTCAAGCACAGGCTGCGTTGGCGATTCAGGCATTTTTGTTGGTCGACTCCTTCAAGAAGCTTCTCGCCCTGGACATCATCACTATCATGGAGAAGCTCTTAATATTGTCTAAGAAGATCGACTTGGACGTGATCTCGGGCGTCATGCAGGAGATCGTTGAGGGATTCTCTCAGCAGCTCCAGCCTTTCGGTGTCGAGTTGATGAAGAACTTGACCGAACAGATCATGACTATATTCAAAGACGAGGAGGAAGACAACGGGGGGCTTGTGTCGATCTCCATGGATAAGCAGATGGTTGTAAACGGTATTCTCAATACCATGATCACGATTTTGCTTTCTTTTGAGAACGCCAGCGGGTCCATCATCGAGCTCGAGAACTCTTTCCTTGTCATTGTTCAGACAGTGTTGGAATACAACCTTGACGACTTTTTCACCGAGATCTTTGAGCTCATTGAAAACTCCACTTTCATTCTGAGAAAAATCTCGCCATCAATGTGGAATGTCTTCAACGGGCCATTGCTCAAATGTTTTGAGAATCCCATCATTTTGGGCTATATTTCCGAGCTCACCCCTGCGTTGAATAATTATCTCACCTACGGAAACGACGATATGCTCAGCAACCCTTCATTTTCAGAGAACATGTTTCGCATACTCACGCTCATCAAGGACGAGGATTTGAACTCGTACAACGAGCTCTCCACCAACTTTGTGTTGTCCTTGAAGACCGACGGATTTCCTAGCAGATTGATTCAGCAGTCGATCTCCACCATCATGGCCCAGCTTGGAGAGACTGTTGGCGGCCAGTTCGTTCTCCAAGCTTTGAAAGAGCACTTGAATAACCATACGTTCAAGGTTCACTTTTTGAACTTGATGATCAGTGGGCTTGTCTACGACATCAGAGGCACTCTCAGCATTCTCACTCATGACCAGCAGTTCTTTGAGCTCTTCTTCGAAACTTGGTTCAAGTCAATTCGTACCAAAAAGGACTTGAAGAGAGTCTTTGACTTGAAGGTCTCTACTCTTGGGTTCCTTAGCTTGCTCACTAACTTGACTGTTGACGAGTTCAAGAACTACCAGTTGGAGGCTATTTTCGATCAGATTTGCCAGAATCTCATGAGCTGCCTTGAGCAGTTGCCGGTCGCCATCAGCAACTTAGAGAAGAAGAGGAGCGACTTTGACCAGTTTGAGATCGATTACGATGCTGAGGACCAAAAATTGTTTGAGAGCCAGTTCCATGCGTTTGAGGCTAACGAGGACGACGACCAGGACTGGTTGGAGAAGGAGAAGCAACTCATCAGCCAGGATATGCCAGTCGCGGAGTCTCTGCCTGCCGGAGGCGACTTTTTGAACTTCTTGAAGCTGGAGACCAAAAAACTTGAGACGCAGTTGGGCGACTACGACGACTATGAAGACGATGAGGACGAATTCGAGGACGACGGAGTCTACGAGGACCCGCTTAGCAACAACCCGTTGGACAATGTCAACATCTTCAGCGTCGCCACTGATTCGTTGCATGGTCTTGAGTCAAAGGATCACATGAAATATCTGGCTTTCATCCAGAACTTGAATGAATCGCAGTTGCAGTTGCTTCACAAACTTGCCTCTACCGGAAACGACAAAGCGCTCACATTAATTGCATAAGCCACGAGCATAGCTCATACACCACCTATACAATATTTCTTTTTTGTTAAATTTCGTAAGTCAATTGATATTAGACAATTTAAACTAGGCTAAATATTTTTATTATAAACGTGTCGTCTCAAAGAATAGGCTCCATTCTTCTCTCCCCCCTCCAACATGCCCGGTGCTGCAGGCGATGGGCGGGCATAAAATTTTTTTTTCAAAAACGCTTCACTATACAACCATCGCTAGTTGCAATAATGACATCCGCACAGGCCCCCACGGGCAGTTTTAACAGTGACGGAACGAGCTATGCTTGGTTCAAAAACTATAAATTGAGATCGGAGGTGTCTGTGAATAAAGTCGTGGAAAATGACGGCAAGTTGACGTTGCAAAACACCAAGACAATAGACTTGAGAGGTGACAAGGTTACTGCCGTGCGGTTCTTGCGCACCGAGGCAAACAAGAAGAAGCGGAGCATAGACGGAGGCGAGACCTACAGCACGTATTTGGTGGTACTTGCTACCAAGAAGGTGTTTGTTTACGGGGCCAGCGGAGATTTGGTGACCAGCATCAATGTGTCAGGCGCTAGGGCCGCCGACATTGAAGACAATCAGTTGGTCATCGAGTCTTCGAAGGTGCAAAAATACGAAATTGCGACCGGAAACAAGATAAGCGGGGCTTCTCAGTATCCTTCTTTCAAGAACAAGGTGTTAACGGTGGGCGATGCCCAACACACTTTCGAGAGCACTATTGCTCAGATCTCGCCGTCGCTCCACGAGGACTTTGTGTTGGTGAGACTCAATGACAATGACACACACGTGCTAGTGTACTCCAAGTCGAAGCAGCAGGTGGTGAATCACATCAATTGCAGTGTCCCTATGGAGTGGTTTGGCACGTTCAAGTATAAGACAACCGAATACATTGTGACGGTGGGAGAGGAAGGTATTGAGATCTTCAAGGGAACTTTCAGAAAGAACACCTCCAACACTAACCCATCGCTTACAGTGGGCCTTAACGGCGATGCTACTGCGTTCACTGAGATCGGGTCACACTTGGTGCTAGCCTTCAACAGCAGCTCGCTTGTGCAGCTCGACTTGGACAGCATGTTGAAGAGCAAGCAGAAGCAGTTTGAGTTCACGTTTGACGTTGAGCAGGAAAACGAGGAGCAGGAGGTGGAAGATGGAGACGTCAGCATGCAGGAGAGCCCCAAGAAGGTTAACGGCACTGCTAACGGTACGGCCAAGGTGAATGGCAACGCTAAATCACAGGAGAACGGCGATGCTAACGTTCCGCTTTCTTTTGAGGGGTTCAACAGAATTAAACAGGACAAGCACTTGGTGGTCAAGTTTGCGCTTGACACGAACTCGAATGTCCCACTCATCAAAAACATCTTGAAGTCGAGCTCCAACCAGGAAATTGACCAAATACTCACTGTGTTTCTCAAGAAGTACAGTTCATCGACCGACCAGGAGTTCTTGAAGCTCTACAACTGGTTTAGATTGATTTTCTTGCTCAATGGTGGATATATCGTGGAGAACTCGTCGCCAAAGAGATTGAGATCGTTGAAGAAGTTGCAGGCCAGAGTGGAAGAGAACTCTGCATACTTGAACGTGCTCTTGAATCTCCAGGGGAAGCTTTCCTTGATCAAGTCGCAGTTTGAGTTGCGCCACTTGGAAAAGTATGAGGATGACATTCTGCTCTTGAATGGCAAGGAGGGCGTACAGTTGATAGAGAATGACGAGTTGGTATACGAGAATGGTGAGAATGACAATAGTGAGGCCGAGGAGGAAGAGAGCGAGGCCGAAGACGATGAGGAGGAGGACTAAAAAGGTTTAGATGGCATGGGAGAGTATCGATGGCAACGCTACGTCAATACTACATATTCCTGTTACCCACGTAATTCAATGGTACTGTCTATTGTTTGAATGCTTATTTACACAAAGCCCTGGTGCTTGGCGTACTCGGTGTGCAAATCGATATCGGTCTGGTCCCATGGGTATGCAATCCACGAGTCGGTCACGGTCTGAGCGGCAACGTAGTTGGACAAGTCCATGATCTCTGGTGGAAACTGAGCCTTCTTTGGTTTGTCCTTGTTGTGGAGCACAAACACACCGAACTTGGTGTGCTCGCTGGTGCGACCCAACTTCTCCTGCTGAATCTTGATGTCCTTGTCCAACTCAGAAAGAGCGTAGTGTAACGTGGTTCTGGTGTCATCAACCTCATCGACAATCAAGATGGTCTTACCAATCAAGGTGTCGAAATGCTGGGACAACGCCCCAAAGTCAAGCCACTGAGTCCGCACAACCTCCTTTCCGATCTTGTCGACATCTCCCATAGACTCATACAACGAGAGACCGATGGCCTGGATTGGAATGTTCTTTCCAGAAGGCTCCTTGAGAAAAGAACGCAAGATCCGGGCTGGGATGAAACCACCACCGCCAATGGCGACAATCACGTCGGGCACAAGTCCCTTGGCCTTGAGCTCCTCGGCTCCCTTCTGGCAAAGCTTGTGAATGTTGTTGTAACTGATGTACGATTTGTTGTCTGGAGGAGCCACCATTACGTCTGTCTAATTAAGTAAGTTAATTCAAGTGCATATTTCACGTCTTTTTTTTTTTTCCAGGTCATCACACGCCTTACCCGACAGAAAAAAGAAAACCGTTGCCAGAACCAGGGATGCGTCTAAGCGAGAGCGGGATCTGGCAACATTCGAAAACGCAGTGGAGGTGGAATACTTCTATCTTTCAAGGTTATTAGCCAAAAGGTCAAGATTTCGTTACACCTCGTTGAGAAAAAACTTTTCTCATCGCTGAGATGTCTACATCTGAAATCAGCAGGGTGCTACGCACCATGATTGGGAGATTGACGAATCTACACAAGATTAGCACCGAGGAGGCGTATTACATGAACGTGGTGCTCGTGGAGCAGCGTGATCTTACAGAGGCATTAGATTCGAAACTTCAGCCGAATAGTCTTATGAGTTTAGGGCTCAAGCTCGGAGTGTTCTTGCAGCAGCCGATCACCGGCCCTCGCTTGAACCTGTTCTTGCAGCAACTCAACGCTGCATTGAGTGCTGACGAGCCCGACTCAGTCATCATACGGCTGCCGCGCATGCCGAAATCCATGCAGTCTGTGAGTGATTTCAGCAAGATTTTCAAGGGTAAGGGTCACGCGAAAATACGAGCCTCGAAAAGCCACGCCTCGCTCAGAAAAGTGGGCACGCCTGTGCCCGCCAACTTCCAGTTCGACGCACACCAGCTCTTAGGGAACGTACTCCAGCTTCTTGTGACCATTCTTGAGAAGCTCGTAGAGTACATTGAGAAGGCGCAGCAGCTCAAACAGCACTATCTGAAACTCCATCAGCCAAGCAAGCTCCGTATTCCGAGTCTGGTGAGTCTGCCATCGACGTCCACCTCCGGACACAGCTTGGAGAGCGCACCTTACAGCGGCGCTGTTGCCTCGCCGACGGCTGCCAGTCCGTTCTCGTTGAAGCAGATGACTTCGGGCAACACCGAGACCACCGATGTGCTGGACGGCGATGCGTCGCCTACGGGCATCGACCAGGGTACTGCGATCTTGTTCCGGTCTTTGGCGCTGCGGCTCGACAGGATATTTATCGAGCCGTTGACTGATGCTGTGGAGAGTGTGGCCGAGGTGAGCATGGCCACACAGTTTGAAAACTTGATTGAGTCGCTAGAGTGAACATTGTGAGCGCAGCGAGCAATGTGAACTGTAAACGGTGGTGGTTTAGTATCACTGCTGAGTCCTGCGGGGCCGCCATTAACTTCGTTTCTAGTAGTTGCTAGAGCAACTTGTCACAAACCGTGCACTGGTGTACGGTCTGTCTTATTTAATTACTGTCTAATTATTAATATTCGTTTCATTATCCGTGTAAGAATTAGTGATTACTGGAAGCACAGCGAGCAATGTTGAAGATTGCAAGACCATACTGGTTCGCACTGGGAAGTAAGAGCCACAAACTCATAGCTTGCACAACAGACATTCTCATTGTCTCTCGACAGGGCAATTTCGTCCAGTAAGGCAATCTCCGCTCGGTAAAACCCCCTTTTTTTATGATTGACTCTCTCCCCATTTCGCACCCTCCATCCTATTTACAGGCCCCAGATCAGTCTCGCCACACTGCGCCATACTGCTGTTAGTAAATTCCCACCAACCAAAAAAAATTCCTAGTTGATACCCACTCATATTGGCAACACGCCGGCCAATGATGCGCCCGACGAGCGGGATGATGATGAAGTTGATCAACCCCAGGAGCTGATTCATGCTCTCCTCCCACTGCAACTGGCTGTCATACTCGGCGTCGTCGTCGTTCTGAGGATCTACCAAGTTTTCGGGGATCACCGATGAAGAAGTCTCCTCTTGGTGCTCTGCGGAAGACACGGAGTCGGGCAGGGGAATTGTTCCCTCGGCAATCGGATCCACCATGGCTGCTGGTCAGCGTGAGAGATGCATTCGCTCGAAATCGCCAATCGCCAGTATGAGCACTGCAGGGAGAGGCAAAGAACAGCTCCAGGCGGGTGGTTGCCCCTAGGGAGGCAGACGCAGGCGGAGGCCCAGGCGGGCCACTGCCTGCTTGTCCCACCCGCCTGGCTCTAAAATTTCTCAGCATGAGCATTACAACTCATGCTCTGGTTTGGCTACAGAAGACTCTACTCCCTGATGTCGCTCTTAAAACCCAAAGTCGATTTTAAGGTGTCCAATTCAGTTGTTCTTAATGAGCAAGAAAAAAAAGTCACATCTCTTTTAACCGAGTTTTGCGACAGCTACAACAAAACTAGTGACAACGGTGAACCGCTCGTGCTACGGATCACTGGTGGCTGGGTCAGAGACAAGCTCCTTGGCAAGGAGTCGCACGACATTGACATTGCGATCAACAGCTTGAGCGGGGAGCAGTTTGCCACCCAGCTCTATCTGTTCTTGGCCGAGAAATATCCGCTGATGAGCAACCACTCGATCCACAAGATCGACAAAAACCCCGAGAAGAGCAAGCACCTCGAGACCGTGACGACCAAGTTGTTTGACCAGCTGATTGACTTTGTCAACTTGCGTAATGAGCAGTACACCAATGTGAACTCGCGGATTCCAACGATTGTCGAGTTCGGCACTGCCAAGCAGGACGCATACAGAAGAGACGCAACCTTGAACGCAGTGTTCTACAACTTGACGTCCGGGGAGATTGAAGACTTTACTGAGAGGGGCATTGAAGACTTGAAAAAGGCGGTGTTGAAGACGCCGTTGGATCCTATCAACACATTTCTTGACGACCCGCTCAGAGTGTTGCGATTGATCCGGTTCGCGGCCCAGTTTGGGTTTGCCATTGACAAGGACACGCTTGACGCGATGAAGTTGCCACAAATCAAGGAGCACCTTGCACAGAAGGTTTCGCGTGAGAGAGTAGGTATTGAGGTGGCTAAGATGTTGGAGGCCAAGTATCCTTTGGTGGGGTTGGACTTGGTCAGTGAGACGGGTTTGTTCGAGGTGGTGTTTCAGGCGGAGACGCATGACTTCCATCAGAGCATCAAACACTTGGACAGAATCTATGGTGATCTTTCGAAAAGAGAGGATCTTAGCTCGCTCGAGAAAGAGCTTTTGAGTATTTTACTGGGAAACTCTGACTACCAGCGCACCTTCTACTTGGCATTCCTTTTCAAGAACGTCGAGCCTGTCGAAGTCAAGGTCGGGAAAAAAGCCCAGCCGCTCATTGAGCATATCATCAAGGACCAGTTGCTGTTCAACAAGGTGGAGGCCGACCTTGTCAGCCGGGTGTTTACCAACAGACAGGAGAACACCAAAGTTTTTTTGCAGCCGGAGGCTCTCACGATGAACTCCGTTTTGGGCAACATCATCCGCGCTGTGAAGTCCGAGAACTACTGGAAGTTGCTGTTGATTATCAACTACGTCGACAGCTACGGTGAGCAGAACGCCAAGACGTTCAGCGCAGTGTACCAGCGCATTCTCGACCACAATTTGCAGACGGTATTCAACGACAAGTTGATTGTCGACGGGCGTGAGCTCAGCAAAGTGTTTGAGAAGCGGCCGGGGCCTTGGTTGACCAAGGTCAATGGCTTGGTGTTTACTTGGCAGATGGACAGCGAGATCCAGGAGCCCGCCGCGAAGAAGCAAGCCTGTATTGAGTACTTGCAGCTGTCCGAGGAGGTTGGGAGTCTTATTAAGTGAGCAGTAGAAGCAGTGCCTTGGCGGTGTCGTGGTGCTGCGAAAATTCATGTCTAATGGCTATCAAAATGATATATTCGTAAACACTCAACTTTCAAGTTCTTAGTAGTTTGTGCGTCACATAAGCGCCGCACTCTCAGGCCCCCCACAGTAGACCGCCAGAACATGATACAGGTCCCCGCAGCTCGGATCAGCATCAGTCAGTCCCCTCACTTCCGAACTACGGTGCAACAAACCTAAACCAAAAAGCGTAGGTCAAAAAAATACGCCCGACGCACACTGCCTTCGCTCCTGCACTACTTACAACGAAATTTCAAATATCGTTACTTATGTACTAGAACTAAATCACAATCTCGAGTGGAATGGGCACTTGGTGAGGTCACCGTTAGGGTTGAACTCGGCGCCCTTCTTGTCGCGTGGGTCCAACTCGTGGATCTCCTTCTTGATATCCTGGCCCAACTGTGGGGACACATTGCTGAACATTGCAATGACACGGTCCTGAATGTCGCGTTTGGCGCCCGAGGCGTGCACCGCGACGTTGTGGGCAAGCGCCTTCTGCTGGCCCTCCTGCTTCGACAACACCTTCTCGTACAAGTCTCTGGCCTGCACAAAGTCGATGTCGCCGGTAACCTGCCAGTCTCTCTGGAACGCTGGGCCCTCCCAGATCTCCTGGTGCTCCTGCAACTTGACATCGGTTCTAAAGTTGAGCGGCTTGTTGGTGGCCAAGTAGTTTGGCGCAGCGCCCAAGTTGTCGTTGGTGACCATGGCACCGTCGCGGATCTCCGGGGCGTACACCTTGGTGGCAAACGGACAGTTCACTGGGATCATGTTGTAGTTGGTGCCCAATCTGTGGCGGTGGGTGTCTGGGTACGAGAACAATCTCGACTGCAAGACAGGGTCGGCCGATGGCTCGATGCCCGGCACAGTGTGCGATGGCGAGAACGCGGCCTGCTCAACCTCGGCAAAGTAGTTCTTTGGGTTCTCGTTCATGGTGAACTTACCAAACTTTCTGAGCGGGAAGTCCTTCTGGGACCAGACCTTGGTGAGGTCGAACACCGAGAATGGCAACTTCTTGGCCTCCTCCTGGGTCATGCTCTGCACGTACACGGTCCACGATGGGTGCTCGCCACGCTCAATGGCCTCGAACAAGTCCTGGGTGCCGAAGTCTGGGTTCTTAGAGTCCATCTCGCCAGCCTCCTCGTTGGTGAAGTTCTTGATGCCCTGGTCGCACTTGAAGTGGATCTGCACGTAGCGCCACTCGCCCTTGGCGTTCGACCACTTGTAGGTGTGGCCGGAGTAGCCGTTCATGAAGCGGAATCCGTATGGAGTGCCTCTGTCCGAGAACAAGATGCACACCTGGTGGATCGCCTCCTGGTTCGTGGTCAAGTAGTCCCAGAACATGTCTGGGTCCTTCAAGTTGGTCTGTGGCGAACGCTTCTGGGTGTGGATGAAGTGTGGGAACTTGGATGGGTCTCTGATAAAGAACACAGGGGTGTTGTTCATCACCAAGTCGTAGTTACCTTCCTCGGTGTAGAACTTCACGGCGTACCCACGTGGGTCTCTGGCAGAGTCCGAGGAGCCCTTCTCGCCTCCGACGGTGGAGAATCTCGTGAAGGTCTTGGTCTTCTTGCCAACCTTGTTGAGGAACGCAGCCGAGCAGAGGTCGGTGATGTCGTCGGTGACCTCAAAGGTACCGTAGGCACCAGCACCCTTGGCGTGGACAACACGCTCTGGGATTCTCTCTCTGTCAAAGTGGGCCAACGAGTCGATGAGGGTGAAGTCCTGCAAAAGAAGAGGACCCTCCTTGCCGACTCTCTGGGTGGCGTAAGGCTCGGCGACTGGAGCACCTTGCGAAGTGGTGTAGGTTGGTTTGGACATAATTTGGGGTGGGCAGGGGCAAATTTCCGGGGATCCTTGCACTTTATATACCGCCTGCCAAAAGCGTATAGTGGAGTAGCAGTTGCTGCATGTGAACGGAAGGCGGGGCAGGGCGACGCGGACGGCAGCACACAATTACTAAGTTTGCGAATCCAGAATCTTACGGGCTTAGCAATTGGGACGCCGAGTGAGTACTTCCGCGAAACCTACTACAGCACTACAGAGGACAATGCGTTTGCCAGACAGCACTCTGCGGCTTGTGCTGGGGACTTCTGTGCTGACCAATCCCGGCCATTCATTGGCTACCGGCTAGCCGACTCCAGAAAAGCTATTATACGCGAGTTGCATCGGGCTGAGTGCGCCTGTGCATGCCGGGACTACGGTGCCAACGTGCGCCAAAAGCAAGGAGGATACACGGCAGAATGATTCAAGGCTGACCATTAAACCTACTTTGATTGGCTTGTTGCTCCGCGTCTGTGTCAATTAGAGTTCGCCATCTCAGTTGTGCGTACAGAACGTTAGCAAGCGCACTATAGTTGCTCACAGGTATGCGTCACCTGATAAGATGGCAGCGCCGAAGCGCATAGCGCCGTCGGACTTACCAGAAAATCGAGCAGACTAAGAAGAAATTGGGGAAAAGACTCGAGACTGTCAAGAAAAAAGTACAGATGCTTTTTCCAAACGAGATATCATCCGAGTCTGCAAAAACAGACATGCATTTCCTTGGCTTGTTCCCGGGCTGTCTCACTGATGTAAAATGCGGAGACTATCAAGTTACCCGGCCCGTTTTTGATTTCTCAGCCGAGCTGGTCGGGACTTTTAGTTTTCGGCTTGGTTCTTTGATCTGGGAAAATGACCTGTTCTCCGGGTAATACCCATCTCTGTTTATTGACAAACACTGGCACATACTGAAGAGGTCATAATGGCGTCCGTGGCTCAAAGGCGAGTGCTACCGAACGACTACGTGCCTCCTTTGACCCCCGGCGCGTTGCGCAAGATCGTCGCGCAGTTGCCCGTGAATAGCATCAACAATCTCGCGGTGCTCTGGTGCCGGATCAGCAATACCCAACCTCAGTTTAAGTCCGCGGATGAGTATAGACATGGCCACACTACCAGGCAAGAACTCACGCGACGGGCGTTGCGATTTTTTCGGAAGAACTTGAAGGAAGACAACTACACAAAGAAGCAGTTGGTGGATAAAATTCTTATTGACTTTTGGCGCCGTGGGTTGAACCTTCTTCAGATCTCGCAGATTGAGTGCCAGCTAATAATAGACAAGCCGAATTTCCATCTGTGGGGCTCTTCAATGCTCGTTGACAGCAGGAGTGAGCCTGTGGAGCTACGCATTGATGACGAAAATTATCAGAAACTCGTACACGGGTTCTCGACGAAGTTGTCGTCGCTATACTCCAATCATGTGTACCTTTGTCACCATCCACAATATCCGTTAACAATCATAAGAGTCCAGCTATTTGATGTTGGCGGGTCCAAAATTATTCTGCGGAAACCGTTCTTCATAGGTCTTCCTTCGTCATCTACCAGCATCGTCCATTCCAACTACAGAGACGGCGACATTGCTGGCAAGCTCATCATGCAGTGTCTCGAGAGCTGCCTAACGACGGGATCCACGGCAACATACCTAATGAAGTCTGATCAAGAAGTCCGCCTGTTTGAGTCGATTGTGTTGACCAACTCTGTTTCGCGGTTCAGTAATTGCGCGGGCAGCTGGGCAGCCTACGCCGACAACAACGTTGAGGGTGTGCCCTTTGACAATCCGAAGGAGGTGGTCAGCGATAGCGATAGTGATGGTGATGACGACATTGCGTTGCTTGAGGACAAAGAAGCAATTGAAAGGTTTAATACGCGGACCATTGCGAACTTGCGCTTCAAGGGAACCAAATCTGGCAAGGTGGTGACACGTGAGTTATATGCCGACAATCGGCCGCTCAAGAAGGCGCGGCTCGAGCGTAACGTCGACTCCAGCCCGTATGCGTCGATCGTGCCTGTGCAGCGCGCCGAGTTCACTGTGAAGCATTCGGGTGCTCCGCTGTTCAAGTTGCGGTTGCTGGGAACTGATGTTTTCGCCGGGTTGCACGAGTTGGCGGCTGAAGGCAAGGTGGATCCAAAGAAGATCCCCAGTTGGCTCACGGGAGAGGAGGGCTCGGGAACCATCGAGAACAATGTGTTTCAGCGGGAGAAAAAGCGGGAGTATTTTGGGATAATTTGAGGCCCGTCGTTGAGTGGTAATCACTTATGAGCCATCGTATCAGGTCGCAATCTCGGGACCGGAACATTTATATTATAGATAGTGCATAGTAGAAATGGAGAGGACATATTTCCTTGGCAACGTAGATTGTGTTTTGGGCAGTGACAGTAACGCTTCAACAGTGATACTCTGGTCACTATTATATGTATAATTGGCACACAACTCAAGATAAGTACTTTCGGCTTCGCCAGTGTACTTCTCAAACTACTACGCAGCATCCCGCTTCGAGGGCTGCTGGTTACGCTTCTCATCAATCTATGTGTATACGGCGAGCCGGAATATTAAAACAGAACCCTCAGTGCTTAGAGCTTGGCAAAGTACTGCACGTTGGTCGACTTGATGATGTCGTTGACGGAGTTAGGGTTGGCCAAGGTGGAGGTGTCACCAATGGTGTCGGCCTCCTGGGACACGATCTTTCTCAAGATTCTTCTCATGATCTTGCCCGATCTGGTCTTTGGCAAGTCCTTGACGATAATCACAGTCTTTGGCGCGGCAAACGGCCCGATCTCACCTCTGACCTTCATTCTCAAGTCGGTTCTCAACGCAAGGGTCTTGGCCTCGACCTCGGCGTCCTCCTCAGAGAGGATTCCGTCCTTCAAGGCGACAAACGCAACAATCGCCTGGCCGGTGAGATCGTCGTGAATACCAACAACGGCACCCTCGGCAACACCAGCGTGCTCGATCAAAGACGCCTCGATCTCGGCGGTCGACAATCTGTGGCCAGAGACGTTGACGACGTCGTCGACTCTGCCTCTGATCCAGTAGTAACCGTCGTGGTCTCTACCGGCACCGTCACCAGTGAAGTAGTAGCCTGGGTACGGCTTGAGGTAGGTGTCGATGTATCTGTGGTGGTTGTGGTACACCGAGCGGGCCATCGACGGCCATGGCTTCTTGACGGCAAGAACGCCAGCAACGTCGTTCTCCTCGAGCTCCTTGCCGCTGACAGGGTCGATGATCACGGCCTCAATTCCGAAGAACGGAAGGGTGGCGGAGCCGGGCTTTGTTGGCACAACACCGGCCAACGGAGCAATGAGGTGCGACCCGGACTCGGTCTGCCAGTAAGTGTCGGAGATGTGGCATCTGCCCTGGCCGATCTTCTCGTCGTACCAGTGCCACAACTCAGGCGCAATTGGCTCGCCCACAGAGCCAAGGGTTCTGAGCGACGAAATGTTGTAGTTCTGGATCTCGGCCTCGCCCTTCTTCTTGATCAAGCGCAACGCGGTTGGCGCGACGTAGAAGTGGGTCGCCTGGTGGCGCTCGACAATTCTCCAGTATCTGCCGATGTCTGGGTAGACTGGGGTGGACTCAAAGATAATCGAGGTCGCACCGAGCAACAACGGGCCGTAAAGCGCGTAGGTGTGGCCGGTAATCCAACCAACATCTCCAGCAGTGAACAAGACGTCCTCTGGGTGGACGTCGAACACGTACTTGGTGGTCATGGCAGCACCGAGCAAGAAACCAGCGGTGCTGTGCACCACTCCCTTTGGCGACCCGGTGGAGCCAGAGGTGTAGAGAAGGAACAATGGGTCCTCGGAGTTGACCGGCACCGGTGGGAGGTACCCCGGGAACTTCTCGGTCTCCTCGTGCCACCAGAAATCGCGGCCAGCGGTGAAGTCGACCTCGGTCTCGGTGCGCTTGTACACAAGCACCTTCTCGACGACATCGCCGCAGTCAAGGAGACCCTCGTCGACAATCTTCTTGGTGTGCACCGCCTTGCCGCCGCGCTTGCCCTGGTTGCACGTGATCACCACCTTGGAGTTGGCGTCGGTCACGCGGTCCTTGATCGAGCCGGCGCTGAACCCGGCAAAGATCACAGAGTGCACCGCACCGATACGGGCCACCGCGAGCATCGCAATGATCGCCGCGGGGATCATAGGCATGTAGATCGCCACGGTGTCGCCCTTCTTGACGCCCCACGACTGGAGGACCGCGGCGACCTTGGAGACCTCGGAGAGCAACTCGCCGTAGGTGACGACGGAATTGTCCTCCTCGTCGTCGGCCTCGTTGATCAAGGCCACCTTGTCTGGGTTGGCAAACGCATGGCGGTCAATGCAGTTGTAGGCCGCATTGAGCTCGCCGTCGAGAAACCACGAAGCGTCGGCGTTCGCAAACCCGCCGTAGGAAACCCGGTTGTATGGCTTGCTCCAGGACAAGAGGTCCTGGGCCTGGGCGCCGAAGAACTTGTCTGGCTGCTGAATGGACTCGCGGTAGAGCTCGTGGTACTTCTCGAGAGAGAGGTACGGCTGGTGCTGCGGGCGGTTCTCGTAGAACACCTTTGGCGTTGGTTTCGCGGTAAGATTGTTGGCCTCGTGGACAACCTCGTGCTGCAAAGTCATGGTGGTGTATGGATTCTGACCCCGCGTGAAAACTGGCACTGCACTGGTAATATAGCGATCGCTCCCGCGCGAGATTGTTGGGTCTACGCCGGGCGGTACGAGCTCCATGCGTCCGGGCCGGGTAACCCGGGAAGACGTGGTGTGGTCAGCCAAGCAGCGCCCGGGGGATTGTCATGGGATCCAAGGAGGTGACGGAATCGCGGAAGAGCAAAGCTATTGTGGATCGCTTCCCAAAATTAAAGTTAAGATTTGGAATTTGTGTTACAGGGATCCATGCCAGACGCACTTTGTTACTGGCACATCGTATGAGCCTCAACTGTTGAGACCAACAGATTCCGGTACCAGGAGAGTGGGTCACACCTCAGCCGTGGTCTGATTCAACTCAGCGCGGAGTCACGGATGGAGGAGCCAGGGGCACGGTACTATGGAGTGGACTCCCACTGGGTCTGAATTTTTCAGCCAGACTCATGCATACTAGCCTGTAGATCAGATGCTCAACATGAGACGCTGTTTTTCCACGGCGCGCGCTGTGGCAAACGCGAACCACAGCTACTCGCACACGCTATCGTTGCCCGTGACCGATTTTCCGGCCAGATCGTCGCCCGACTCGAACCAGAAGTACTGGCGGGTGGCCACCGAGCAGGTCTACGAGGAGCAGCTAAATGCACCGGACTCGGATTTCCAGAGTAACGAAACATTTATTTTGCATGATGGCCCACCATATGCTAACGGCGATCTCCATTTGGGTCACTCTGTCAACAAAGTCTTGAAGGACGTTGTGAATCGGAGCAAGCTCCGGGGGATGCGCCAGCGGGTGAAATATGTCCCGGGGTTCGACTGCCATGGTTTGCCGATCGAATTGAAAGCCTTGAAACAGTTGAAGAAGGACGATCTTACGACAGAGTTGTCGGCGGTGGATGTGCGGAAGGCGGCAAAGAACCATGCACTTGATACGATCGTAAAGCAGTCCAAGGGCTTCCAGGAGTTTGGCGTGATGGGCGACTGGAGTAACCCGTACCGGACGCTAGACCTTCTGTATGAGATAGAGCAGTTGAAGGTGTTTCGTACGATGTATGCGAACGGTTTAATCAAGCGGCAGAAGAAACCCGTCTTCTGGGGCTGTGAGACGGGAACGGCATTGGCCGAGGGCGAACTCGAGTATAACGAGAAGCACAAATCCATCGCGGCTTACCTCAGATTTCCAATTATCAATTCTGGAGAATTCAAAAACAACGTCGGATCCGGCTTGAAGGATCTCCCGGTTTGTGCGTTGATTTGGACTTCGACTCCGTGGACCATTGCCTCCAATAAAGCCATCTGCGTGAACAAGAACTACACCTATACATTGCTCCAGTCCGAGGACGACTATTTGGTTGTTCTCAAGGACTTGGCGGAGAAGGTCTGTGTTGAGGGGTATAGTTGCACGGGCGTGGACATTGAAGGTTCGGCGCTTGTGGGTTTGCAATATACCAACCCAGTCTTGCAAGAAGAGCAACAGTTTCCCATCTTACACGGTGACCATGTCACAGACTCTGCCGGTACCGGTTTAGTGCACACTGCTCCGGGCCATGGACAAGATGACTACTTGATTGGGTTGAACAATAGCATTGAGATCTACTCGCCCGTCGACGACAAGGGACGCTACACTGCCGAGCTTTTGCCCGGGTTTGAGTCCTTAGTCGGCTTGAAGGTCTTGAAAGAGGGTAGTAAAAAGATGGTCACGTTGCTCAAGGAGCATGGCATGGTGTACGATATCAACTATAATTTTATCCACTCGTACCCTTACGATTGGAGATCGAAGATGCCGATTATTATTCGTTCGACTCCTCAGTGGTTCACGGACTTGTCTACGATTAAGGAACGCGCTTTGAAGGCCATTGAAGACGTCAAATTCCATCCTGAGAGAGCCCGCAACAGACTTGCGAGTTTCATCATGAACAGAAACGAGTGGTGCATTTCTCGTCAGCGGTACTGGGGCGTGCCGATCCCAGTGTTCTATCACAAAGAAACTGGGGAACCGTTGGTGAGTGTTGAGCTCATTGACCTGGTCATTGAGAAAGTCCTGGAATTGGGCACCGACGCCTGGTTTGAGCCAGAACTGACTATTGAGAGATGGGTTCCAGAGCAGTACAAAAGTGTTGCGCAGGAGTACGTCAAGGGCACCGACACTGTGGACGTGTGGTTCGACAGCGGGTCAAGTTGGACCACGCTTCCAAAGTTGTTGGGAGACCATCAGGACCGCAAGCATCTTGCAGACGTCTATCTTGAAGGCACAGATCAGCACAGAGGATGGTTCCAGTCGTCGTTGCTCACCAAGATCGCCATTGGCGACGCCGCCGCCCCGTACTCGACGATCATAACTCATGGTTTCACACTTGACAAGAAGGGTTTGAAGATGTCTAAATCTATTGGAAACACTACCGACCCCAAGGATATCATCGAGGGCAAGAGCGGGCTTCCAAAGATTGGAATCGACGGCTTGCGCCTCTGGATTGCGTCTGCCGAGTACACGAGTGACTTGACGTTCAGCAACGTCATAATCAAGCACGTGGCCGACAACTTGAAGAAGATCCGGGTCACTTTCCGCTACTTGCTTGGGAATTTGAACGATTACCAACCAAAAGAGGTGGAACTCACCAGCATCGACAAATACATCTTGTCCAAGCTCAGCAAGTTGGTGGCTGAGTGTGACCAGCACTACGATGCTTTTCAGTACAACAGACTCGTCCAGGACTTCAACTACTTCACTAACATCGAGTTGTCTGCCACGTACTTCAACATCGTTAAGGACAAGCTCTACGCCGAGAAGAATGTGGACAACGTCAAATACGTGTTATCTCAGATCTTGCGGGCGTACTTCCACATATTGTCGCCAATTCTTCCAATCATCACACAGGAGGCCTGGGAACATACCCCGGAGACTTTGAAGAGCACGGCCATCAGTCCCTTGTTACATCGCAGCACGTTTGACTTCAAAGACCAGGCCGTTGTTGAGTTGTTTGAGGCCAGTATCTGGCCATTGAGAGACGAGGTGCAGAAGTTGATTGAGACCGGTAGAAATCGTGACAAGACGATTAAGAACTCGTTGGAGACCAGCGTCGTGATCAAGTCCAAGGGTAAGATGTTGGATTTGATCAACAGTAAGTTCAGTCCCCAGGAGTTGGCCGACACTCTTCTTGTGTCGCACGTCGAGTTTGAAGAGCCGAAATCGACAGGTTACGAGTACCGCAAGTCGGTTGTGGTGAACGGCGAGGAGTTTGAGGTTGTTGTTGTGAACTCTAGTGGTCACAAGTGTCCACGATGCTGGAAGTTCACTGCGGAGCAGGAGTCGGAGTTGTGCTCGCGGTGCGATGCTGTGCTTAATTAAGAGCAATGAGAAATGTAAGTAACTGTAAATAGGATGCATGGTATGCTTGTGCTTAAAATATAAATATTTACGCCGGCAAAACTTCATTATGCGTAGCTGAAACTTCCGAAAGTTAGGGGACATGGTTCAGTCAATGAGTTAGGTCACACGTCGATCGTGTGCAGCCATGTTGAGTTTTATCTCAACACCGGCATCGGTCGTGTGCACTATCTAAACAGAGGGATGTACTACAATACTTCATACCTGCTCCATGCCGTGCTAGATTGCTCGCGAGTTGTCTACTAGTTGCGTGTCTACTTCGTGTAACAGAATATTCATTACAACGTATATATCATAACTTCTCGGACTTGAACTGGTCCTCGGTGACACCCTTACCCATAGCAGCGGTAGAACTGACACCTCCCGAGGTCATCTTCAAGATGTTGTCGACAAACTCGGCACCAGACCACTTCTGGTGCTTCACAACCTCAACGTCGGCCTCAATCTCCTTCGCCTGGACGTTCTGGCCGTAGGCCTTCATGCCAAACTGCGAGAAGTCACGCGAGAAGTTGTTGACCGCCAAAGCAGTGGTGTGGAGACCCGCCAAGGTGATGAACTGCCAGACGTAGCCCAACTTGCTGAGGCGCGTGATGTAAGTCTCCTGCTCGTTGACCGACATCGCAGCATTCCAGTTGAAAGATGGCGACAAGTTGTACGCCAACCATTGGTCTGGGTAGGCCGCCTTGATACCCTCGGCAAACTCCTTGGCCTGAGCGTAGTCCGGAAGCTTGGACTCCATCCAGATCAAGTCGGCGTAAGGGGCATAGGCACGACCTCTGTTGACGGCACACTGGGTGCCGCCTCTGTAACGGTAGTAGCCCTCTCTGACTCTTGGCACCTCCCAGTTGAAGAAGATGTCCTTGCCAGTCAACTCCTTGGCGAGCTTTCTCGCCTCCTGGTTGGAAGTACCAGAAAGTGGGTGCACAACAGAAGTGAACTTGCGGATAAGCTCGTCCTTGTTGGAGTAGTTGCCGCTCTTGATCTCGTCAATCACAGCCTCGTCAAACAACTTGAGCCCCGCCTTCGAGACCCAATTGCTCTCAATGTCCGCCAACTTGTCTCCCTGGAGCCCTCTGCCCTCGGCCTCGATCAAGACCAGGTTGAGGTCTGGGGTGCCTGGGTTGGTGGCACCGAGAATGAAGTAGTGGTCACGTGGGTCGATGGTGGAGGTGAGCAAAGTGGCGGCCTCGGAGTCGGTACGGGCGACACAGAGCAAGTCGGAGCCGGCCATGTCGGCAGAGGCACGGATAGCAACCAAACGGTTAATGTGCTCCTGCACTGGCACAAGCACCTTACCGGCCATGTGGCCGCACTTCTTGGTGCCCGGGGCCTGGTCCTCAACATGCACACCTGCAGCTCCGCGCTCGATGAACATCTTCACCAACTTGATGATCGCAGTGATTCCACCGTGACCAGTGTCGGCGTCGGCAATGATTGGGCGAAGGTAATCGACGTACTGCTGCTTGGCGCGCTGGCTCTTTGGCAAGCCGAGCCGCTCCTCGCGCTGGCGGCGGTCGTGGAACAACTGCGCAAAGAAAAGGTGCTCGACCTTGTTTGGCACGGTGTCCATAGGGTAGTCGGCAAGATCTGGGCCAGGCTCGTTTGAGGTCGCGGCCGTCGACGAACACTGCCATCCAGACACGTAGATGGTGTCGAGGTACTTCGCCATCTGGGTCACGTGCACCGGGTCCAAGGCGCCGAAGGTGACCGACGAAGTGTGCTGCTGGTCGTGCTCGGTGAGGAGGCCGAAGAGCTTCTTGGCCTGCTCGGAGGATGGGTAGTTGACCTTGAGCGTTCCGCGCTTCGCGGCAATCTCCTCGGCGGTGTAGATACGCTTGGTCTTGCTCCAGCGCGGCTGCGACCACCACTTCTTGATCTCTGCCACTTCCTGCTGGTACGCTCTGTCCTCGGCCTCAATGTCAATCTTCACGGGTGGGGCCATCTTGTAAAGTAGTGTTAGTTAATACTTTTCAGATATACCTGGAAACAGGTGGACCTGCCCGGGCTTATATAGTGCCAAGGGAACGCCCTCCCCGGGGTTTCGAGTCTCCAGGTCTCGCGCGCAGTAATTACGCACATGCGGAACTGTGCCGAAAGCGGCATGGAATCTGGGGCACCGGGCTCGGGAAGATGGCAAAAGGAAGCTGTACCCTGACCGGGCGGTTACCCGGGACGCACCTGACTCATCCATACCCGAGTTTCATCCCGGTTGCGGGGGTGTCCAGCCAGGTTGCCGCTGAGCCTAAGCCGAAGTAGGCTGCTAAGCGGAGGTCGTGGCTGTGGAGGCGGAGGTCCTGACTGTGCGAGTGCGGACACGGTCATTGCTGGCAAACTGCTTAGCAGTGCATTGACGCAGCCAATGTGCTGCGGCAACACCTCATAAGAGCTAAGTAACATTTTGAAAAGAATTTAGAGAATTTCCAACAAATCCGGGTGCGATGAATACTTAGGCTACCCGAGACTTATTAAATGCAATCGTTTGAACTATCGCCTCGTGGACTATGTCAAAGGGTAGCTTGACGCCTGCATGGATTTTCGTCCCACTTGCATACCGACCGGCCATGACATCACGTGGAAGCAAAGCAAATGTCCAGAGATATGCCCGGATGTACCCCAATGCTGTGTTTAACGTAGATTTGAAAATCATGTAAAATTTTGGTGTGATTATATTATCATCCGATGTAAAAAAATTTGATTCTCTAGAGTGTCGCGTCTCACCACTAGGGGCCTCCCATTTCCCTCCTGCTCCGTTCCTGCCTTGCCGTCTCCTTAGCTTAGAATCACGTGCCGTTGCTAAAAGACAAACCAGCCTGCTATCTAACTAAACCCAAGCCATCAGTTAATGCCCGAGACCGAGCCACTCTTACCCAAGACAAATCCCAAGGTTATCAGGACGCCGCCCGTGCCCGTCACGAACAATCCTGGGCCGAAGATTGGGCCGCAACGGACGTCCAAAACCACTCAAAAACTCAAGCTTTTACCGGAGGAGCCCTCAATAGACGATGAGGAGAGTGGCAGCGATGTTTACTCGCAAGTGACACGGATCAAAGAGACACTGGCCCGAAAAGACGCCGAGCGTCTTGGGAAGAGCCAGAGAGAGTTTTTGCCAAGAGTAACAGGTTATTGTACTGCCTCTTCGTACCGCATGAAAGACTTGGTCCGCTGGGCCCACGACCGCAAAAAAAAGAACGAGACATGGCCGAAGCTCATCGATGAGTGCTTGTACACGCCGTTCCAGTTTACGAGCGATAAGAGTGCGCATCACGACGATTTGATTAGGTTGGACGAGGAGGGAGGTGAAATCAATGCGACGCCCCAGAAGAAAGAGTTGTTCATCTTTGAGTATGGTGTGATTGTCTTTTGGGGATTCAGCATGGCCGAGGAGAGACGGTTCCTAGATTATTTGGCCAAGTTTGAAAACGAAAAGTTGGCGGACGAGGACTGCCAGATCGAGGAGTTTAACTACTATATTACAAAATCGTACCAGCCGAGAATCTACAACGATTTTATCACCCTCAGAGACGGCGACAACTACATGCTCAAGCTCTCAATCTCGCACGCGATTGCCCAGTCGGTGAAGATCTCGTTGTTTGAGGAGTTGGTGGATAACACTATTGAGGACACTCAGGATATTCCCCAGCAGGTTGCTCTTTTGGGGAAGATTTCCATGACGCGGTCTGACATTATGAAAAGTATTGGTGAGTTGTTTATTCTTAGGATCAACATCAACTTACACGGTTCTGTGCTTGACTCTCCAGAGCTTTTGTGGGCCGAGCCGCACTTGGAGCCTATTTACCAGGCGACAAGAGGGTACTTGGAGATCAACCAGCGGGTGGACTTGTTGAACCAGCGGCTCGAGGTGATCAGCGACTTGCTCCAGATGTTGAAGGAGCAGCTTGGGCATAGCCATGAGGAGTACTTGGAGGTGATTGTGATTGTATTGGTCGCGGTCGAGGTTTTGGTTTCTATACTCAATATTGTCGTGGATTTGGCCACTGACAACTCGTAGCCAAACCTGACGTCAAGCCGAAGGCGCAGAGATCAGTGGGTGGTGAGAGGAAAGCTAACGGTACTGTTGCTTTTGCTGGAGGTACAACTCCTACCGCTTCCTTTTGGCAATTTTAAGAGAGAGTTAGAGTTGTAGCATCGATTTTTATTGATGAGCATGATCGGTTGAGTTAGACATGGAAGTCGGCTACCCCGTGTATAATATAAATTTTAATGATGGGCGTAATAAAAAGCTTCGGACTATACTAACATTGATAATATAGCCTAGTAGTAGAAATGAAGCACACAATGTAGCGTTATACTTCCAAGTGTTTGCACTCTACGAGAGAAAAAACCGCAGTGCAGTGACAAATGTATTGAGGCTATTATATGAAGATAGAGCAACACACGCAGCAGCACTGTCTCGTGACGCTCAACACGCCACTGCTAACTAGGTCATCAGCTTAAGCTTCTCCTGGACAACCCTAACTTTATCAGCGGCGGTCTGCGCCTTGTCAATTCTCGTTCCGATTCTGACGTCGCTCTGCACCCGCACCACGCCGTTGTCGTGGAGCACCTCGTGCATGTTGCCGATCAAAGCCATCACTTCGTCCCACGGTCCCTCTATTGTTAGTCAAAAGCCAATTGATGTGGTGAGCAGTCTAAGATGCAGCATGCATATCACATCTCATACAAACGCTGCTGCGACTTCCACTGCGCTTCCACACAGGCTGCGCTAATGTGCTTTTCATACTCACCGATAGTAGTCCCCGCTGAATGCAAGGTCGACTTCAAGTGTGACTTCTGGAGAAGCTTCGTCACGCTGGCGACTTCGTTAGACACCGATGCCGATGCGGTTCCGATCTGGCGTTAGAATGAGCTTTGAAAAAGTCGTAAGAGCATTGTGAGAGGCCGATCACTAGTGATCTGAATCATTGGGCGATTCTTTTTCTTTCTCAACTTTCCAACTAAGAACGAAATACCCTCGTTTCGCTGCACAATCTCCGCTTTCTACTCACCGGAACAATACATATATCTGCAAGACACCGGAGATTCACCATGGCTATGCCTGCACAAGTGTGGTCCGATTTCGCCGCGCTTAGCCTGTGCATTAAGAGCGATGGCTTGCAACCTGCATGAGCCATCTCACCTGACCGGGTGCCACTTAGAATCTTATCACACAGCATACACCCTTTCTCCAAAAGCCAACAAAAAAATCATTTTTTTCACCCAAAATATCCACAACACACGCGATGAGCAGTCTACCTTCCAAGAAAGTCGTCTCCTTCTCTGCCAGACACTTCTCCACATGCCACCCAGTGCGCAATCAAAAGATCAAAGCGGAGAAGAAGCCCAAGCATGACGTTGGCAGCGACAAGAAGATGTCAAAGTTCGTCAAGGACTTCAACCAGCACACAGCACGCGCCGAGCTCCCACGCGTCCCTTCGACGTCACACTTGGATCTCCGCAAGTTCCGCCAGGACATTCTTTACTCGGGATACCGTCCGCTTGTGCTCCCGATCAAGAACGCCGGGACGTCTGCGCCCTTGAAGTTCAACAAGAGCGGCGGGAGTGCCGAGGCGAACATGGCGAGCAGCGCAAGCTACACCGTGCCGAACATCTGGAACAACTCCGCGGTGGGCACGGAGCACTTCAAGGAGATGGACAACATCCCGTACAAGGTGCTAATGAAGCTCAAGCCGTTCCAGCCGCCCGTGGCGAGCAAGGTCATCGAGGAGGACGAGGAGGACGCCGTGAACTGGAAAGAGTACTTTGCGAAGCGCGGGTATTCCGATTAGGCGAGGATTGGTCGGGTACTACAGAGGCAAGTGCGCCAGCGTGCTTCGGTTCTCATGTCTCGCTTGGAGACCACCATGTCATCGCGTGGATGCTGCGCATCTCCCAGGTGATTAGGAGGGTCACCCCTCGGGATCGACACGAGTGCCGGTTTCGGACGTGTGGAGCTCAGAATGACGTTTCAGATTATACTTTCAAGTGTCAATATAATCACTAGTCAACAACAACAGCATTAAATGAATATTCAACAAAAATCTTGGTAGTCGTGTAGTACTTTGTAGGATATTGTTGGGCCATTGCCTGGCCCCCCGGGGCTAACTCACGTGTCCTGAAACACCCACCATAGTGGCCCTGGTACGGCCCTCCTAAGGATGGGCATTCCCCGGCCAAGTCATGCCCGAAATAGCACAAGTGAGAGCCCGCGCAATTGTTCGGCGAGATCCAGGTGGGTATTCACGGCCCCGTGGCTTGGCAACATTTGAAGGGAGCCAGGAAAGCTTCCCGGCGTAGGGCCCCGCCTGAATTTCCGCATTGAACTATAAAGCGCACGCCCACAGCAAATATGTACAGTGTGCCGTTTGACATGCAGGCAATACTCCAGCACGTCCCGTGCTATTGCTCCACTCATGGCTCGTGCCGTGCAACGCCCTGCATCCCCGTAGAGAACAGCCTTTCTCAGACACATGTTCCTCGGCGGAAAACTCTGCCGGAGTTAGGAAACCGACTTGCGCCCTACAAGCAGTAATAATTCCTGGATCCACGCCGTGCTTGCTTTTTACATCCCTATATATTTAAGCAAAGTGGATGCCCCAGCAGCACGGCGAGCTCTCCTCTCTATTTGCTACCGCCAACAACAATAACGCCTGCCGTCACGAGCTCGACGATTACCGTGAGACGTTTACCCAGATGATCCAGTCCGATATTCAGCAGTGTGTCACAGGATCGTTGGGGATCTCCGGCTATGGCGCAGATCGCCCGAACCCTCTCTTTATCAATACCGGCCCCCCACCACTACTGCCCCCAGAACTCAGCCCTTCTAGCGGAATCATGTCTCCAAACTGCAGTGAGTGCCAGTCTCCAAGAACTCCCTTTAACTTGCCGGCGGTGCTGGCTACGGTAATCCAAGACGACCCAAAATTCAGCGGAACTTCCTACGACTGCTGCATCGACTTGAACAAGGTGCTACGAGCCGAGAAGAAGCAGAGATCAAAGCGATCACCAAAGAAGAGCTCCAAGGGCAGCTCCAGCTGACAGTATCTGTGGTCAGATAGTTATTTGGCGTTTCAGATCACTTGGAGATGAGGCGCCTGAGCCACAGCAAGGTGCTGCATATTCCGCGGGAATCCGAAAAAAAAACTTCGCATAGCGGGCTGCTGCCGCGTACAGCCGGGGCCAACTACACACGTCCCACACACACACACACACACACACTTTTTTATAAGCTTTAACCTCCGATCTGCCATCCGGCATGACCAGATCTTGCATTCCCTCGCTAGTTTAGACACGTTTTAATATTGCCCATTTTATGCCTTTGCCTCGTAGACTGGGGCCAGTGCCCTAATCGTAGGCTGGGGTCTCGCTTAGGGGTTGGTATTCTGGGGCTACCTTTGACACTGTCCCAAAATTTGTCGGCCCCCCGAGCGAACGGCTTTAGCCTGGGCTACATGCTGGCGTGTGCGAACTCCGGTGTTTTCTTGGTCGGCGGCATGAGTGGCGTCCGTGTGCTGGGTAAAAAGTCCAGGCTTTCAAGCATTAATTAGCTGTAGAGCTGCTTAACTTTATATATCCTGACAACCTGGCTACGCGAGTGCAACAGATAAAATATTAAAGGTCTCCCACTGAGTGATGAGAAGAAGCAGGGACTTGGGAGGCCGATACCGTAAACATTATAACATTGTCACCCCAAGGGTTCTTTGGTCGACCCGCGTTCATTTCAAAAGTGAGATCAAACAGTGCTGGCCGCGGGCTGTGCGTGTCACGAAGTGCATATAGATAGCTTCGCAAAACGGTTCGCCGAAATTAATCTAATTTGCAGGCACTGTCTCTAAAACAACTGTGCATCGCACGCCGCCGAGACATGGCAGAAACTTTAGTCCTGTGCATATTACGTTGTGCGACACTCACAGTGGCTGTAACAAGGTTAAGCTGTCGTCGTTAGATTCCATTCCTGACTCTTGCACCTGCCTCACTGCACCTAGCTTACTAGCGCTACGTGACTCCCATGCTACATTACATATCGCGCTGTATCATTGCTTTGCATTGCAGCAAGCATTCTTTTAAGTTGCTGTCGTTTGTTAGGGCTTATTTTGAGTCGTAAAATAAATCTAGACTCTGCGCTAGTGTCCCAGTGGCTGCTTCTCGGCTACAGCAATCCGTAAATCCTGCAAATAGGGCATTTTCGCGCGAGCAAATGCCAAAAAATTTGTAGCACAACCTGCTGCCTCCACCACGGTGCAATTTTCCCCACCCACTACCTCCACCTTCTGCTAGTGGTTGCTGGGATCAGCTTCTGTCTTGTTCTGCTGTCTGACCAGGAACCGTTGTCACGTGCCACTGCTCTTAAATGTTGGGTCTCGCCGCCCCCCACGTTGCGGCCCATCGGGCTGGGTCACATGATGCTATCGGGTCACCCTTGATAGGCATCGCATCGCAGATGCCATCCCATCCCATAACATCACAACCCCTGAACAAGCCCGGAATCTTTGATCAATCATTTCACCCATACTGACCCTGGAATACGCGTTTTTAGCTTCAAATATGCCCACCGGACACGATCCCACCTCGATCCCGCGCTCGTGAGTATCCCACGGCTTCTCTGCACATGCAGCCCGTTATCTTTAATACTGACCAGCAGCCAGGCGGTCCCTCGCAAGGGGATTCCCTCCAACCACTCTACATGGCGCAAAATGAAATCTTCCATGGCCAATGCTTTATCGTCGCCGCCAGAAAATAGCGGCACAAAAATTACCGAGTTTGGAACGAACGGAGAGGTGTTCATCGCGTGTCAGGACAAGATCGAGGTCTGGGACTGGCTTCCTTTGCCAAGAAAGTACCAGACGCTGACAGTCGGTGGAACCCTCAACTTGATCACAACGACGACGCTCGATATTCATAACGGCTCTGTGGTGATGATGAAGCCGCTCAACTGTTACCGGGCGCGGTCTCACTACGTAATACTTGTGTGCGTCGCGGTAGGCAGCGACTACTATTTCAACGTGGTCTCGATGTCGCCACAAGGCAGCCGGACGCAGTCCGTTGTGTTGCCGCCAGTATCGTCGGGCGGTTTCCCTTATACTGTGAAAAACACCGGCAAATTTTACATTATTAGCACCGCCGAGGGCGCGTTGTCGATCTTCAATAAAGCCAACAGCCAGAACCCGCTTTCGGAATTGACAGTGGAGGCGAAGATGTTTGACGGAAAGCCTTTGTTTGACTGCAGCGGCCGATGGTTTGCTTATGTCCCAAAAAGCACAAAGGATATTCTTCGGAATTTGAAAAAATCGAAAGATAAAAAAGCCAAAGGTGGCCTTTGTGGAGTCGATGAGCTTACCCCGTTGAGGCTCCCGAAATCTGGCACTTTGCTTGTCAAGTTCTTGGAGTCTTTATCCACGACTGCACTTGACGGCGCGTTGAAGTTGTCTGAGATCGGCAACAACAAAGTCAAAAGCTACTTGCTTAACCAAAAAATAGAGACCGACAACAGCGTGTCGAAGGAGCAGTTCAAGGCGATCAAAGCGTCACTTTTGGGCTTGATCAACTCCAACAACGATCCAAATAACAATCTGTCACAGTTCGTGGTGGTGATGGATTTGGTCACTGAGCAGACGTTGGCGGTGTTTCTGCCTCCTGGCAATGTCTCCAACCTCTCGCTCTCACCGTACGACTCCCATTTGGCTACATGCAGCACACGCGGTGACAACGTGTATGTTTGGGACTTGTCACGAATCCCCAGCGAAGTGTCTTTGATTGCCAAGCATAACCGCGGTAAGACTTCGTCGTCCATTGACCAGATACTCTGGAACATTGGAAGCTCGTCGGTGGGCATTGTTACGCGCGCCTCTGGGTCGCTACACTGGTTCAACAACTTCACGGGAACGAGCTGCTCCGACGACTGGCTTTTGCTGGGATTGAACACCAAAAAAGTGTGCCTCGGTCCAAGACTTGCAGAATTGGATCCAGCTCGACTCCAGTCGTCGGAAGAAGCTATTCGCTCTGCCAAGCACATGAAAGATACAGAAGCGGCTTGTATTTTGTCAATCGACCATCTCAATTGTGCCGTGACTGTGATTTCTCCTGCAGAGGGAAAGATCAGCTGGAAGTACGAGTTGCCTGAGAAAGC
Source organism: Saccharomycopsis fodiens (assembly GCA_002564235.1). Taxonomy (NCBI): domain Eukaryota; kingdom Fungi; phylum Ascomycota; class Saccharomycetes; order Ascoideales; family Saccharomycopsidaceae; genus Saccharomycopsis; species Saccharomycopsis fodiens. The sequence goes on along the minus strand of JNFV01000005.1, from coordinate 1,295,193 downwards.
TTTGCCGAAGTATGCTGTGGGGGAGAGCGGCGGAGAATCTTATTATCCAAAACTCACGACGTACGAGTCGAAGCGTGTGATCGATGGAGATGAGGCCCATCTGGAGCCCCTTTCACACATTGAGTTGGAGACCTGTGAGGCGTTTTATCCGCTTTACAGTACTAGGAGATTCAGGCTTGGGGTGTTCAATTTTTGTTACCTGAGTGACACGCCTAATTCTAAGACCGGTGATGAGTTTGTCACTGAGGTGTTGGATGCCGCATCAAACACGCCAATGAAGAGGTCAAGCACAGACGACTCTACAGTGTATGGCCCAACATATGAGGTGATTGCTCCTGGCATCATGGTCGAAATGTATCAGTTTGGAAAGAATCCTGGACTTCCTGTGTTCATTGAGGCAGCGCAGGATGCAAGTACCAGCTCTATTGAAGACAGTGAAGACAGTGATGGGCCAAACACAGTAGCCAGTAGCGGAGACGGTGTCAAAAATTTACAGCTAGCCTTGGATGAAGTGATGATAAAATAAATAGGGAAAAAAAAGTTTGGGGTCAAAAATTTTGCTATGGGAGAATAAAATATGTTAGATTTGCACATTGTAATACAGTTTCGAGTAGAGTTGGGATTTAAAACCTACTACCGCAGTTCAGGAACCAAATCTGTAAAACAGTTCATGTAACCCTTTCAGAAATAATTAATTATATTATAAATCAAAATAATTCAAAATCAAATAATTTATATTTTTAATTGTTGTAAAAAAAAACACATTTAATTTAAGCTGTCAACATCCAAGTCTTGCACTTTGCTTGGGTCTGGACGGAAACCCGCCGAAACCCTGCGCGGGTCTTGGGTGGGTCGCCCGCCCACGTGTGCAGGTAAATTGATGCTCATCTTGTGAGTCAAAAAAAGTCAAACAAACCGGCTATCAGCAATGAAATTTGCACAGTAAGTATTCTACCCAACGGATGGTTTTGATATGCCAATGAAAAATCAATCACTAACCCAAGATACCTTAATGAAAATTTAGTACCAGAATGGCGCGCCCAGTACTTGGACTATAAGGTGAGTGAGTTACGCGCAGCAACTGAGGCATATACCTGTACTAACAATGAAGGCCGGTAAGAAGAAATTGAAGAAGATCAAAGCAACTGAGCCGAAGCTGGCAACCCCGAAGACACCAGCAAGGCTCAATGTCCCGAACAATAAAAAGACTGGGGCCAATGGGAAGGCCAAGAGAGACAGCATTGTCAGCACTTTGAGTTCGTTCCAGCTTCCTTCTCCGGCAATCGAGGCGCAAGTGTCAAAACCTCTGAGTGTTCACAAATCTGCTACTCGACCAGGCCCTTCAGGCTCGCCTGCTACCCCAGGGTCACCCAAGGCTCCCGCTCGGCGAAACGAGAGAACTCCGCTTTTGGAGCCTGCCTTACTGAAGATCACCGAAGGAGGAAACCCTCAAACGAGGAAGAAGTCTAACCCCGAAAGTTTCAATGAGACCGTCTTTAATGTCATTAAGAGACGGCTGTCTAGTTTGATTAATCCAGACACAATTCTGTACCTTCGTCGGCGTGGGTCTCTGGTTCCGGGCATGGAGAGTATCCAACTTCAGAACTCCACCGACACCGCGAAGGCAGAGTTCATGGTTTGGTTGGATGGAGAGTTCACCAAGATTGACACCTTTTACAAGGAGAAGGAAGAACAATCTGTGCAGCGCTTTTTGGTGCTCCAGGACCAATTGGTGCAGTTGAGAGAGCACCGGCTGAAGCGGCACCTCAAGGACGACGACCCAACTGAAGAAGACGGGGACGACGATAGCGTGGATAGCAGCTCTGACGGTGTTAGGCACCATATTGTGGAGAGCGGCAGAAATGCTTTGTCCCAAGTTCAGAAATGGGACTTGCCCAGTCTTCCAAAGATCAGCTTTTCCAAGAACCCTCAGGAGGCAACTGCTGACCCTCTGTACAATCGTAGAGATTACAAGAAGAACATCAAGATTGAGCTTCCAACGGTTTCTTACGGTCATGCCAAGAGACAGTTGAAGCATGCGATGGTGGAGTTCTATCGAAGCTTGGAGTTGTTGAAGGGTTACCGGGCGCTCAACAGAACTGCGTGCCGCAAAATGATCAAGAAGTACGACAAAGCTACAGGTGACAACGAGTTGCCCGCATTCATGGCCAAAGTAAGCAACAGTTATATAGTCACTAGTGACGTTTTGGACAACTTGATGGCCAAGTGCGAGACGATGTTTGCGTTCTACTTGACAAGCGGAAACCGGAAGGTTGCCATCGAGAAGCTTCGCTCAAAGACGAAACTTGAGGAGCACTACTCTCCGTTGTTTTTTGGTGGCCTTTTCATTGGAGTCAGTATTCCTTTGATGATCTTTGCCGTCGTGAAGGGTGCACGGGACAGAGCTGAGTATCCTGAGTATAGCTCTTTGCTTCAAATCTGGGCCGCTTTCTTTCTCACCGTAATAATGGCACTCACGTTCACGCTCCACTTTTATGTTTGGGATCTTTACAAGATCAATTATAAGTTTATTTTCGATTTCAACATTCACACTGCCTTGGACTACCGGCAGTACATTTTGCTTCCCTCTGTGACTTTGATCGTCGGTGCTCTCATCAGCTACTACAGTTTCGAGAACGACTATGGCTGGCCCAAGGCGTTTCTCCCGCGTGATATGCCTTGGATATTTGTTGGTGTGAGTTTGGCGTTGCTTTTGAACCCATTTCACGTGTTTTACTATTCCTCTCGGCGATGGCTCCAGGTCACCTTGTGGCGACTTTTCTTCAGTGGGCTTTACCCCGTTGAGTTCAAAGACTTCTTCATCGGTGACATTTTTTGTTCGTTGACTTACTCCATGAGCAACATTTCTCTTTTCATTTGCCTTTATGCCACACACTGGGAACTGGCAATCAAGTGTGGGAGCAGCAAGTCACGAGTCATGGGATTCCTTTCGGCACTTCCGAGTGTGTGGCGATTCTTGCAGTGCTTACGCAGATATGCCGACACGGGCGAGTGGTTTCCTCATTTAGCGAACGCCACCAAGTACGGGGTGGGTATATTGTATTACACCACCCTTAGCTTGTACCGTATCGATAACGACGTAGCGACAAAGGCAGCATTCATAACGTTTGCAGCAGTGAATGCGGCCTATTGTTCGTTCTGGGACGTGTTCATGGATTGGTCATTGATGCAACTCGACTCAAAAAACAAGCTCTTGCGAAACAACTTGGGGTACAAAAATCTCAATGTGTTATACTATCTTGCAATAGTCGTGAACGTGATTCTCCGGTTCCAGTGGGTTTTCTATGTGTTTTTCCGGCACCGCATTCAGCACTCTGCCGTCACCAGCTTTGCAGTGGCTTTAGCAGAGATTGTGCGTCGGTTCATTTGGGTGTTTTTCCGCATGGAAAATGAGCACTGCACTAATGTGAACCTTCTCAAAGCAGCGCGCGAAATTTCGCTTCCCTACAATATTGCGTCTAGAACGGCGACGCCCTCGCCACCGCCTGTCACGCACGACGAGGAGGCACCTGTGGGATACGAGTCACAAACTGACGACCAGGAATACTCGTTCTTCAGAACTATCAGCCGGGCTATGACTCTGGCCCATGTCAAGGACTTCCAGAGAGCAAAGCGGGATCCGGTTGGCGAAGAGAATAGTGATGGGGAGCTTGAAGATGATGAGGAGGAGGAAGACGAAGATGACGAAGAGCACAGTCTTGATGACGTCGCATAATAAGCTCACATAACACCACGCTGTGCAATGCAGTCGCCTCAGGCACATGCGCTCCTCAATCAGCAAGTAGGCGCGCCTCCGAGCGAACCGAGTAACCCAGTGGGCGGTAGGTTTAAGACGTGCTGCATGCATACAAACATGCATCGGCCTGTCAATTGAACCAAACAGCCGTGCTGAACTCAACCGCAGGTAGTGTCGATCTTTGTTTTTGGACTAGTGCTTTTTTTCTTTTATGTCACGAATGGACCCGCAGCCTGTACTGAAACGGGATTTTGGAATCAAAAGCTCAGAACGAATGTTGCTCGTCACTTTTCAATCCGTAGCGACGCAACTACGGCAATTTATGTTCGTCGACTAATTTTGTTCACTGAATACCGTAAATCTGATTTTGTTGGTACACCGTTAGATGATCTTGCCAATGTTCCACTTTCTCTTTGCTGATTGCTGGCCTTGTGCCGACATCTCGCTCGTAAAGTATTTTTATGTATAAAAGCGGAATCGTGCCTTGCAGCCCCCCACCCTCGCCCGAAAATTTCTTTCTAGCACTTTCGAGATCTAGAAATAGTTCTACCACATTCCACATCTCCAAACACCAAATTTTCGATTCCTTTCAGATAAAGCGTCTCTGGTGCCAATCCCTTTACTTGATAATGCAGGCCAGGAAAAAAGGCCACAGTCGCGCCAAGGATGAATACGACAGGACAACGCCTCCATCAAAGCGGTACTCGATACAGATCATGAATCTCTCCAATGACACGAACCTTCATGACGTTGAATTGCTACTTTACGATATTATTGATGATTCTGACATTGCTAATATCACGATTGACGCCGGGATAGCATTGGTTGATTTGAAAGGATATAACCAGGCTTGGAAATGCGTAAATGGCATACAAGGGACAATTTTAAAAGAAAATGAATTGTCTCTGAGATTTGCAAGCGTCTCAACATCTGGGAGGTCCAGTTATACAAGAGCACCGGGCGAACAAGGATATTTGCCCACGCACATGAATTACCATCCCATGATGAACGCGCCTCAAAGTTTGCCCCCCTACAATGCTGCCTCGATGTCCGGGTTGATGCAAAGTTCAAAAGCCGATGGAGAGTCACAAAAACTCCAATCTTTGTCTGGGGGTCCTCCGAAAATCAAGTGGAACCCTATTTCTAGCAATCAGGTCAGCAACACTACCCCGGGCTACTACTCTTCACCATACTCTCCTAAACAAGAGTACGGCTACCAAGGTGTTGCCGGCTACGAACCCTATATGTCTCCAAATGCTTACCCCTCGGGGCAAGTACCAGTGTTTCAAGGGCAGCAAAACTTTGACCGTGGCAACACAAGCTACTATCCAAACCCTTACATGCCATACGCCAACTTCGGCATGTATTCGTATCCGGTTATGGGACAGTCTGCTGCCACAGGAGAGACCAGCGGAAAGTATCTCCACGACATGGCGTTTAGCAAATACAACCAGATTTTAGATGTTGGTGCTGAATCCATTGACCGCAGGAGACTCTTCTTCGGGAACTTGCCGTACGCCACTACTCTCGAAGAGCTCAAAGAGGCGTTGCTTGCAAAAAACTTAAAGAATTTTGAAATTGAGATCCCTTTCAAAGACCAGTCGAAAGGTTACGCTTTAGTTACTTTCAGTGCTTTTGAAGCTGCTCAAAATGCTATTGTGCTTTTCAACAATACGAAGTTTCGAGGCAGAAGATTGACTGTGCGGTTTGATCGTTTCCCCGGTTTAGCGGCCAAAAATAGGACCAACACTGAAATATTCGACTACTATAATATGAAGAATGAGTTGCTGAGTCTCACTGATGAAAAAGAGGCAGCACTGGAAGAAAGAGCTTCTGTTAGCTCTAACGACACTTACGACGCCAAGGTGGCACACAGCCTTGCAATGGAACTCAACTCCAAACTCGGATAATCGTAGGGGGAAGGTGGAATTTGATATATTTCCATGACTTTGATTTGTTTTTTAAAAAAAAATTGCTCACAACATTAATAGAAAAAATACAGACACAGTAGTATGGTTTCGACTTCCTATCGCTTGTTTTGACAAGATGAGCGTTCTTACGGGATCATCTCGAGACGCAGGTTAATTAACTACTAAACTTTAAAAAAGCACTGCCACATTCGGCTAACGCATGCCACAACAAGAAGAAGAAGCATTCTTATGTGCACTGAAAAAGGACAATCTTCGAAACGCAATTTTTTTCCGAATATATATCTTTGGCGAGCAGCTAGCGTCGGTCAATTCACAGCCCTTGAATGAGTTCAGTTTAAAGTTTTGACTGTGCATACTGGTTGATCTTTTGGCGCGCAGCTGTAAGAGGCGCTGATAGTTGCTGTTCTGCCCTACAAGGTTGAGCCAACGCAGACGAGCAGCATAAGTCTCAGGGTTTCACATGCTCGCCCATTATGCAAACAAACTCGGGTATATGCCAAATACTGTCAACAGCTTTGGGTGACTTGGTGGCGGTTTGGGTGGAGGCATTTGAGTTGCAGACGCCTAGCAACACCCGAGCCGGCGCACCACGACAAGAATGTAGATCTGCGAAATTTGTAGTGCGAGTGCGCCAACCTGTTTTACTCCGCGTCAAGATTCTAGTTTTTTTAAATTTGTTCTTTGCCCTAGCACAAGAGCCTAATATAATACTGAACTTGGCCCGACACCTGGTGAAGACTTAGCTAGACCCAAAAGTCTACTCTGAGCTCTATTTGCTGAGTACGTGTGTTTCTTTTCCAGATCGTCAAGCTGCACTGGCTACTTCATGCTGATGTCACCTTCGAACACGCAGCATGTATTTTGCCGTCCACGGGACGAAATCTAACTTCCATCTTCCGAATATCTTACGTAAACGCCACGTCTTGCATTACTAAGGCTGGAGAAGCACTCTACTAGGCCGGGCTGAAACATTCGTAAACTAAACTTTAAGCAAGTATTCACCTTGACAACAAGGGTCTGGCTGTGCCGTACCTGTTACATCAACAGGTGGCACTGTTGCAACTCTAAAAGTCACAGAATAAAGTTCTTTATTTGGGTTCGGGTGTCGCTTTGGAGTCTTATTTGCCGCATAGAAGAATCTGGGAGGTTTAGTTTGCATGGTACCACATAACTCAGCTCTTCAGTAAAAACAAAGATTTTTGGAACAAATAGTGGGCTCCCCAGCAGCAATCATCAGGAGCCTAAAAAACCTTCAAAGTACATGCCGACTGTTGAGAAAATTGTCTATTGGAACTTACAAGATTACTCTCTGGCGTTGGAGATGTCGAACAAGAGAATGTCAGAGGCACCGGCTCTCTTCAACTCATCCATGATTTCTCCCTTCCTACTCTTCTCGATCATAGCACTCACCGCAACCCAGTCGCTCTCCTCCAATGGAGAGATCGTGGCAGCACGTCTTCCAGGAGTGAGCTTCAAAACCTCCTTCAAGCCGGCTCTTGGGGCGTTGTAGTTACAGAGAACGTATTTCTGGGCGAGCAACACACCAGCAATACGAGACTTGATGGTCTCAACCAACTCTGGGTGGGTTGGCTGTTTGCTGGTGATCAAGTAGGCAGAGGTGCCCAATAACGTGTCAATGTCAATCAATCCAGCAGCTCTCATGGTCTCACCGGACTCAACCAAGTCCACAATAGCATCTGCCACTCCAAGGGCACAGGAGGCCTCCACAGATCCTCCGACGTACTTAATCTTGGTCTTGAGAGGCTCGCCAGACTTGACGCCCTCCAAATTCTCGAAATACTGTCTAGTCAAGCTAGTGAACGACGACACAATGGTCTTGCCAATGAGCTGCTCTGGCTTCTTGTACTGCCCCTGCTCTGGGACCTGCAACTGCAATTTACACTTTCCGAACATCAAGTCCATGCTCAACTCAACGTCCACATCGCTCTCCTTGACTTGGTCGACACCAGTGATACCAATAGAACATCTACCCTCACCAACGAAGGTTGGAATGTCAGCAGCTGGCAAAAACACAAGGGCAACTGGCAAATTCGTCGACAATGCAATATCCAAACGGTTGTGTCTGTGAAACTGGATGTCAGATCCGTTCAAGAGCTTGACACACTTCTCATAAAGACGTCCCTCTGATTGTTAGTGGATGTAAAATGGTGGCAAACGACATTGGCGAGTAGAATCGGGCACTTGTATGCATCGATGCATTAATACCGTCAATTAGTGAATATCACTGGCACTGTTGATCCAACACTGAGCATTGAACATATAGAACCTCAGATTTTTCGACTCTGGCTCAACATTACTCACTTTTAGGGACCGCGAATAACAATCTGTCGTTGAGGTGATTAACCAAATCCATTGTCTATAAATCTATAATTAATACCACTCTCCAATATTTCACTCCTACAGATGAGTCAATCTTGAGAGTCGCACATGGCTCACAACCGGCGAGTGCCAACCACGTGCCGCTACCTTTTCCCGCAGGCCGACGAAAAATTCAGACACCCAAACATCCGCACACCGCAAAACTCTATAGCGTTACCCGCAAACGACGCACAAAATTTTCGACAATCGCCTACTCGAAAATTGAAACTTTTTAATTTCTCAAGCATATAGTCAAATCAAAGCATAATGGTAAGTCGAAATTTGGTGAAATGTTGATGAATAGCAGCGAAATGAGGTGCGAGCAATCTGGAAAGACAAGCAATGGAAGTTATTTGAAAAGAGACGATCTGGATGTTGTCGGAGGGTCCTTAATGGAGGTTTTCGGTGACAGGGAAGACATGTGATAGTAAGCAAATGGTGAATCTCTGATATTATGGACAAAGGCGTTGCTCAAATGCGTGTGATAACAAGAATGTCTCCGCGGTGGAAATAGTATCAGCAACACGATTCACACGCGGCTCCTCAGAGATCTGGTCGGCTAGGAAGTACCTGAAGTACGGCTGTCTTCGAAATGGCTTAAGTTTTTCTGAAGACTTACTTCTGTGACTCTAGCTCTCAGATATCTGTTGCGCATGTGAACAAGTTGTCTGTGCGTGCTTAATATGGTTACTGTGATTTTCTTCGTGTTGATTGTTGACACGTGCTGCCAAAATTTGCGAGCCGTGCTTATCAGAGATCTACCAGCCCACACATATCAAAGCAACCTTTCCAGTTACTACACTTCATCACTACTCATGCTGTTCTTATTTTGTGTCTGCTAAATACTAACTTCCAGGACGCCAAAACCCCAGTTACTCTTGCTAAAGTCATCAAGGTCCTCGGAAGAACCGGTTCCCGTGGTGGTGTCACCCAGGTCAGAGTCGAGTTCATCGACGACTCTTCCCGTACCATTGTCAGAAACGTCAAGGGCCCAGTCAGAGAGAACGACATCTTGTGTCTCATGGAGTCTGAGCGTGAAGCTAGAAGATTGCGTTAAACAGTGTTTACATACTTGTTAATGAAAAATAATGTTTAATAACCGTCATCGTTTGTGTAATTGGTGTTCTTATGATTCCAGGTTGAGTAGCTGCACAGACCTCGTTACTTGAACCTATCCAGGGCGAGCAGCAGTGGCTCAACTTATAGAATCTGGGTCCTATAAACAGAAGGTCAGCCATCATCTGTGTAGCAATCCAGGGATGTAAGTACCATTAACCATTTGAATGTAAGATTGACCAAATGAGTTGTTTCGCGCACACCATCGCACGGTGTCGTTGGGCTCGCCAGTGCTTCAGTGCTAGGTCTGCTGCGGCACCTGTTGCTGCATCGGCTGCACCGCCTCACTCTGGGGAATTTTCTGCTTCTCCCTTCTCCAGAACCGAAGAAGAAGATCCGCGTACCGCTGGAGCTCGTCGGGCTGCACCATGAGCTTGAAATCCGTGAGAAGTAAAAACTGAATCTCGATATGGTTGAGCTCGTCCAACGGCAAACCACCCACCCGCGCGTATCTCGTGTTTTTGTAAAAGACGTCACTGAAAAACTTGGACGACACTGTTATCCCTGCAATAATAAGCCGGTGAATATTGTAGCTGTCCATGACAAACAACTGGGTCTTCTCGTCCTTCCCTTGCAGCTGATCAAGCTCGCTGTCCTGCGTAATACTGGGGCTGTCTCCCACATTTGCCCTCTTGGCGATCCGGTCAAAGTAGACCAACAAGCTGAGAAACACCTCGTTGGTCATCGGGCAGTACTTGAGAATCCGGAGAAAGTAGTTGTACATCGGGATCGCGGGCACGTTTTTACCGTGAAACGCTAGCACGTTGGCAGTGTACTTGTTCGACTGGTGGAGCTGCGACGCCTTGTGGTAATGGTTTGGGTGAAGGCTGTCGTTGGCCTCTATTATCTTCTGTAGGAGAGAGGCAAGCATCAAGAGAAGCTCCAGAGAAGGGTAGTCCACGATATTAAGATGCTCCTCACCCGTGTGGTCTACCGAAATCCCGTTCACGGTGTTCAGCCCGGGACCGTAGATTTCGAAGGCAACCCGGTTTCCCTCGTTGCTATAATTGAGGCTATTGTTGTTTGGGTCGACCTCAGACTCCGGCTCATCGATTTCTATGTCGTCATCTTTAACCTCCTTTCCTACCACCTTCCCTTGTGTTAAACTCTGATTGTGCTCGGAGCTTGCGGTCTCCATTGAGATATTGGTAGTTGTCGTTGGTGGCGCGGGCTGTGGAAACGTGAGTCCGCTACCGCTGTGCAGCTGGTACCCCATACGCTCGTCCTCAACAGCGCCAACAGGAATAAACCCACTTGACTCTGAAAGACTCACAGGTGCCAGCGAGTACGACGTCAGCACCGCGCTGGGTGCATTGTAGGTGAACGGTGCCGTCGGTTGGAGCAGGCCCTGCTGCTCGGTTCTATACTGGAACGAGTTTGAGAACAGAGCTGCGTTATCCTTGTTATTGAACGTCGTCGGCAGTGCTTTCTTGGAGCTAGCCTGCACACTGCGAAGGTTCGGGTACGGAAACCCGTCCAGTGACTTTTCGACAGGGCTGGAGATCAGCGGCTTGACTTTCTGGAACTTGGCAAGCTTAGACGTGAGCAACGACTGGCGGGGAGCCGTGAAACTGCTAGACGAGTTCAAAAAGCCCACCTTGTCCGACATCGAGTTGTTGGAGAACCGTCTCCCATGGTCGGGCGGATGCGCACTCGGCGAGCCGGCAATGCTTCCACTGGGGTTATTGAACGGGGTGTTCAGCACACTGCCAAACGAGTTTGACGCCACCGAGCTGAACTCGGCATTGGGGGCCTGAAACTGCATGTCATGGGTTTTGGACGGCGAACCTTTGTTGGCTTGTTCAAAAAACTGTGCCGTCTGGTTGAGCTGGTTCTCGCCGGGGTCCTGGCCGGGAATCCCTATCGGGATTATTGGGTAGCTCGGTGTGTTCCTGTCCTGGTTGTTAGTTAGCAGTAAAACCGAATCAGCATGTTTGGTGTAGACCAGAAGTTGAGCTTCTTTGGTTGTACTGGCCCCCTGGTTCATAAGCCGGGCCTCTCCTAGGGTTACCATGATTACCTCTCATGCTAACCGACCCGTACTCTGCAAACCTTATTGAATGGGGCTACTCGTTCTAATGCTTCTGGCAGAGCTGAACTTTGCAAACATGCAACACTTTATTTGGCGGCACTTACCTCCATGCTATCTATTATCCTCGCATCAAGATGTCCCACGGTATGTCCTGAACTGGGGCTGCTCTCCTGATCAACACTGCGGAGGTGCGTCCAAGGTGAAGCCACTGCCAAACGGAGTTACCCGGGGGGTCTGCCGCTGCCGCTTATGGTCTGAGTATGTCGGTGAGACCGTCGGAGTTTGAAGTCGAATATGTCCAGAGCCTCCAAGATCACGCTAGGAGTGACCTCAATAACGTGTGCCGCCACCGTAATCTGGGTGCACTACGTCCAGAGTGCTGAGCGAGAGGTAAGAAAATATTGATGGTGCTTGCTTGGGTGGTGTACCATTGACCTCCACGTTCTTTTCTAACACCAGGCATTGCATGAGGGTCCGAAAAAAGACGCCATCCGGATGAAGGAGAAGATGGAGCTGAACGAGGAGTTGAGTGCCAAGCGGGAGAAACTCAGAGCTAATGAGTTGGAGCACAACATGCAGTTGGAGCTCCGCAAGCAGTACGAGAGTGTGCAGCCGTTGTCGGGGAGCAGCGAGAAGTAGCGTTGCATTAGCAGTATGTTGGCGTAGCCAGTGTGCTGCAAATTACTGATGACGTCTTCCGACGTCCTCCTAGACCCTACCATTGGATGGTCATAATTTGCGCTGATTATTCCATGTAAATAGTGTGCAAGTTACTTTGCACAAAACCTGAATCGTATAATACATTGATAGAGCCGAAAGGAACGGTATTTTCTAAAGCAAAAGCACTGTAGCTCCTAACTCGAGTAAGGCAACGCAGCTCAAATCCCAAAATTAAAAAAGTAAAAATAACTTCTAAAATATTACTAGCACATAATTTCATCATTCATTGCCAATATAGTGGGTATCACCCGTGGCCAGTGAGATATGTACATTAGCAGCTCGCGAAGTAAACCACCTTGGTCTGGCTCTTCTGACACAGCAGCGGGCAGTAGGGGCACTTGAACGAGATATTGTTCAACGACGTAAGCTCAGGCACCCGCCCCATCAAAGGCCGCGTCGCCTCGTTCATTCTGCGACTGATATACAGGTCTTCGTTCATGAGCACGCTGATCCGTGGCTCTATCTCCAGATGGTCAAACTGGGGCCACGAAGGACGTTCGGTCTGCACTGCGCTTGGAAACTCTGACTCGTCTTCCAGAGACAGCGAGCTCTCTTCCGACTCACCGGCACTAAACTCTAAGAATGGGTCCACTGCCACTGCTGCTTGGCCCCTGTCAGGCTCATCCTCTTCAATTGCATTCTCGTCATCAAACCCCGCACTCCAGTCGTTGGTGGCCCAGCTGCGATACGCACCGCGGCGCCGCTTCAATCCCTTGCGTTTCTCAATCAACTGGTTTAAGCTCTCTTTGGAAATGATATGCTTGCATGGGAGTAACACCGGCGGGTTCTTGCTCGTCGTCTCCTGGCGAGAAATAGGACAGATAAAAATCGGGTGCCTGCTCTGGAACTCTGCAGGGAGCTCAATATCAAGCGGCAACTCTTCTTGAGAGTTGCTCCACTCGTTGTCGGGCTCCAATTCCATTGCCTGCTCGCCGATGGAAAGTCGCGAGAGTCTGCGCGCCGTCGGCATCGACTGCAGGCGGGCACGCGTCTCGCCCTCGGGACCCGAAGCTTTTGCCGAGATCGAAGACAGGCGCAATTTCTTGTTGACCAGATTGAACTTGACAACCAGAGGAAGCGCAGTGTAAGCCGCCATGAGCACGCTGAACAAGTTCAGATTCGGGTTGAGCTGGTTGATCTCAAAGAAGTTGCTCGCGAGCTGGCTGAGCGTCGCCTTGTACTGGCCCATGTTCTTCAGGACCAAACTCTTGTACGGCGAACGGCCAGAGCTGTGCCGCGAACCGGTGTTCAAAATTGTAGAGACAAGCAACTTAGACGCCGTCGCAAACTTGCCGTCGTTCTTCCCGCCGAGAAACCTGCCGAAGTTCAGCTTCGCGTACATGTATGCGCTGAACCGGCTATTGTCAGCGGCGTCATTAGCATAATGGTTGCCGTCCTCCAACGGGAACTCGTCACCCAGAGTTTTCACGCCACTGTACAACAAGCAAAATTTCAATTCGTGCAAGTTGAACTCCACATCGCTGCCGATCTTCTCGAGCTCCCTCCGGTTGGCCCCACACCACTCGAATGCTGGCCCCAAATCTGGCACGCTCTGGCCAACAATCAGGTCCACAATGTGCCGCAACTCGGCGAGCTTGCTGACTAGCCCCTGCTCGGTGGAGAACGCAAACTGCTCCTCAAGCAATTTAACCAACAAATCTCCTCCGCTCTCCTCCTTCCGTCCGCCCCGCTGGTTCTCCCGAACCACATGGTCCAAGATCACCTGATTTATCATGTCTTTGTTCTGACTGTTCAATCGAAGCCCGCTAACAATTTTGGGATTGAAGTTCTGCAACTCCGTGCCAAGGTCAAAATCGTACACCCTGCTGTCGACCATCTTCATCACCCGGTTGAGGGAAGTGGCCACGCGCTTCTGCGCGGAGGCGCCGTTCTCGGCCCAAATACTGACAAAGCTGGCAGCCTTGATCGTGGGATCAACACTGTCCAGCTTTTCCAATACATTATCAGTTGGCATATCGGCCAGTTTCTTAGATAACTCTCCCGGGCCTCCTTCATTGCTAGCCGAATCCTCCCCCATGCTCCTTTCCAACTGCTTTAACTTCTCTAGAAGCTCGTCCGTGTCTCTTAGAGTACTCTCCATGCTTGCTTCAGTGCTGAAGCGGCCAATTTCCAGTCTGAGCGACTGGAAAAGCTCGTTTTCAGACCCCATACCCAGATACCTGCGCAGTCATTTCTGGAGCACCTCATCGCACATCGCATGGCCACCGGTTGCGTGCCCCGGTGAGCGAAGGGCCCACCGCGGTGGAGCACTGGCTTATGAAATTTTTTTTTGCCTGGGGCTTAAGGAAGCAGTAGAAACTATGGGAGAATCTACTAGATCGAAGCCCAATGATTCGGGTTTGGACAACAAGACGTTATTTGTGCGTCAGATTCCGACGGATGTGACGTCCGAGCAGTTGTCTGATTTCTTTGCTCAGTTCGCCCCAGTGAGGCACGCGGTTGTGGTCACTGACCACGAGAAGAACTCCAGAGGGTTTGGTTTTGTGAGTTTTGCGCTCGACGAAGATGCCAAGGAGGCTCTCACGAAAGGAAGAAAGACCGGGATGCAAGGGAAGCTTTTGCGTGTGGACTTGGCCAAGAGAAGAGAGAGACAGAAGACCGCCAACGAGAGAGAAGAGGGCGGTGATGAGGAGGTCAAGAGACCTGCCGCCAGAGAAGAGACTGAGGACAAGAGACAGTGCAGATTGATCATCAGAAACTTGCCATGGTCCATCAGAGATTCCGAGGAGTTGAAGAAACACTTTCAGAGATACGGAACCGTGGTGGAAGCCACGATCCCAAGAAAGCACGGTGGTAAGATGAGCGGTTTTGGTTTTGTCCAGATGAAGAAGTATTCTGCTGCCAAGGTTGCGGTGGAGAAGTCCAAGGATTTGAAGTTGGGCGGAAGACAGGTTGCTGTGGACTTCGCCATTGAGAAGAGCAAGTGGGAGAAGATCAACCCACCTGCCGAGGAGAAGCCAGCTAAGAAGAGTGCCAAGGAGAGAACCGAGGAGTCTAATGAAGATGATGAGGACAGTGGTTCTGAGTCTGAGAGTGACGACGATGACAGCGAGAAGATTGTCACCGACGAACCAGAGAAGCCAGCCGAGCCGGCGAAGCCAAAGGCGAACAAGGAGCAGCCGTTCACGATTTTTGTGCGAAACTTGCCGTACGACGCCACCAAGGAGTCTCTTCAGGCCCATTTCGAGCAGTTTGGCCCAGTAAAATACGCGTTGCCAGTCATTGACAAAGTCAGCGGGCTCGCCAGAGGCACCGGCTTTGTTGCCTTTGACAACGAAGAGGCCTACAAAAAGTGCTTGGACAATGCTCCAGAAAACACTCACTCTGCGGGCTCGGTATTGCTTCCAGACGATGTGCCAGCCGCGTACGTGTTTGAGGGTCGTATTTTGTCGGTGACGTCTGCTGTGAACAGAGAGCGTGCCGATGTGTTGAAGCAGAAGAACCTGGATAAGAGAGCCGAGAGCTTGGGCAAGGACGTGGGTAAGCACGACAGAAGAAATTTGTTCTTGTTGAATGAGGGCCGTGTGACGTCGAACTCGAAGCTTGCCGAATTCTTGAGCAAGGCTGAGTTGGAGATCAGAGACAAGAGTTACAAGCAAAGAATTGACCAGTTGAACAAGAACCCATCGTTGCATCTCTCGTTAACCCGTTTGGCCGTGAGAAACTTGCCGCGTACGCTCACCGAGAAGTCGTTCAAGGCTTTGGGACGTAAGGCTGTGGTGGAGTTTGCCAAGGAGGTAAAGGATGGCCTCAGACAGCCATTGAGTAAGGAGGAGACGATTCGGTCTACGAAGCACAAGAAGGACAACAGTTTAGAAGACCCTAATTCGAAGAAGTCGAAAAAGAAGGGTGTGGTGCGCCAGGCCAAGATTTTGGTCGAGGTGAACGCCGGAGGCGAGTCCGGACGGTCAAAGGGGTACGGATTTTTAGAGTTCAGAGACCACAAGTTAGCGTTGTCTGCTCTCCGATGGTTGAACGTGCATGAGGTTACACGCGACGAGATTCTTGAGGGACTTAGTGAGGACGAGAAGAAGGGGCTTGTGATTGACCAGAACAGCAAGAGACGGTTGGTTGCCGAGTTTGCTATCGAGCACGCTGATGTGGTCAAGAGAAGAAGAGATAAAATTAAGGACGCGCGTGACTTGGCTGAGGCCAAAAAGGCGGGGGTCGAAGAGCCAAAGGCCGAGGAGAAGAGTTCTGAGGACGGGGAAAGCAAAAAGAGAAAGCGGGAGTCCTCGAAAGGGAAAAGCAGCAAAAAACAGCGGAAGTAATTAGATCGAAATATAGGAAACATTGCATACAAATTGAGATGCAGAAGCTCGCAGCGCGTAGAGTAATCAGCCAGGGTCACGTGATGCAGGAAGATTTAGGGCGTTTGAGGAACCAACAATATTGATGCTGTTTAGCCGCCATTGCGACCATAGCTTGAGAACCTAGCATTGCTTCCACAATAACACGAAAGTTCTTTAAGACCCCCTCATGAGTTGAAATAGCGTGCTTTCGAACGAAAACAACAAATCTACAAACAATTGTGTCTCGGGACTTCCCACAGTTTGATAACCTAGAACCATGAACCCGGACCCAGAAGCAGTGGCGCGCTACAATAAAAAAAAGAAAAAGTTCCAGCTGAGACGCAAACATCTGAACTCCAAGTATGGGTGCCTCCAGTGCAAGAAGCGGCGGATCAAGTGTGGCCAGGAGTTGCCCCAGTGCAAACACTGCGCGTCGTATCGAGCAAAGACCCTACGGTGCTCATACATGGACTTGAGTGACGCCGAGCGGAAAATCATAAGTGACGAGAACAAGAAACTTGACGAGCTCGAAAGTTTCAGAACCATCAGCCCTAGCAGTATTGGGAGCCTGGATTACAAAACGCTAAAAAAATTGGCCCTGGCAGAAACGGTGGGCGAGGCGTTTCAGTTGTTCAAGTTCAAGGTGCGAACTAGCGACCGCAAAGTTCTTGAGGAGACGCTCCTGTTCATCACCAGAAACCTTGAGGTGCCCATCACTGACCTCCTGCACACCAATACGATTACTTTTGTGTGGAATGTGTGGTGCAGCACGGCGATGACCGAAAGTTTCCGCCAGAAAGAGATGATGCATTTCTACTCGCTCATTGCGTGGGCGTCTTGCTACCTCACAAACTGCGTCTACAATAATGAGAAAGCCAACCCAAAAAGCATATTCAGCAACAGAAACCAACAAGCCATGCTAAAGCCGTTGGAAAGTATGACCCTAGTCAACAGTGGGTACTCGTTGAAGAGTTTAACTGCCGCGCTTGCGAGCTCGGACTACCGTTTATTGCTCGATCTTATGTCGTCAAACACCTTTATATCTAATTCGAACTACGACAAAGAGGGGTATAAGTCGCGAATGTTCCATCTCAACGGGCTAGTGGCTATCATTTACGAGGTCTATATCCATGGCGACAGCTCAACAATGTTTCTCTCCTCAACGGACTATGCCAAACAGGTTGGTGACGGCAACCACTTGAACTCTAACGACATCTATACACCGGGCTACTCGTTGTTTCTGGATTTTAGTGCCAAGAACTCGCTCCTCATTAAATTCTTTGAGTGGCAGATCTACTTGGCCTTGGTAGCGGCATACTTCCCGCCGTATCGCCTAGACTGCTTGCACGAGTTCCATGCCAACGTGCTGGATCTTAGGTCGATCAGCGAGTCATTCGGTGACAAAAGCTTGACGTTGTTCACCAGCAATCTTCTTAACTACTACAAGTTTTTGTTGGAGGAAATCGCACCAACCATGAAAGCACCCGGCTCAAGCTTTTTCGACTTGACGCCACAGGTGTACTACGAAATTCTTAGAAGGTTCTTGTTGATCACGCCACCAGAAGCCTTTATGTCCCTCATCAAGGGTGATCATTTGTCAGAACTTGAGCGTATAATTTATCGCTACTTCATTATCACTGCCAAGTTCCTTGACCAGGCGTTTCCACAGGTTCGCTACTTGTTTGTGATTGGCTTTGTCCCTGCGTTCGTGACTTATTCCGACGACATCAATGTTTTTGACAAGTTCTTGTTCGGCGGTGACGTGCAGAACGTCTTACCCAAGCTGGCCAGCGCAAACCTCACGGCCGACACGCTCACTAGACTTCGCTACCATGCTCGCTACATCATGAGAGTGTTCACGTTTCTCCGTATCCGGACAGTCTTCTTACACTACGGTCTCAAACTCATCAATCCGTTTCCCGAAAAGGTAAAGAATAACCGCTTGGCATCACGGCAAGTAGCAGTACAGGAGTCGCAGATCACGCAGTTTGACTTGACTCCGTTGCGGCCAGAAAACTTCCCGCGAAACGCAGGGCACCAAGAGCCAAATGTCAAGTTCAACGGCTACAGCTTGGAGGGGCTCACCAGTATGAATGCCAAGTATAATAACGTGCCAATCATCGGACAAACCTCCGTACTGGCCAGATCGCTCATGCTCGACAGCAACACGCATACTGACCGCGACGGCAACATTTTGGGCTACGACTACATTATTCGGACGTCCGAGCTTCCGATCGGGATCAAGCATTTGGTGGGACGGAGTTTGAGAGACCTTTACGAAGACAGAACCGCGTTGTTTAATTATTTTGAGACTCAGAAATCCTGAGCTGGTTTGTGTATACTAATAGTTTGCGGGCAGCATGCCTGTATATGAAGTTGCTCACATCAGTGTAGCAAAGTGCTGTAGCAGCAGAAGTAGCAAGGTGCCAAGTGGAGGTCTCACGACTACCACGGATTCGGTCTGCCGAAAGGAAATCATCGTCGGGCATCAACTAGACCGTGCCACTTCGCGGCATTGGTTAGCGTGTGGCGTCGGTTAATCTTTTCTGGAATTTCTCCCGCCCAAGCACCGGTTGATATGGTTTGCAAAGCGGCTGCCGGCAATATTTCTGTTGCAGTTGTCGCAGTGGAAGTACGTGCTGCTGTCGTTCACCTTGTCGTTCCCAAACACATCCTTCCCATTCCCCTGATTCAAGATCACTCTCTCGGTGACCTGCTTCTCTTTCGAGCCTTTCACCTTTTGCGTAGGCAACTGCTCGACCGGCACCGCCTTGCCATACTGTGCTCTGAGGTACTTCTCCTTCAACAACTCCTCCGCCACGACTTCGTGCGTGATAGTGTTGAGCATCTCAAGGAGAATTTCCGAGTTCTGGTTTGTTAGTTATTTGTTGGGCGACTTGGCTATTGCAAATTAGTGCGCGGCTTACCACCGACTGGAGCGTTGGCTGATTCATCGCATTGCCTTGATGGTGAAACTTCGCCGCAGAAATCGTGCATTTTGTTTTTCGCAGCCGCCCATCGCAGAAATTATTCACTGCATCCAGCGGCGACTATGGACGATGATCTAGAGCTCAATTTGCACCACGAGCAGGACGAGGAGGACCAGAATGAGGACGGGTTGCAGGACTGGAGTGCCTTGACCCAGGGGCCGGCAGCCGTGGTGCCCAAGCGTGGCGAGAAGGGATTTGAGCCCACCAGCAGTAACTACGACAATATGCTCTTGGAGAACAAGCGGAACGTCATGTACAATACCATTGAGAGCTCGAAGCGTGGCCAGTTCCATAAAAGCATTGTGGATGCGTTTTGGATTGAAAGCTTGAATTTGGCCATTGTGGCTAAGCCAAGGGGAGCTGTGTTCAACAACGTGGGGACTCGTGCAGCTCGCAACCAAATGTACTTGAGTGGAGAGGAGGTGTTGTATTTGGTGGAAAGAGGCAACATTGAATGTTGGACTGCCGAGACCGGAGTACCCATGAGTCTCCAGATGTGCTATTCTATGTGCTTGAGAAAGCCAGAGGATTACGACAGCTTTTACGTCTACAGCTACTTGAAGCGCTACGGCTACATCGTGAGGAGAAACAACCAGAGGGACCATCCAGAAGGAATAGCCCTGACGCTGCCAAAAACGCTGTATTTGCAAACAGTGTTGGGAATCTTTCCTTCAGTGCTCTCTCTGCCGCTCTCAGTGGTTTCTTCCCACCTTTCTTGGAACAGATTGTACAATAGCTTGCAGCTTCCCACGCCCAGACTCTTAGGCGCCAGAGACCTACCACTGAAATTCGAAATCACCTACAATGTCTGGAAACCGAACCAGAAAGAGAAGCTGGGACAACCCCCGGACATCCAGGTCATAGTGGTAAACACAAACCACTCTTTACTTCCGTCACTCAGCGATATTGAGAGCATCTACCATGCAGCCCAAGCACCAGACAAAGTGGTGCTCGCCATCGTCGACAACGGGATGCTCAACTTTATCAAACTCTGCCAGAGCCATATCGGGAAGAAGAACATATTTTTGAAAAATATTCAAAAAAAAAGAAAGCCGAAGTCAAGAAGAAAATAGCATCAGTTAAATATGGAGGTCTTTAGTATGGAGGCATGTCTTGGGTACTGGTTACCCGCTTTTATGGTGGCATCTTGATGGCTGAAAATAACACCTTGCATCCCACACAGTTGACACGAAATGACAAAGGCCACTAACGCTGCCCTTGCTCTCTTCACGCTAGCATCTTTCTACGCGGCTCTCCTCACCGGGGTGATTCCAACTCCGGCCATTGTGCACGCCGAAATTATCCCGTTGCTCCCATGGTGGGCGTTGGTGACGTTCGGTGCCTACGCGCTTGGAACTTTGGGAATCAACCTTCTCACGTTCAAGGACAAGGAGGACAAGTACAAGGAGTTGGTGGAGCAGATCGACGAGGCCAAGGTGTTTTTGAGAAAGAACAATGTCGATGTTGATTAAATTTGCGAGGGATGTTCTTAGCTGCTGTGCTGAGCTCCAGTGACTGCCGCCATGGACATGTGCTAACGCACCGACTATGCTACGGTGGAACGAATGAATATACAAATTTCACATCAAGCGTAGAATTGAAATGGAAAATTGAGCTGGTTTGCCACACGGAAAGTTTGCATACACTACGATACGTGAAAAGCTTCAAGTTGTTCCTTTACGTCTGAACTAGCCAACTTTTTCCAACTTTTGTAGGGGAAGGTTTCGATAGGTTTTTAACCAAAGAGCAACATTGACGTTCATACCCCTGCTACGGTCAATAGGTCGTAAGTCGTAATATGTCTATATGCATTTTCTTTTGCTTCGCCTCCGCTTCTGCTCCAGCTCTTGACTAGATGCTGTGCTGCTTTGGATGCTTCTTCTGCAATTGTTTCTCGAGATCCAGAAACGCGGCCATGGTCACGCTCTCCCAGCTCTGTGGCGAGCTTTCCAAGAACTGCTCGTCCGCGATGATTCGCTGGATCTCCTCAGGCGACCGGTGGCGGAGCTCCTCGGGCAAATTCTCCTCGTTCAACATGCTCACGGGCGGGTTCTTGTTCAACGGCCACACGCCACCGTCTTCGCGGAGCTTCTCGGCAGCCAACTTCCGCTGTTCCTTGAACTCCCGCATCTCGTCGTTGTACAACTCCCACACACAATTAATGCATCCGCTCATGCAGCAGTTGTCTGGCGGCAGCGGCCGCGTCGGCACCTCTACCCCCGCTATCGTGAAACGGGGAGTAGCAAAGTATCGGCTGGTAGACCCCAGTGCTTTCTTGCCTTCTAAACGACCGCCAAAGACCTCGCCCATGCGGTCTTTGGATCCTCCTAAGTCACCAGTGCTGCCCTCAAACACCAACGGCTGAGGAGTGCCCTGAGCCCTGAGCTTAGCCCTGGCAGCTCGTTCGCCATTGGCTTTGAGCAACTGGGAATTCGCCAGGAGCTTGTAGTAGTCAAGCTTGTTGGCCGGAGTTAAGTAGCTTGCAAACAGCCGGACCGCCCTGTTCATGGTGTACGTTCTCACATGTCTGTAAATCTTCACTCGTGTGTGGGCTGACGCCCCGGGTAACCGCCACTGTCTTGCGGCGAGGGCCGAGTGTAGCCGCGCACAGCTGGGATCAGAGCGATGTCTATCTCTGAAATGTGGAGAGAGACCGGTCTAATTTTCGCCGGTTCGGTTTACGGGCGGCTAAGTGACGTGGAACAGGATCCTGATAATAGATAGAGGGGAAACTAAGGCATGCTTCAAACTTTGATTGGCAGCTGCAGAGGTTGGCTGATTGGAGGAGAGACGAGGAGAGACCCTTTTCTGCTAGAGGCACCGCTGCTTGTTCGCTGCGTCGCGGGCACGGAAAAATGCCTTAAGCGGGAGCTGAAAATTTGTACGGTTAATCGAGGGCCGATTAAGTGGCGGATATTGTTGGGTGACAGATTGATCAAGGGTAGGCGATGTTGGATTGTATCTGAACCGGCGACTTTCCTTATTTGGTAGATGACAACAAGGCTCCATTTGATTGGATCGGCGCTGTTGGATAAAAGATTTGCATCTTGTAGATTCATGGTTTTGAGATAGTGGGCCGCGGGTGGCCCGAACAATCAGCGAACTACAAGCAGCTGAGAGGTGCAGGCCATGCCGTGCAGGCCACTGCCGCGGGCTGCGCGCGGATACCAGCTTTTTGCGGTTACCCGGGGCCAAATCAGGAGTTTTCCGGGTGCTACAGGTTCGCTGGTTGCATTAACCTGCCTGAGCGATGCAGGAAACAGTTTTTCATCTCTTATCAGAGTGCCCGGCCTCGAATGGCATTCAGCCTGTAGGTCACTCCTTTAGATTGCAACCGCATATTTATACTCGCCCGATCCACGTTAACTTTTTTTTTGGGCGTGTGAACCTTTACTTCCAATAATGTCTTCTACGCCTGACATAGAAAAACAGGAGAAGTTCGAGCCTACGGTCTCGAACACCTCCATCCAGGATGAGAAGGACCAGAAAACTTCTCGTCCTTTCCACCTCAGAGTCGTCAACTTTTTGCTCGAGGGGGCTGAACAGAGAGGTATCGACCGCGTGCCTGAGGACGAGCGTACTACGCCGTCGACCTGGGTCGCTGCTTCCATGTGGTTGGCTGCCAACCTTGTCATTGCTGCCTTTTCGCTCGGTGCCATTGGTCCAATCTTCTTCTCGCTCACTTTCTGGCAATGTTTGGTGACGATCATCTTTTTCAACATCTTGGGCGCGTTGTCCGTTGCGTTCTTCTCGGTTTTCGGTGCCAAGTTTGGCTTGCGTCAGATGGTCTTGTCCAGATTCTTGATTGGTAACGTGGCTTCCAGAATCTTTGCCCTCATTAACTTGATTGCTTGTGTCGGTTGGGGTGCTGTGAACATCATCTCGTCTGCCCAGCTCTTGCACGTCATCAACGGTGGTCTTTTGCCACCTGCTGTCGGATGTGTGATCTTGGTGCTCTGTACCATCATTGTGTCCTTCTTTGGATACAAGGTCATTCACTACTACGAGATGTTTGCCTGGATTCCAAACTTCCTTGTTTTCCTCGTCATCATCGCGAGAATGACTATGTCTGGTAACTTCAGCGGAACTGTGCCAAACAATGCCGGCAGATTCCCAGGCGGTGCCACTGTTGCCGGTGACGTCTTGTCCTTCGGTGCCTCCATCTTCGGATTTGCTACTGGCTGGACCACTTATGCTGCCGACTACACTTGTTACATGCCAACCACCACCAACTCTACCAGAA
Organism: Saccharomycopsis fodiens; assembly: GCA_002564235.1. Taxonomy (NCBI): domain Eukaryota; kingdom Fungi; phylum Ascomycota; class Saccharomycetes; order Ascoideales; family Saccharomycopsidaceae; genus Saccharomycopsis; species Saccharomycopsis fodiens. Next base: position 1,271,712 of record JNFV01000005.1, on the reverse strand, counting down.
CTTTCTTCGGTGTCCTTGCTGGTTTGGTCACCCCATGTATCTTCTCCATGATCTTGGGTGCTGCTTGTGCCACTGGTTACTACACTGACCCGGAGTGGGAAGCCTTGTACAACTCTGACTCCATTGGAGGATTGGTGTACGGAATTTTGGTCAAGGACAGCTTGCACAGTTTCGGCTCGTTCTGCTGTGTCATCTTGGCTCTCTCTACTGTTGCCAACAACATTCCAAACATGTACTCGATTGCTTTGAGTGCCCAGTGCTTGTGGTCTCCACTTTCTAAGGTGCCAAGAATCGTGTGGACTCTCGTTGGTAACTTTGCCACCTTGGCCATCTGTATTCCAGCTTACTACAAGTTTGCCTCGTTCATGACCACATTCATGGACTTGATCTCCTACTACTTGGCCATCTACATTGCCATGGCCGTGTCTGAGCACTTCATCCACAGAAGAGGCTTTTCTGGGTACAACTACTTGGAGTACCAGGACCCATCCAAGTACCCTATTGGAATTGCGGGTACCATCGGTTTCTGCTGCGGTGTTGCCGGTGTTGTTGTCGGTATGAACGACGAGTGGTGGCAGGGACCTCTTGCCATCAAGATTGGCAAGTTCGGCGGTGACATTGGTTTTGAGTTGGGTGCTGGGTTTGCTTTCGTGGCGTACAACATCATCAGACCTTTCGAGAAAAAATACACTGGTCGTTAGTTTACTTTCTTTTTGTTCTTAATGCAATAATTGTTAATTGTGTCTAATTGTAGGAGATTTAGCGTGGGGAAAACTTTAGCGAACTCAAAACCAAATCAAAAAGACTAATAAATGATTGCCGCTTGGCGCATTCAGTAGTGGCGTCTCAGTGTTTCAAGCTTTACTGAGCTGCTCTCACCATGCTCCACTAGGCAGGCTCGCTGGTTGGTCAGCCAAATCCGGCCCACTCAATGGAGAAATTTACGACCTCCGGATCCTGCTTGAGATTTGCCAAGAACCCGTCAATCTTGCGCTCGTGGTCAGTTGCCTTTTTTTCAGGATTATCTAACACTCCGCTTTTCGTGCCTGAGAGCACCCAGACCTTCTTCACACCCACCGCTAATCTCCCACCATTCACAATGTTTAAGAGCCGTATGTCCTCAGTGTAGTAACGGTAGAAGTTCACAATCAAATGAGAGTGGTACCGAAGAGGGTCACCTGGATACACGATGAACTTAGCACCAAATTTCAAACCCGATGACACAAAGTAGTTGCTGGTCTTGGGGTCCTTGCCAAGAGATCGGAAAAACTGTACGGCGGCATCTAACTGGGCGATTTTCTGGTCGAATGCAGCGTCATCGATACCGCCAGACTGAGTGACGACTGGGCTTTTCTCATTCGTCAAGTAGTTTTGGACAGCTTTTTTTAAAATACTATGTTGAACCTGTTCCATTGACTGTAATTTTTCAATCAAAAACTGGTAGCTGGGCGTGCCCAATGAGTGGTCTGGAATGGTGTGGAACACGAGATTGAACTCCGATTCACTGATGGCAGAGTCAATCAAAGACTCATAAGCAGGTTTATCCACAGGTTTATCCACCACTGGTGTTGCTTCTTCTTTCAAAAGTAAATCTATCTTCTTCTGTTTAGCTTTCTTCTTCTTCAAGCCCTCGCGCTGCTTCTCTTCGATCTCCTTCTTTCTCACTACTATGCCCTCTTGATACTCCTTCCACTGCTGAGTCAAGAACGCTGTTCTCTCCTCCACGTCAAAACCCTCAATGTACTCTTTGAACACATCCTTCTCAACGACCAAACAAATCGCTTCAATTGACAGCAAAAACAAGACCTCTTCGATCGAGAGCTGTAATGGCACACTGAGGAAGATCGACTGCTGCGGCGCGAGAGGTAGTGTCCCCGATAACTGCCCTAGCACATTCAAGTCGCGCAATCTCCTTATATCGTTCAAATCAAACACCAAGAACTTACCAGCAATCACACTCACATGTATTGGAGTGGTCATCTGAGAAAGAGGCAGGTCCAAAGCTGCTGTCTCGTGGGCCTTGGAGTTTGCTACTGTGCAAATTGTTTTTCGCTGCATCTCATCTGCATCAATTTCAGAAACTCCCCCACTCTCCCAAGGCAACCACAGGATGTCACTCAACTTGTCCGAGAATATCTCGCGAAAGAGTGTAGACACCCTAGACAAGAAGTCTTTGGACTTGCTACTTGAGTTACACCAGAACAATCAAAAATTTAACGCTGAGTTTTTGCTTGAGGACTACTTGAGCAACGCCGAGTCTCCAGTTTACCTCCAGATTCTCGAGCAGTTGCTGCTGCTCAAGTATGGTTTTGACACTATTTACAGCAAGAGAAACAAGACAACTGTCGACACCACTTTGGATTTGTTTAAGAACGGCTCGGTTGCCGAGAAAATCAAAAGCGAACTTGACTCGGCCAGGGACGCCAAACTCCCATTGAGCGTCAAGCACGAGATTGAGCTTGTGTGTCAGTTCGAGGAGTTGATCTTGTCGTACATCGTCCTCTATCGCTACCAAACGTCGATTAACCAGTTGCTCAGCAGCAACATCCGGATAATTAACTACTTGAACTTCTACCTGGATTTGAAGGCTGACAATTTCGGCATCAAGAAGTCGTACTACTTCTTGACGGTTGCTCCGCATCTTGTTGCAAGTTTTGCCACAGAGCTCTTCAAGGACTTCTGGAAACTCATCAAGAAGGACTCAAATGGATCATATCTTACTCAGGCGAACTATGAGCGGTTCAAGGATTTGACATACAATTCGCTTGAGAACAAGTTCAGCAGCCTCTCCAACCTTCCAACAAACATCTTGAACTTTGAGAAGAAGTCTTTTGATATCTCTCTCAATGTTCGTAACAAGATCTCTGGTACGGGCACCGAGACTTTTGAGTCAGCCGTGAAGTACTACATCTCTCGCATCGTCTCTGTCTTGTCATACCCTCGTCTCTTGCTTGACGGTGTTTTCAGATCCAAGATCAACCAGCTCGGACAGTTGAAGAAAGAAAATCTTGAGAAGCTTGGGTCTCTTATCAGCGAGTTCCCAGAGTTTGAGTCTCTGCAAAACAACTATGCCCATATTGCCAAGCTCGAGTACATTATCGGGAGTTCATCAATCGACAGTGTTCAGGCCACAGGCACCGGCTCTCAAACTGCTACCATTGAAGCCATCACCGCCAACGAGACCAAGACCATGCCAGAATACATGAATGAGTTGAATAATGTTCTCGGACGCTTATCTAAGCCTGGCAAGTTGGCCTCATGCTGGCCAATCATCGCGGTTTTCTTGCTTTATGGCCCTCATCTGATCAGAGTCGCCTACGAGTCTCGCCGTGAGCTAGCTCAGTGGGTCAGAGAGAACTTGGTGGATACCGTGAACAACTTTGTCCGAAACTGGATCTTAAAGCCTGTGGGAAACATCATTTCTACTATCAAACACGACGACAACTCGCAGATATCGATCATGGGCAAGAAGTCGCTTTCTAGCGATCTTGACTCTTTGCAGAGAATGCTCATTGAGTACATGGCGAAAACTGGTAGTGACCTCAGCTCTCTGGTGATTTCTCGGGACGTGAAGGACGGTGATTTGACTTTCTTCATGAAGGACTACGAGCACCAGTTGCAGTCGCCAATCAAAAACTTGGTTGCAGGGGACTTGCTCCAGTCGCTCTTGATTCAAGTCCAGAAGACCAAGGTTGATGGCGACTTGGTGATCAACGGCATTGACAAGTTGTTGAAGTCTCAGGAGTTAGTGTTTGAGTTCATTGCCATCATCCCAACGGGCTTGATCATTCTCTGGGCGTTGCGGAACTTCAACTTGGTTGCCAAAAAGGGCTGGAGCAGCATTTTCAGCATCAATAGAGGTAAATACAGAGCATTGACCAAGCGCAACTTGGGAGTTATCGAGAGGCTCTTGATTTTGAGCTGCAACTCTGACACTGTCAACTACTACCAGCAGGGAGAGTTGCTCATCGAGTTGTTGCTCTTGGAAAAGAACTTGAGCCAGATTGTGCCGAACTCAAGAGTTTCTGAGATTAAGACTGATATTAGCGACTTGAATAACAAGAAACTCACAAACGAGCTGAAGATCAAGATCGTTGAGAAGATGTGGAGAACCTACTCGGAGAATTTGTGATGGAGTTTTTGAGATTTTCACAGAAACTCTACCACGTGTATCGTTTCTCAAATGTCGCCTCATGGTGCGCTCTTTATGTACTAAAAATTACAGTACTATGCTATGTATGTATTATTGAGATGTGTAGACGAGTGACAACCCAGTCACCAATCTGGAGACTAACAAATTAAAAGATCAGGTTGATGATGTCACTGCCGACAGTGGCACCGGCACCAAAGATCGCAGCGTTACCGAACTTCTTACCGAACTTCTTCAAGTGGCCGTTGCCCTCGGGCTGGCCCTGGGCCTGAGGCTGGGCCTGCTCCTGCTGTGGCGGCTGGTAGTAGTTGGTGGAAGCTGGCGGGAATGGCTGCTGCTGTTGCTGGTTGTATTGTGGCTGGTTGTACTGAGGCTGGTTGTATTGTGGCTGCGAGTATGACTGTGGGGCGGCAACCGAGGTCTGGCTGCCATAGTGTCTGCTCTTCTCGTCTTTCTCATCGGGGTAACCAGTAGATGGCTTGCAGTAGTTGGATGGAAACATGCCCGTTCTACCATTGCAGACACCCTTGCTCCAGTTCGGACTCGGCTTCTCGATCACCTTGATCTTGTCACCGACACGGAGCGGCAAGTCATCCGCCTGCTGTGCAGCATAGTCGTACAACGCCTCCACCCATTCTTCGTTCTGGCTGTTGTAACTTGGTGGGGGGACAGACACTGCCAGCTGAGCGTCTGAGTGTGCAAGAGACGTGGTGGACTGAGCCGGAGCCGGTGCTGGGGCAGACGCCTGGGATGCCCCGAGGCTGACCGGAGCAGATCCTTCAGAGTACTTGGCAGGCAAGCTGTTCACGACGGAGTCGTAGAACGACTGGGTGATGACATCAGAGTCAAGCAAGAACTCAAGCTCGTTCTTGACGGTGGCCAACGAGCGATTAATAAGGGCCTTGGACATTGGGTAGTTATTGTGAGGGTAAATCTAGTGCCGGGTGTAAGTTGGTGACTTGCCTCAAAGTGCCACTGCGCATTCCGATCCCGATGCTTTTTCGGTTATGTGCCCTGACACATAGCCCCGATGATCACGCTGCTGCACAACTCTATGCAAGGTTAAACAAGGTTCTCAGCAACGTGGGGATCGGGACTATCGGGAAACATCAGGGGACCATTGGCAGGACAGAAGGTCATCTGAACCTAATCGTGCACTAGTGTTCGATTATCGGGTCGTCCAAACGCCAAACGGTCTTGGCAGATCGCGCTGGCAAACTGCTAACTGTGTTTCTGACTCCAGACTGAGATGACTTGCACGCAGTTATTGTAGCTTACAAAAGAAACATCAGACAGCTGAATACCACTAGTCGATGTCCACAATCATAGCAGCTTCCAGGAGGGGCTAACTTTTGATTGCCTTGTGCCTTCCCCTGAGCAGCTACACAACAGAGGTGTTCGCCTGCGGGGGGAATTGCCGGAACTATTGACTTGCTAGTCAATGTGATTCGTAGTGGCACAGGTTCCACAATCTCCGACGATAGAAGCTTTCAAAGCTTTGCATGCATCCTTGAAGAACGTGGTCGGTCCCGAGCTTGTAGTTTTGATTGGTACCTTCTTGGCATATCAGCTTCCCTTGCCTAGGCATTGCCGCACTGTCTCGCTAGCGCTCGCTGATGCTTTAAAGAATCACCGAGGTTTTGGAATAACTCGACACAATAACGTACAACACCTGCGCCCCAGCCCAGACAAACGGAATCCAAGTGCTCATCATGAACGAGCCAGTCCGGTACAACGTCGCGAGCAAAATCCCCACAAGCGAGCCCGACACAAACGCCTGGAACGCACCCCACACAAAGTAGACAGAAATCACAAACAACCCGCGGAACACCTTTCTCAGGTTCACAGCAGCAATCACTCCGGCCCCGATGTAGACGCACAGGAAGAGGATGAGCGTCCAGTACAACGTGAACCGCCAGATGTCCTTGATGTAGAACAAGTACTGCGAGTCCGCGTCACCGCTCTCAAAGTCCCAGGTTAAGCTCGGAAACGGCGGAGTGATGTAGCCGACTGCAGTGTCGTCATTCGTCACAAACGGTTTCATCCAAGCTAACAGAAGACGGTTGATGTTGAATGTGTGTGAAGTGCAGTAAAATTCAAAGTTACCCGGCTATAACGTCTTGACAGCATCAACGGCAGCAACGGCAGAACAGCGACGGCAGAACAGCGACGGCGAAGGCAGACCAGTATTAGTTCTTTCAACCGTATACTACTTTCGGTTACGTATGCTACTTTTTTTTCATTTCCTATAGTATCTATCAATACTCGTGTTTGGTTCGAGGTCCACCGAAACCTCAGCAAGCAACGAGGAGAAGACGACGGTACTACAGTCAGCTATCCGCAAACGCTAACTCAAATGGCATGACTCACATTCGCACTGGCGCCTCTCACTGTCTGCGCTCAATACTCATCCTTCTCCTCTTCCTCCTCCTCCTTGACAATCCCCTGCTTCTTCAACAACACGTCAATCTCCGCCGGGCTCCAAATCTTATTGATGATCTTCCCCGACTTGCCCTTGCTCAACGTCGCAAACTCGATCTTGTCCTTGCTTAGCGTGGTGCTGTCGAGGGTCTTGCTCAAGACCTTCAAAGCCAACTCCTGCGCCTCGGCGAACGTGATATCGTTCTTGTAGTCCTGCTTCAACAAGGTCTGCGCCGCAGAGGTGTTGGCACCGACAGAGGTCGCCTTCCACCCGGAGTAGTTGCCCGACGGATTCGAGGTGTACAACTGGAACCCGTAGCGGTCATCGTACCCGGCGTAGATGAACGAGACACCAAACGGTCTCAACCCACCGTACTGGGTGTACCCCTGCTTGACGTCGCACAACCGATGCACCAACATCTCGACCGGGATCTGCTCGTTGTACCGCGCAAGGTACTGCTGCGCGTACACCCGGGCGCTGTTCACCAATATGCTTGCGTCCGCGTTCATCCCGGCGACCGCGGAGACCACGTTCTCGTTGAGGATGTACATCTTCTCCGCGGAGTCGCGGTCCAACAACTTGGAGGTGACCTTCTTCTCAGCCGCCAACACAATGCCCTCATTGGACAAAACGCCAATAGATGTTCCTGCGTGACTAATAGCCTCCAACGCGTACTCGACCTGGAGTTAGTATTTGCTTAGCTGTTGCCTGGGGCTCAACTGCATACTGCTACCGAGTACTATGGCCGATTTGCCACTGACTCCCCGCCGCTTCACTTACCTGGTACAACCGCCCTTCTGGCGAGAAAATCGTGGTTCTGCTGTCGTATCTTCTGGAACCCATTTTTTGCTGGACTTTTGTCGTGTAAAAGGTGCCAAACTAAGGGTGTTAGTGCTGGCTGCCAATTGCGTGGTTGTCCGATAGAGCTGGGGCGCCAGATTTGAAAAAGGTGGGAGAGCTCGGGGCACGTGACACAATATTATCTCAGACCTCTCCCACAGAGTCCTGTTGTTTGACAACATGCACCCGTTGTTCAAGGTAGAACTTGAAACCCTAGATTGGTCGTTAATTGTTGTTTCAGGCGGGAATAGGTTTTACCATAATGAGAAAACCGGGAGTGCGCAGTGGGATTCGCCGAGTGATGCTGTGAGCGACGCAGTGCATAAGAAACGTGATGAAATTTTGGTGCTACTAGCCAAGGCCAGAGGGTTGGCCGTTGGAGGAGTGAGGGGCGTCCCAAGAAAAGAGCTCGCGAAACAGCGAAACAGTGGTACGCACGATAAGGCAAAATCTGAGCCCAAAAAGGTGGAGTCTAGTACTCAAAAGAAGGATGCTGGTGCCGAGGTGCCCAATGCGCCAGAAGAAAAGGAATTTGAAGCGAGTCCTGCTGCTACTGAGCACAATAGCGATAACTCTTCTAGCGCGCCTGATGAATCCAGTGAGGAGGAAGATGCTAGCAATACGCCGCCGAACAGTGGTCTTGTGGCTGGGTACGCAAGTTCTGATGAAAGCAGTGAGGAGAGTGATGACCTGGACGCCCCAAACGAGTCTGACAGTGATGTTGCTGAAGAAGTAGCGGAGGACTCTGATGACGAGGAGGTACAAGGCATTGACCTTGACGAGCTTGATCAATTTGAAGAAAACGAGCAAGAGGAGGACCCTGCTGATTTCTGGAGTCTTGTGCAGGAGGCCCAACTCGATCCGTATGGGACGTGGGAGGAAGAGCTGCAGAAAATCATCAACGACTCGCGGTTTTTGAGTATAGATTTGGATAAGAAGAGGGAGGAGTTGTTCAACCAGTGGTGTTCCACGAGGTTGGAAGGTGGGAGCGGGGAAACTGGTGCAGCAGATGCAAATGGCAATGCAGAGGAGGCGTCAGGTTGCAACAATTCCTGGAATCCGTCCCAATTCAGCTCCATGCTACAAGATGACATTCCTAAACTAGAGCTTACCCCATTGGTGGAATATTTTGACTTCCTTGTTAAAAACATTCGCCCTAACAAATTCTACCTCGAGTTCAAACGGAAGCACCGCACAAACCCCGAGTTTCTGGACCTCGACATCTCCGACAGGTCGAAGGAGCAGGTGTACCAGGAACTCATGCACGCGAAGAAGTCGTCAGTGGATGAGAGAAAGCAGCTGCTTGGAAAGTACTTAGCCGGCTCCAAGCAGTTCATGGTGTCTGTCAAAGCTCTTGATGAAGGGTTTGCCAAAACTGTGTTGACCAACTTGCAAGGCGTTATGAGTCGTGACTTGTCCGCCGACGAAGGAAGACTTGCAATCAAAAACTTAGAGTTCTTGTTTGCCATTCCCGAGTCCGTGAGGCATTCCGCAATCTACTATGCGTTGCCTACAAAGGAGAAGCTTGCTTTTCTAGCAGAGCTCTACAAGTCATTGCTAACTACGTGATTCGAACACCTGTGCCTAGAGAGGGGTCACAAGCCACGCTCATACACGTTTTATTGCATTGCTCTTCAAAGATTATAATCCATTTATTTTTGATAGCTCAACAACGCTCGTCATTCACTCGCACTGCATCACCTGGAACATCACCGGGCCACTCGCACGTCACGAGAAGCTGATTTAGGTGCTCAAACAAAACTACTATAGTATATCATATAGTATATATATATATCTATAGTATATCATGACATAACATTTCTATTTACAACAGTAGTGTCTAACCTGGTTAACGCCCCAAGTTGAGCAACAACGAGCTCGGCGACCCGCTGGACTCGCCGCCCGCGCTCTTGCTGTTTGGCAAGTACGTGATATTAGGGCTGTTGGCCAATGTCGACGCAATCTCCTTACTCGCCTCAATTCTACGGATCAACAACAAGCCGTCACCGTTCTTCGAGAGCGCCTTCGAGATGTGCTCCGCGGCCTCGGCCTCTCCCTCAGCACGGATAACCGCCGCCTGTCTCTCCTGCTCGGCCTTCTCGACAAGGAACTTGGCACGCTCGGCGTCCTGTTGGGCAATCTGCTTCTGCTCGACGGCCTTGGTGAAGTCGTTACCGAAGGTCATGTGGGTGATACTCACGTCCTCCAACTTGACGTGGAACTCCCCGGCTCTCTGCGAGAGCTCCTGTCTGATGCGCGACGAGACAACCTCTCTCTGGGTAATCAACTCGGCGGCGTCAAACTGAGCCACAATCGACTTGAGCACCTCGTTACCGATCGAGGGCAAGACACGCTCGTCGTAGTCCAAGCCCAAGGTCTGGTAGATCGCAGGCAACTGGTCGACGTCCGGACGGTGCAACACACGCAACGTGAGACTCACCATCTGCAAGTCCTTGGACCCCGTGGTGGTGCTGATGCTCCGCGGGCGAGTACGGATGTTGAAGGAGATCGGCTTCTCGAGCCATGGGATGAGGAAGTGGGTACCCTCGCCAATGACGTTTTGCTTGATACCGTCAAGGCGCGAGAACAAGATCACGCGGTACCCGCCGTTGACGTCGTACATGGAGTATGACGCTGCGGTCGCGGCAATGCCCACTGGGAGCGCAAGACGGCTAACAACGTTCGCGAACCGGCTCATTGAATTGATGAATGAGAGCTGCTGCTTGTTGTAGGACCAGTTGCCACAGCTTTTGCTCAACTGCCGAGGGCCCGGGTAACTTTTTTAGACAGATCGTTAGGTGCTCGCACCCGCCCACGATCAAACAANGCCTACTTTTCGGGCGCAGGCACTGTTTCGCACCCTGTCTGACCGCCGGGCAACCCCTGATCTGACGATGAAAAAATTTCAGACAGACACGACCAACAGACCAATATTGAAGATGGCCCCACCACCGCCGCCGCATGCGATCCGGCCTGAGAACATCATCAAGACCTGTGAGAACTTGATCAAGATTGATAACACCGACGATGCGCTTGTTGTGTTGAAAAACTTCATCGGCTCGAAGAAATTCAAGTTCATTACTGCCTCGGCCGCCGAGTCCGTCGGACTTCTCTTTGTCGAGCTCTGTGTTCAGAAGCGCGAGTCGCGTACTGCCAAGGACGGTCTCTTCAACTACAAGAAGAACGTCCAGACCATCAACAACGGGCTTGAGACTGTTGGAACTGTTGTCCGCAAATACATTGAGTTGGCCGAGAATGCGTTGGAGGAGGCCAAGAAGACTGCCAAGGTCAGCAGCGAGGACGAGGACACCCTTGAGGATGTCAAGTCCCCAGAGGCGCTTTTGTTGTCGATTGTTTCCGGCGACGACAGCCAGGACCGCTCTGACCGTGAGATCTTGACCCCGCACTTGCGCTTCATGTACGACGCGTACCGCTCTGTGCTCGACATCATCAGAAACACCAAGCAGCTCGAGATCATCTACTGCTACATTGTCGGGCAGTCGTTCAAGTTCTGCGAGCAGTTTGACCGCAAGCAGGAGTTTAAGAAGTTTTCTGAGTTGATCCGCAATCACTTGCAGAGCATCAACTTCTACGCGAACCAGCAGTATACCTCGGCGGTCAACGTCCAGAACCAGATCGACTTGTCGAACCCACAGACTTTGGAGCGTTTCTTACAGTTGCGTTTCAACGGCTTGAACATCGCCGTCAAGCTTGAGTTGTACCAGGAGTCGTTCAAGATTGTTGAGGACATCCACACCCTCTTGGTGCTTTCTAAGCGCTCGCCAAAGCCAAGCATGATGCTCAACTACTACGAGAACTTGGCCAAGATCTTCAACGTGTCGTCCAACACCTTGTACCGGTCTGTGTCGTGGTTGAAGTTTTTCAACCTCTATTCGCAGTCGCCAAACGCCACTCTTGAGAATCTCAGCAACTACGCTTCGATCATCATCTTGTCGACTTTGTCGATTTCCGAGTTGTACGACTCTTCTAACGAGGAGGAGAAGAACAAGTTCAAGAAGTTGTCGTCGTTGTTGAACCTCTCGAGACCACCGACTCGTGCCTCGGTGATCGAGTCGATCAACACCCCAAGCTTCCTCAAGTTTGTCGACAAGGACCTCAAGGTGTTGTTCAACTATCTCGAGAACAACGATTTCAACCCGTTGAACATCCAGACCGAGCTTGTGCCAGTGTTGACCAAGATCTACGACTCGCCAAGCTTCAAGGTGTTCCACAAGGACCTTTTGGACACCGTGGTGATCAAGTTGTTCAAGCAGATTTCCAAGAACTACGAGACCATCAGCTTCGACTTTTTGATCAGTCTCACCAACTTCAAGGGCAGCAAATTTGAGTTGTCGCCAGTTGCTATTGAGAATCAGTTGATCAACGCCGGAAAGGACGGCCTTTTGCCGCCATTCCGCATTGACCACGACGCCAACGTTGTGACTTTCATCAACGATCCGTTTGACGGGCAGAGCTCGACCTCGGAGCTCGTCAAGTCTCAGTTGGCCAAGTTGTCTGCCACTCTCCTCAGAGCGATGTACCACTTCGACACCAGCATTGTGCAGGAGCAGGCGGACCTCAACGCGAGGGAGTTGGAGCTTGCGAACCAGGCGATCGAGCAGGAGCGCCGCGAGATCGAGGAGCGTCGTGTTTTGCTCCAGAAGCGCAAGGAGCAGTCCGAGGAGGCCGAGGCCCGTGCCCAGGAGGAGCAGAGACAGCAGCGCGAGGACAAGATTGCGGCGGAGAAGAAGGCCGGCAAGGAGCGCGAGGAGCAGGAGGCGAAGCGCAGATTGCAGGACAAGATTACGCGCGAGCAGGAGGAGATCAAGGAGAAGGAGAAGCTTGCGATTGCCGAGGACATCAACAAGGCCGGCATCATCCAGATCGACCTCAAGGAGATCAAGAACCTCGACATTGTGCAGTTGAAGCAGATGCAGTTGGACCAGCTCACGAAGGACCAGAACGACACTCAGGAGCGGTTGAAGGCGCTCTTCAAGCGCAACGACCACCTCGAGCGTGCGTTCAGACAGTACGAGTTGAAGCTTCTTGTCGAGGACGAGAAGGCGCAGAAGGGCAAGGACCTCGAGGCGTACAACGCGATGAAGGAGAAGATGGAGTCCAAGGCCAAGAAGGAGCACGAGGACGCCGTCAAGTTGCGCGACCGTTTACAGAGAATTGTGCCATCTTACATGTCCTACAGAAGCGTTGTCGACCTGAACAGAGCAGAGCGCGTGAGCCAGTTGCAGGCCAAGGCCGCGGCCAAGTTGAGCGCCGAGAAGGAGGCGCGCATTGCGGAGATCAAGCAGCACAAGCTCGAGCAGATGATTGCCGAGCGCCGCGAGCAGGAGGAGCAGCAGCGTGCCGAGGACGAGCGTGCCAAGGCCGAGAAGGAGCGCGCCGACAAGCAGCGTGTGGAGCAGGAGTCGATGGCCAAGTTCCGCCAGGAGATGGCCGAGCAGCGCGCCGCCAACGAGGAGCGTGACGCCAGACAGCGGGCGGCGTTCGAGGAGGCCGAGAAAAGAGCAGAAGCCCAGCGGAATGGGTCATCCTCATCGCCGGGCGGCAGATACGTGCCTCCGAGCCGCCGTGCAGGCGGTGCAGGCGGATCTCGGATGGCCTCTGGCGGGTTCGGGTCGCCAAGAGACAGCCCGGCTCCGCAGAGCACCCAGAGTCCGGCTGGTACTCCGCCACCAGCGGGTCCATCGTCCGGCCCAGCGGGCGGCAGAGAGCTCACTTTTGCCGAGAAGATGAAGCAGAAGAGACTCGCCAAGGAGCGGGAGCAACGCTGAGATATGGAGAGCAACGAAACCTAAATTTCTAGGGGTGCATGAGGCAATACACATTTTAAAGTCTAGAAAAGTAGCGTTTACCACGTGATCTGTCATCGGACGGCGATGCGTGCGACGAAGCCGGGCGGCCCCAGGTCTCAGCGGCGTACATGACCACTGCAGGAGCCGGCAGAGCCAGGTGTAACCTGTGGCCGAAACGCCCGATTGGGAAAATGACCTCACCCCAAAGCAAACAAAACAAACAATATTTCACCTACCTGAATAGCAAGCATTTATAAACAGAACCCATCCCGCCCTTATAAGAGTGCATCCTGGCAACGTTTTTTCCACAAAAAATTTTTACCACACCAAACACTTACAACTAAAATGGGTATCTCAATCGCCGACGTCTCCCTCAGAGGAGTCAACACCATCTTCTTGATCATCACCCTCGGTCTTACCGGCTCGCTCATCCACGGCCAGGAGGACTCGCACGCCAGAGTCAACTACGCTCTCTTTGCGTCGGTCTTTGGCTTGCTCTTCTCCTCGTTCTACGGGATCTTGGCCGGTGTCGTGAGCTTCCTCGCCTGGCCAATAATATTGGTCACCCTTGACGTGCTCAACTTCATCTTCACCTTCTCGGCCGCCACTGCCTTGGCCGTTGGCACCAGAACCCACTCATGCTCCAACCAGAGCTACCTCAACAAGAACGCCATTGCTGAGGGCTCGAGTGACAGATGCAGAAAGGCCCAGGCCTCGACTGTGTTCCTCTACTTCAGTTTCTTCATCTTCTTGGCCAACGTTGTTGTCTCTGCCTTGGCTTTCTCCAACGGCGGTGCCTTCGGCTTCGGCTCCCGCAAGCCAGCTAGAGGTGGCTTGAACGTCCAGCAGGTCTAAGTGCCGGAGCTCAATTCGACATTCTTGTCCGGATGGAACAGAGAGTTCTCCGTCGCCGGCGTTGCTCCTTCGCTGCTGACAAATTGCCGCAGTGTATACAGGGCAGGGCGCCCGTGACGTTGCCAATCGCTGTCTCGCGTTCCTATTTTTTCTCCTTGTCCTTGCCTATTATAATACCCTACAAATGACTGACAATGGAAAATTCAAATAAAAAGCTGTAGCCTATTAGTAGAGAGAGAAGGGTTTGTTCCTTGGTTTGACACTATTTGCTGCCTAGCGGCATGCGCTGTAGCAGCTTACGCCCGTTTGGGAGGTTAGAAGTTTCTGCTTTGGGACACACCGGGGCAAGCATGGACGGGCGCAGGTTGTGTGCCCATTTTATTGCGTATACGAATTCCAGGCGCAACCTGTGCAGTCTGGCAACCTGTGGTGGTCTGCAGGCGAATCTCAAGCAAGTCAGAAGAAGGGAGAATTTTAGCGCCTCCTATTTTGGCGGCCGAAGCCAGAAACAAGGTAAGTGGAGCAAGGTGTAGCTGCACGCCACCTCCTGCGAGCTGCGAGCGGCAGCCGGTGTTAAGCATCCGGCCGAGGTCAGGTGGCGCCCAGGCGACTAACCTCCGGCGGGCGTCGGGCCTGTTTTTCTTGCTTGCTGGGGTTACTAGCACTGTCGCCAGCAGCAGCCGGCCATTTTCGCCTCCCTCGACGAGCGCCCTCCACAGTATACCACTGCGGCGGGTCTCGCCAGGGTGCATCGCTGAAAAAAGGTTTTGAGCATCGGGACTAAAGAACTAGCACATGGACGATGGCGTGGGACCTTGAGCAGAACGTGTTGGAGGCGTTCCGCAGGCACAAGCCGAAAACAAAAAATGTGCCGGAAGAAGAAGTAGACAACGACGACGAAGAGCCTGTGTTTGACGACTGCGAGCCCATTGATTACGACCTGGTGCTCTCGTCGACGCTTACCCAGGTGAACTTCGAGGTGTTCTTCAGTCTGCGGCGGAAGCACCAGGTGCTCATCAACTTGATCGGGCTGGACTTTAGCGAGTATTTAGATACCGCGTTTGTGATCTGCGACAAAATGACAAAGCCTCTGAATAATGACCAGTTCAATATCAGTCTTGACGTGAGTCTGGACCTCTTCATACTTCTCACATACAGCGACCGGTGGGGATCAATGACGCCCTTCAAACTGTGCTACAAGTACGCTCGGATCATCGAGCGCATTATGGATCTTCTTAGATGTGGCGACGCTCGCCACACGCCGGAAGAGCGGCTAGAATTTTGGCGGGCCCAGGAGGCCAGCGTCGACGAAGCGGGACTTCTCGAAAAGGCAAAGAAGGTGTTTTCAGATTGCCTGAGGAAGCCTAGTGGCAAGGGAAAGAAGAAGAAGAAGCCGGTGATTGATAATATCCAGGATTCTGTTGGCAAATTGTACGAGATGAAGGACCAGGGCCAGGCGCAGCGGATCCACGATGCATACATCGACGAAATCGCCAAGTTTTCTATCTATCAGGATAGCTTTTATCGCAGCTGGACGCCCGCGAATATGCAGCCCAACATTTCGGAAATACTTTATACTGTTGTGTGCGTGCTTCTCCATGCGATGTACAAGATGCTCAAACAGGAAACTCGCAACAGTCTTTGGAACAACCCGTTTTTGCGGTTCTACATCAGAGTGTGGAACGATCTTACACATACCATCAAGCTCGGTACTGATATTGATCGAGTCGACGAGGAAATTTATGGCCCAGGCACGCCCTGGATCGTGCGGGCCACGTTGAAGGGTGCTTCTGCTGCGCGTTCCGTAGTCGCTGCAATCCTCAACAACGACGTCGATAAGTGCGAGCACGACTTTGTGCACGAGTCGTTGAACAATTTCATGTCGCCGTTCGGCAGAAAGGCCAGTGATGGAGCTCTTACGGTGGATCCTAAGCTCTATATCTGCTCGATGTTCGTGCTAGGCTACAAGGGGGACGACTGTGAAAGCTTCTTGGATTTGAACTTGAACGACCGCTACGACGAGGACGTCTGGTACATGTTTGAATACTTGTTCTCGAGCGAAGACGACGAGGAGATCGAGCAGTCGGATCAGGGCTCGCATCGCAACGTCTACATCCACAAGGAGTACACGGCCCGGTGCTACTGCGAGTACGACGACCAGGAAAGCGACAACGAGGAAGCGTGCGAGTGTGAGGATGAGGAAACGAAGCCGGTGGAGGAGCCGGCCAGACTCCAGGGCGACAACATGTATCTCCGGATTCCCGAGGAGAAACATGTCCGGGACGTCAAGGATCCGTATTTTGGTGCCTACAAGCCTCAGCCTGAAATCTCAACAAGCTGGACTGTGTTGAAGTTACATCTCCAGAAGTTGACGGTAAAAGCTTCACATGAGCCGTACAAGCTCCACACGTTGGCCATGATCAGAGCCGTCATTGTCAAGGCGTACGAGTATCAGATCCAGCGCAAGACAATGGGTCTCGAGCCAGGCGAGCAGCCGGACGAGGCGGAGGAGGACGAAGCGACCGTTGGAAAAATCAGAGACTTTCTCAGCGACAAGTTGGACCAGATATTTGCTGAGAATACGGATCTCGCCCAGGCAATCATCGATGAGTTGCTCATGTGTCTCCCGATCCGCAAGGTGATACTCTGGCTGGTAGCCAACTTCGAGCCAACGCATTGGCTTATAGACTTTGTGCATCAGCTCGTTACGGAGACTAGAACTCATGCATACAAGGATTTGCACTCCAGAGTGGGGCGCATCGTGCTTGCACCGATCGAGAAGAAGATGTTGTTGCACTTGTTCTTGCTGAACGTGTCGCGTAGGGTCAACGACAAGCAGGACAACGACCAGAGCAAGAAGCTCGTAATGTTAATCTGCGTGATGTTGAAGTCTCTTGTCGAGAAGAAAGTCATGTCGTTTAGTGACGGCGAGTACCGTACGGAGTTGCAGGGCTTGCTCTTGCCGTGGGTCGGGGTTGTTCCGGAAGCCCGGTCTTTGTTCTTCGACCTGAAAAATATCGATATCAAGGATGAGGTCAGTAAAGGGCGCGAGATTCAGAGTAGCAAGCCAGAAGTTGCTCGGAGTGATCCGCTACTTGCGGATGCGGAACCAACTTACTTCCAGCAGCAACTAGTGTGGGTACATAGCTTGTGGGATAATACAGTTGACGCATTGTCGGGATGACCGGACCGGTTGCAAAGGGCATATCTACATATTCGCGGCTTTTGCTTGCTTCTGTCCATTCTTGAGTTTTAGCATATATTGAATGAATTGATGATCTTAGAGGTAATTCGGAAGCGTAGCCGTGTCAAATAGGCGGTTAGGCCCTCGAACGGCGGCCATCTGTCAGATGCTTCCGAGATATATTTTACCGCCATGCACTTTTGCGCAACACAATGCATCGGCTTGAAATCTTGACTTGCAGAAGTCGTACCATCCGAAACACCCGCGCCGAAGTTGCTCCCCCTGTCAAAATTGGATGATTATAAATAACTGATCAACCCGGTGTAAATGCCAGTACTATACTATTCTCCTGTTCTTCACGGCTTCTCAACGCTACACATTGCACACATTCAATTGCATAATCACACCCATTCAGCATGTCTTTCTTCCTCTACTACGTCTTGACCTTCTTCGTTTTGTACTACTCAGTCCACTACAGAACTGTTAACAAACATGGACACATTCTTGTATCCAACCGGATGGCTGCTCTCAGCTGAGCTAATGGCGGCATGCTACAAGAATCACTTGTCGCCGTGGCACCCGCTGGATCAAGGGCAGCGTTTTACGATCAATGAAAGGAGTTTTTTAGGGCCAAGCTAATAATTTTAATGATATAATACCAATGTTGCCCGTAGGAAACAATGACTCCGAGATATCCCGGCGGTGGGAGATGCAAAACTTGGAATGCTTATTGCTGCGTATGCATGCCCCACGCACAGTCGGCCATCGGCGAAACAACCAGTGCTAAGCGTAGTGCCTATTCTTAGTTTGAATGAAGCGGTACGAATTTTGGCATTGATGCAATAAAACATGTTTGGTCGGCAAAACTTTTTTGAGGAGATTAACGTGGCGAGGACGTTGTTGAACCATACGAAAAGGTGCCACAACAAGAATAGCAAAATTTGCAAGTCTATTTGAAGCCTTTCAACTATTTCGCAAACCCCTATTTATCACAACAAGATTCCCGCAAAGTTCTAAAACTTTTTCAAAGCCTCAACGCCGCAGGATAACCACAACCATATGCTGCGGAGAAGTGTGTTCGCCGAGCTAGAGTGCGTAAGTTACATGTTGCATTAACGGGGTGCGTGTATCTATCGATCTATAAAAGTTTTTCAAATTTTGGAGCAACAAATGACTGAGGCTCTATTTTAGTGCGAGTGAAGGATTGTCTCGACATGATATCGTAAGGGGTGCTGGCCAACGGCTGGACTATTATAGACAACTCCATGATAATGTTCGTGTGGATCTTAAACAAGGTCTCTAACTGAGCGTCACTAGATATGGTCACCTTGTTGCTGTCTGCCAATTTCAATACCCTATTTTGCAAAGAAAATGCCAGCTGGCAGTTGCTGATGATCTCGTCTCTTGTAGGTGTGGCCGCCGCATTCGGGTCGAAGCTGAAGTTCAACTTTTTGGAGCCAAATCGAATCTCCACGGTCTTGAGAATAGCCCCATCCTTGGCCGGAAGTAACTCTATCATGTGAAACTCGTTGACTACAGTCTCGTGAAAGACACCGCTCAAGGGCTCTATCACGTCATTGAACAGAAAGTCGATGATCATGGAGCCAATAAGGAAGTATAACGTGTCGGTTGCCTCAACGTTGCTCATTACATTGATATCTGGATTTGCAACGAGAGACTTGAGAAGTCTGGAAAGAGTTTCACAGCTTGAAAGCTTGATGCGCAAGTACTCGCAAGAGGACAGGGAGCGAGGCTCGTTCTTACTGAGAAAGTATGCAACAGTCGCCAGAACCGCAGACTTTCCTAAATGGTATGTACTCGACTCTTTGTTTACAATGAGATTCGAGTGAGTAGAAAGGGCGCAAGTCTTGGACTTCCGGATCAATGCAAGCAACCTTCTCCGAGCCTCGACAAACGCCCACACATTTGTGGGGGAGCTCAGACTGGTGGGCGAGGTGACAGGTTTCGTAGTCAACTCAGGCTGGATTAGTGTACTGATCGCTCGTTTTGTCACGTCAGTGCTAGAAAAGCCGTGGCTTTTGTCGTACTCGAATTTCGGCTCGTCGTGTGCGGTCGTAACGTCTAAGATGTCGTCAATGAAGTTAGTGGAAACGACGGAAGGAGCGGGACTGGTCTCCGGCTCCACTTTGAGTTTCTTTCTTGGCTCCCATTGATTCACCAGTAACACTGTTCCCTTATTCTTCAAAGACCGTTTCCTGTTGCGTCGCACGCTCTGGATTGCGGCGCGCACAAGCTTTCCCAACTTCTCAAGGTTCACGGGCGGAACGGAAAATTCCTCCGCAAGAATCTTGGAGACCCGCGCGATCTCATGGTCTTGATCTCTTGCCCGCTTGATAAACAAGCCTTCGCTTTCTATTAGCTGCAACCGTCTCGCAGTAAAAATTTTCCATATTTCCTCGTCTCGTAGCTGCTCTATCAGGTCTCTGGTTGTAGTCGTGAGTCCTCCCATGTTGGGCTCAAGTGTGAATCATAAATGTGATTACGCTCCGCATGAAAAAAATATATGTGACCTGAGGCGCACCCAACATATCCACTTACGGTCAAATTTACGACAACTCCACAATGCTTGTCGGAGCGCTTTATTGGCTAATAATTTTAGGATATTTCGTGGCAACATGCTCAGTGCTTGTCACTAAATTTATTCCTCAGCTATCTTGGTTGGGCCAATACGGGAAGACGTTGCCTTCGCCAAAGACTGGACTCTTCGCCATATACGTGCCAAAGTCCTGGTTCTCACATTTCTACGTCATCTCCTCAGTGCTTGCTGTTATAGTGAGCTACTACCTGCCGTCATTGGTGGCCACTATGGTGCTTTTGCATTCTGTTAGACGCTCCATAGAATGTTTCACTGTCAGCAAATTCGGTCCAAGCTCAAAAATTCACGTCACACACTACTTGGTTGGCCTCTTCTTCTACGTTGCTCTCAACTTCAACGTTGCGCTTTTAGACATTGAATTCGAGCTGTCAATTTTTCAACAGGTTTTACTTTCCGCTCTCTACGTTGCGTTTGAATTGGACCAACTAGCTAACCACTGGATATTGGCAAACACCCCAAAGTACAACCACCCACAAGCACACATGTTCAAGCTTGTGTCATGTCCCCACTACTTTGATGAGATAATGATCTACTTCATCATAGCTATTACTGCATATCTAACAGTGAACAACTTCCCGCTCAGCTTTGCTTGCATCGAGTTGTGGGTGTTGGTCAACTTGCTGGTGGCCGGCCTCAACTCGCACGCATACTACAAAAATCAAAAGAAATTTGTCGCTCCAAGAGCCGTCATACCTTATATTGTCTAAATCTTTCCAAAAAAATTCATGAATCCACTCAAAGCCCCTGCCTGCTGCTGGCTGGTCTCTTCTTGTTGAGTCTCGGTGGTCGCCACTTCAGACTCCTTATCCACCACTATTTCCGGAACAGTTGCCGTTTTCTCTGGCTCCTCAATAGTCTTGCGCTTCTCGTCTTCAATTCTTGCCACAAAACTTTGGTACACAGTGTCATAGTCGCCCAACAGCTTGAAGAAGTCGCGCATCTCTGTAAGCGACAGAATCTTCTTCCGCAACTCATCGAGCGAGATCGCGGTCAGCCGCGAGTGCAACTGCTCCACCATAATATCCTCGAGCAACGCCAAAGAGCTTCTGAAGGACTCTGGAGTGATCAAAATGGCCTTCTCGTGCTCAGCGGCTGCCGTCGGCGCGAACTGCTGCTGCGACTCTGTCTCGTCTATAGTGGCAATAAACTTCGCGGTCTCAAACAATTTTAATACCGACTGTAGGTTCTTCTTGATTTCCTTGAGCTGCATTAGCGTGTTTATTGCCCTGTGCTCGGCACTGCTTTCGTTTATCTTGGCAGAGTTGTCCGTAATCCGTTTAGAATCTTCAGTCAAACCGTACACAAGAGACTCCAAGTTTTCCACGTAGTACTGCAACCTCGTAACCTGCCCGTCTTCGCTGTCACTTGACCCCACCACCAGTAGCGACTGTTTCACATCGGCAATGCTCGTGTCAAGATCCGCCTGGAGCTGGCTGGTGAACGCAGTCAATGTGTTCAAAAGGCCAGTGAATGTTTTCGTCAACGTGTACACATTGTTGTTGCTGTCCAAGTTCTCGCTCGGCACGAGTGTTGTGAATATCGAATCTATATATTCGACGGGCGAGAAGTTCTCGTCGTCAAAAAATTCCAAAACGTCGCCCATTCCTAGAGTCCTCGAGTCCATAGTTGGGGCCGCTCGTGGTTATGTTGCATGTCACGTGACTGGCCCACTTAATCAATCGTCGCCCACAGCTGCTTCGCTATGTGCTCATGTCGTTGAAAGGAGAGGATGTCAAGGCGCGATTGCGGCCGTTTGGCATTGTTTTCGAAAGCAGTCTTCGCGACTTGATCAAGGGGATCCGAGCCAACAAGGAACCCGAGGCGCAGACGAAATTTCTTGAAAATGCGATCAACGAGTGCCGCCAAGAAGTGAAGTCGTCTGACATGGACTCAAAGACCATGGCGATTTTGAAGTTGTGCTACTTGGAGATGTACGGGTTCGACATGTCATGGGCCAACTTCAATGTTTTGGAAGTCATGGCGTCGTCAAAGTTCCAGCAAAAACGCGTCGGGTACTTGGCGGCGAGCCAGTCGTTCCGCAAGGACGACGACGTGCTCATGCTTACTACCAACTTGTTGAAGAAAGATCTTAGCAGCAGTACGCCCTTGGACGTTGGAGTAGCGTTGAGTGGGATATCCCAGGTGGTCACACTGGATTTGGCACATGATATCACGGACGACATCATCAAGATGCTCAGTCATTCCAAGCCGTATATCCGGAAGAAGGCGGTGCTTGCTTTGTACAAGATCTTTTTGCAGTATCCAGAAGCTTTGAGAAGCTCTTTCCAAAGACTTTGTGACAAGCTTGACGACGAGGACGACTCGGTCGTGGCGGCCACAGTCTCTGTGATCTGTGAGTTGGCCAAGAAGAACCCAAAGAATTTCGTGAGCTTGGCCCCGAAGTTGTACGACATTTTCTCAACCACGAAAAACAACTGGGTCACAATCAGGCTTCTTAAACTCTTCTCGTCACTCACTAAGATAGAGCCACGGCTCAAAGCCAGACTCATACCAAAGATCCTCGAGATCGCCAACACCACAAAGGCGATGTCATTGATCTACGAGTGTGTGAACTGCATCGTCGTTGGTGAGATGCTTGACGAGTCGAATCCAGATGTCGCCGAGACCTGTGTGGATTTCATTGTCCACTTTTTATCGCTTCAGGACGCCAACTTGCACTTTGTGGCGCTTTTGACCTTGAACAGAATTGCCAAGGTGCAGCCGAACATGCTCAAGGCGCCAAAGGTAATCATTGCCAACTTGAGCCACGACGACTTATCGATTAGAGAGCAGGCGTTGGATCTTTTGCAGTACATTATCACTGAAGAGAACATCGAGAGCGTGGTGAGCAAGTTGATCCTTCAGCTCTCGGACGACATCCGTGTTTCCGACTCTTCGAAGAGCAACATCATTG
Source organism: Saccharomycopsis fodiens (assembly GCA_002564235.1). Lineage (NCBI taxonomy): Eukaryota > Fungi > Ascomycota > Saccharomycetes > Ascoideales > Saccharomycopsidaceae > Saccharomycopsis > Saccharomycopsis fodiens. The sequence continues at coordinate 1,248,920 of JNFV01000005.1, read as the reverse complement.
AGAAGATATTGGACTTTTGTGTGGCGGACAACTACAATAACATTGCGGACTTTGACTGGCTTGTGTTCATCTTGGGCAGTCTTGTCAAGATCGCTGCCAAGAGCGGTCTCTACGAGGTGGGACGTCGCTTAGGGGTTGAGTTTAGAAACTTGGGCGTGAAGATTCCATCAATAAGGTCGATTGTTATTGACGCACTCATCGATTTGCTTGAGAGCAAGTCGGTGGTCAAGTACTACAGCTGCATGTCAGACGTGCTCTGGACCATTGGGGAGTACTCTGATCTTATCAAAGACCCAAACCAGGTGCTTCTTGTGCTCACGAGCTTGTACCAGGGTGTGTTTGCCGACAGCGACAGCGACGACATCAATGAGGACGACTACAACAGTTGCATCACGGTGTTGATCCCCGCACTCGTTAAAATCCTCAGCGCCTACTCGAACCTGAACCTGAACTACATTTGGAGCTTTAGCGAGAAACAAAAGGTGCAGAACCAAGTATCTCACTTGATTCAGTTTCTCGAGTGCCACTGCATCAGCAAGAGCTTTGTGGTGCAAGAGCGTGCCGCTGAGTACTTGGAGTTCTTGAAGCTTCTCAGGGACTCATTGAGCGAGTTAGAGGACGACTCTTTGCAGCCTCCGTTACTTCTTTCGGTTGCTCTCCCGTCGTTCTTTAATGCCTGGGAGTTGAAGCCAATAAGCAAGGACGTGCAGAAGAAGCTCGCGCTTCCTGATGAGTTGGATCTTGAGCTGGAAATCTTCCCGGTGGACGGAACTTATGACCACGACGATTACTATATGCGCTACCGCAACGAAAATTATATCTCCGACACGGAGTCGGTTCAGTCTAGTGACGAAGAGTTCAAGCCGTACAGTAACCCGCTTCTCGGTTTTGAAGACGAGTACCAGAACATAACTGACGATCAGGAGTCCGACTCAAGAGCCGAGAGACGCAAGCTCGAGCGGTTGGAGAAGCAGAAGTCCGATCCGTTCTATTTGTATGACGTCAAGCCGGAGAGACTCTCGCGGTCGCCGGACTCTGAAGCTAGTGGGCCTCCAGTCCCAGTGAAGGAGAAGAAAAAGAAAAAGAAGAAGGTCAAGCCTGTGGTGTTGTCTGAGGACGTGGTAGTTGAGGGCGACAGCGTGGTTCCTGAATCACAGCAACCCGCTAAGCCAAAATCTAAGAAGAACTTTTTGAAGATTGACTCCTCGGGTCTCGAGAACTTTGACGTCACTGCTACCCCAGAGCCAGAGCTCTCTGGCTACACAGTCCCGAACGAGTACGAGCCTACAGAAGAGCTTGTGGTTGTTCCTAAAAAGAAAAAGTCTTCAACAAAAAAGAAGAAGCTGAAGAAGACAGGGGAAGACGGCCAGCCTGTTAAGCGCAAGTCCAAGAAAAACACAATCAACTTGGATTGAGCGGGTCGGAGGCGCATGACGGTATACACAGGCAGCACGGTGTGCACCGGCTTGGATGAAAATAGCTAGTGCATAATATTTTATTAGTTGTAGCCAGAAAAGGAGAGGTAGCCAAAATTAGAGTCCAAAAAGTATATACGAGTGCTCCTTCTTAACCAGGGCCCCTTCTATTTACACTTTTTTTGCACGTGACGCCCCGATTGGGAACGAGGACCTGAAATTCCCAAAACGTTCTATTTTCAGCCGCAGTTGACTGACGTCTTCTATATCTAACAGCGCAAGATGAGTGGCCTGGCCCAAGTTGCTTCCCGCGGTGCCTTTTTGAGTCGTGAGTAAACTCTCATTGTGATGATTTTTTTGAGATACCCATTCGCTAACAAAAGACGAGCCGGACTATAACCATGTGAGTGACGAGGAGTACAAGAAGTACCGTAACCTCGCAAACCAGGCCTTCAACAGACGCAAGGAGCTTTCCAACGAGTCCCAGCAGGCGTTCAAGAGAGGCGACAAGGAGCTTGCTCACGAGTTATCGTTGAAGGCCAAGGAGGAGGCCAAGAAAGGAGACGACTTGAACGCCAAGGCTGCCGACTATGTGTTCAGAGCCAACAACGACGACAGCGATGCTAACGAGATCGACTTGCACGGGCTTTTCGTTGCTGAGGCCGAGAACATCTTGAAGGCCAGAATCAACAGCGATATTCTGAGAGGTGCCTCCGAGCTCCACGTGATTGTGGGCAAAGGGTTGCACTCCAAGGGCGGAGTTGCCAAGATTAAGCCCGCCGTCGAGGACATGTGCCGCGAGGCGAACTTAAACTGCCACGTTGACCGCAAGAACACCGGTGTGCTTGTGATTAAGTACGCTGGAGGTAACGTTCAGCCACACTGGGGCAATGTGTCGCACCAGCCACAGTTGCACGGCCAGCCACAGTACCACCACCAGAACAACAACAACAATCACCAGAACCACAACAACAACAACAACAATCTGGGTATCAAGACCGGCAATCCTATTGTCGACGGGTTGTTGCAGATCTTGTGCTTGTGTATCAAGAACAACAGCAAGTAGACTTTTTTGGTCAAAGACTATGGGCAATGCCACCAATCATTTTCTGGTAAGAACTGTTGGGGGCAGCCTCCTTTTATTATGTTATAGTAGAATAAAGTTTGGTTTGAGTGCAATTTTGAACTCTTTTCTCAAGTCTTGTACATCTCTAAGTCTTTGGTATCATTTTCACTGTAGTTGGAGCGCGTTAGAGTTTGGTCTTTAGCTTCATTATACTCAATCGGGTGCGTATCACTGACTTTCTTGTTCAATGCTTTCCAGTGCTTGTCGCACCACGCCAAGTTTTTCTTAGCACTGTTGAACATCTCCTTGAAAGACTCCTCGGTGCCGTTATTCCCGCTGAAATTCTTCTTCAAGCCCTCTAGCTTCTGGCTCACCTCCTCCTCAAGTACCTTCAACTCCATCGACTTGGCCTTTATCATCCCTGACGTCTGCGCTTGCTGCACAAGCGCCTTGTCTAGGATACTGTTGTTGGAATTGATGGAGTTGTTGAGACTGTTGTAGAGGTACTCCACAGCACTGAAATTGTCCAACCCATTGTTCGCGTCTCCGGACTCGCTTGTGCCATAAGACGAAACAGAGTCCGTCTCATCGCTGGCACTGGCAGTGGATATATCGGAGGGCCCAACAGCAAAGGTCAGACTGCTGATGCTTAACCTCGACCGATGTGACATATGATGCTCATGTAGGGACGCTTTGCAGCGCCTTACTCATGGTGTTTGCTATGCGCCCTACGTAGCAGTCCGCAGCTTTGTATGATGCAGTCTACCACTTAAGCACTACTCCTAGCTTGCACACCTATAACAAAGCCTTTAGGCAATTCAATTTAGTGCTTCCATCAAAAACTGATCTACATTGAAATTTTGATGTCATCTAATTTATTTTTTCGTCATTACAACAACTTCGAGTGCTTGATCTCGCCTCTGAGACGGAACAAGAAGAAGCCAATGGCGACAACCAACACCAACAACACATAGATAAAGGTCTTTATGCTGCTGAACACCTTCTCAAAGGTGGTCTGGTCGAGCGCAGCGCGCTCCTGCGCCTCCTTTCTGTATTTGGCTCTGTTCAACTTCTTGTCCTCCTCGGTGAGCACCAACTGCTTCAACTTGCGGTCGACCTCTCTGAGGTACTGCTCCAAGACGTTGTTTTGCGAGCTGAGTTGCTCCACCTTCTGGTGCAATCCGACGTTGTCACGCGAGAGCTTCTGGATCGCCTCCGAGAACTTGGCGTCGACGCGCGAGTCGAGCTGCTCAATCTTCGAAACCACGTGGCCGTAGTCCTTGTCGCCTCTGGCGCCTTGTGGCGGCTGCTGTGGCGGTCTGCCCTCGCCCTTCATTGGTTTCACAATATCCTCTCCCACCGAGTTCTTGGCCGCCACCTGTGGCTGAACCGCCAACTCAACCTTGTCGTACTGCTGCTCGGAGCTCAAGATCGTGTCGTAGACCTGGATCTTGAAGATCTCAAACGCCTCGTTCTTGCCCTGAGCACCGCTTTGCGCACTGACACCCAAAATGAAGTTGTTCTCGGACTCGGGTATGGTGAACTGGTTCGTCTCGAAACAGATCTTGTTGTCGATCGACACCTTGAACTGGTGTCTGAACTCGTCGTAGCTCATGCGGATCGTGGCCGGCACCTGCGAGTTCTGGTACCCGATAATACAGTTGCCAAACGCCTTGCTGTGGAACTCATTCGACCCAGAGTTGAACTCGCTGGTGCCGTCGTTGGCGTATCCAGAAAGCGAGCTCCCGAGCGGACCATCGCTGTCCACGGCGATGGCGAAACCATCAAACTTCGAAGGGCCGCCCTGGAACGACGTGTCTGTCTGCACCAACTTCTCGACGTTGCCCTTCGAGTCGTTGAGGAGCCAGAACACCAAACCATTGCCGGTCTTGCCTATGTCGCCGAGCGCGCGGAACACAAAGTCAATGGTCCATGAGGTCTTGCTCAACTTGTAGTTCTTGTTCCAGATCGAACCCTGGCGTCTGCCAGGGTCCTCTTGGGTCAACAACAATCTGCCCTCGCTCGCTCTCGCGGTTCCACGGACATCCCAGTCTGCTGTTAGTACGGTTTATCATGCAGGACACAGCTGCTACTCACTGGTAAGGTCGTTGTTGCTCTTGAGGTCTACCACCTTCGGCAAAGAAAGCCCTTTGTCAATATTTGCGTTGTCTTCTTCCTGGTGAGCAAAGGCCGCACTGGCCAAATACAATCCCCCGAGGATACTTGTCAACCGCATCGCTCTGTCTGGTTTCCTGTGATCTGTTCTTTCGCTGAAATTCCGCACCTCGACATGGGCCGGGTAATGCTAGGTGACAGGTCGGTGCCTGAAAGTTAGCTATACTGAGGGATAGTAAGAAGCGCGGTGACTCTTGTGAACTCTGTTTAGATACTGTCTCAAAGCAAATATTTTCAAAAGGAAACATGACAGTATTCGTGGAATTGGATAATTCTTTTCTGGATATCGCTCGGGGTTGCCGTTTCTCAACCTGAGGTTCGTGCGCGAAATGGGGCGACTCAGTAAACGCTCCGACTCAGTAAATCTACAGCGTAACAGATAGTGAACTGAAATTCTCGCTATCTGACCATTGGGGCTTACATTTCTGCTGAGCTGACAAACGCCGGCCTTTACTATGATCATCCATATTTAACACACCATGCAGTGTACTAGTAACATTAGGAAGCTTCCTCATCCAGTCCTCCTGCAGAAAAAGACTTGAGGACTCGGCATTCAGTCCGAGTTGCCAAGAGGCAGCTACCAGTCAGGCGAGCCAAGTATGCCAAGGGTTCCAGCTCTGTCAAACTGTTTGTTTACATTTGTGTGTACGTAAAATTTTTCTTGACAAGGGCTAGACCGTTGCGTTTAACGGCCGTGGTTATCCGTGAATTTTTGGCACGTATTGTGCATCTCGTGCTCGGGTCCCCTCGGGACACCGCGGGTGATGGGCAGAGTTAGACTCTGGCCCATCTATATTCTACTGCATTGGGGTAGTGCACAACAAACTTTTTTCGATGGCAATCTTACTTTGTCTCCAAAGATTGCCTTGCAGCACTCCAGAGTTGGGCCTCACTACTTGATTGGGCCACAGCACCGAGCCCTGCCTTATCCTGGTGGCCCATATCGGAGCCTGCCTGCGCCTGCAGGATACCTTGCAGTGCTTCTCTGAGACCATGCGCCGTATTGCTTATCGCTGCTCACTGCTCAGTGCTAAACTCTCTATATATTAACTTCCAAATGCCATTGAGGTAGCAGTATCATCCCTTCGCTAATGAGATTTTCCCTTCTTTTTTTGGCAGCGGCTGCCTCCGCCAGCGTTCTCCTCAAGAGAGACGAGCTCACGCTTACTACTACCGCGGTGGACACCAAAACCACCACCGTCTCCACTGAGTGCAGCGAGGCCACTGCCACCGAGCAGACGATTCCGGACTACAAGGAGTTGTACAAGAAGTCTGACAAGGCCATCAAGCCGAAGGCTTTCATCATCTCGATGTTCGACTACGAGACCGAGATCTGGTTGGAGAACTTGGACTTTGTCCACAACATCACCGTCCCAGGATTATCCATGCTCTTCCCAAACGTGCACTGTGTGACCAACTTCAGTATTTGCCAGTTCATCACCGGCGAATCTGAGATCAATGCCGCCGCGAGTGTTACTTCCTTGATCTTGTCCCCACTCTTCGACTTCTCCGAGACCTACTTCATGGTGGCTGGTATTGCTGGAGGTGACCCATCGCAAGTCACTCTCGGGTCTGCCACTTTCGGTGAGTACGCTGTTCAGGTTGCCCTTGAGTACGAGATTGACTCCAGAGAGGTCTTGCCAAAGTACAACTGGACCACCGGCTACTTCCCATACGACACCGACTCGCCATTGGCCTACCCACAGGAGTGGTACGGTACCGAGGTGTTCAGACTCAACGGTAAGCTCAGAGACAGAGCGTTCGACTTGGCCAGCACGGCCAACTTATCCGTCGGAACTGAGAAGAACGTTGCTTTTAGAGAGTTGTACGACTACGCCCCAGCCAACCAGCCACCTGCTGTTGTCAAGTGTGACGGTGTCACCTCCGACACTTACTGGTCCGGTGATGTCTTGTCTTTCTACTTCGGTAACTTGACCTCGATCATGACCAACGGATCCGCCACTTACTGTGCTACTGCTCAAGAGGACAGTGCCACTATGGAGGCTATTCTCAGACTCCACTTGCACGGCTTGGTCGACTACAGCAGAGTTGTTGTCATGAGAACCATCTCGGACTTTGCCAGAGCCCCACCAAAGTACGAAGACGACGCGGTTAACTTCTTCACTGAGGTGTCCCAGGGCGGCTCTTACGTCGCCATTACCAACATCTACCAGGCTGGTTTCCCATTCATTCACGACATTATCGAGAACTGGGACTCTTTGTACTCCAAGGGCGCCTTCAACACTGACGAGTACTTGGGAGACGTCTTTGGAACTTTGGGCGGAACTCCAAACTTTGGCCCGGGTGCCATCTCCATTCCAGAGGTCTTGTGAGCGGCCTGAGCCACACACCTCATTTGACATTCTACATCGATACCTTCCTTCGACTGCTCACGCATGCTTCACAGCCACATCGACCAAATGTGTTTACAAAATAGATGATTTCAGTTGTTTTTAATTAGTAGGCTTTAACTGTTGCAAGCTTTTTTCCGAAATATTACTACCTAGGATTTGCTTGGATTTCGCAGTACTCTTTCCCACTGAGAGCCACCCACTGCCGCCTTATTCATTGAGAGTGGCGCGCGCGTAGTGAAACACGCGTCCCCGCAAATATATTTTCTAGCTGCGTCCCAGAAAGTAGCAGATCTGCAATGTTTAGGTTGATCAGAAGGCTCAGCACCAAATCGACCATGAGCGCTCCTAACGTCATTTACGACAAGGTCAAGTTGCAGCAGCACACGAATCTTCTGAAGCATGTCTGCTTGGCTCCTGGAACCGCGCCGCCTAAGCAGAAGGGCCGGGATTCCATCCTCACTCAGTCTTTAAACCAGATAGATCAGAAAGCGAGATTTTTGCAGAAAGCAGGCATTTCTGGCGGAAATCACGCTGCCTTGAAGAACTGGATCAACTGGGTATACGGCAAGAAAATCAACTTGTTTTCCTTGGATGTCGAGGTGCATGAGTTAAACGGGAAGACGCCCTTAGAGGTGGGGGTCTCGATTTTGGATTTCTCGAGCCAGAAGAACTCGATGTTTCCAAACTTTTTGAACTTACATTTTATTTTGGAAGAGCATACGAAAAGCATAAATAGCAAGTATGTGCCGAACAACAAGTCGAGATACATTGCGGGGTCGTCGTATGTTGTCTCCAAAAGAGAATTGCCAGACATTCTCACTGCGCTTCTCAACAAGTACGGGTACGAGGAAACCGTGAGAGATGGTCCATACACTTTCAACAAGGCTCCAAAGATGGCCTTGGTTGGGCACAATTTCAAGTCGGACATCAGTTTTCTCGATAAGTCTTTGGGGATCAAGATCAGTCCATCGGTGCCTATCTTGGACACGATGGAGGCCTGGAGACTCACGTTTGACAGTCACTTGATGCCTAAGTCAAAGCTTTCTTACGTTTTGCAGCGTTTGAACATTCCAGGATTATATTTGCACAACGGAGGCAACGACTGCTATTACACGTTGGTGGCGTTGTTGAAGCTTTTGGATCCAGAGGCCAGAGTCAACTTGTACTGCAGCAACTACCTGGAATTGTACAACTTTGAGACTCACAAGCGGATCATAGATCAAGAGAAGGCGCAGGCAGCTGCTGACAAGGAGGCGGGTATAGAGCCAGACAAGTCAGTCAGAACCCCGCCAAAACCGCTGAATAGAAACGTGATAGACAAGAGCTACAATCTCAACATCTACGACCATGAGCTCCTGCAAGTCACCGCTACTTCCAGTAGGAAGAAGCCAATGTTCCCTCCAAACAACGAGTTCATGGGCCTGTTGAAAATCGACAAGCAGACCGTGCTCGACCGGTTGGATAACTACTGGAACAACCACTGACGCATCTATGCCGTTATATATTTTACTCCTCCTCCGAGTCCACAAGCAACTTGGTAGGATCATATGCATCGTCGTCGTCAATGTCCTCGGACTCGTAGCCAAACTCCTCCATGGTTTCCGGGTCGTACTCGTCCTCCTCCTCGTCTTCCGGAGCGACTACGTCTACTTTAGCTCTCTTAGTTGCCCTCTCCTTCTCCTCACCAGCAATAGAAATCGCCTTGTACGCCTCACTGATCTCGGTCAAGTTCTCGACAAGTGCCAGCGTCGGTGTGTTGCGGATGGCAATCAACACCAACAGGTTGATGACCACCGGGTTAGTGATGGAGCTGATATCAAAGTCGAGCGGCTTGTTGCTCACCACTTTGAACAACGCACTGAGCGGAGTCTTGCCATCGACATCGTGAAGCTGCCTCCGCCGAGACACGGCGGTTTTCTCGAAAATGTGTTTGAAACTGTCTGTCTGCAAGTCCTGGAGCAAGTTCTTGGTGATGCGCTCGTGGTTCTGCACCAGCAACAAGTAGTTGATCTTGTGCAAGTAGGCAGCCGACACCGGGTCGGCCTCCTTGTCGGGGGTCTCCTTCTTGTTGACAAACACCAAGAGGTTCGTCTTGAACAAAGTGTCTATGAAGTTGCGCAACGCCCGTAAGCTGTTGCGGCGGTGAAGCTTGAACTTGAGCTTCAAAAAATGGTCCTCCTCGAGGAAAAGGTCTTTTGTTACAGGCACCCTGTTGTTGAGGTTGACACCAAGCATCCCATCGATGATCTGCTTGTTGAAGTGGTTACGCAGCTGCATCAACTTTACAAAGAGAAACGTGCCGGCACTGAAGATCTGGCAGTTGATGTTTTTCAGGTTCAACGTGTCAATGGCAAACTGCACCAAAAGCTCGGCCTCCCTCGTGGTCGCGTCCCTATTGATGGACTTGGCCGCGGAGCTAACTTTGCCCACTGCCAAGGTCCTCAGGTCTAGCACTGCCTGCTTACGTTTACGAGGATCTGTCGAGGGCGTCGGCGCAAGAAGCTGCGCCACGCGGAACAAGAAGCGGAGCACCGCGAGCTTCACAGGCACCTTCTCGAACAACTCCACGCAGTTCTCGTGGTTCTTCTCGGCCGCCAATGGAAACGTGCCATTCCACTGGGTTAGCACAAACTGCTTCAACTTGAGAAACTTCGGCCACAACTCTTCTGCCACCTCGGGGCTGTCGACCATGTTGAAGAATATAAGCTCGCTGAGGTCCGCGGCTGCCGCCACGAACGTGCTTAGGAGGTGAGTGTTGTCGGTGATGGCGTCTCCAGATGGTTTACTCGGTATCGTGTTGAAAGTGTCGAGCACTTGAATCGACAGCTTTTTGCGCACGTCAAATTCCCACGGCGAGTCTGCGCTCATGAGCTTGCCCACAAACTCAAGGCACCATCCCAAGACTTTTGTGTCGGTGGTCTCTGTTAACGTTTGGAGAATGGTCTCTAAGGCCAGGGTCAAGACCTCGGGGTTATTGTCTATTTGGAACGTGGCTGCCTCGAGCAGCTCCAAATTGGCTTCCGTCATGTTTTTCCAGCACTACGCCTCGTCTGTGCTGTGCGGTGGGTGACGGTGGTAGCTACTACCACACGAGTCCTACAGTATCGTCAGTTAGGAGGACACATTGTAGCAGCGGTTGAAGAATGAGAACCCTGAAGACGGTTACCCGGGGCCTAACTCAAGTCAAGGAAACCGACACCAGTAATCATGGAAATGAAGGGAATCAACAATTTTCGTAGAGCAGTAGAGACCAAAAGCAGTAGCAGCTATAGATCTGATTATATCACTGTAAAAGTCGCCTCATTTGCCCCTTCAATTGTTTCCGTGCGGTGCGGTTGTCCCTACAACTTTAACACGTGACTGTAATTTCCTACAGACTCCTAAAATGCATGCAGCTGATGAAGAATAAATTCCAAGCCCACACTACTAATGTCCTCGACAATCTTCTACCGGTTTCGGTCGCAGCGAGACAACTCCAGAATAGCGTTTGACGGTACGGGTTTGACGGTGTTTGACCTAAAAAAAGAAATAATCAGCACCAACAAGCTCGAGCCGGCCACGGATTTTCAGCTCGCACTATACAACCCAGACAACGACGAGGAGTACGCAGATGACAACCAGGTGATACCGCGGTCGTCGTTTGTGATTGCCCGTCGCTACCCTGCTATCAAGTTTGCAAAGACGGCAGGCAATGCCGCAAGATACATCACTGGTAAGCCTCGGGTGGCCCGGGTGACGACCACGGCTGGCCCGTCGACGGCAGCAGCAAACATGATCACGATTGGCGCCGACAAGAACGCCACCGAAGAGGACCGTATCAAGGCGATGTTTCAGAACCAGGACATGGCGTGGCAGGAAACCCAGGAGCATATGGAGAACGCGACGCCTGTGTTCACCAAGGCTGGCCCGGCCGGAGTGGGCGAGGCGCCACCGCCAGGATACATCTGCTACCGTTGCGGAGGGAAAGATCATTTCATCAAGAACTGTCCAACGAACGGCGACACGACGTTTGACGGCAAGCGGATCAAGAGAACTGCCGGTATTCCGAAGTCGAGTTTGCGTGAGGTGAAGGTGCTGGCCGACGACGAGGCGGCGGGAAACTACATGATGGGCGATGACGGGAAATACGTGGTGGCTGTGGCCGACAACAAGGCGTGGGAGACGTTTCAGAAGAAGCAGAAGCTTGTCAGCAGTTTTGGAAAGGAGTCTGTGACGGACAAGACGTTGGTAGATCCTATCAGCGGACGGTTGTTCCAGAAGCCGGTCAAGACACCGTGCTGCCACAAAACGTATTCGTTCAATAGCATCGAAAACGCGCTCATTGAGCGTGACTTTGTGTGTCCAAACTGCGACAAAGAGGATATTTTGATCGACCAGTTGGAGACAGATGAGGAGATGGCCAAGAAGGTGGATGCGTATGTGGCAGAGGCAGCCAAAGACACGGGGCTTGAGCAGACGGATATCGACGATTTGGAGCGGGAGAACAACAAGAGAGCCAAATTGGGCGGGTCTGATTTGCCGACGCGGCCAATGCCAATGATGCCGCCAGGTTTCATGCCAGGCATGCCAAATCCGTTCATGATGATGCCTCCAAATGGGTTTCCAATGAACGGGAATCAGAAGTAGGTGGTGAAATCACAAGATGAGATTAGCCGGTTTTTACAACGTTTAAATAGCATACATACCGATCAAATGAGGTAACGAGTTGATAAGCTTGAGTAGAACGCCCCTGAAACCCTGGGTTTTGGGATGCCTTATTTATTTATTATGTTTTTCTATTTATTTTGAATTATTCAATTTATTTAATTACCTTTACAACACCTTACGGGCGAGCTCAATTACAATGCATCGAGCAGTATGAAGGATGATTTTGACAAAGTATATAGATGTTAATATTAAATATTTACAGTACAGCCGTAAATTATTTTCATTTGCGCATTTTTCTTTGCACAAACAATTTTTTACATTTTTTTAATACAAAGTCTTAATTATGATATATGGAAGCGATTACAAGAAAACTTCGGCGTTGATCTCAACAGCAGAGACGGCGTACGGCAACTCGAAGCTGCTACACACGTCTGGGTGCAACACACCGATCTCACCAATCTTCACCGCCTTCTCGCCTGGAATGGCTCTGAACATGATGTCGGCACCTCTTCCTGGGAAGAAAGTGGTCAACTTCTCATTGCCCTCGATCCAGTACCCTCTCTTGGTGTCCTTCAAGTTGGCACCGTTTTCTATCCATGGAGTTCTGAAGGTCTGCATGATCTTGCCCAAGAAACCCTGGACGTACTCGAAACCAGAGGTCTTGCCCGCCTGCAACGCAGCCCAGTTTCTTCTGTTCTTGGCCTGGATCTCCGAGACCTCGTCCTTCAACACAATGTCGCCGGTCTCGAAGACTCTAATTGGCAACGCGTGCTTCTGGTTCTCACGAACAGTCTTCAACAACCCTGGGAGCAAAGAGGTTCTCACCACCTGGTACTCGGCGGTCTTAGGGTTGGCCAACACAACGGCAGTCTTACCATCGTCCTCCTTTCTCAAGAACTTGAAGTTCTCATCGTGCGAGCACAACGACAATGGCAACACCTCGACCCAGCCGGACTGCGACGAGGCCAATCTCAAGATGTCAGACACCTTGTTTATTGGCAATGGGCGGGCAACCAACGAGGCCGAGTTAGGCTTCGACTTCTTCAAGTTATTGTAACCGTACGAGATGGCAGCGTCCTCCATGATGTCGCATGGGTGGAGGATGTCGGTTCTGGTTGGCGGCACGGAAACGGTGAGGATGCCGTCCTTGGCGCCCGTCACACTGAGAGACATCTTGGCCAAGAGCTTGCCGATCTCCTCAGCAGACAACTCCAAGCCCAAGCAGGAGTTGATGTATTTCTGCTCGACCTCGAACTCCTTGTTCTCCATGATTGGGGTGACACGCGACTCGCCGTTGTGTGGCGAGATCACCTCGATCTGCTCAATCTCAAACGGCTTGGCGCAGTATCTCGAGAACATGGCCACCAAGGTGTTGACGACAATCTCAACCTTGGTCTTGTCGGTACCAGTGATGTCAATGAAGACGTTCTTGGTCTCCAACGAGATCTTAGACTTATCGGAATTGATGATTGGAGGCATGGACCCGACCTGGTCCTCGGAGTCCAAGATCAATGGGTAGACAGGGGCGTCTCTGATGATGTCCAAGTACTTGCCCAAGTTCTTGTCCTTCTCGTAGAAGTCCATCATCTCAGCACCGGTCAAGTTCTTGGTCTGATTCAATGGCACAAACGAGAACGAGTTTGGCTCTCTGGCGTCGTAGACAAATGGCGGAGTCAACTTGTCCAAGTCGTGGGTACCCATGGCCACCAAGGTTCTGTTACGGCACAAGTTCAAGTGCAATTTGTCCTGCAAAGCAATAAAAGACTTGTACGAGCGCGGAGTAAAGGTGATATCACGCAAGATGGCACCGGCAGCGTATGGTCTCACCTTGGCGGTGGACTCGTTGATGGTCAAAGTGTGCTTTGGCTTCAAAGTCTTGTAAACTGGGGTCTTGCTGCGGCCCAAGTACTCGTTCAAAGACTGGGCAATTCCCTCAATACACAACATGTCGTAACGATTGGCGCCAATCTCGATCTTCAACTCAGGTCTCTCGCCCGGCTGGCAGTCGTTGGTGGTGTCCTCATCCAACTCAAGACCGAACTCGAAACACAACTCATCGAACTCCTCGGTCGTGTAAGAACGGCTGGTTGTTAGTAAAATACGGGCAAGGCTTTCATTTGGTATGACTTACCCTAAAAGCTCGTATAAATCCTCCTTGTCAACTGGGATAGTAGGCATGGCTCACTCGTGGTATCTGGAAATTTTTACCGTCTCCGAAATTTGTCATAGCGGGCGATCACGTGGGGCAATATCGTGGGCGGGCGGCCCATGCGGCTGGTACTCAAAATATATGTCCACGGACATCCACATGAAAGAATCCAATGGACAGCTTGATCAATGAGTTGAAAAATACAGATGATCTGGAGAGGTTGGAAAAGGTACTTACAAAGGTCAATGAGTCAAGGAGTTTGATTTTTGAACTGGCAAATGTCAACTTTCTGATGGTGTCCACCCTCCTCACTAAAGTAGTGCCTGAGGCGTACACCATCACCGGGAAGGGGCAAACGCAGGACAGAATAAGCGGGTTGACCGTCTCGTTGTTCTCCAGTCTTGTTGGGAGCAATGCTTTGGCAAACAGCTTGTCGCTTGCAGTTGGTGGGAAGGAGATCAAGCAGGGGCACGTGGGGACGCTAGTGGACATAATACTGAGAGTGTGTTTCGCCGACCAAGACGTGCTTGCGACTTTTATTAAGGGGAAGACGGCCTCGGAGACGAAACGAAACGTCGCAAGTGTGAACCTGTTGTTTTTCAGCGGGAAATTGTACCTGTTGGTGCAAAATTTTCAAGAGCAGCAGCCAAAAGGACTACTGAGTTTAAGTGAGAGAGTGAGGTACTTGACAGACATCAAGCTCTACAATGAGTGGTTAGTGAGCCAATTCTACGAAATAATTCTTCTGGGTGATACAACCACTGATTACCTGACGTTGGTGTTCAGCATATTGAACAGCAATGCACTCAACAACGATGCAGTGCTACATCATGTCTTGACTCTGTCTGAACTTCAAGCTCATTTTAGACTTGTCTACTCTAAGTTTACGGGAATATCACAGATGAGATTTTTAAGGAATCATTTGTTGAGGTTCATAACTGACTTCTTGGGAAGCGTTTCCTTTGACAAAACGCACTATCCCCAACTAGTAGCGGTTGTCGCCTACTGGCTTGACACGTTCCATTTCGCCCTGCTAACTCCCCAGCTACTCACCACTGAGATTTTGAAGATTGAGTCTGTGTCGCCAGAGACGGAAGCGATTCTCTACCATGCAATAACAATCACTTTGAAAACACATGTGGCTGATTTTGAAGGTGAGTTCCTCAAACTTGTTCAAAATTACTGGGGAAACCAGCTAGTTGTGAAAAACAGCCCGATTGGGTTCCAAGAACGACTCACTAAGCTCTTGATGGTCTACACCGGCTACATTGATGACCCATCTTTTTTTCTGCGAGCACTCTCCATTGACTATGTATTGGCAAGTGTCACACATCACCTTGAGCTGCAGTCTGTCAAGGTCAGATATCTTGGCATACTACTTATTGAGCTTATCAGCTCTAAAAGTGGCGACTCCAATAAGAAGTTGGACTTCCATATGAAGGATGCTGGCACGTATGGTGCGGAGTTGCTTAGCGTCTTTGGCACTAGTGTTACCAAGAAGGTGGACATCCCAGCATTATCTGAGCAGCAGAGAATGCAACTACTTCTGTCATTGAGTACTGCTTCCAATAAGGCTCTCACTCGCAAACCAGTGCTTTCTGTGCAAAACCATCAAACTATTCTGTTGGCGAATAAAGTTAGTAAGCTTGAAATTGCCACCATGAGCGACTCGGAGTCTGATTCTGACGACGAGGACTACGCTGACCCAACCTTGACTCAGCAAAACAACGCTAAACCTCCTACGCCAGTATTTTTGAAAGATTTGCACTCTTATTTGACGGCCACATCGAAAGACCACCCCCAGCAGGCGTTTTTGAAGCGCCGGATTGCGTTGACGAACTTTGCAAGAGTCGTGAGAGTGAAAAGTGAGTTCTCCAATGACATTCAATTCTGGAGCAAGAAGCTCTGTGAAGCTTTGTTGAACATGAAGATTGAGACCGTGGTGTCTGACAATGCTGAGAATTCAGAGGAGGAGACTGAAGAGGATCTGGCAAAATTCTACATTCAGTTGAAGTTGCTTGGGTTTGTCACGTTGATCGTTGTTGATAATGCCAATATTCCGTCATTTCTCGTGCAGAAGCTCATCACTGGTGACTTCTCGTTGCAAGAGCGAATTCTCATTGTCAATGCCATTGGATTGGGTGCACGTGAGTTGAAGGGATACGAGGATGAGTTCAATTACAGCAATCTCCAAGTGGAGCAAACGTTGAAGCTCAAGAAGCTTGTCAATGGCAAGGTGTTCCCTGGGAAGAAACTTGGTGAGTCGTTAGACAAGAAATTCTTAATGCTCGACGACACTATTCATGAGCCGGCAAAAGAACAAGACACTTTGCTCACGATTGAAGAACACAGATTAGACAATATCACCGCAGAGATCAGCAAAACGGTCAATGATCAAAGTAAAGCGATCATCAGCGAGAAAGTCACTGGTGAAGGCAAGTTGGTGCAGATCTCTTCTAAGCTTTTGAGGGAGAGACAGAAGAAGCTGGACACAAAGACCAGTGACAGGTACACTAGGAACTGCTACAAGCACTTCATTGTGCCGTACCTCACTGTCTGGTCCAACTTGAACGGCGACATCCGGTTTGTAGGACACTACTCTGAGATGTTCATCAACAGTTACTTGAAGACTTACACCATCTTGGTGCACTGCTCGTTTCCTACGGCAATCGAAACCACAGAGATTGTTGCCGGTGTGCTTGAGGTTGTCAACAGCTTGAGACAGATGAACTCCAGAATGCTCACGGCAAGCAGAACAGAAACGTCGTTGGCGGATATTTCGAACTTATTGGAGTCCACCTTGTATCTATTGCTTGTGGTGATCCAGTTGGCTCCGCAGCCGTTGCTTATCTCCACGTTTGCGTCACAATTAATGGCTCTACATGGGTGGTTGGATTACTTGTTCGACAACTTTGAGACAATCTTCGGCGATGACTCCTTGTTTCAGAACACAAAGTCGTTGACAGCAAACTGCCTCATTCAAATAACCGAGATCTTGCAGGGAGCAACCAAAACTTAGGAGTATAAATTTTATAACAATGTTGTCCCACATTGCAATTTCATTCAAATGCATTAATTGCTGTTCAAACTAATATGATGTAGACTTGAGTGTAGGTAGATGCTATACCTCAATATCTTGTTGGGGTCCCCGCACCCCTGAAATTATGGACACCCGCATGGACACAGGGGCGCCACTCCACAAGCTTGCCGAGTACAAGATGACACTCAGCTCATCTCGAGCCTATCGAAAGTACTACGACAACTCCCTACACCTGGTATTCTTAATTGTACATTGAGCCGTATGCCATATCTATACCTGCGCTCCTTTGAGCAGTACCGACCTTTTCTGGCACCGACACCCTGACCTGGTTACAACTCAAACATGAGAACGTATTATTGTATTAACATCACAGAGAGTTTAAGCCTCAACCTTGCCCCCCTTTCTGGAAATCAAATCCTTACGGTCCTTGTCCAAGTGCAACTTAGAGATGACAACCTTAGATGGGTGGATGTTGAGTGGGATAGAGGTACCGTTGGACTTCTCCTTGGTGACCTTCTCGATCTGGATACCGAACTTCAATCTGTAAGAAGAGGTGACCTTACCCTCCTGGCCCTTCTTGGAACCTCTGACAACGAGCACCTCGTCGTTGGCTCTGATTGGCAAAGCGCTGATTCCGTATTTCTCCTTCAACTCCTTGTTCAATGGAGCAGACAAGAGCGAGCGACGGGCAGAAGATGGAGCGTTGAAGTACGCCTTTCTGGCCTTGTTTCTAGAGCTCGAAACGTCTATCTGTTAGTATGGTGATCTTCAAAATGGTCAGCCGGGGTCCATGACATATCTTGTAATAACATTGCCTGATAGCATTGCTTAGCATCGCCTAGCTATTCTTGTGCTTGTAATTTCGATGTTCGCTCCCATTCAATATAGATCATGGCCGACGGGATTCCTCAAGTCTCACGTACCTTTGCTGATCTTAGCCATTTTTACTATAGTCTAACGTTGTATCTAGCTTAGGACTTGAAAAAAATTGATATTTTACCCACTGACTTTTCCAGCCCGCCAAATCGCGTAAGCGCTTAGCTAACGTAGTGGTCACACAGGGTTGCGGAAAAAGACCTATGTGTGTCCGCGTGACCAAGACAAGTGGTGCACGTGACTCAACGCGCAGCATCCAGGGGTGCTCGGCGGCGCGGTTTGAGCCGCTTGACAAAGCCGCCTAGGTGGTGAGTAAAGCCGCCCAGGTTCGCGCGGCTGTTGCGCGGCTGTTGCGCCGCGAGTCTTGGCTGCAATCTACAAGAGTGCGCTGCGAACAGTAGTCCACTGATAGTAGGCGGTCAGTCGTACCCGGCTAATGCTGATGATCAAGCGCTATCAATTGACTGTTGATATTCAATCGTTTTTACACACAAATTTTGATTGTCAACTGTTAACAGTATAAACTTCTGCTGACACTGCACACTTCGAGTTCCGTCACAGCGCATGGGCTGGGCCTGTGGACTACCTACTTTCTGTATGATGACATGTATTCTAACTAGTGACCAGCCCAATGGAGCAGTGTATGAGTGTTTCAAAACTACTCAGTATCTTCAGACGTAGCATCCCAATGTGGAAGTGGCTACTGCTTACTCCTCCTTCCAGCCAAGCGACTGCAACTCCGCTCTGATCTTATCCTCGGTCTTGATCTTCAACACCTGGGTGTCCTCCAACGCCTCTCCATTGGCCTGCTTCATCTTAAGAGTGTCGATCGCACGCATCTTCTTCAACAAGCCGCGGATCTTCTTTTCCTCCAAGCTGAACACACCACCAACAACCCCGCTGGCCCCGCTGGTCTCCGCTGGCGCGGCCGCAGCAGGCGCCTCGGCCGGCGCAGGACTGCCGTCCTCGTTCTCCTTGGCGGCCTTTTTGGCCTCCTTCTTCTTGCGGTTCTTCGCGGCGGCCTTGCTCTCTGGGGCAGCGACTGGCGCAGCTCCAGGGATGACCTTCTGCCTTATAGGCGGCTTGTATGCCGCGGTCATCTTCGACGCCATCTCGTGCTCGTAGAGGGTTCTGCTCGTGCTCGAGGCAGGGTTGTTTCTGGCGTGCGGCGGTCTGTATGCTCCGACGGATTTTGGCTTGTCAGCGGCACCAGCGCCATTGCTGAGCTTCTTGGCGAGCTCGGCCTCGTGGTCCTTGACCGACTGGTGCACAGTGTAGTCACTGCCGAGCTCCTTTGGAGCCGGGTAGTTAGAGGCCGGCTGTGGGCGCCAGTTGACCGCAAACAACTCCTTGAAGTCGTTGAGGTACACGAGGTTTCCGCTGGCGTGCCAGATCTTGACGCCGTTGTCAACACGCAACCGCGGCGAGCTTGTCGCCGTCAAGATGTACTTGCCATCGGGGCTCCAATGGCACACCGAGGTGTTCAGAGCCTCGAACGACGCGACCTTGTTGAACTTCTTGGTGCGGTCATAGATGTCCACCGTGCCCTGCAAGTTCCCGAACCCGGCCACAAGCACGTACTTTGCGTGCGGCGAGAAGAGCAAGGTGTTCTTCGCAGTAGGTGGGAGCGAGTAGATCAAGTTCCCGCGCGCGTCGAAGAACGAGGTCTGCGATGGCATGTAGCCGTAGATAACACCAAACTCGCGCGACGATGGCGACCAGTTGATGTCGTGGATCGGGCCCTCCTTGTCAAGGGTGATTCTTGAGTTGTAAGAACCAGCAATGCCCAAAAGGTAGAGAGCAGTCTCGCCGTAGTACGACTTATTGCTGGAGTCGACGTCGGTGGACGCCAACGCCAACACCGCAGTGCCCAACGAGTTCCACTTGAGCTGGCAGCGCTCCGCCTTGAAAAAAGTCTTGGAGCAGACAGGCTGGGAGAAGCCGTGGGACGAGATCAGGTAGACCTTGACAGAAGCCGGGTTTCCGGACTTCTCCGGCACAAAGGTCGCAATCGACGGGTTGCTGCCCGGCGAGATCAGGTAGCTGCTCACGCCTTCGAGCTTCAACACGGTCGTTGGCTTGTCAAAGTTGATTGGGCCAGAGAGCTCGTAGAAACGCACCTGGTTCGAGTACATGCGCGAGAGGAGCAGCTCGTCCGGGGTGAACTGAGGCTTCCAGCCGCCCTGCGAGTTCGCGGTGTACTCCGCGATCTTCTCACCGTCGGCAACGCGGAAGATCTGGACGTTCTTGCTCCAGATTGTGTTGTTGCTGCCGTCCTCGGCGACGCTGCGCACAGGACGCTCCCATACGCAGATGTAGGAACCCTGTGGCGAGAAGATGATGTCGGTTGGGTGCACGCTCTCGGTTTTGAGGACTTCAGCACCGGTGTCCGGGTTTATCACCACAACGGCATCTTGCTGGGTGTAGGCAAAGTAAGAACCGTTTGGAGCGTAGAGAGCCAGACGGACGTCGCCGTCGCGCGACACAAAGGACTCGACTGCGGCGTAGCTCGGGTCGGCGTTGACCAAGCCGACCTGTTTCACGCTTCTCGTGAAGAACTGTGTGACAGACATTGAATTGATGTGTCAGTGGAAATGGAGGGAATTGCCAGTTTTTATATTTATTAACACTTTGTTTCTGTCTTCGTTCAAACCAAATCTATAACTGATCTGAATAACAACAGGATGTTTCTGAGTATGTTCTCTCCACTGGAATTGGCCTTGCGGTCGACGAATGCTGAGACACCTGGTCTGAACGGGGAAATCGGTGAATTTTCGTTGCGGGCGGCAGCCGGTGGGGCGGGTCACGTGCAGCGCGGCCGATGGGTAAATTTTCGGGGCCAGAATAATTTTATGCAGAGGTAGAGATGAGCAGCCTTGACGATTTGTTCGACCAGTTGAGAGAAGAAGTCGGTGGGAAGACTGTGGAGGAGGTCCAGAAGGACTCTTTTGAGTCTTTGTTGAAGGACCGCAAGAAGTACAATGCTCTCAAGACCAACATCGACAAGTACACTGTGCTAGAGAAGCCAAAGGCAGAGAAAGAGGTGGAGACGAAGAGCCGTTTGGTGGAACAGGTGCCGCAGATCGAGTTCAAGTCGAAAAAGCAGAAGCAGGCGGAGCGCGAGGTGACCTCTGGGTCGAAGTGGTTTGACATGCCAAAGGGAAACGCTGAGGACCCAAAGAACAAGCGCGACTTGATGATCATCCAGCAGAGAGCTGTGTTGGACCCAAAGAGACACTATAAAAAAGACAAGTGGAAGCTCCCCAAGTATTTTCAAATGGGAACCGTGGTGGAGAGCAAGGCGGAGTTCTACAGTGCTCGTTTGAAGAACAAGGAGCGCCAGCAGACAATGTTGGCGGAGGTGCTTAATGACAAGGACAGTGCGAAGTACTTCAAGAGAAAGTACGGCCAGATCCAGGAGGAGAAGTCGCGCGTGGTAAGATATAAGAAGAAGAAGGAATGGAAACGCTAAATCACATTGTCGAGCGGAGCGAGACAGTGTAAATCAGCGTGGGCCAGGAGCCGAACTCTACCGAGTGCGCTGAGCACCGACGAGTACAATGACGGTGCTATAGCCACAGACTATATGCAGTGCTATTACTCACAAGTTTTGTGCTTCCTACTGCTGCAAATCAGGATAATCTACCTCCGCTCGAGTGAACTGTCACCGATTCTCGGTTGAGGTTTTGGCGCACATGTCACGTGCAATGGTCACCTCAGAAAGCGCTGTTTCCTTCATAATTGTACGAGCCCCTGAAGGGCCCACACAATTACACTAGCATTTACTGTTTATAATTAATGAAAACGTTACAAAGTGGCTAGTAGATCAAACACTTAGTAAGTTTACGCTACCTCCTTCAAGTGACCACCCTTGGGCAGTGTTGCATGCCTCGGTAATGTGCTACGCGCACGCGTATGCACGTTAAATGCTGAGCATTGGAACATGAAGTGTATAGAGGACATAAACACCGAGGATGTCGCTGAACCAACATATCTACAACAATGACGCGATTGACGAGAACATCTTGGAGCACGACGACGAGGACGACGAGGATGACGAGGAAAACAACTTGAACACGTCGCAGCCCGAGGAGGACGAGGACGAGAACATGGAGGACGACAATGACGACAATGATGACGATGACGACGATGACGATGACGAAGACGACGATGACAGTGGCGACGAAGTGGGGAGCAACAACAACGAAAACGGGTTGTCGGAGCAGCGTCAGCAGAATCTTGATCAGATAAAAGAGGTGCTACTTGAGGACGAGGACGAGGAGAATGATGAGGGCACGCTGAAAAGAAAGGCGGACGAGAACGGCGAGGAGCGGAGCCTGAAGCAGCACAAGTCAGACGCCAATGGGAGCAATGGGGTCGGCAATGGGCATGTGACCAACAGTCGCGCAGGAAGTGGGTCGCCCAAAGCCAATGATGCTGCTAACAATGGGTCATTGGAGCAGGTGCGCGACAGCATGATGGTGCGGGCGAAGTTGGCGGAGAACTTTGACATCACGCCGACGGTGGCGATCCCCTACGCGTGCCAGACGCATTCGTTGGCGTTAACCAGCGGCTGTAAGTGGTTGTTTACGGGCGGCGAGGACGGATTTATTAGAAAGTACGACTTCATTGCGTCGTTCGAGGGCCAGACGCCGCTCACCGTCGCGCAGAGGCACTCGCTCGTGGACTCTGTGACAAAGGCCGGAGTGATATTGTCGTACTGGGAGAACGAGCAGCCCGTCAAGCGGTCGCTGTTGAAGAAGAGCACGGGCGATTTCTACGAGCCACAATTGTCGCCTGTGTACTCATTGGCTGTGCAATCTCAAGGGTTGTGGTTGTTTTCGGGGCTCAAGTCGGGTGGTATTACATTACAGCTGGTGCGGCACCACGAGGGCGCGATTCAGCAATACTTCAAAAAGCACACGGATGCGGTGAGTGTGCTCCAGCTCAATCACAACGAGACGAAGCTCATGAGCGGGTCGTGGGACCGTAAGATCATTGAGTGGGACTTAACTACAGGCCAAACGCTGACGGAGTTTGAGGCGCTGGGCGGGCAGATCTCGACGTTGGAGTTCCGCCCGGGCGGGTGTCTGGAGTTTGACTCTGGTGAGATTAAGAGTGACCCGCTGAAAGATGACGACTATGATTCGTTGTTTGGGTCAGATGACGAGGATGAGGAAGCGAGACAGGTTAAGAAGGAGAAGGCCGAAGAACGCGCCGAAGAACGAGCGGAGGAGAAGGCTGCTGCCGTTAAGGAGTCGGCCAGCAGTCCCCTGTCAGACGGCAAGTACACCACCTCTGGTTTAGACCCCAACATTTTCATGAGCTCGACAATCAATGGAATTGTCAACGTCTGGGACAACCGCTTGACCAAGCCTGTGATAGAGTTCAAGGTTCCTAGCAAGACCCCGCCGTGGTGCATGAGCAGTACGTGGTCGGTGGACGGCGAGCGCATCTACACGGGGCGCCGCAACAACACCGTGGAGGAGTTCAACATCAAGATGCCATACCTGAACTATGAGAACAAGGAACCCCGCGTTGCCCGCACTTTGCGTTTTCCTAATCTCTCGGGGCCTGTGTATTCTGTGAGGGCGTTGCCGAATGATCGCCACTTGCTCTGTGGGTCCAACGACAATATCAGACTCTACGACTTGAACCACCATAACAACAAGACCACCATGCCGTTCCAGATCATTCCGGGGCATCATGGTGGCGTGGTTAGTAATATCTGGGTGGACCCGACGAGCCGCTTCATGATCAGTGCTAGTGGTGATCGAGGCTGGCAGGGTGTCAGCACGGAGACGATCTTGATGTATGAGATTAAGACGGTTGATGCTTAAAACACTGGGGAGCGGAGCGAACACCTTATTTTGAGAGACCTGCCATGTGTTAGCAGTGGTCAACTTAGTGCTTAGTGCGTGCAACGGATGGTGCTAGTCTCTGTAGTGGGGAGTGAGTAAAATCGAATTTGGGGAGCGGATTGAACAAGAGAGGATGAAATATCTAATAAATTGCGACTTGGTGTTTTACCAAGGTACTATGTTCAGAACTGTAGTGATGTGAATGTGCATGCGGAGATGCGAAAACTCCATTCTGGAACCCGTGTTTCAACGAAGGCCCAAAAGTTCCTGCCCTAAGCAAATGCGAACCATGTTGAACCGTGTGTTGCATGTTTTGCCATGTGTTGCATGGATGACACACATGGCTACTCGCTGCAGCAGACTGGCTGCGCCAATGCACTGCTTACGTGCACTACCTCTACTACCCAACCAAAACCCAATCCTCCATTGTCTATATTATATGTCAAAAAAACTTGCGCAACCCGTCCAACACGCCATCCATTTTGGCATGAATGCCCACTTGGAACCCCCGGCCAAACCGCGAGAGCTCGCTGTAGGCCTGCGACGAGTACCGGTTCACACTGTCTTTGTCGTGCGTCAACGCAATGTTGAGAAGGATCGAGATCAAGCCAATGGCGACACTCCAGCGCACCCACTTATGGAATATGACGTACCGCACCACCTTAGAGTTGCTCGACCGGAACGGTGAGATGATCACCTGGAGCAAGCTACGCAGCTTCCGCTCAGCCAACTCCTTCTGCAACTTGCGCTTCGCCATCAACTCGTCAAACTTGCGCCGCTGCTCTTCTTTCTCCTTCTGCTGCTGCGCCTTCACCTCGTCATGCTGCTTGTCAAGACAGTTTAAGAGTTCTTTTTGAGCCATAGGTTTGGCCTCAAACCTCGAAGTAGTCTTCAAGACAGAGTACTCGCTGATTTCTATGGTCAACTCAGAGTCACCCTTTCCAAACAGCTTCTTGCCCTCAATCGAGTCCACCAAGTCAGCAATCGGCACCGCCTTGATCAAAACGTTGGTCTTTTGGAAAATGTCAAAAAGCAGGAGGCCAGTAACTTTACTACTTTCAGCCTGTGAAGCATACTTCTTCTGCTGGGGCCCCTCGAAGTAGTCTTTCACCAACAGAGACAAGATATTGTGGAGCAAGTCAAAATTGATGAGCTCCAAGTCATAGTCGTCATACCCCACAAAGTCGCTATTCGACAACGGCGAGGTTTTTTGGAACTGACTTTCTGTGACTGGCGGGCATGCAGTCATCGTAGTAGAATTCTCCATAGAAGGAATCTTGCTCGACTCGTCACTCTGGGTGTCGCTAAACACACTGTCCGCCAAGGTCTCGGTCTCACTGTAAACAGAATTGGTGATACTGTCTGTGTTGATCTTGTTGTAGATACTTTCAAAAATTCTATTAAGAATCTGACTCTTGTTGAGAAGAAGAATTTCGGCGTAAAGGTACACGCTGTTGTACACCAACGACGAACTGTTGGCCAAGAGGAAGTCAAACACGTAGCATATTTGATTATAATCAGTAATGTCGTGGGTGAACAACGTGATGATTGCAGACAACAGGTAGAACGGCTTGAGGTTGCTGAGGATCTTGTAGAAGTTGTAGTCCTTGTGGTATATCACTAACATAATCAAATTCAAATGAGTGACTGACGAATTGATTGTGGGAGTCATAAAATCTCTCAAGTGAAGGAGGGTTAACTTCTCAAGAACCAAAAACGACTTGTCCACATCCCCTGTGTTCACGAGCAACACAAGAGATGCAATGTCGTGGTAGCCCTGATAATAGCTAAGCTTTGGATACTTCCGCAACACTCTAATAATCAACAGATTGAGCTTGTCGCGTAACTCGTTGACCCGCCCTCTGTTTTTTGGATAGTTGGAGAACAGTCGGTTGATGTCGAGCTTCACCTGACTTTCGTCCGGGTGGAGGGGGGCATTCTCCCAATCAAAAAATGAACTCTCCTCATTTTTTTCAATGGCCCCGTTTTTCTGAGCGTCCCCCACGTCTAGCAAAAGCGGCCACGCCTGAGCTCTCAACTCATTGTTGATCAATCCTTCTCTTGCTAACAGAAGATTGGCTAGCAAGCTGCGGTCATTAAGGCTAATTGCCGTCTTGATCGACAGGATTTTGAGATCCTGCCGGTCGCGCGACAACGGATAGTCCATAAATATCAGCTTTCCAATATCTGTGAACTCCATAGGCACCCAGTCCGGATGCAGCTGCTTTTTGGGAGCTATCTCGCTGTCCGGCTTATCATCAGGGGTGTTCCCCGCAAAGTTGCGATCGCTGTTTCCAATTCGCGCCTCGTTATCATTACTATTGAATTCCAACACCCTGAACTGGTTGTGTTGCTTGGGAGCCGATTGGAGCATCTCTCGGTCCGGTAGCAGCAATCTCGTATGTTGCGAGCTTGTCATGACGGCCCATCCGGGGCCCGATTGCAGATCATCACAGTCACGTGACGAGCACACCACTGCGGGGCTGAACATGATCACGAAGCACTCGACCGTAAGCGACAAGCAACGCAGACGCTCTTCCAGATTGAGCTCGTTGAACTTCTTTTCTCTACTTAACTTTCATTACTGACCGTCTTCTATTAACTGTGAACAAAAAAACTATGCATTACAAAAGATGGGAGTGCTCCCAAAGCCGCCCCCAATCGTACTTGGGCCCTCCCGTGGTTACTGCTCCACCTCCATTGGGATAGGAGCAGCAGCTTCTTTGGCCGCCTCCTTCTCCGCCTTTGTCTTTTTCTTATTAGCATCGCTCTTCGGCAACTGGATCGTCGGTAACACCTGCAGCTGGAGCAACTGCGCATCGTTCGTGTTCTTCTTCTGGAACTTCTCGACATTAGTACCCGCCGCAGCATCGGCCTCGGCCTGCGAGTAAGGACCCTCCTTGATAATCTTCAACCGACGCTTATGCACCTTTCCCTTTCTGTGGGTGGCCAACGCCTTGTCGTTCTGGAAGTGCTTCTCGCACTCTATACAGTAGTGCTGTCCCATGCCCGGCAACTCCTCGTCGAGCGGCTGGTTCTTCAACGCAGTGACGGACTGTGGAGTCGACAAGTCCTCAAAGATCTGGTCGATGTTCTTCGTCCGTCTCTTCGTCTTGTACTTCATTGTGGTTAACTTGCCCATTTTCGGTTACTTAGCTGTGCTATGCCTCTTCTGCTTAGCTTAAAAAAATTCTTAACCTCATCTACCATCAGCATGACATTGGCATGAGCCTCACGTGAAGTATTCAAGGGCATTTATTTTTCAAGCCTTCTGCATCCGGCGCCCATGTCCCAAGCCCCCCGTTTTTCATCACGTGCTCTTTGCCATCGCACATAATTTGTCAGCTAGTTGACAAATCAAGCCCAATTTACCCGGCCACGGCGAGCGAACTGGCGTTTTTTTTAAACACATTTTTCGCTGCTAGCTTAGTAGGTCAAGTTATTGATAAAATCAGTTAAAGATGGCGAGAAGAGTATGTTGAACCCCGACGCCAAGCGTCAATGAGAGTTGGAAGACAGAGTGAGAGAAGGAGTACCAGACCCGGTGAGCACAATGAACGCTTTGGAAAATGGAGAAGAACCAGGAACCAGTTGTGTCCATTAGTAATGTGAATGGACAGGACGGTGGCAAAGAAGCCAGGGAAAGCAAAATGCGTTGAACAACAAGACACTAAGATAAATTACAACAAGCAACGAAAAGCAGCAGAGTCGTTCAGTGCCTCACTTCTCACTTGTCGAGAACTCTTCTTTTTCTGAAGATGCACCCCACTAACAAAACAGCCAGCTAGATGTTACAGATACTGTAAGAACAAGCCATACCCAAAGTCGAGATACAACAGAGGTGTCCCAGACGCCAAGATCAGAATTTACGACTTGGGTAAGAAGAAGGCCACTGTCGATGAGTTCCCATTGTGTATCCACCTCGTTTCTAACGAGTTGGAGCAGCTCTCGTCTGAGGCTTTGGAAGCCGCCCGTATTTGTGCCAACAAGTACATCACCAAGGTTTCCGGAAGAGACTCCTTCCACTTGCGTGTCCGTGTCCACCCATTCCACGTCTTGCGTATCAACAAGATGTTGTCGTGTGCCGGTGCCGATAGATTGCAGCAGGGTATGAGAGGTGCCTGGGGTAAGCCACACGGTTTGGCTGCTCGTGTCAACATTGGCCAGATCATCTTCTCTGTCAGAACCAGAGACAGCAACAAGGAGGTTGCCATCGAGGGTTTGAGAAGAGCCAGATACAAGTTCCCAGGTCAGCAGAGAATCATCTTGTCCAAGAAGTGGGGTTTCACCAACTTGGACCGTGCCGACTACCTTGTCAAGAGAAACGCCGGAGAGGTCAAGGACGACGGTGCTTTCGTCAAGTTCCTTCCAAAGAAGGGATCCTTGGACGAGAACATGAACCAGTTCCCAGAGTTCTTCAAGGCTTAGATAGTGACTAATTAGCATCTGCCGATTAATTAAGCTAACGTTTCACGGACTTACGTAGAGAATCAGCAACGTTGATAGGATTGCGTAACTACTACTTCGGCTGTCTCATCTCGTGCTGAGATGTTGTTGGATTTGGGTGTTGCCAGGTCGCCAATGTGGATTACTAATGTATTGTGAGGCTTGCTCGGCCAACGCACAGTGCCTCAAAGGGGCCAGTACACATCTGAGCTGTTTCTAGATGTCAGATCCAGCTAGTTTTTCGTCTTGCCAGTGCTATCATGAGTAGTGCCGCTTCCTTGTGCGCATGTCAAATAGCCGTGTGCCACGCCTTCCTTCAGGGACATGTGCAGAGGAGATCTACGCTACCAACACAACCCTCACCAAGTTCCAAGTAAACACCCTGGAAAGAACCCAGCGTGTGTATACATTGATTCTAGCAACGCTTCGATCAGATACAATAATCCCACAGAGTTACAACTTGCACCTTACAACACTAACGTAATCCTGGCTGTTCGCCACTGTATTCATTCGTATCATCTAGCTATTCCTATCAGCTAGCTCTAAGTAAGTCAAGCCTTCAACTGTCGCACCGTCAATCATTGCGAGATAGTGTTCAGAGACATACACACTGTCTTGCTCCGTGCCCTGGCAAGGAATAAGGCACATCAAACTCTGTGCACTTGCCAAAAGCATTAACAACTTCGAAGTACACCTTAATTCGTCTCTCTCCGTAAGCTCGAAGCATACTTCTATTTGCCAAGTGCCGCTAATTGAAACAGCTCACTAGTGCGGTCCGCTACTCTAGTGCTGGGTTCCTTAAGCATATCCCACCGGCAAGCGCCAGTTGGTGAGTAGTGAGAACTGCTACGTAACCAACCGCACGTAAGCAAGGATCAAGGCAAACGTACCCGTGCACACTCCGATCAACCACTGCATCACCTGGGTCTTCACACTATCAATCTGCATCTTCATGTTGCTCAACTCCTGGTCGATTCTCGTGTCGGTCTCCTTGATGTGCAAGTCATGCATCGAGCTCTCCTCCTTGATGCGCCCCTTCTCCAAGCTCAAGTCCAAGCGCACGCTAGCCTGTGTCTTGTTGATCTCCTCCCGGAGCCGCTGCCGCAACTTCTCAAGGTCCAACTTGATCCGCTCGTACTCGTTGTTCAACAGCAGGTACTCGCTCTTGTCGACGGTCTGGAGCTCGCCCTTGAGCTTCACAAAATCGACTTTCTGCTTGTAAGACAACGTCAGCAAAGTCTCCTTGGTCACAAGGCTGCTGGCGATCAGCGCAATGCCGTTGTCCATCAGTTGCGTGATGATCTTCACAATCGTCGCCGCTTGCTTCTTCGTGAACTCGTTCGCGAGCAACTCGTCATTGAAGCTTTTGGTATTGAACGGGATCTTCAACTGATTCTGAATTCTTGAGCTGGTGCTAAAATACCGCACTGGAAGTCTCTTGAAGCCGACGTTCATCATTGGGGGACGTACGTGGCTATGATGGGCTATTCCCAGGTGGCTTTGGCTAGCGATCTCCAGGGTTGATGATGGGGCGGGTAACATTCGGCCTGTAGGATTCTCCCAGCAGATCAAACATGTGCAGAGATGAACATACTTAAGAGGCGCTTAATTCTCCAAAATAGCCTGATTTTTAATCGATTGTATAGTCAGAGAAGAATGGTATCGAAGCCAATTGTGTGGATTGATTGTGAAGTGAGTTAAATAATGGGCATCGGTTCAGAGTCGGTGGGGCTCATCTTCGAATTAGTGCTGAACATTGCATGCATCTCAGTTACTACTAGCTACGCAACACGTCCTATTGTTTACTAACTCCAGATGACCGGCTTGGATGCTGGGAAGCATCGGATCATCGAAATTGCGTGTTACCTCACGGACCGCAAGTTCCGGTTGTTGGAGAGCGAGGGATTCCATTCGTATGTGCACCAGCCGCAGTCGGTGATGGACGACATGGACGAGTGGCCGCGGGACCAGCACACAAAGTCTGGGTTGCTCGATAAGTTGGCGGCGGTGTCCCCTGAGGAGTGCAGTGTGGAGAACGTTGAGAAGAAGTTGTTGCAGTACATTGTGAAGTACATCCCGGAGGAGAAGGCGGCCGTGGTGGCCGGGAACACTGTGCATATGGATGTACTCTTCATGCGCCGCGAGTTTCCAAAGGTGCTCGATCACTTGCACTACCGAATCATTGATGTGAGCAGCTTTGCCGAGGTGATGAAACGGGTGAACCCGCGCTTGGCGGCGACGGAGCCGCGCAAGAAGAAGGCGCACACCGCGCGCCAGGACATCTTGGAGAGCATCGAGCAGATGCAATGGATCAACGACAACTTTTTGGTGGTTGACAAGTCATGAGCAGTGCACTGGCGGACTCAGTGTGCTGCGACAGTGTACCGGTGACGGTTTCCGAGTGGAAGTACCTCCTGTGTATTGTTTACTTGTAAATTTTGCGATTGGTTCACTTGTCTCGAAAGCCGTATTTTTGAAAGCCTTTAGTGGTCAATCCAAGCTGCAGTTGTTATTCATCCAGGACTTTTTTGCTGCTTTTCTGAGTGTCTCTGGGCTTTTGCAGTTTTAGCTTCCATGGCACCTTTGGCTCCTGATTACATCCAGCTGGTGAGCACAGCCGGCCTCGTTTGAGTGTCGCGGCCTCTGCTTTTTGCTGAGTGTCTCGGCATCAGTCTGTCTGCTATGCACATGGCCCCGCCAACGATAGTAGCCCCACTAAGCATTCTTCGATGAGTACACTTGAGATTACGAATTCCATGTCCGAACACCAAGTTACGAGTTGAGGCTGCCTTGCCCCACAGCCTGTCACTTGGCTGTTCACATGAGACTTCAGTTGCCTTTCTACATACAAACAACGTTTGCCTCTTTAGGAATTGCAAGTATTAGCGTAGGCTCTTCGCTAAAACGCCGCGCGTTGCCTTTTACACTCCTGCTGGCGCAAGGGTCCTTAAATGAGCACGTCAAGGTACCGCTGCCCGCTCAGGCGGGTCCCGCTGGAATTGCGTCGCCCCAAAAAATGGAATGCCAGACGGAGTTAGACAGTGGTATGCAAACTGGACTTACAACCGTAAACAGTAGAAAGCAATTAAAGATCTGACACTTGAAAGAATCAAAAAGTTGTGGTGGAGCAGACCTGGGTGTTTGTGAATTATGTGTGCTTTGCTAAGGGTCTCGGGAAGCACAACGTTTGGTGCCGAGCTGCATCGCGGCTTAAGTACGCAAGGTACCTTGCCCCAGAATAAGTAAGATCCAAAAAAATACCTGCCCTGATCGGAGAAATCGGGAAGATTAAGTAGCAATGAGACTGACGTATGTTGTGAAGGGAAGGGAAGCGGACATTTAACAAAGAGAGTATTTGTAAAATGGTCGACTGACTGGCCCTTGACTGACTGTGCTTTTACCGAAGTTTTCCTTCCCAAAGGTTCACTTAATTGACGCGTCTGAAAATTGGCTATGCTCTGTTGCCTCAGCGCGCCTCAGAAGAACCTTAAACTACAGCTGGTAATGCGAAAATATTTTATTGTCAACGCCTCTAGCGGCGCAACGGTGGAACCCATTAGCTATGCAAAGAATCAAAAAGTCAGTCATTATCGTAAAACAGTGGCGCTGCCTAGAGGGCAGCAATGGCTGGTAGCACCAAGCCAAGGGCCAAGAGCCCAAAGAGCTTGTTCTGGTTGGTCGCCTTGAGCGACATCGCTCCACTGGAGTCGAGTCCTCCATTGGAGAGCGCACTGGCACTGGCACTGGCGCTGCTCGACTTGCTCTCGGTGGAGCTGGCAGACTCTATGCTGGTGGAGTTGGAGGCAGAGGCAACGGCAGTGCTAACCGCGGCAGCAGCAGCAACGGCTGTGGTGTCGGCGTCGGCAGTGGCAGTGGACACCACGGTGGCAGTGCTGACAGCGACATCTTGCAAGAGCAAACCACTCGAGAGAAGAGTGTTGCTGATCTGGCTGGCAAGAGTGTCCAGGGTGTATGGGTTGAGCGAGCCTTCAAACTTGTGAAGGTCTGAGTAGTAGCGAACGTTCAAAGTGTGAGGGGCCATGGTTGAAACGGGTATAGAAGAATCGGAAGTATGGATGATGAATTTTTTGTACCTGCATCCAGGAATCGCTCGGTATTTATACACTTGGCAGACCCTAGCCGGAATCTAGGATGCATATCCTGTAATTGGGGCGCCCCAGGTACATCGCAATGCAAGGCACCCACGGCCCAGACAGTTCCTGCTTTAGCGTGCAGGACAAGTCTGGGTTCTCTTGTTCCTGCATCGCTGAAACGGGGCACCGTCCCAATCGAGCGCGCTGTATCCGGCCACTCGAGGAATCCGGTACCTTATTATGTCATAGCCTGGCGGAGCTATTGTGTGCCGTTCCAGCCTGGATCGGGCGGGCGTTTGCACTCCGTCGATCGTATCCACGCTATTGTGTGTTACAGAGTTACGCCACAACGCCATGATATCACACAACCTGTGAGTCAGAGACGGTAACGTGAGTCTCCGTGGCACGACCCAAGGCCTAGAGGCTCACCAAGAACAACCAAGACCCAGAATCTGAACCTTGTTTCGGCTGTTTTACGTTTCACCTTCTCGGCACCAAGATGTCTTTAATGCCAGCCGATGTCTTGGATTTGGGTCAGACATTCCTGGCTCTGTCTTGCATCCCAGGCACCTCGTAAGCGTGGGCGATCAATGATGAGCGGAACTGTGACACGTGACTTTGTGTGTGCCCTGTGTGTTCTCACGTGCCTGTGGGACATAGAAAATTGCTCTGCTCTGCTCACGTGGGCGAGAGATCGGTATATCGAATTTGAGCGTGAAAAATTAGTTAGACCTCACAACACACAATGGGTGCCTACAAATACTTGGAAGAGTTGCAGAGAAAGAAGCAGTCTGACGTCCTCAGATTCCTTCACAGAGTCAGATGCTGGGAGTACAGACAGAAGAACGTCATCCACAGAGCGTCGAGACCTTCTAGACCAGACAAGGCCAGAAGATTGGGCTACAAGGCCAAGCAGGGATTCGTCATCTACAGAATCAGAGTCAGAAGAGGTGGCAGAAAGAGACCTGTGAGAAAGGGTGCCACTTACGGTAAGCCAACCAACCAGGGTGTCAACCAGCTCAAGTACCAGAAGGCCTTGAGACAGACCGCCGAGGAGAGAGTTGGCCGCAGAGCCGCCAACTTGAGAGTCCTTAACTCGTACTGGGTTAACCAGGACTCTACCTACAAGTACTTCGAGGTCATCTTGGTCGACCCACAGCACAAGGCGATCAGACGCGATGCCAGAATCAACTGGATCGTCAACCCAGTCCACAAGCACAGAGAGGCCAGAGGTCTCACTGCCACCGGCAAGAAGTCCAGAGGTATCAACAAGGGCCACAAGTACAACAACACCAAGGCCGGCCGTCGCCACACCTGGAAGAAGCACAACACTTTGTCTTTGTGGAGATACAGAAAGTAAGTGTTGTAACCGCGTTGTCTGTAGGGTGGTTAGCTTGGGTTGGACTGTGTTTTCTAGCTTTGGCTTGATTGTTCTGATGTGAAGTATGACAATTACAATAATTATTTTCAAACGATGTAAGTAGTGCACCGGCGAATACAGGGCGCTTCAGAGAGTAATTCCCAATGGCAACGTCTAATAGTGTCACCGGCTTCATTCACATCGGTGCATGCTGCAATTTTTTTCAGTATGGAGCCACTTTTTCAGAGCCACTGCTGATGTGCCTCGATTGCAGCCAATCAGCAGCTTTCTCCCACCTGCGGCAGGCGGGGGATTTTTTCGCAGACTTTTCCGCCCGGCCTGCAGCACAGTGTGCAGCGTAAACTGACCCCAGAAAGTCAAAATCTAGCTGGGCAAAAGTGCATAGCAAACCACCCGGATTTGTAGCAGGGATATGTAAGCAGCAAGGTACTGCCTATCTTGGCTATCTGGTGGCTCCCAAGGGGCTGGAACTCTGGCCATTGTGTTACGATCGCCTGTACACATGGCCCCAACTGTGGTGCGGCCACCTCCCGATACCCACTAATCACATGGTCTGAGAAATCAGTCACTGAGAAAAATCTTTATTGCGCAGATACCGTAGCCCGATAAGTACCCACACTGCAAACACTCCAACCACCATGCCTGATCACAGAAAGTCTGCCATCGTCTCTGTCTACGACAAGACCGGCTTGTTGGACCTTGTCAAGGGCTTGGTTAAGGCCGACGTGCGCATCTTGGCCTCGGGCGGCACTGCCCGCTTGATCAGAGAGTCTGGCTTCCCAGTCGAGGACGTCAGCACCATCACCCACGCCCCGGAGATCTTGGGAGGTCGTGTCAAGACCCTCCACCCGGCGGTCCACGGTGGTATCTTGTCGCGCGACATCCAGGGCGACCAGGACGACTTGAAGGCCCAGGGCATTGAGATGATCGACTACGTCGTCTGCAACTTGTACCCGTTCAAGGAGACCGTCAAGAAGGTCCTCGTGACCATCCCTGAGGCCGTCGAGGAGATCGACATTGGCGGCGTCACTCTCTTGCGCGCGGCTGCCAAGAACCACACCAGAGTCACGATATTATCTGACCCAACCGACTACGCTGGGTTCCTCAAGGAGCTTTGTGCCGGCGAGATCTCCGAGGCGTCGCGCAACCGCTACGCCTTGAAGGCGTTCGAGCACACCGCTGACTACGACTCGGCGATCTCGGACTTCTTCAGAAAGAAGTACTCCGAGGGCCACTCGCAGTTGCCGTTGCGCTACGGCGCCAACCCGCACCAGAAGCCTGCCCAGGCGTACATCCGCAATGGCGAGTTGCCCTTCGAGGTGCTCAACGGGTCCCCAGGATACATAAATCTTTTGGACGCCCTCAACTCGTGGCCATTGGTGAAGGAGCTCAGCGCTTCTCTCAACCTCCCAGCTGCCGCGTCGTTCAAGCACGTGTCTCCAGCCGGATGCGCCGTCGGTATCCCATTGTCCGACATCGAGAAGAAGATTTACTTTGTCGAGGACATTGAGAACTTGTCGCCATTGGCCAACGCCTACGCCCGTGCCAGAGGCGCCGACAGAATGTCGTCGTTCGGCGACTTCATTGCGCTCTCCAACATCGTCGACTTGCCAACCGCCAAGATCATCTCCAGAGAGGTCAGTGACGGTGTTATTGCTCCTGGCTTTGCCCCAGAGGCCCTTGAGTTGTTGAAGAAGAAGAAGAACGGCAAGTACTGCGTGCTCAAGATTGACCCTAACTTCACTCCAGACACCCTCGAGAAGAGAGAGGTCTACGGCGTGACCCTCGAGCAAAAGCGCAACGACGCGATCATCAACTCCTCGTCGTTCAAGGAGATCTTGTCGAAGAACAAGAGCGTCACTCAGCAGGCCGCCATCGATTTGACCGTCGCCACCATTGCTTTGAAGTACACCCAGTCGAACTCTGTCGCGTACGCCAAGAACGGTATGGTTATCGGTCTTGGCGCCGGCCAGCAGTCGAGAATCCACTGCACCCGTTTGGCCGGAGACAAGGCCAACAACTTGTGGCTTAGACAGCACCCTAAGGTGCTCGCCTTCAAGTGGAAGAAGGGCACGAAGCGCCCAGACAAGGCCAACGCCATTGACTTGTACGTGAGCAACCAGGTGCCGAAGTCCGAGCCGGAGAAGTCCGAGTGGGAGTCCAAGTTCGAGGAGCTCCCAGAGCTCCTTACCGAGCAGGAGCGCGAGGAGTGGTTGGGCAAGTTGGAGAACGTCGCTCTTTCGTCCGACGCCTTCTTCCCATTCCCGGACAACGTGCACCGCGCCGTCAAGTCTGGTGTCAAGTACATTGCCGCCCCAGTCGGCTCCGTCATGGACCAGGCCGTCATCGACACCGCCGACTCGTACGGGTTGGTCTACGTCGAGAACCCAATCAGATTGTTCCACCACTAAATGTGTGGCATGAGACTCAGTAGTGCCAATAAAGTTCCTTTCTTTATATCTCATTGTAAATTGTGTTGGCGAGAAGTTGGTACGATGCAGTAGCGCGGCAAGCGAGGGTGCTGTGCTGTGCTAGCGTCTTGATGGGTGCCCCGTTCACACCACTGGGGAAATATGATATATCAACTCAGTCAGACTAATGTACTTTTTTTTCTTATCATTTCTGGTAGTTTTACTAAAGCTTTTTTTTAAGTGGCGAAATTGTTGCTATGTGACATTTTTCGAACTTGAGTTGTTGACTTCCATCTTTTAATAGGCAAAGATTTAACGAACCACTAATGTGCAATCTCCAACTCCGAATGATTTAATTTTTTGATGAATTTTTAGAAACAATATAACAAGAAAAAAAAAAAAAAAATACATTTAGTAGTTATTCGCATTCCCTTAATAGGACTTCTTGTCGCTTTGTTCCCGAGGCTTCTCAGGGCGACAAGCTGCAAGGTCTTTCAGACGCTAAGAGCTCTTCTGTACAGAATGTCCCGCAGTGACACCCATTTATTCAAGAAACAATCTCTGGTGGTGTGTTTGAACCATCAGATTACCTATTGACGAATTGCCAGTTACCGCTCGGAAAGCTGCCGAGATCGTAGTCGAGGCAGGAGACCATGTTGTCGTTGCTGCACCGAATGACAACATGGAGGGAGGAGAGCACGAAATGAATGCCCTTTAAAAGCCGAAATGACTATGTTGGGGCTCCTCCCGAACACTCAGGCTTGATGTCGCTTCCTCTGAATTGTGGTAAGCCTAGACCTACTAGCACCGGGCCACTATGTTAGGTCTTTGTCGAGAAAAGAGAACGCCACTACATTTGCCACAGCGACATCGATACCATCGCGAGATAGGCTTAATTCACGACCCCGGATCAAAAACTATGGTTTCCGAAGAAGATTACGCAACACTCGCATAATTGAAAGGATAGTTGGATAGATGCAGTTGTCGTGATGGACTAGGGGTGAGAGAGAGTTCGTCAACCGTCTCGGTCTACCAAGGTGCACCTCCCAGAGTATTAAGTGTCGGAATGAAAAGGAGCAATTGACGAGAGATTTGCTTCTACGTTACCTGCGAAACAAAATTAACACAAATTGCAACATGCATCGTCGTGGCGGCTATAACTAACCCAGGCCCCAACGCATGAGCTCCAGAGACAAAGTGCTGTGTAAGAGGCAAGGAAATGTCCGACGCTCACAATATGAATTATCATATGGACGTTTCAAGCTGCGCACTTGACTTGTAGTAGTAAAGTGTGATGCTCGATTTCTAGTCTTGTTGATTTCGTGAGTGTGAGCGCGTCCAGCGTGCGAATGTGTTGAGTTAAAAGCGAGCTCCAGTGGGCCGCACAAGCCTTCGTGTGTTGCGGTAGGCAAGTTTTGCGGCTTTGCCCTCGTCTAATAAGAAAGGAGGCCCCGAGTTAATTAGCCGTGGCAGGAGCGATCCGTCAAAGGAACGTATTTTGGCGTACGGGGTGCCTTCCGATTTTAAGGTGCATAATTAGAGGGATGATTTCTATTGAATTACTGTGTTAGGCAAGAGTATTGCAGTACGTCAAAGATGGGGCGAAAAAGAAATGGCTGGTTGTTTGGAAGGGATGCCAAGTGGGGAGGGGGTCCACATTTGGGCGGACCTGATCAGGAGCCCCAGCGAAGGAGGCGCCCGAAGGAGGTGCCACGGGGCGGCACGCAACTACACGGCACGGAAAGGACAGGTAAGAACGTAGGGAAGCCCCATATCAATCAGTGGATGACCATCAGGAAATGTAATTAATATTATGAAGTCATTGCCAAAACATTGCTTTGTTGGAAATCATAACAACAACAAAGATCAAGCATATTTCATTTTAGGTCGAATTTCAGTACTGTTGGTTGCTCAGCGGCTTCTGGAACTCCACGTAGATTTAGCTCGGATACAGGCGCTGTATGTGGCAGCCAGTGTTTACAACCGCTCGCCTTTGTTTGTTTACTGGCAAATGAGACAATCCGCTGCGACCGGATGGGCTGTTCTCGGAAATGTCTCAGGGCGCAAGTGCTCAAGAGCTTCTATTGTTTGCCGTCAACCTAGTTTGCATGCCCAATAACAGCCCGCTAAGCCCCACGAGGCATGCCCCTCTCACCCGACGACCGGCAGCTAAGCATTGTTTCAGGCGGGCGAGGCCCATGCACCGGTGGTGTTTTTCAGCCGCCCGCCAATTGTTGGCAGTCACCAAGCTGGAAGTAGCAATTCGCGCCAAGATAAACACTTAAGTGGTGGATAACAACAAGGTGGAAAAGCTTTGGATCCTGTAGATGTCAGGGAATCTCACTGCCCACTCCCCCGGCTTACCCACTTTCTGGCTGGGCCCCTCTTTGTAAAACCCTGTCTTCAGGCGTCTCAGAGGCAATTCGAGCCCAACGGGCGACCTGGCAGAATCCCAACTTAAAGTTAGCACGCCTGCATCCCAGGAACTAGAAGCCTGGCGGTCGTGCCCCTCCCATACACCCGGCTAAATGCTACCACATTAGTCGTTGAAACTGGCTGTGCACTAGAAGACTGTTATCAAAGAGCCATGCCATAGTCTATCTGCCGTTGAAGATCGTTTCTCAGCCACCGCAGATCCGTCGTCAGTGCCTCTTGGAAAAAACACGCTCCCAGTGTTCAGTAGGCACTGATTCCAAGTGCACTTGTAACAAGCTGCAAGGCGACGCATGCCGTTGCCGCTACCCCTGCAAGGCCTCAAACGGCGCGTCAGCCACGTACTAGAGTACTTATACCCAGACTCCGCCTTGCGGCTTGTTTTTTCATCTTTTCAACCAAAGACACTGTTAGATAGTTATTCACTCCTTCATAACTACCAACTACCTCTAACTTTCATCCACTTTCGTTCTACACAAATACCCATTTCTATTTCAAGGAACCAGTCTCAATGAAGTACAACACTGTTACTGTTCTCGCCTCTCTTTCGGCCATTGCCTCGGCTAGTGCCATCGAGAACTACCACAAGAGACATCTCCACAAGAGACAGGCCGTCCCAGAGATCCAGACTCTTACCCAGGTTAACGTTCAGACTGTTAACCAGGTTGTGACTGTCTACGACGACGGTTCTGCTGCCACCACCAGTGCTGCCAGCACCACTGTTGTTGCTCCAGAGGCCACCAGCTCCGCCGCTGCCGTTGCTGACGTCCAGGAGAAGAACGTCGAGTCCTCCGACTCCTCGTCTGACTCCTCGTCTGCTGCCTCGTCGAGCTACGAGTCGGCCTCTGCCTCTTCTTCCTCTTCTTCTGCCGCTTCTAGCAGCTCTTCTTCTTCTTCTTCCTCCTCCTCTGCTTCTGCTGGGGACTCTGGTGCTTTGGGTATCACTTACTCTCCATACACCTCTTCCGGCCAGTGCAAGAGCGCTTCTGACGTCGCCTCTGACATCAAGAAGTTGTCCGGCTACTCTCTCATCAGATTGTACTCTGTCGACTGCAGCGGTGTCCAGAACGTCGTTGCCAACCTCGGCTCTGGACAGAAGTTGTTCGCTGGCTTGTACAGCTTGTCGACTATCTCCGACGATGTCAGCACCTTGTACAGCGCTCTCCAGTCTGCTGGTAAGGACTGGGACGTTGTCGACTCCGTCAGTGTCGGTAACGAGTTGGTGAACAGTGGTTCTGCTACTGTCAGCCAGATCAAGTCTGCCGTTGAGTCTGCCAAGTCCGCTTTGTCTGCCAAGGGCTACACCGGTCCAGTTGTCTCTGTTGACACTGCCGTCGCTGTCCAGAACAACCCAGACTTGTGCAACTACTCCGACTACGTCGCTGTCAACGCCCACCCATACTTTGACGGTGGTGTCACCGCTGAGCAGGCTGGTACCTGGTTGAAGCAGACCATTGAGAGCGTCCAGTCCAAGTGTGGCAGCAACAAGAAGGTGATCATCACCGAGTCCGGCTGGCCACACAGCGGTAACACCAACGGTAAGGCTGTGCCATCTGTCTCTAACCAGGAGGCCGCCCTCTCTGCCATCAAGTCCGAGTGCGGATCCCAGGTGTTCCTCTTCACTGTTTACAACGACTACTGGAAGTCGCCAGGCTCTTACAACGTTGAGCAGTCGTGGGGTGTCTACGGTGACTCTCCAGCTTAAATTATTGGTTAATGGTTTGTTAATTTGTTCCACTATACAGAACGCGCTATACAGTTGTGAAGTTGTAGTGATGTTTGTAGCACGTTTTTGGTATAAGGTTCCCAGATGTCTCGCTTCTTCCAGGGCCTTAAACTAATGGGGCAAGTGTTTCATCCCTGCAAAGACGCCCAATTGGAAGCTTAATCGCACTTACTCAATGCGGGCGCGTTTTTCAGAATCCGGCGCGGCCCACATGCACCCTGCGGCATGTCTAAGCCTTGCATACGTAATGCCAAAGCTTCGGAGTCGCTAGAGGCACGTGACTCTGGCGACTCGGTGTGGTTTGTGACATGCGCCAAGCGCCAGTACTCACCAGCTAGCACTCCTCGAGCCCACACCGAGTCCAGTTTAAGTGCAAACCAAGCCATCCAGTATGAGACAGATCTTTGGTTTTTTCATCTTGTTAAGCTTTGTATTTTCTAAGAGCCCAGCGACGAACGTCGGCTTGGAGCCTGGCCCTACTAAGTCCTCCAGATCCTCAGGCGGGACCAATGTACCACCAATAGTGATCAAGGGTAAGAAGTTCTTCTACTCCAATAACGGCACCCAGTTTTTCATCAAAGGAATTGCGTATCAGCCGACATTTAACTCCGATTTAGTCAAGTTGCGCGAGGAAGAGATCGCCAAGTTGCACGGCACGTCGGCGGCCCAGATGCCAAAGTTGTCCCTCACCTCCACGAAGTTCCACGACCCGCTCGCTGACGAGTCCGGTTGTCTCCGCGATATTCCCTACTTGGTCGACTTGAACGTCAACGTAATCAGAGTGTACAGTATCGACCCGCAGGCCAACCACGACGTCTGTATGAGTGCGTTTGCCCGTGCTGGCATCTACGTCATTTCCGACCTCGCCGAGCCCTTCATTTCTATCAACAGAGACCAGCCCTCGTGGACCACCGAGACATTGGACCGGTACAAAGCAGTCGTTGCGTCTTTAGAAAAGTACAACAACGTTCTCGGATTCTTTGCTGGCAACGAGGTCACCAACAGCGTGCAGAACACCGATGCATCGACGTTTGTCAAGGCGGCAGTACGCGACATCAAAGCCTACATCGGCTCCAAGAAGTTCAGACAGATTCCCGTCGGGTACTCTACTAATGACGACGCCGAGACCAGAGTGAACCTTGCCCAGTACTTTGCATGCGGCTACGATGCCGATGTGCAGGTCGACTTCTACGGCATCAACATGTACGAGTGGTGCGGCTACTCTTCTTTCCACAGCTCGGGCTACAGCGAGCGCACCGCGGAGTTTCAGAACTACTCAGCCCCGGTATTCTTCTCAGAGTTTGGTTGTAATGCCGTCAGACCTCGCCCATTCCAGGAGGTTGAGGCCCTCTACAGCTCGCTGATGTCCGATGTGTTCTCGGGCGGCATTGTCTACATGTACCACGAGGAGGACAATAACTACGGCGTGGTCAGTGTGGACGCGGCCACCAACAATGTGACAAAGCTCGATGACTATCAGAATCTCAAGGACGCCTATGCTGCCGCCGATCCAAAGCGTGTCAGCTCGCTCGAGTACAACCCAGACAAATCTGCTGCTGTTGCCTGCCCCGTGCAGAACAGAAAGTGGAGAGCCACTGACCAGTTGCCGCCTACGCCCGACAGCTTCAAGTGCGAGTGCTTGGAAACGTCGCTCCAGTGCATCGTCTCGCCAGCAAAGCAGAACCACGACTACAGAGTGCTCTACGAGTTTCTCTGCGGGCACGTCGACTGCTCAGAGATCACGGCCAACGGCACCACGGGCCACTACGGGTACTACTCGGACTGCGACAACAAGCAGAAGCTCTCCTATGTATTCAACGAGTACTATCTCAAGACGAGCCAGGACCCCTCAAGCTGCGACTTCAACGGCGAGGCGTTCTTGAACAAGGAAAACTTGTCGCTCCAGGACTTGAACAGCATCTCCAAGAACGGTAAGACCTGCGGCGAGGTATTGTCCAAGTACAATGAGGCCCTTCCGGGCCGCTCGTCAAGAAGCTCTGGCGGCGGGTCTGGCGCGGACGGCGACCGGTTGCCGACCTCGGGAGGTGTCACGCTCAAGACGAGAAGTGTCGTGGTCCACATTGCTCTCAGCTTTGTTGCTCTCTTCGTTTAGGCACTTGTTCTTGCCTGTTGCTTCTATATACACCTGCTCTTATTTAGTTCCACTTCCCTGCAATACAGCTCTTACTTAGTACCCCAGCTAACTCCGTCAAACAAGCCCAGCTTCCGAGGCAAGCCAACAGACGCAACCCGTGGCGGCGATATTACGTAGAACTTCTCGTTGTCCACCACGAGCACCAACAGCTTCAACTCGGTCTTCGAAGTGCCACGGTCCTTGACGGCCTCCAACTGCACCACGCCTCTCTTGTTTTCGCTCTCAATGTTGTATTTCATGTACAATCGCTCGTTTCCAGCCTGATCGAGTCTCCGGGCACTGGCAATCGGACGGTTTCTGTTACCCCACCCGTTTCTGTTTCCGGCGGTGTAGTCCTCGCCAAACGCAGCCAACCGCTCGTCCCCGCGATTGCACTGCAACAAC
Organism: Saccharomycopsis fodiens; assembly: GCA_002564235.1. Classification (NCBI taxonomy): domain Eukaryota; kingdom Fungi; phylum Ascomycota; class Saccharomycetes; order Ascoideales; family Saccharomycopsidaceae; genus Saccharomycopsis; species Saccharomycopsis fodiens. The sequence goes on along the minus strand of JNFV01000005.1, from coordinate 1,206,307 downwards.
TTCTGGCAGTACAAGTTATTTTGGACAAGGCTGAGCGATCTGTTGAAAAGCTTGGTGTCTCCCGAAGAGGAGAAGAGCTCGTTGGAGATGGCGTACACTGCCAATCCCGTGAGCCCAAGGGAACCAAAGACGATAGCCGAGTTGAATGCAAGAGAAGCGCCGTCTCTCACGGCACCAAAACCCGAAGCATTTCTTCTGAAAGTCAACGACTGCACTCTTTGTATTATTTTACCACGGATCATTCTGATGTAGTTTGGTGGAGTTGTCGATGTCACCTGCAAAAATTGTAGCTGTACGTTGAGCAAGAACGGGGATTTTTTGATGAGTGCTTCTATAAGTTTGTAAGGACTCTGAAAAAAACACAACAAGTGCCGTCGTGGCGAAATCGGTATCGCTTCCGAGTCCGGTATAACTGGATTGGCCGCAAGGTCTATCAATCGGAGGATTGCGGGTTCGAGTCCTGCCGGTGGCTCTTTTTTTTGCAACTTTTTGCTTACATGCATGGCTCCAACTCACCATCAACAAGCTTGCTTCTACTAGAATTGGGCTATTTTTATTCTTTTTGTGCTAGTTAATTGCTACCTGGTAGGTAAATAAACTATCACTCAGCGATGCATGTCTGCTTGCCCTTTGTAGATTAAGCATTCTGATCCTCCAAGAGCTTCACAAAGTCGTCGTCATCCATGTCACCCATACCGTCGTCCATGTCCAAGTCCATTGCATCGTCCTGCTCAAACCCGCCCGCGTTCGCCATAGGCCGCTCCTTCTCACGCTGGTGCTCGAGCAACCGCTCGTAAGTCCACACCGATGTCTCCTGGTCCTTCTCCTCCATCGTCTGAGCAATCGTCTTGAAGAACTGTTTCGCACTGGCAATGGCTATGTCAATCGACATGTTTTGATCAGATTTAGCACAGTTCTGGGCAATCCACTTCGGCAATTGCTCAAGCTTGAACTGAAACCGTCTGTCCGCCAACACCATCACTCCGTAATCCTCCTTACCTCTGAGGACTCGCCCCAAGCACTGGGCGGCATGCCGCATGGCGTCGAAAGACAAAAAGTCCTTCTCTCTGATTAAATAGTTGTCTCGTAAGAACTCCAAGCGAGCTTTCAAAATTCTTGACTCTGTGTACTGATACGGAATACCAATCATGAGCACGGTTCTGCCGTACTGGTGGTCAAAATCAATCCCCTCACTCACCTTACCACGAGCCACGGAAAACAACACAGCACCTCTTCCGTTGGAACACGCCAATCTGTACGTCTCAAGTGCCAACGCGGTCTCCTGAGCATCGGGGGTCTCCACTAAAATCAACTTGTATCTCCACACTTCGTCCAACACTCCCATGGTCTGCCACATGGAGATGATACCCTCCATGTACAAGTACGACGGGAAGAACACCACCAAACCATCGGGACTGATCTTGGAATACTCGAGCACGAGCGAGCCGTAGTTTCTCACCACACTGGGGTCGTTACGGATTTCAAACTTGGACGAGATAGCAACTTGATCACTCCCCTTGGTGACAATCAAAGGCAAGAACGAGCGACGCGCCAACGTCATTGAATACGATTTCTCGATCACGGACTCGAAGTTCAACATTTTTGGGTACATGTCCAACGGCGAGATTGTACCGGATGTGATGACCACCGCGTGGAATTTTTCAAAGATCGGCTTAATGGCAATGGAAGCGTCAAGGCACGAGAAATGCAAAATTGGGTTTGGCACTTGCGAGTTCTCGGTTTCAAACGGCTCGAGAATCAACTGGAATCCGTTTTCATAGGTGGAGACGAGAGACGCAAACATCGCCACGTCCTTCAAGGCAGTGAAGTCCTCGATTTCCTGGAGCTCCAAAGTACGCACCAAGATCGCTAACCGCTCAGAGACAAACTGAAGCGGCTTCTTGTCAATGAATGTAAGCTCCTTCAAATGCTGGAGAAATGAGGTAGGCGTCTCCGATATCACGTACAAGACCTTCATTCTGGTCTTGAGGTATTCAATGAATCGCTTGAAGAACGAAATGAAGTGCTCCGCACGGCGGATATTACCAGGAATGGCCTCCTTGAGAAGATCATCGCTCAACACCGGGTTGTCCACGAACATCTCCTCAGGCTCCTTCCTTGAGTTGCTTATGTCACTTTCTCTTAGTCCATTGACAAGTGCCTCGTATTCGTCTTGCAATTTTTTTGCGTCCTTCTGCTTCAAGTTTTCAACAGCCTTCGAAAGCCCGTTGGCACCCTTGCTTGCTTTCTTCAACACGTCCGACGTCAAGTCGAGCGACAACGACTCGATACAGACGTTATCGATATTATGTGCCTCGTCGAAAATCACAATGGCGTCTTTCGACAACTCTCTGGAGACTCTCTCGGAGATCTTTGGATCAAGCAAGTAGTGGTAGGAGTAGATGATGATGTTGCAGTGTGGAATCATACGCCGCACAGCGAAGTACGGACATATTTTTCTGACAGTGCAGTAATGAATCAAGTCGTCAAAACTCCACACGCCCGGATCAATGTAGTTGGCCGGATCGAGGTCGTACAAGTTCTCGTGGAACTCGCACATCTCGACGTCAGTCTCGCCGTTCTCAATCTTCTCCCTATTCTGCCCGTTGGTCATTCTGCGGCACTTTTCGTCCACAATCTCGCCCTTTCTCTCCTTGGACACCACGGGGTGCAAACATAAGTTCTTTCTGGACGACAATCCAAGTCCCCGGAAGTCCTCCACATACCCGAGAATCTTGGCCCTAAATTTCATCAAGTTGTGCAACTCGATCAAGGCTTTCTCAATTTCCGACATTGTACGGGAGCAGTAAACAATCTTACGCTTCTCAGCGTAAAACATCTGGTACGACACCGTCAACGACAAGAGCGACACAGTTTTACCTGTGCCGGAAGGCATCTCCAACACACAGTTGCCCCCGACATCCAAGGTCCGCTTGATGTCGCACATATACTCATACTGCTCCGGGTATATCTTCGGATACGGGAACAACACCGGCAAGTCGCCAATAAAAAACCTGAGGTTAGTAAAAAGCACAAAGAGTTGTCTCAAAAGTTTACCCACTTCATTGCTGTTGGATGTGCTCAGAGATTTCTGGTGGAGCTCATCAGCAAATATCGTAAGCAGGTGGCTGGTCACGTGGAAAAACTGCACGATCGTGTTTATTTATGCTAGAACTGCAATAATAAGCAGCAATAACAAGAAGCACACTACAGCACACTACAGCACCCATGGCCAGCTCGCGAGTTGTCAAGCCTATTAGTCGGGCGAAGTTCAAGAAAATCCTCAAACTGAAGCTACAGAATATAACAAAGAACCAGGACGGCGAAAAAAAGTTGAAAGGCGACTCCACCGACTTACTCGTGTATTTGAACTTAATGATGTTCACCAAGACCTTGATCGAGGAGGCGAAAAAGGCGCAGGAGAGCGAGAGCTCCGGGGAGCTCAGCGCGGTGCACCTCAACAATGTCAGAAGCAGCGTGCTCAAGAAGTTCAGAGGGTAGTGTACGGACAGCGTGTCTGCACAGCCATGAGCTGCTCGCGTAAGCGTTTTCAGTGAGCGGCTGAGAGTAATGAGCAGCAGAGCTCGAAGCCATAATGGATGAGCGAAGTTGAGAGACCCAGAACGTGACTGGCCATTTCTGTGAGCAGCTCGCAGTGCCCTGTGCGCATGAGAAGGAAGGAGCGCCTGCTATAAAGAGCATTGGGCAGGGCCCGCCACAAACCACGGGTGCAACATTAGGCGAGACCCAGATCGTTGGCGAGTCGCCTCGCCTTTAGCTTGACGACTGGCCGCTAAAGAATGTATAATCTTTCCTTGACCTCCTGGATGATCCAGTCCAACCCAACATCGAGATTCTCCCCGGTATAAGCACTGCACGGCAATATTCTGCAGTTGTGGTTATCGATCGAGCCAAGATTCAACTGCTCAGAGATCATCTTGAGAACTCGTTCAACTTGATTCGGATCCTTAGCAATGAGATCAATCTTGTTGACCAAGATCAAAAGATTTGCGCCAATGAGCCGGTCCTCAGCGAGCACCTTGTTGAACTCGGCAAAGCTCTCCAGGAGTCGCTCGATGGCATTGCTCTCGATAACCCAGACCACCGAGTCGGTCTTGTCAAAGTAGTTGTACCAGAACGGGCGGAGCGAGCTCTGTCCGCCAACATCCCAGATGTTGAGGGTGAACCCGTCCTTAGTGATGGTATTTATTTGGAATCCTACAGTGGGGCTGACGGCGTTGACGTCCTGCCCCAATATTCGTTTCACGATTGTAGTCTTGCCCGAGTTGTCCAACCCCAACACCACCACCCGGATCTCCTTGTCTTTAAGCTTCTGCTTTTTGATTATGGTTAGCAACCCCATCCCCGGCCCTGCTGACGCGTCACTCTCCAGTTTCATGCTGGTGCTCGGATTACCTCGGTAGGGTAAAAGGGTTCAGCGGAGTGGACAACAAGGTATCAAGCGAAGCAGTTGCTACAAAATATAATTAAGACAGAAAATCCCATCAAAACTGTAATATTATTGTACGAAGTTGTTTGATCCCCCCACAGTTCCTTCGTGCTCACGGCATTGACGCTCTGCTTGGACACCTCAACACCAGCTGCATGAGGATCCTGTGGCTAATTTTTCCTGGGTGTTTTCTTGCAGCGCAGCATACACTTGTCGCGGGTTACGTGTAGACTTGGATTTATATACAAAGAGCTATAGAACCTGCAAAATGGACATTGGGCAACTTCTTGAGAACGCATTGTTGAACCCCGACTACCAGAAGCGGTCGGAGGCAGAGGCCCAGTTGAACCAGGAGGCGGCCCTGAACTTTGTGGGCTACATCTTCCGGTTGAACGAGACCCTCGCCGACAGCAATGTCCGGTTCGAGGTGCGGATGTTGGCGGCGATTGCGCTCAAGAACCAGTTGACGTCCAAGGACCAGAAGAAGAAGAAAGACCAGGCGGTGCGCTGGATCAGCTTGAACCCGGAGTCCAAGCAGCAAATAAAAGAGACCGCGGTCAAAGTGTTACTCAGTTCGGAGGAGAAGGTCCTGAGACTGACGGCGCAGCTCGTGGCGGCGATTGCCGAGATCGAGTTGCCGCGCAGCGAGTGGCCCGAGTTGATTCCCTTGATGGTGGACAACACCAAGCCCGAGTGCGACGTCGCGGTCAAAAAGGCGGCGCTTCTCACCATCGGCTACATCTGCGAGACTTCGGACCCGCACAACCCGGGCATCGTGTCGCAGTCGAACGGGATCTTGTTGGCGATTGTGCAGGGTGCGCAGCTGAGCGAGCCGCTGAAGGAGGTGCGTTTGACGGCGATCAACGCCTTGGTGGAGTCGCTCGAGTTTATCAAGTTCAACTTTGAGCGCGAGGGCGAGCGCAACTACATCATGCAGGTGGTGTGCGAGACCACCCAGGCCGAGGACGCTGAGCTTAAGGCCCTGGCGTTCGGCGCGTTGGCCAAAATCATGTCGCTCTACTACGATCTGATGAGCCTCTACATGGAGAAGGCACTCTACTCACTCACGGTGGCGGGCATGCAGAGCGATGATGAGAAGGTGGCGTGCATGGCCATTGAGTTCTGGTCGACGGTCAACGAGGAGGAGATCGGCATCACCTACAGACGGCAGGACTTTGACCAGCCGGGCGAATCACCTGAGCTGTTGTACAACTTTGCCCTTGGCGCGATCAAGGACGTGTTGCCGACGCTTTTGATGTTGCTCACCAAGCAGAACGACGACGCCGAGGACGACACCTGGAGCGTTGCGATGGCCGCCGGTGCGTGCTTGTCGCTCTACGCGCAGAACGTGGGCAACTACGTGGTGCCGTCCACCCTTGCCTTCGTGGAAGCGAACATTGGCTCGGCCAACTGGAGAGAGCGGGAGGCTGCGATCATGGCGTTTGGTTCGATCCTCGATGGGCCAGACCAGACCCAGCTTGCTGGCTTGATTGCCGAGGCGCTCCAGCCGATCTTGCTGTTGATGAAGGACGAAAATCTCCAGGTCAAGGAGACCGTTGCGTGGTGTCTTGGGCGCATTGCCGACTTGGTTGTCAGCGCCGTCAGCGAGGAGCCTTACCTCTCGAACGTGCTCGGCGCGATCACCGAGGGTTTGAACGACCACCCGAAAGTCTCGACCAACTGCTGCTGGACGTTGATCAACATGGTCGAGCAGATCGCCGAGAACGCCGAGGAGCGCGAGACCACGCCGCTCTCGAAGTACTACGAGGTCTTTGTGCCGCTCCTTATCCAACTCTCGGGTAAGGGCGACAATGAGTTCCTGTCGCGCGCGTCGACCTACGAAGCGTTGTCGACATTGGTGTTGTATTCCGCCAAGGACTGCATGCCGTACGTGAACAGCATTGCCAGCGAGGTGCTCCGCCGCTTGGAGTACACTTTGAACATGCAGCTGCAGGTGCAGACCGCTGACGACAAGGTGAACCTCGAGGAGTTGCAGACCAACATCCTCAGCTTGTTGACCAACATCATCCGCCGCGCCAAGAAGGAGGTCCTCAGCGTCAGCGATAATTTGATGGAGATCTTCCTCAAGCTCCTTGCGTCGCAGAACTCGGACAACAAATCGTTGATTGAGGAGGACGTGTTCATTGCTATCAGCTCGATTGCCACTGCTATTGGCGAGGACTTTGGCAAGTACCTTCCGTTGTTCTTGCCGTACCTCTCGAAGGCGTTGCAGGATACCGAGTCGCCAACGTGTCAGACCGCGGTCGGCTTGGTGGCCGACATTTCGAGATCCATGGGCAAGCAGATTGTGCCGTACACCGAGGGGTTGATGAACATCCTCGGCAACGACTTGTCGAACCCGGACATGAGCAGGCAATTGCGCCCTGCTATCATTGCTTGCTTCGGTGACATCGCTTCGTCCATCGGGAACGACTTTTTGCCGTACTTGGACGTGGTGATGAAGATCTTGGCTGCTGCGCAGAACTTGGAGCCCGAAGACAGCTCTCCCGAGGCCCAGGAGTTCATTCTCTTGACCAAGGAGTCGATTTTGGACGCCTACGTTGGGATCGTCGCCGGGCTCCACGACCACCCACAAGCGTTGCAGCCAAGCGTGCCTGCAATTGTTGCGTTCTTGGAGTCTATCCCAAGAGAGGTCAACTTTGCTATCAGCGACTCTGTTTGCGGGTCTGCCGTGGGCTTGATTGGCGACTTGGCGCAGATCTTCGGCCCGAGCGCCAAGGAGTACTTGAGCCGGGACTGGGTGTTGGAGTTCATCAGACACGTGCGCTCCAACCCGTCGTTCTCGCCAAACACCAAGTTCACTGCCAAGTGGGCCAAGAAGCTCGTGACTTCACTCTAAGCATCTACACACAGATCCCCAGAAGCTTTTGGCTACACACCACCTCGGTTGAGATCGGCGCTGCAAGTGCGATATTTTTACATACACGTTTTACAGTTTTTCAACATCCTTTTCCCCTGTCATTCACGAAATCTAGTTTTCCCCATTTATCAACGAACACCCTCTTCTCTCCTCAATCTAATGTCTTACGTGCATACGCCCTCCCATCTGCCACCCGTAATTCTCCGGCCATCCGAGCATACCACGGTCACGTGCGCAACCGCATGCGCCTGGCGATATGTGGGGGAAATGAAAACCATGCCGCGCTGTACGTCACCTCACACTACGCGATAGCCGTAACAAACTGTTCGACAAGCATAGTTTAGTGTACAAATCCGTTGAGAGATCAAAAAAAACTTGTTAAAACCAGGAAAAAGTGCTCAATGTCCGACTTGAATAACCAAAACAGGTACGACGAAAGCGACGTTGCTCCCGTGGAGGCGCCCCAGATAGAGGGCAACTACAGCGCGCGGACCTCCAACAAGTGGGTCACCAGTTCGCTGGGAAGCGCCGAGTGCGCCGCGCACGCCAAAGACAAGGTCCACTTGGACGAGATCCACTCGCAGGTTTCGCCGTTCCAGGTCTCTCCAGGACAGCTCTACTCCACCGACAGCGGGCGGATGTTCCATGCGGGAAAATTGTTGATTTGCCTTTCGGGGCTCCCCGGGCGTGGCAAGACCCACTTGTCGGTATCTTTGACGCGGTATCTCCGGTGGTTGGGTGTCAGCACCCAGCTGTTTCACTTTGACGACTTCCGCAGAAAGTACACCGACGACAAGAAGATCTCCCCACTGTTCTTCAGCCAGAAGCCCGACGACCCAAAGACGATGGAGCTCAAAGAGATGCTCCTCAAGAAATACATTGGCACGATTCGCGAGTATTTTGAGAACAACCAGGGCCAGGTTGCGATCTACGACGCGATCAACGGGGTGGCGGAGCAGCGGATTGCGATGCAGAAGAGCTTTGCCGAGATCAACGTCAACGTGTTGTTCATCGAGTCGCTTGTCGAGGACGACCGGTTGTTGGAAAACAGCTTGCGCGAGGGTATCAAGTCTCCCGACTACCGCGAAGGGTGGACGGTAGAGGCGGCGCGCGAGGACTTCGGCAACCGCATTGCTCAGGCCCAGGGGAATTACGAGGTGATCAACGAGGTCGACACCACCGAGAGCAAGAAACTTGCCTACATCAAGAGCATCAACTTTGGCGAGAAGCTCATATTGAACCGGTCCGAGTACGGCTACTTGATCAACCGGATCACGTTCTTCCTCCTCAACCTGCGGATCAAGAAGGGCTCGATTTTCTTTGCCCGCTGCGGCGACTCCACCAAGACCACACACACCTACAAAACCGACCCAGAGCTTTCGGAGAGCGGGGTAGAGCACAGCAAGTTACTCGAGAAGACGCTTGCCGCCCACTTGAAGGACGTCGACTTGGAGAAGGATTTGCAGATTTGGACTTCCACCCGGCAGAGAACCATGCAGACGGTGGCGCCGTTCAAGGAGAAGGACAACGTGCAGGTGACGATTCGCCTGGAACTCACGCAGTTGAACCCGGGTCTCATTGAGGGGTTGAGCGAGGAAGAGATCAAGGAGAAGTTCCCGATAGAGCTGGAGCAGTTCAAGAAGGACCCGTACCACGCGAGATTCCCGCGGGCAGAGTCGTACCACGACTTGGCGGTGAGATTGGAGCCCTTGCTCATGGAGATGGAGCGCAACACCAAAAACATCCTTGTCATTGGCCACGAGAGTGTGCTCAAGGTGTTATACGGGTACTTGATGTCGTTTTCCTCGGCCGACATCCCATACCTCACGTTCCCGCAGGATGAGATCATCGAGGTCCGCTACAATGCTTACGAGAACTCGTCGGGGCGGATCAAGATCAGCCAGTAGTCTATTGCTCTATATGGTCTTTTGCTAACCAGTATAACGCTAGCGGGTGCATGCTGTGCACGCTGTGGATCTGCACCTTGCCCTGCTCCTGCTCGACGGTGGCAAGCTGCTTTTTGTCCCTCAACATCGTTTCAATGCTTGTATATTTGTCGCTAGAAATCACGCTCGTGAACTCAATGTCTTTTGCACAGTCGAGAAGTCGCACTATCTTTGCGCCTGTAAGATGGAGGATGTGCGTAGGAAAGTCCAATGTAGTGAGACCGTCAAAAATGTGTGTGGCGTGAATGATGCAGCACTGTCTGGTTGCTGTCTCTTCCTTAAGAAAGTTTAGGAGCCGGAGTCTCACCAACACGTCCAAGTCTACAGTCACTTCGTCCAACAAGAGAACCTGCCAGTAGCCATAGAGCTTGAGCAAGAGCTGCACGCGGCGACGCTGCCCGTCGGAGATCTGGTTCATGTTCCATTTGAGATCGATCTCTAAGATGTCAAGCAATTTGTCTCTTCTCTCAGGCAAAGAGTTAATGCCCACCGAGTCTATGAGATAATCCACGGGCATGTCCCGCTTGATGGTCAGGTTCAAGATCCATTCTGTTCCCAAGTATGTGGCGATGTTGTCGCCCGATCTCTGGAACGGGTCTTTGCCATTGAGCTTGATGGAGCCGGCACGAGACAATGTGCGGCCTGCGAGCAACTTCAATAAGGTAGACTTTCCAGCTCCATTGGGCCCCACGACAATCACTCTGGAGCCCCACTCAAAACTGAGATTGATATTCTCAAGCCCAGTTTCTCCCGAGGGATACACATAACTCAAGTTGGTGACTTCGACTGCAGGCACCATAGATGAGCTTCTGGGGCTTGCTGTATGGGGAAAAGGACAATCTAGATATGGCGTACGGGCTCGCAACAATGCCTGTGCGCGGCTGCATGCAGCTGGGTTTCAAAATAGTACGCATGATGCGAGAGGAGAAAGTAGCAGAGCAGCCAGGAAGCCTGGTGCTTGCTTTTTTTATTAACGGGGGGCTGTGTCATTATGTGTTATGCTTGTAAATGTCGTTCAAGAACTTTGTAGCTAAGAGGTGGAGCTTGACATAGATTTGCGGATCGTCGAGGATGTCGGCCATGTTTCGAAGTGAGACCTTGTGATTACGCACCGCTTCCGTGTAATCTGAATACTCGTTGTTGTTTTCGGACGAGGAGGAGTTTGACTCGACAGACTGCTCGTGCTTCTCAGATAGCGTGAGGCTGGAAATGTTGGCGGCTGCGGTGGCGACCGGGTTGTGCGGTGGCAGGATCTGTTGCTGCTTGCGTAGGTTCTTGATGAGGTGGTGGAAAAAGTCTTGCACTCGGCTGCTCTGCTTGAGCAACTGACTCTGGCTCTGACAGGTAACAATTAAACAATACTTGCGTAGCTTTCCTCTTGCCAAACTGTCGCGCAATGTGAAGCCTCTCGCTAGGGAGTAGGCCAAATTCGTGTCCCCAAAGAAGCAGAGTTTCGAATTGGCCTCCTCTGACAACGATCTGACGACCACGGCTCTCAACTTGTCGTTCATCTTCGGCTCCTGTAAATGCGAAGCACTAATAAACCACTGGCCCTCGCCTGTTTTCGTCTTCAAGTACTCCACATCTTCCGTGGTGGACATTATTATCTGGCACGACACGCATGTCGACTGCAAATTCTTGCCGGGGGCGTCCTGGACCGGGTCGGCACTGAGCTTTGTCACTAGCAATGGCACAGGCCCGTGGGTCTCACAGAAATGTGCCAAAGTGAAATAGAACTTTGCCATCCAGTGTTCAAGTTCTTGCTCAGCTGCGTCGCTTAGAGAAAAATATTGTGAACCTTAGTTGGGAAATGTGGTTACTCATTACCCGACAGATGAAACAGTGGGGTGCAGAGATCTTCCCAAGAGCCCGAGTTTATCTCGGTTCATGAATTAGACGTCTACATTAAAGGTTTACAGTTGTAGAAAAGTGGTAAAGGCTGAATTTTGCATCTGGACCTTTGCTCTGCCCCCACCACAGTGTGCTACGACCCCATGCTATGGCGAGCCTCGCCTGCATCAAACGCTCGTACGCACGTGACTGAGGGTGCCTTATCTTTTTATCTCTGTAGATTGACTCAGCAAGTGCTTGATGAGGTCCATGAATACAGCCGGGGGCTCCAACAGGCACGGCCAGGGTTCGAATCTGGGCTCTGGCGGCCAAGCTAGATCTTCTAAAAGTACGTACCTTGTTCAATTCCCGCGGGATCACCACTAACCACAGACTTATCGCACGTCCCCTGCAAGTTCTTCAGACAAGGGGCCTGCCAGGCAGGCGAGCTGTGCCCCTTTTCGCATCTGTTGGAAACGTCCAACTCAATGACCCCCTGCAAATACTTCCAAAAAGGAAATTGCAAGTTTGGCATGAAGTGTGCCTTGGCGCACATTCTCCCAGACGGACGCAAAGTGAACACTAAGGCTGCCAACATGTCTTATAAGAATCACGATTCTGCGAAACACGGGCAGAGCGGCCAGAAGAGTGGCCCCACGACCCCAATGCTGGCGCACGCAACTCCATACAAGTTGTCGCCAACTTACAAGGTCTCGTTTTCGCCGCTGACTGCATGGAGTGATCCGACGATCGAGTCGAACTTTGTAGTACCGAATAATGGGTACTCGTACGAGCAGGTGTTTGCGTCGTCTGTTGTGTCGGCTGGAACTTCAGTAGATGTGCCTACTGTGAGCAGCGGGCGTACCATTGCTGAGCTTGACGAGTCGGAAAGAGAGCGTCTGAGCGAGGAAGACGAGTTGAAGTTCGAAGAAGACTATGTGCCGAGCAGCTTGATGGACTTGCTCAGCTCACAAGAGTTGAAGCGCAAGATTGCAAAGACGCAACAGGAGGAAGACGCCGAGGAGGAAGACGCTGCACCATTTGTGCCCCACACTCTTCCAGTGACTCCAAGCAGACTCCACATGAGCTCACCGTCACCACCGTCTTCGTTTTCGCCACTGGCCGACTGGAGCTTTGATCTTCGCGGGTCCAGCGGCAACGCCGGCTGGTCGTCACAGCTCCCTGTCAATAACACTCCCCAGACGTTCACGATAAACTCGCCATTCGGCAACGGGTACCTGAGCAGCTTCAAAAACCTGACGTCTTCGTCTTCTTCTTCGCTCTCGTCCGGCTCTTTTGGTCAGCTTCAGAGTAAAGGGACAAAATTTGGAGCGGCTAAAGACACTCGTGCGCCATTCTCAACAGGGTTCCCATACGAGATTGCCGAGGAGCAACACATAATCAACGGGATCAATGATCTTGGATTCAGCTGATGGTTACTGGTCATGATGTGACAACGAGACAATGAGTGATGATGGCAAGATTGTGGGTTGCTGATAGGGTTGCGTGTTTGATGTTTGGTGCGGGTTGGATGTGATAAAAGCTTGGATAAATGGCTGGAACTTGATTTGATTTGATTTTTAGGATAGGGACAATAACAATTTGATTAGACTTGTAAACGATGCAAGGGCCCCAAATTGTAGAAAATTATCTCTGTCAAGACGCCATCTGTTTGTTCGTTCTTCTTTGAGTCTCGAGCCAACTGTAAATGAGTGTTGTCGAATATCTGGAGAAACGTCGATGGCGATTGTCGACACCAGTACCAGCTGCGCGGGTCTATCATATCACCCTCGTTAGTACGAGACCTGCTTCTGATAGACAGCACAGACCAATGAACGAACCAGTTCTCTGTCAGGTGGGTTTAGCTAATATGATTTATTGTTTGGAATTAGGGCGCCAGGGCTTTTTGCTAACAACAGAGAAAAATCAAGCATTTAACGTCGATAACGTTGCGCAATTTGAGCTCGGTCGACCTTACAAGTACAGTGAATGTCACGGATGATCCTCTTGAGAACCAGACGCGACTTTTGGCACTCAACGAAGCAAAACTCAATGACTGCTTTTACGTGTTGTCACTAGAAAATAGCGAGCCGTTCTATATTAGTGAACTCGTGACAAGCTGCGTGGATCCCAACTTCCTTGACATCAACTTGATACGGCACCATATTGAGAAATGCAACAGTTACAATGTGCTACGACAGAAAACTCAATTCACAATAACGGTGTATACCAGAAACCATGGCGAGAAGTTGTGGAACATACTACTACGCTCGGAAATCAATTTGAACAGAGACTTGAGCTACTTGGGGAAGACTTTAGCAGCACTGGAGGACAAGTTGCCAGACACACTTACAAATGTGATCGTCATTACAATGTCTGACGGAGTGTATTTTGTGCCCACGATGTCAGCAGAGGAGTTGAGAAGCCAAACAGGTAGCGAACAAGATACTGAGCTAAAGAATGAAAAAATTGAGTTTGACTTGTCCCCGCGGAACGGCTTGCCTATGCTCACATATGATTCCATAATGAAGATTGATAACCTCAAATTGTGCCTCACAGACATCGAGGCGATCAATGAGCAGCTCGTATCAAAGATTGGCATTGCTGTGTCACAACATGAAGTTCCGAGCTCAGTCACGGAGAAGGAGTACAAGACCAAGTTGGTGACGTTTCGGAAAATTGCCAATTTTTACAAGAAGCGCAACCAAGACTTGAAGCGTTACCTTCATTCAAGACAAACGGTTTTGAGGGACTTACGAAGTGTGATAGATGAGGCGAGTGATATCAATGACGAAGAACCAGAGCATGCCCCGGATTTGGAACTGACGGCCATTGACAGAATCAAGTTCAGATACGAAGATGACGAGAGTGACCAAGAAGTGAGCTCGAAACTGAGTAATGGAAATCAATTCAACTCGGTGATTATGTCGATTAGCTCGGAGATCAGTGGGTTGAAGGATACTTATGGTACGCACTTGAATGAGTTGAACCACATTAATTACAAGATCAACTTTGACACCTCCAAGATTTTCCAGTCGCTCCTTGACATATTCCAAATAGAACCCGACCCAAAGAACCCTATTGAATTCATGATATTGGGACTCAGCCTTTCCAACTTGCCGGTTTTCATCAAATACCCTTCCTACAGTACAAGCCGTCGAAGCTCTCAAGAAATAGAGACTACAATCTTGTCGAAAGAAGAACTTCAAAATGAAATAGACACTGCTTTGGGATACTGCGCACAAATTATCCAGCTTGTTTCGCTCTACCTCCAGATTCCACTAAAATATCCGCTCGTGGTGTATGGAAGTCATTCTTTCGTGTGCGACTATGTGAGTAACTTGAATGACACATCAAGCAGGGTTTTCCCAATCCACTTGAAGAACAATTTGGTGTTCAGATTTGAATACGGCTTGAACCTTCTCAATAAGGACTTGCAGCAACTCATGGGGTCTCAGAAACTCTCCATGCCTGACGCCAGAAACACATTGGGGAACCTCAAGACGTTGCTCTTGTACCTTTCATCTAAAGACCTCATGCACGAGCAGCGACACTATCAGTAAATATTATACACGCTCTCACCTCCAAACCTCTCTGATGTAGTTTTCTGGTAACTCATGGTCCAAACTCACAGAGCTCACCCTAGCACTATCTCGTAGACAATGATGACAATATTCACGAGAATCAAAGGAAGACGCAAGAGCGTCCGTGTGGCTGAGATCAAGTTAATCAATCTGCCTTTGACACTTCCGTCAGCCTGGACCTGGGCTCCGCCACTTCCCCAGCCAATTCTGTTCAAGAACCGGTCCTCGCTCAAAATAGCCACGGCGTTCACCAACAATATTATTGCTTCCTGTTAGTAAGAACCACAAGAGCCGCTGCGATGCATACGCCACGTATTCCCCAAAGCGCTAGCCACTTAAACAAAAGAACAATTACTCACTGTATAATAATTTGCCAAAACCCAACATTCTAATAAGCCTTTTTGACGTGGATGTGCTACACTTGAAGGTGTAGCCCAAGCCATCGAGTTGATGCACGCAGTTACCCGCTCTGCCCACGTTACAAGTGTCAAAGAGAGGCGTATCTGCTACAACCACATCGCAATGAACAGGTTCGGATTTGGTCACAGTTCGGGAACCCCACCCCCACAGCCATCGGGCCACTCTTCGAGTGGCAGAATTGCGCCTCCCATGAACGGAGGCGGTCGCGGGCAGACGCTCTTCGTCGGGAACTCGCCTAACAACCAGGCGGCAGTGCTGGGCTGTGTCTCGACCAATAACTTCCCTTCTGGTACCTTGGTGATTATTGACAACAAGTATGTGATGACGACCCTTCAGTCCCGGGATCTTGAAGAGAATCAGTTAGGTTTGAACGGCACCCAGAGAATCTGGATGCAGTTTGCAATGGGCCAAGGTGTGGCTGTGGAGCCATACAAGGTGAACGCCAGCAATATCTTGTCGTCTGTGAACATCGACATCAATTTCCGCAACAAGAACAAGGCCTCGAGTATCAGAGAGCCCATTGATCAGGACGTGTTGCAAAAGGAGTTTGTTGCCAAGTACAACGAACAGATCTTGCAGCCAACTCAGCTCATCATCTTTGACTACAAAGCAGTAATGTTCGAAGTCAATGTGAGGGCTGTTCAAGTGATGAACATGACGGACATCGACGCAAAACAGCCAATTGATAACTTCATGACCTCTCTCAATGTTAAAGGAATCATCAACAAGAAAACACAGATTAACTGGTCCTCCAGCATGGATCCGAAAGTCCCGTTCAAGGCCTCTACTACTCGTATGAGACCAGACGCCATCATCAGACCAGACTTTAAGTTTGAGGATATGGGAGTTGGTGGTTTGGACACCGAGTTTTCCCAGATCTTCAGAAGAGCTTTCGCCTCTCGTATCTTCCCACCTGGTTTGATCGACAAGTTGGGAATTAACCACGTCAAGGGTATGTTGCTCTACGGTCCTCCAGGTACTGGTAAGACACTCATTGCCCGTAAAATTGGAGCTTTGTTGAACGGTTCTGTTGAGCCTAAGATCGTGAACGGTCCTGAAATTTTATCGAAATATGTCGGAAGCTCGGAAGAGAACATCCGTAACTTGTTTAAGGAGGCCGAGGCTGAGCAGAAAGCCAAGGGAGCAGACTCGCAGTTGCACATCATCATCTTCGATGAGTTGGACTCGGTCTTCAAGCAGAGAGGTTCGAGAGGTGACGGTACTGGTGTCGGTGATAATGTCGTCAACCAGTTGCTTGCCAAGATGGACGGTGTTGAGCAGTTGAATAACATCTTGATTATTGGTATGACCAATAGACTTGATTTGATCGACACTGCTTTGCTTAGACCGGGAAGATTCGAGGTCCAGGTCGAGATCAAATTGCCCGATGAGGAGGGCCGTAAACAGATTTTCGAGATCCACCTGAAGAAGATGAGAGACAACAAGTTGTGGAACAACGACATCAACATTGACCAGTTGGCTGCTTCCACTAAGAATTTCTCCGGTGCTGAGATTGAAGGTTTGGTCAAGTCGGCAGCCTCGTTTGCCATCAACAAGCTGATCAAGGTGGGCACTGTTGCCAACGTCGACGCCGAGAAGGTTAAGAACATGAAGGTTGGCATGAACGACTTCATGATGGCTTTGGAAGAAGTGAAGCCTGCCTTTGGTGTCAGTGAAGAGGATTTGAAGGACACGTTCATTGGTGGAATCATTCCATATTCTGAGAGAGTGAACTCCATTCTCAAGTCGGGACAGACTTACATTAACCGAATCCAGGATCCTAAGGGCAAGACTTCTTTGTTGAGCATTTTGATTCACGGACCTAGCGGATCTGGAAAGACCGCTTTGGCTTCTTCCATCGCGTTGAACTCGCAGTTTCCATTTGTGAGAATGATCTCCTCTGCCCAGGTCGTGGGAATGTCCGAGTCGGCAAAAATCACGTACATTGACAACATTTTTAGAGACGCCTACAAGCTGCCTTTGAACATCTTAGTGATTGATCAATTGGAGAGCTTGATTGAGTACGTGCCAATTGGGCCACGCTTTTCTAACAATATTCTCCAGGTGTTGAAGACTTTGATCACTAAGGTACCACCAAAGGGTCGCAAGTTGTTGATCTTTGTCACGACGTCCTCTCATTCTTTGATGAAGAACTTGGACTTACTTGGCAGTTTTGACAGTGAAATTGCGGTTCCTAACTTGACATCGATCGCAGAGTTCTACGATGTCCTCAGATACACTCAGTACGGAAGCAGTGACGAAGATCGTCGCAGAGTCGCCGACAAGGTTCAGACTTACTTGGGATCTAACGACTTGAGTATTGGAATCAAAAAGGTATTGAGTGACATGGAGACATCCAAATACACCGACGATCCTCTCAGCGAGTTGGCTGATTTGATTGTCAGCAACAACCACGCTCATTAAAATGTGTGAATTTCTTTATATAACCTATATTCGGATTGCTAATACAGCCACTATGATCTAGCATGTACTCAAAACCAGGACCATTTACTATTTCCCTCCCAAACAATTTTACCGTTTTCTAACAACTTTTGAGTAGCTGGGTCAGTGAACCAAATTGCACTGAGCGACTCAGTGTTTGGAATGCCTACCGAGCCTCCATGCTGCGTAATCCAGTCGTCTACCTCCGGCAAGCCGGAGAGCTCCGACTCCCAAATCTTGATGTCTGTGAACAACCCTTCAGTGAGAGTGGCACTAAGATACTTGGCCAATTCAAAAATCAAAAGCTTATAGTTCTGACCCTTATTCCCTTCAAAACTCTGGATCTTCAACACATCAACTGTTTTGGAGTTGAAAGTATACGTCCACACGATGTAGCCAGACGCAGCGCCAGACAACTTAATCCCGTACTTCAATGGCTTGCCATTTCTCAACCGCTTGTTGTAAAAATCGGAACGCACATGGAACCAATCTAAGATTTCCAGACTGTAATCCAAGATCACTCTGGTCTTACCGTCAGAGTGTACGGAAAGCTCAGAGTCAAGACTTTTTTTTGTACGCTGTGCCAACTTTTGGAACTGTCCCCTCTCAATAACGTCCACGGTAACGTTCGAGTTGGCTTCGATATCACCTTTAAAGCTGTTTAAAGGAATTTTGACTAAACCAACGTGAAATGACTTGTACCCAAACTGTGCGTAATATTCACCCACTTCACTGTACAAACTGTTGAAACTCAATGGGCTAGCGATGTGCTTTGCACTCCACTCATTCGCAAGTCTAAGCAAGTTCTTGGCGTATCCTCTACCTCTGTACTTTGGAAGCGTGAATACAGATCCAATGCATCCCGTTTTAAATTCTTGTTTGATACCGTCCTTGTAGCCCGAGCTAGGTCTCACAATGATCGCGATTCCAGAAACAATTGTAGCAGTTTCCAGATCGTCGTTGTCCCCGATTGGTAATTCCTTGTCTTTCAAAACAAAACAGTAGTCTCCTTTCAAGTTGTCTACTTTGCCGTCCCTAATAAGTCCACTGACTCCAGGTTGACATATGCCACAATTGTTCAATTCCACTTCTCTTGCCAAATAGTCATCCACGCTAATATTACCCTTCCATTGCCCACTGTTGAGACGACGAATATACTCCAAAATCTTGATCGATGAGACAGGCTCAAACGTAAACCGGTCTTCTTCAATGGCCAAGTCCTCTGGGTAACTCATTTTGAACTAAGTTTGTTAGATGAGGGGCGTGAGTCACATCTAAAAAAGGCGTATGCTGCTGTGCTTGGCATGCATAAAATTCCGCGTGATTCTGTGTGAACAGTGGCTCTTTCTTTCGGATCAACGTCAAACACGAGCCGAAGTTTTACAAAGAATGAAAAGTAATCAAATGATCACTAATAAATATATACTTAAATGCAAGAATTTCCACCTATGTGTTGTTCCTTCGAATTCATGAAAGCTCATTAGCCGTCCTGTTTCCTCAACGACATTAACCTGAATAACAAGTTTCACAAAATCTACTGGATGTGTCGTAAAGGTTTTATTAGTATATGGTTTCGAATTTTGAATGTTGAAGCAATGAGTCTGATCAATTTTCTGCTGACTCTTCTATCAAAAAATACTTCCTTTCCATGAGGCAATGCTTCCATTAAGCCTTGGAGTTAACAACGTGCTAGAGAAACTAATAAAACTGATGGGGTCATGATCGTGGGGATTGATTAAAGCTTTCTGAATTCGCTCAACACGGGGTAGATGGCTTCAAAGGCAGCATAAATTTCCTCTCTTTGCTTAGCACCCGTCAACACAATCTTCCCGGAGACGAAAATCAAAAGCACAATCTTTGGCTTCACCATTCTATAGATTAAGCCTGGGAACAACTCTGGTTCGTAAGAACTGAAAGTTCCGTGGGAGAAAGCCAAACCTTCCAATCTAATTGGAAACTTGACATCACAAGAACCGACGATGTTCTGAATCTTGAAGTCAGTGAACTTCGCATTGAAACCAAGCTTCTGAATGATTCTTGCGTATTTTCTAGAGGCGAGCTTAGAGTCGTCCTCGGATTTGGCACCAGTAACAACCATCTTACCAGAGGCGAAGATCAAAGCAGTGGTCTTCGGCTCTCTGATACGCATGATGACGGCGGCAAAACGCTTCGGATTGTACTCGGCATTACGAGCATGCAACGCAATGGTCTTCAAGTCCAAGCGACAGTCCAAGTTCACCGTGGCGACGATATTCTGCAACGCAGGAACAATTCCCGACGTGTGAGCATCGGAAGAAGAAGCAACCGAGGCCTCACTTCCTGCGAGATTGGCATTCGTAGTGCTTTGAATCACTCTGTTGATGTTGCTCAACTCGCCACCATCCATGATTGGCTTCAGTTCCGACAAGTCAAATGTGGAAGGAATTTCGAACGACATTGTGAGCAGCTGTGTGTTGTGTGTGTGGGTGTGTGTGTGTGTCAGCAGAAGCTTTTATTAATTCGATATGGTACAATGAGCTATATAAAACAGCAGAACAGTGGACTATTAACCTAATAACAACCCAAGAGATGAAGAGACGGAGATTTGTAGAGACACGTGACTTGATACCAGTTACCCGGATCGCTGCAAATTTGTGAATCGGTCTGAAAAAGGGGGCGCCCGCCCGTCCTTATATACCTGTGAAAAAATGGACATGTGCCCTGGCGTTTTCCTATCTAGGCGTGCGCTCATGCGACATCATGCTGGGATTACTTTTCCTTCGCCTCCTGAGATGCTTCCTGAGATGGCTTTACTGCCTCAAGTTCGCCAATGAACCAGATAACCACCCCGTAGAATACACAGGATAGCACCAAGAGGTTGATGAAATGGAAACGCATCGCGGGCGTACTTATGTACACAAGCGTCGCAAAACTCAAGATGAGCATGATGAACGAACCGTGTGTCGCCTTAATAAGCGCGGGCGTAGTGCCCGGTGTGAAAACAGAGTTCCACAACTCAACAGCAAAAGCCATTTCCTTCTTGGTCTGAGTTTATTCCTTTCGAACCTTTTCAAATACCGTCACTAGCTTTCAACCTGAAAAGTCAAAGCAGAAAAGTTTTCGTAGAGCGCTGACGTTCTTGGGGGCGGCGGTAGCGGAAGGAAAAATTCGACAAAAACAAACATTTAGCGGGAGCGTGTGGGAGTCTAGTCCTTCCTCCAGGGCGCACTGCTACCCGGCCGCTTTTGAGCGATGGCGGGGGCTCCGCAGAAGAGGGGGTCCGCGAGAGGGGGTGCGGAGCGCTTTACAGGGTGAAGATTGAAGACGTGATTTCGGAGCGGCTACTCAGTGTACAATCTCCACTACTGCATAACCAATCACACACAATGTCACAGTTTGACCCTAAAGAGCCAGTGGTTTTGGACCCTCCGAGAAATGAGGTGTTCACCAGACAAGAGTTGTTGAAGTTCGACGGCGTGCAGAACGAGAAAATCTATGTGGCAATCAGAGGCGTCGTGTACGATGTCACCAACAACGTGAAGGCGTACGGCCCGGGAACGTCATACCACATCTTCACGGGCAAGGACTCGTCGCGCGGATTGGCCAAGTCGTCGTTGAAGCCAGAGGACAACGAGATCGACGTGTCGTTCAAGACCGAGGACTTGACCCAGAGCGAGCTTGGTGTGTTGAAGGACTGGGAGACGTTTTTCAGCAAGCGTTACAACGTCATCGGGAAGGTTGTCGATTAAGAGATTTGGTTAGGTTGCTAAGAGTTTTGCTAAGAGTTTTACCGGAGGGAGTTAAGTTGTCAAGGCAGGTGAAAGCTTTGCTACGCTGCTGTGTCATTCCGTTAAATGGCTGTCAGGCGATTGGCCACTGACCAGGCTGTGAGCCATTGCCCTGTTGCTAGAGTCAGTATCAATAATTCAGCTTTTTTTCTGTTTTAATGTAGCGAATTAGTGTGTAGAAAGTCTTTGAATTGTGAGCCATATCTGCCACTTTGATATGTTGATGTACGTCTTTAATAGGAGCTGTCCACGTCAAAGGCGTAAGCTACGTGGGCTGAGCATGGATCTACTCCGAATTGACTCGCAAGCACATTGGAAGCCAAGACAAGTTGGGTTGGAGATTCGTAGAAGGCCATTTCAATACCAATTCATAGATTGCCCCTATCTATTTACACTTGCTACTCCACAATTACACTTCAGTCTGTTGTTGCATGTATTCTCTAGCTACTCCTTACAACTCGCTCAATCTGTCGTCAATCTCCTGCGGCGACAATCTCTTGAATCTTGGCCCCTGGGCACCCTCCAACCCAGTAAACCCGAGCTTGGAGTCGTCCGGCTCGCCAATCACCGTGATCTCAATGGTGTTGCCGTTCATCTCGCCCTCAATCGTCTCCTTCAACGTAAGCAACGCAATATGTATGGCGTCCTCCAACTCCAACTCCTCGTTGTATCTCTTTTCCAAGAACGTCTTGGCACTGTTGGAGTTCTTGCCGATCGCGGTGGCCCTCCATGGGAAGTACGACCCGCTCGGATCCACCTGGTATAAGCTGAACCCGCTTGGGCTGTTCTGCTTCTCTTTTGTGTTTCTGGACAAGGTGGCGTCGTCATAGCCGCCCACCAACAAGGACACTCCGTACGGTCTCACACCTCCGGACTGGGTTGCCTCCTGCATGGTCTTGGCGATGTCGGAAGTCAAGATGCGCACCGGCGGATTCTCATTGTAAACTCTCTTGTAATTGGCGTGTGCCAACTTTCTGGACTTGTCAACAAGAACACGGAAGTCCGGATTCATCCCCGAGTACGTGACCCCAATATCTGGCGTCAACAACTCGATCTTGTTGAACGAGTCTGGTTTCACCAACGTATTTTGGATCGTCTTCTCAGTGGCTAACACGACACCATTGGTGGCCTTAATTCCCAAAGCAGTGACACCCTGCTTGACAGCGTTGAGAGCGTATTCAATCTGCACAAGCTTGCCGCTTGGCGAGAACGTGGTCAAAGAGAAAGAGTAACGGTCAGCCATGGTGTGTAACTGTCGCTGCGTGGTATCTACACTTACTGGTGGCGAATTGAAAAACACCGGCGCACGTGACTACAGGCTCTCCGCACGACGAGCAACAGCACTACACAATTGGCAAGATCTATGCAAATGGAGTATATTTCGAGCAAGTATTCAACTACTTAATTTCAGTAACCCCGGTATTGCGTCTCCTTTTTTGCGTTCATATTTTACTGCTGCTGGGCGTGGAGATCTCGCTTCGCACTAATCACACAGTAGCTCTTGCAGCACAAGTATCCACCTAGTGACATTCGACTTCCCACTCCTAGCCTCAATTCTACAAGTGTCATAGTTACAGTGTATTTGCTATTCTGTCTTAACACACAGTAGTCATTCATCGCAGTACGCTGACTGCTCCACGCGCTGCTTACAATCCAAACACCACGACTCTCCCATCCTTACCAGAGGTCGAGACGTGCCCCTGGTCAAACCCTCGCACCGCGGTTATCGTGTTCTGGTGCACCGTTGGCAACTCGGACGCATTCTTCGCGGCAACCTTACCTCTGGAGTCCAATTGCTTGAACATGCTGAGAGCACTCGCACCGTGGGTGTGGTCCTCCTCCTCGTCATTGTCCGCAGCCGGCTTGGCAACAGGCACGCTGTGCTTTGTGTTGTCAAGCGTCTTGGCCTCGGCCCACTCCTCCTGGTCGCCCGAGAAGAGCACTGGCGCACAGCTGTGGCCGGCAGCAACAAGCTCGGATTCGGACAAGAACTGCAATGCAGTGAACGGGCCATAGCCCGTCTTGACCGATACCAAGGCAAAGTCGTCCTCGCCATTGGCGTAGGCAACGGCGACAGTGGCGTCGTGTGACACAAACGCCAAGGCATTTCCGCTTGGGCTGAACCCCACAGAGTGAACCCAGCCGCCTGGAGCAGAGGTAAAAGTACCGCAGATAGTGTTGAACGGCAACTTGGAGCCCCACGCGGTCGCCTCGGGCTTCTCGTCGACGCCTTTGACGTACGCACTAACGACGTACGCGTTGTTGTCGGCGGTGCCGCACGCAAGCAACACGCTGTTCGGGTGCCATGCCACCGACAACACCAGCGAGCGGAACGGCTTCTTGAGGTGCTTCGAAATCCACCAGTCGCTGCCTTCTCTGTAGTAGCACACCGCGACGATCTTGGCGCCAGATCCAACCGCGAACTTGGTCCCGTTCGGCGCCCACTTCACTGAGGTCGCCGACCGATCCACCCGGAGAAGCACCATCTCCTGGGAATACGAGCCGTCGCTCTGGGGTCTCCAGACCACGGCGGTGCGGTCCTGGGAGGCCGAGACAATGAGCCCGTTGACCGAGACGTCAATTGCGGTGATCGGTGAGTCGTGGCCCTGGAGCTTGTGGAGTAGCTTCTTGGTTCCCGATGACACCTGGTAGATGTGGAGCTCGTTGCCCTGGGCAATGGCAAGCGTGCTGTTGTTGTCGCCAAAAAACACGTGGTCGGTCACGCCGCCTTTAAAGTTGTACACGACTGGTGAGGACATCTTTAAACTTTGGCAGTGTATATTTCAAACCTGTACAGAGTGCGATCTGGATTAGCCAAATTTCCTGGACACCAGCCCCTAATCGGAGCCATTGTGGTCACGTGATGTATGTGGAAGGATAGCAAGCCGCAAGAGGCGGCGAACCCCACACCGACGGAGAGTAGTATAAAGAAAGATTTTAGAAGGCAGCAGGAAATACAGGTTTAGTAGATGTAGCTCTTATTTTGGAGGAATGTATTACTTTTGTTCACACATCCCGCCCACATTGTCTACATGGTTTAGGCAAACATAACTTATCTATGTAGCAAAATAAGAAGCGTGAATGGTCGCAATAAAATAAAAAAAGCGACGAGAAAGGAAAATAGAGCCAAATATCAGGCGCAGACTTCTAGAGGTCTAGACTCGTAAGGTCCAAACTTGTATGGCCGTCTGACTTGCTGTGGCGCACAAGACATTGCCTAAAACCCGACGGCCCATCTCTTGGCAAAACGAACTAAGTCCGTCACCGAGTAAGAGTCGACAGTAAACACCACGGTAGCAGTGAGACAGGCAATGTACTCGTCGTCGGCAGTAAAGGCCCGCGCGTAGACGGTGTACTTTCCTGGTGGCACCTCCGCAGGAATCTCCACCTGCTTCTCGATCTTGTGGGCACCAGCCTTCACAGGGCAGGTCATGTCAACGTTCTGGATCTCCTCACACAAGTCAAAGGTTTTCTCCAACAACTTGATGTAGCCATACTTGACGTTGACCACCACGTACGAGCCCTCCTCGACCGCTTTGTTCAAGAACCCCGTAGCGTCGATCGACAAGTTCGCACCCTTAGCAGGTGGGTTAGGGTTGATGCTGACTTTCTCGAGCTGCAAGATTTTTGGCTCGAAGATGTCGCAAATCGACACTGGCGAGTCGCCCGGCACTGGCTTCTCGCCTGGCAACGTCTGCACGTTTGGGCTGAACTCATCGCCACCAATGCTCAACGAAAGGGGAAACGACAACGCGGCAGAGACAAAAGCCAAACCGGCGGCGACGTTGCAGAGCTGCATGTTTGTAGGTAGTGCGAATGTGGTGTGTATTAAAGTAATTCCCGAGGGTTGCTCTGGGGACTATTTGTTGAGCAGGGTACGATAGCGAAAATGGAGCTTTATACGGGAGCTGCAGCAGGCGGCGGGGTCGCGCACGTGACCCGATGCTCATTTCTTGCCGAACTTGAGCCACTTGGGGGTGGCCTTGGGGCCGTCACTTGATTTGGTGGGTTTCTTAGAAATGGGTTTCTTTGGAGCCTCCTCGGAGACGCCTGGCACCCCCGTCAACGCCGTGAAATCCTTGGCCTTGTCGGTCGCAGTAAATGGGCCACTGTAGCTTCTGTCTATGCTGCCGTCCGCCTTGACCAACTCAAACACGAAACTCGTTTGGTCGTAATCTAAGAGGCTCTTCTTCAAAACAGCAGTACCCTTCGCAATATCATTGTAAGTGACATTGTTCGTCGTCTTTTTGGCTGGCTGTCCCCTCCCATTGTTGCTGAACGTCGGCACCACCAAATTGAACTTGAAATCGCTGCGCACCAAGACCTTAGCATTGAGAAACGCCACGAGATCGGCCACCGTGTTCTGGCTGTCGAGCTTTACCTGCGTCAACGTCCGGTCCGGGAACCGCACGCGCATCTGGACCTCTTTCTTGGTCACCGCGGGTTTCTTGGCCGCCTTCTCGCGCTTCAACTTGTCCTGCACGTACTGGCTGGGGGCGTTGGCCTTACTCGTCAACAACTCCTGGTACTTTCTGATCTCGTCCGCAGAGACTTCACTCGTGCCTTCTTCGTCTACTAACTGGCTGGAGCTTTCCGACAGCGGAATGTAGACCTCGTAGCTTGGCTCCTGGAGCGGTTTCTTGGCCAGCGTCTCAAGCGGCGCCTTCTCAGCCTTCTCAGCTTCGCCATAGCTCACACTGATAACCACATCCTCGCTGGCTTTCACACCCAACTGTGCCAAAGTCTGACTCTTCTCAACCTTCTTATTCTTGAACTTCAAAGCTGGATTTTTCTCCCCCACGATCTCGAAACGGAGCTGATCCTCGAAGTCCTCGAGAATCGCCTTCACTGTCGTCGCCACCGAAAACACTCTGGTAACCCGTCGGCTGAAGTCAAGCACAAATTCCGCTTCTTCACTGCTAAGCCCCGAAAATTCAAGCTTCACAAACGCGCTCATGGTAGTGTCGTTCAACAGGAGCAGCGCCGCCAAATCGCCGCTGGCCATCCTGTGTCACGTGACCCGGATCTGACTCAAATTTCGCCAGACCCCCATCTTGAACCACTCTTCAAGGACACGATGTTTGCTGCCAGAACTTTCTCGCTACGGTCGGGACTCCGTTTGGGAGCCCGCAAGTACGCCTCTACGTTGGCATTTGTCGAGACGCAGGAAGGCAAAGTCACTGCTGCGTCGCTCAGCGCATTGAGGGCCGCGCAGCAGTTGAACCAGCCGATCACTGCGATTCTTCTTGGGAAGGACGCTGAGAACGCTGCCAAGGACCAGGTCACGAAATTGAGCAACATCAAGAAGATTTTGCTCTCGAAGAGCGACAAGTACGATCACTATTTGCCCGAGGAGGTGAGTCCTCTCTTGCAGAAAGTGTTGTCTGACTCGGCCAACGACTTTACACACTTCTTGGTGCCATCGTCGTTTGTGGGCAAGGCGATCTTGCCAAGAGTGGCCAGCCAGTTGGACGTGCAGCCGATTAGCGACATCACTGCCGTCAAGGACGCCCAGACGTTCGTGAGACTCATATACGCGGGCAATGCCGTGGCCACCATCAAGTCCAAGGACAAGTTGGTGTTGGCATCTGTGCGTGCCTCTGCGTTTGACCCTGTGGAAGAGGGTGCTGCTGCCGAGATTCCAGTCGAGGAGCTTGAGTACGTTAGCACCGAGAACAAGACAGAGTGGGTCGGCGAGAACTTGTTGAAATCGGCCAGACCAGACCTCGGCTCTGCCGGTGCCGTGGTTTCGGGAGGTCGTGCTTTGGAGAGCAAGGAGAAGTTTGACGAGCTTATGGAGCCGTTGGCTACGTCTTTGAATGCTGCAATTGGTGCGTCGAGAGCTGCTGTGGACGCTGGGTTTGTTGACAACTCGTTGCAGGTTGGCCAGACTGGTAAGATTGTGGCGCCAGCGTTGTACATTGCCATTGGTATCTCCGGTGCGATTCAGCACTTGGCTGGAATGAAGGACTCGAAGGTCGTGGTGGCGATCAACAAGGCGGACGATGCACCGATTTTCAACGTTGCCGACTACGGATTGGTGGGCGACTTGTTCGAGATCGTTCCGGAGTTGACCAAGAAGATCGAGGCTGCCAAGAGTAGTTAGCCTGGTTCCGGGCAGGAGAGTCTGGGCCCCTTTGTTTGAAGGGCACTAGGCACTGTAATTAGACAATTGCAAATAATCAAATTTAGTAAAACGGTTGCATGACGTAGTCAAGTGGCGTGGCTGTTGAGGCGTGCCAGGGCCTGCCGTGGAGTAGACAATGCAGGCACGCCGTGCGCACATGGCATCGAGCAATCGGGGAACCCATGGGCAGGTACAGCACTGCCTACTGTCATACTATATAAGTTGGGAGGGTCTAAGCAACTAATCAAGGAATAACAATAACACAAAGAGTCTCATATCAGATAACACCTAATAACATGTCTATCAAATTAACCAACGAAACACTTGCCAAGTTGAGCGGCATCAATGATTTCGACCAGTACAGAGAGGCTGACACATTGGAGATAGTGGATGTGGACCACAGTGCGTTGTTGGACCAAGCGATAAGAGAGAGCAAGTTTGCGAAGGTTGAGACATTGCTCATCAGATTCACTAAGTGGGTTCCAAACTTCAAGGACTTCCCTCAATTGAAGATTGTCAAGTTGTTCCAGTTGGAAGGCGTGGAGCAGATCAAGTTTGCGGGTGACTTGGACGAGGCCTACGTCTACAAGTGCGAGGGACTTGAGTCCGTCGACTTTTCTGGCTGCAACCGTGTTGTGGACGTGAAGTTGCATGTGAACAAACAGCTTAGGCTGGTGGTCTGGGGCGACAGTCCTGGGGTCGAGCACATCTCGCTTGACAACTCGAAGGTGCTCCAGACTTTGGACTTGTCCCAGGCGAGCCACTTGAAGAGCTTAAAGGTTGACGGCTGTGCCGAGTTGAAGGAGATCAAGGCCAAGGCGTTGCCGGAGTTGGAGAAGTTGGTGTTGTCCGGTAGCGGTGTCAAGGAGCTTGACGCCAAATGCGATGCCCTTGGGCAGTGAACGTGTGGCGGAGAGGTCTGCTTCTAAATCGGAGGAAGTATCAAATAAAAACACAAAATTAATAAAACTCTCTTGAAAAAGGATTCGCCTTGCTCGAAGCGTAGTCAGGATGGAAATTTAGACCATATCGAACCACTGTTGGTTGAGCCGGTACATGGTTGGGCGATCCGCAGGGTAGGAATTATGCCAAACATCAGGAGCCACGCTTTGACGTCACCAAATCAGCAACTCTGGGAAGTTCATTTAAAATGAAATTCAGAGCTGTGAGGCCCTCAAATAATCCCCAATTAGCTCGGCCCGGATTGGCGCCGAAGTATGGTATGTCCAGTGTGTGACAGTTGAGCCAGTGGATTTCGTGAGAGTTGGAGTAGAGAATCCCAGCCTGTCTGAGAACCGAGGTGTCTGATGACCTCGGGCATGCTATTTCGGTGCGATCAAACAAACAGTGGCTAATACCGCTCATTAATGGCAGTCATGTGAAGGATGCGGAAACCACATGTGAGCAGTCCGCTAGGTATGCAGAGAACATTTCAGCTACTGCCAGCTGGTGTCTCAAATCTACATTGGAGTAGCACGGTGCGACCGGATGAGTGTGAGAGGATTTGCAAAATTTTTACTCACATTCTGAAAACAGGCTTACATCACCCATTATCCAGTCCACTTGTTCGTCGGTCCTCTCGCCTGGTCCAACAAATCTCGGTCCAGTCGGCCCGCACTGCTTTAGCCGACGGCGTCCTCCAGCCGCATATTGCGGCAATAAGCTGAATACATAAGAAAAGTAATACTGAGAGTGTGCCAAGTAGGTAAACAGTTTACAATAGCAGTGAAAGATGTGAACAAGAAAACCGGAATCCCTCTGTTGAGTTGGCAAATCTCTTGTATACTGGAGATCCGCCTCACCTCATATAAAACTCCGAAATGAACCCAATTAGGGTGTATTTTTAGTCTATTGTCTGCGTCCCAATCCAGGCACCCAAAGTTTCCCTCCACGTTCCGCTCCCGTTCAGTACTCGGTGCTCAGGCTGCCTATGACGTCCGCCCCATTACACATCTAACGATCTCCCGTCACAGGACCAAGCAAAAATCGAAAACGTAAGCCTCGCAATATCTAGTAGCAACACTATGCTCAGTACAATTCCAAACAACTTTTTCCGCCAAGTATTTCTCATCAAGTGCAATCTGTAATCGGCGGCCCGCCAAGCTTGCCCGCCCGCCCAATCTCATGTGTCTCCGCGCGGGTTTTTTCTATCGAGCGGCCCGCACGATTACGCCCCGATATCTCCTCCACTGTTCTGTTCCTCATCTTCCACCACAACATCCCACCTTATTTATATGGCCTGACGCCCCGATATCGCACTGGATAACATAAGCCATGGCTACCCTCGCTGCCAAGGACCAGAACGACACGGGCGTGACCAACACCGACGTCGACTGGCTTTTCAAGGGCAAGTTCAAGAAGAACAGCAAAACAGAGGCTCCAGACACACTCAGCAAGACCCCCAAGGGGCCAGTGGTTCCTTCGCCAAACCTGTCCACCGCACTTCCGAGCCAGCCATCAAGCCCCACGCATGCCCACAAAGATCCAGAGGTGGTCGACAGCAGACCGTCTGTCGACAGCACCCACAGTGCTGCCTTGGAACTGTCTCTCTCGCGGACTCTGCTGACACCAAAAACACGCAGTCGGTCGTCGAGTGCCGTCTCTATAACAAACAGCAAACGGTCGTTGGATCTTTCGGATATGCCGTTGAAAAAAAGAACCACAAGCTCCTCATCGAACGGCAGCGACACCAACAAGAAGTCGCTCTTCAGCTCGCTTTCGTCCAAGTTCAGCAAGCGCAAGAGCTCGGTGCTGTCGCAGCAGCAGCCAAATATCCAGGCCGACCCTTCAGAGCCCGTTGCGGCCGCCCAGGAGCAGCCTGGAACCGACGGCTTGAAGCGGTTCAACTCGTTGAAGGGCAAGGTTGCGCAGAAGATCTCGAACAACCCTAAGGCCGTCTCTGCGCCGCTCAACTTGGAACGCATGATCCTCAACAAGAACCCAAACAAAAAGCCCGTTCAGATTGAGGAGTTGCTCAATTTGAAAATGAAGCGGGTGACGTTTGACATCAACGACATCCACAGCGACCCGCCGCAGCAGATCCCGCTGCGGAAGCCGAAGAAAGGAGATGTCATTATTCCCGAGGACCTTGTGGCAGAGACGCCGCGCGTCAGCGTGGGCATTGCCAACAGCGAGAAGAAAATCGTGGACCAAGAGAAGAAGGAGCTCAACCAACGCCAGTACCAGCTCGCGGTGGAGAGCCACCGCAAGGCGCTTGAGGAGTCGAAAAAGCATGCGCAAGAAGCACACAACGTCGCGCTTCGTATTGCAGTGGAGGTGGCCAATTTCAAGCTGTCGAGAAGCGGCAACGCCGCGCCGGCACCTGAAGAAGAAGAGCAGGTGTTTCATGGTGGCGCCGTCGATATCGACAAGCCCATGCATGCGCACGAGCACCATTTTGCAGACGACGCCCCCGACGATGACGAGTGTCTGACCACAGACATTGGCTTGGACTTGATCTACACGCGCTGCTGTCACTTGAGAGAGATTCTCCCGATCCCAGCGACGCTTAGACAGCTCACGGGAAAGACCCGGCCGCTTCAGGTGCTCAAATTCTTGAACCCAAAGCCGACGTTGATCGACGTGCTATCGTTTTCTGACTTTGTGGCTATCACACCTATCAATACTCTCATCTTCGACAACGTGCTCATGACGAACGAGATGATCCGAATTGTGCTCACTTCTGTCACTACAAACGGCGGCGTTGAGAAGTTGTCTTTGAAGAACCTCATGATTGACGCCGCGGGCTGGAAGTTTCTCTGTAAGTTTCTCTTGCGCAACCCGAACTTGATTCGCCTTGACTTGTCCCAGACAAAGTACCGC
This sequence comes from Saccharomycopsis fodiens, assembly GCA_002564235.1. Classification (NCBI taxonomy): domain Eukaryota; kingdom Fungi; phylum Ascomycota; class Saccharomycetes; order Ascoideales; family Saccharomycopsidaceae; genus Saccharomycopsis; species Saccharomycopsis fodiens. Next base: position 1,175,038 of record JNFV01000005.1, on the reverse strand, counting down.
TCGGACTTGTCGCCCGAGTTCTACCGATTCAACATGAACTGGAACTTGCTTGTCGACGTCTTGAAGCAGCGTGGCGGACTTGCGGAGCTCGTTCTTACTGGCATTGACTTCAAGCTTGAAGACTTTCAGGTCTTGATCGAGCAGGGCGTCTCCATCCGCACAAAGCGTCTTGGGCTTGCCTCTTCGAACATCTCAGCCGAGAAATTGAAGATCGTCAGCGACTGGATCAACAAGGAGAACTCCACGTGCGAGGGCATTGATCTTGGGTTCAACGACTTGAGCGGAGATCACTTGGCCAGCTTGAAAATAGACAACCCGACATCTAAGTTGCACTTTTTGTCCTTGAACTCCACAAAACTCAAGGACATCGATAGCCTCCAAGAGTTCCTCCGCTCGTTGTCGGAGCTTCCAAATTTGAGTTTCTTGGACTTAAGCTGCTTGCCAGGAATTTTCCCCGAGATCATTCCGTACTTGAAGCGCTACTTGCCTAAGTTCAAGAACTTGAAGAGAATTCATCTCGACTACAACCACTTGCCTACGCAGTCCTTGGCCGCGATTCTCGAGATCATTCAGCATTGCAAGAACATGTTCCATCTTAGTATACTAGGCAACGACGTGAAGGATGTCAGTGCGAACATCTACACGTGCATCAAGAAGTCCCGCTCGATCTTCAACATTGACATGGACTACGACCAGATCCCTGAGCTTATCAGCTCTAAGATTGCAATTGTGTTGATGCAGAACATGGAGATGAACTTGCACGGTGAGGACTCGCTCACCATGGCTGGTGATCAGTTGGAGGACGAGCTCATGTTTGACGGATCGCTTATTGCCGAGTCTGCTGAGGCGTTCTTGAACACCACCTCAGACTCAGACTACTCCAACAGACTCTTGAAGAAGTCTTTGATCAACAAGACGAAGGACATTCGTAACGAAATCCACGCTACGATTGACACTTTGTTCGAGAAGAGAAACCAGGGTGCTTTGACCATTGAGGGCAAGGAGCGGTTACTCCGGTTCTGTATCTTGGACTCTGCGCTTGAGAAGATTGTGCATTTGTTTGAGGGTTCAGAGGAGCAGAAGAACGAGGCCAGCGATGTTGTTATTGTCGAGCCAGAAAACGAGGATGAGCACATGCACGATATCTCCAAAGACCTTTTCAGCAGTGGAGACACGGGCCGTATTGTGATGGCCCAGACTCCGCAGCAGCAGCAGTTGCTCTCGCATATTGAGTTGCCACATCAGTTGGCCATCGAGAAGTCCACCGACGGTAAGGAGGTCTCTGTGGACACCACGACAGGTAGACCCGTTTTGTTCAGAAACATCTCGCAGACATCGGTCAACGCCAAGAGACAAGAGGAGGAGGAAGGTGAGTTCCACAAGTGGGGTTACTACGTGCAGCAGCATCGCCAGCTCTATCCCGAGCCTGAGGTGCTGGGAACCGCGACTCCAGCTCCAAACCCATCCCCGCCTCTGGTTCCTTTGGAGTCTGTCAAGAGCACATCAACAAATACGTCTAAGACGACCTCGAGCTCTTACACAAGCATGGCATCAGCGGCCACTGTCGCCTCGGGCACTGCCACTCCCTCAAAGGTGGCACCAAAGCTTCTTAGTTTGATCACAGGTGAGGAGTTGAGAAAGGCAGTGATCAAGGCCAAAGGTGTCTCGTCCATTGACGAGCTTATTGACAAGGTCAAGCACAAGTCTGTTGCTATGGACAGTATTTACCATACGCCAGATGACCCTGCGACGCCGCGTTACACCGCACCTGAAGCGCCTCTCAGCACAGAGCCGGCAGCGGCTACGACTGTTGACCAGACCGATGCTGACGACCTCGAGAGTTTCAAGAGCGTTGATTCCATGACTGATGGAATCAATCAGTTAAGTTTTGCCGACGAAGAGCAGCAAAAGAAGGTTGAGGAGAACTACGACAAGTTGCTCAACGACGTTGTCAGAGTGAGATCGAATAAGTGATCCGCGAAACCCATGAACAATTTGTACGCATAACGTTGTTATTTTTAGAAGACTTTTTTCATTAGAAACTGTAGGCAGCTTTTTTTAGTGCAAATAACTACTGTCCACAAGAATTGATTGAGATGTTTATTCCCATATTAGTTGGACCTTTATGTCCAATTCTTCTCTTTGATCACATGCACGCTCAAACCATCATCGACGACCCTGTATATATAGCGTTGTCCTGCTTGAAGTACATCTTGAAAAGCTCGTCGGCAAAGAAAACACTGGAAGTGGTGATAACGATGAAAACCAAATCACTAAAGTTGAGGCCCTCGGTCTGGAAAATGTTTTGGAAGATGGGCACGTAGATAATGGCCAACTGAGCCACGATGATGATCAAAATCGACACGTTGAAGAACTTGTTTTTGAAGAAACCAACTTCGAAGATCGATTTCGAGTTGTGCTTCGAACTAACAGCATTCCACATGTCAAACCAGACAAATGTGGCAAAAGTCATGGTGGTGTCTCTTCTGGTCACAGAGTCCTGGATCTCTCTAGCGTAGATGAAGATAGTACCAATCACCGTGATCACACCCTTGAGAGCGATTCTCTGCAAAAGTCTCTTGGAAAGAATATTTTCATTCTTCGAGCGTGGAGGGTGTCTCATGATGTCGTCGTCGACAGCCTCAACACCGAGCGACTGAGCTGGTGGACCATCCATGATGATGTTGATGAACAAAATCATCATTGGGTTGAGCGGGTTTGGAAGGTTGAAAAACGTGGTGATGGCAATGAGGCCAAGGGCACCAACAGAGGTCGAAAGCTGGAAGCAGAGGAAGTTCTGGATGTTGTAGAAAATACCCTTACCTTCCTCGATAGCCGTCAAGATCGTGGCAAAGTCATCGTTGACCAAGATCATGTCTGCCGCCTCCTTGGCAACGTCCGTTCCGTTCTTACCCATCGCGATACCAATGTCAGCCAACTTTAAAGCTGGAGCGTCATTGACACCGTCACCGGTCATGGCCACAACATCACCTCTTTGCTGCAAGATCTTGACAATCCGCACCTTGTGAGCTGGAGTGCTTCTCGCAAACACGTTGATGTACTGAATCGCAGAAAGGAGCTCGTCGTCGCTCATTTCGTCTAAACGGTCACCTGAAATCACCTGTCTCGAAGTGTCCTGCATTGGGATCCCGACCTTGCGGGCAATGGAGGCAGCAGTAATCTCACTGTCACCAGTGATCATGATAACATGCACACCACCCTTCAAGAACTCGGCCACCGCAGATGGCACGGTTCTGCGAGGCGGGTCGTACATACCGGTCAACCCAGCAAACACCAAGTCCGAAGGAGAGTCCTCTTGCAACTCACCGTCCTTCTTGGCCATGGCCAACACACGGAGCCCCATAGACGCAAGCTCATCTGCCTGCTTTGAGATTTGCGTCTTGATGTCGTTGGTGATTGGCACGGACTTGCCCTTGGCGTTGATGTAGTGAGTAGAAACCTTGACGATCTTCTCGTAGGCACCCTTGACGAACGTCTCACTCTTGCTCTTGTCTCCTGTGTGCGCAGTAACGGCCATGAACTTTCTCGAAGAGTTGAACGGCAACTCCTTGACTCTCTCTCTGGTGGACCGCTTGTCCTCCAACCCAAAGTTTCCGAGCACCTCAACAAGCGCAATATCAGTAGGGTTACCAAGGAACTTCTCAGCCTCAGTAGAATAGCGCGAGTTGTTGCAGATGTTTCCGATGAGCAACAACTCCTGCAAGTCAGCCGGCACGTTTCTCCCGCTCTCGTGGTGCGCTTTCACGTCAATTGTGTCCTTGGAACCTGGGGTCCATACCTTAACCACAGTCATGTGATTCTCGGTCAAAGTACCAGTCTTGTCGGTACACAAGACACTGACAGACCCCAAAGTCTCGACAGAAGGAAGTCTTCTGACAATAGCCTTGTGCGAGGCCATTCTGAGCACGCCTAAAGCGAGCGTCACGGTGACAATGATAGGCAAACCCTCTGGAATAGCAGCAACGGCCAAGGAAACCGAGATCTGGAACATGTCCAACCACGATTTTCCAGTGATGATACCAACGACACAGATCACGCCAATGATGGCAAAGGAGATGAGCGAAAGCTGCTTCCCCAACTGATCCATCGTCAACTGAAGCGGAGTTTTAGGCTTCTCGATGTCAGCCATCATCTTAAAAATGTGACCAAACACGGTGTTAGAGCCGGTGGCAATGACAATCCCGGATCCGTTACCGTCTCTGACCAAAGTCCCCATGTAGGCAATATTAGTTCTGTCGCTGATCTGAATCTTGCCCCCGGGAAACTTGGACGCATCCAACTCCTTCAAGTGCTTGCCCACAGGGTCGGTCTCACCGGTCAAGTTACTCTCGTCGATCGACAAGTCGTTCTGCTCGGTGATTCTGATGTCGGCTGGGATTCTGTCTCCCACAGAGAAGTGGACCAAATCACCCGGAACCAAGTTTAATGCGAGCATAGTGGAGGTGTGTCCGTCGCGGGTAAGGTGACAGTTTGGCGGCACCAACTTGTTGAGGGCCTCGAGCGACTTCTCGGAACGGTACTCCTGAACAAAACCCACGGTGACGACGATCACAATGGCAATCGTGATGGACACCGCATCGTCGATGTTGCCCATGACAAAACTGACGACCGCCGACGCGTTCAACAACAAAATCAAAGGGTCCTCGTAAAACTGTTTCACAAACTTCAAGTAGAGCGGCTCGTCTTCGGCGCTCTCAAGGTCGTTGGTACCGTGCACAGATTTGCGATACGTGACGTCTTGAGCAGAACGGAGGCCCAACTTTGCGTCGGTGTTGAGCTCCTCGAGGGTCTGCTCGACGGATTTGAAGCAGAAGTCCGACGACGGGATGTGCGCCTCCGACGGGCTCTCACGGCTGGTGGCCAACGGGTTGTCAAATGGATTGTCGCTCATTGCTAGACGGGGCAGAGAAAAAAACTTGATGAATCAACAACAAGTGATTTTTGAAATAGCACTGCCAAACAACCTAGGTCAAAATTCTCGTCCTGTGTTACTTCACCGTTTTTTGAGGAACACGATGTACTGGCGTTGGAGTGATGATCTGGCTTTCCACTAATCTATGAAATTTGACTTTTTTTTGGACAGCGGGTTCTTTACTAAGCGCTAGGGCCCTGCAGGCGTGTTCGAAGCAAAGCGGCAGAAAAACCCGCCCTACGAATGAAAACTCCGCCCTAAGGATTAGTCAAAAAGCAACGGAATCAGCTACCAAGTGCAAGATCGCTACTCAAGGTGACAGAAAAGTCACTTATCACTGTGCAATAATCTCCAATACGATCCCACTATGAACGAGGCGCAGCTCTGTCAGGTCCCACTCGGTCGGCCACGGGCTTACCGTCTTGGGGCTCCGAGGTGGGCCCCTGCAGCGGCAGCCGTGCATCAACGGGCGGCTCTGTATCAGGAATTCAATATCATTGTCAAGTGCATTGTGTGCTAGACAATCACTAATTTTCGTGATCCAGCGCATCTTTTATTGAAGGTCTCAATCATCCATGAGTAAAATAGTGGGCTGTGTAGCACCAAACGGTCGGAGCTTTCGGAGCACTCCTGCAACTAGGAGTGCTCCGAAAGAATGTTCACCCTAATGCCAAGCCTGTACCTCGCAAGATAGGAAGAGCCAAATTAGGAGCCACGCATGAGTCACGGATATGGAAAACAAGTAAAATCTAGAGGGGGCCGTTCGTATGTGGTGAAAATCTCTGCGATGTTCCCGAGGTTTTCATTCTTTACGTTGCTATGTCTGTGAGGTGCTGTGTGGAAGAAATAGCGTGAAGGAGATGCATGGCAATGTGAAACCAGGGGAGCTACGATTTGCTACCAAACTACACGACACACAATATCAATCAATATACATTAAGCAATTGGCAGAGCCCTGCCAATTGTACTCCACTGAGCATTGAGCAGCACACTGGCTGCACCCGTGCGCTGCCGCTGGTTACCGCCACTTGAAATCGTTAATTCACTATAAATCAAATCGTTAGCTTTTCCCTCAACAGATGGCGGCTCCCCGTGGGAAAGGCACATACAGTCTAGCGACCCAAAACAAAAATCCCCACGTAAATTAAACAAACAAAAACAGAGTCGGCACGGTGCTCAGCGCATCTCGTACTGGTTCGGGTTCATTTGGTCAAATGGGTAGTTCGAGTAACCTTGGTTCGGCATCGAGTACGCGCCGCCGAGGTTCTGGCTCATAGGCATGCCCTGCTGCGGGTAGTGGCCGTGCTGCGCCTGCTGGTGCTGCTGCGCTGGCGACGGGTGGCCCTGCGCCTGAAGGTGGGCTGGTGGCGGCGCCTGCTGCTGCTGCGGAACCTGCTGCGGGACGCCGTGCTGCGGAGGCACCTGCTGTGGCGGCTGTTGTGGCTGGCCCTGCTCCTCCTCGTTCTCGTCCAAGCCGTCCTCAGGGGCGTTGAGGCAGGCCTGGATGAGGTTCTTTCCCTCCGGCTTGGTCACAAGCGGCTGCAACTTCGGGGTGGTGAACGTGTACACCAACCCGGTCTCGGACACAACAAGAAGCAACACCTGGGTGCCGGTGAGCACCGACAACTCGTAGGCCTTCTTCATGATTCCGGCCTTACGCTTGGAGAACGTGATGTGACGCCGTGACTTGTCCTGGATGAACCGGATCTCAATCTTGCGGCGCTCGCGCTTCGACGAAGCTGGCGCCTCGTCATCGTCGCTCAAGTTTCCCAAGCCCTCCTGCTTGAGGTCGACGACGTCCTCGGACTCCTCGAGGTTCTTCTGGTCCAATTCAGACATTATTATCTGCGGTTAGTACGCGTCCTTTTTTCCGGTGGCGGCAATAAATAGGGAGAGCCCGTTGTTTATTCGGGGCAACAGCATCAAGTGTGTAGATACTGTCGGCTTTGTGAACTCCCCGAGGGTTTAGGCCAAAACCTCGGCCCAGACCTCTTGGTGCCCCATCCAAATAAACTCCATCAACTATTACCACATTGGGTCACCACAGCTGGGCTAATAACTGGACGCAACTCGCTTCCCTGTTTGGCCACCAACGGGCGACAAAATGCGCCGCAAACCTAGCAACTTTTCGCTGCTCTTCCTTTGTACTTACATTAAACTTCGGCTAAGGAAAATAGATGTCCGCGACTCCAGAGTACGTCAAAACCAGTTCGTACTGCCGAGTACCTGTAAAATTTTGTTATGATTTTACTATTTCCAGTGGGAATTTCTTGTTTAAGCCCTTTTCCTCGACCATCCAACCGGGTAATTTGTGGCACCCCCCAATGGCGCGGGCCCGCGCCACGTATTCACCCAACACGCGCCCATGTGGCAGTGCCGTACCCCCCGTTTCCCGCGCCGCGGCCCCTGCAACTCTGAGATCAGGGGTGGATTGGCTCCAAAGGTGTTGGCAGAAGCCCTTCGGTCCCGCTTGGCACCTGTCAAATCGTCCTCACTTCAGCCGAGGCGAAGCTGGGGGTAAGCCTCGGAGTGTTCGTGCATGAAAACTATGCTATTTTTGAGTTTTTGCGGTCAACCTCTTGGGACACTGTTATCCACTGCTAGAGACCTGGCTAACTATTTTTGCTGCGTGGGAACGCACTCGGCAGAGCAGCACAGTGCACCTGCGAGTGTCTCGGTCACGCTAGGGCAGGGTCAAACACTACGATGCTGCAAAGCATTACCGGGAGGAGCGCTTTGTAGTCGCAACACTCTTTGTTGCTTGGTTTGGTAGGGCGAGCGTTCTCGTTTTCTAATCTCGTAGGGCGAGCTTTCTTGTTGTCTAAGCTTTTCGCTTGCTCTTTGGGTTCTCCCCTCCATTGCCAACTTCTCCGCCTCCAAAGTTCATAATTCAGTAAAGCTTCCTGAATAGTGTACCCCACGCATGACACTTGAATGACTAAGGCGACAGTGGCATTAAAGGCTTCAACAATGGACTCTCTCATTTCTGAGCTTGTATATTGAGCCTGCGGCTCGGGTGTAAGCCATAGTGTAGCGCTTAACTCTACGGAGTGCTCAGTCCCGAGGGTTAAGACCCCAGAATTGAGCATTACAATACCTTCATGTTATATCGCAGTGTGTTTTATAATCTATTATACAGGAGGGACCTCGGTCTTGACATCTTCGGCCTTTGTCTCAGCCTCAGCAATGCCCTCAGCAATGCCCTCGGTTTTCCCCTCGCTCTGCTCCAATGTAAAACCGGCCTGGGTCTCCACCGTGTAGCCAAAGAGCGTGCTAAAGAGAGTCGCTACGATCTTGCGGACCGTAGTCCACTGCGCAGAGTCCAAGTCACTTCTCTTCAACAACGCACTGAGAATGCGGTCCACCTTGAGCTTGTTGAGCAAGCTCAATGGGAACTTGGCCACATCGTACTCGGCTTCAAACCGGTTCACAATCGTCGCTAACAGTACCACGTCCAACGTGCTTTGTGGCTCTAGCACATATGGCGCAATGGCTCTTCTGAACTGCAAAAGCTGCTGCGATTTCAAGTTGAGATCGCGCGAGATCTCGGCCGCAGGGGCTATCGCATCGCCTGCCGACTGGGACTCTTCCTCTGTCATGTAAGGGTTGACTGGCTTGGTGCGCTCTAAGAAACTGTCGAGTCTCTTCTGCAACATCGCAATCTCAGATCCCAAATCGTTCACCTCCTGCGAGCTGTACCCGGACTCTTCGCTCAGGCTGGCGATTTCAGGCTCTGGCAACACTGGAGGCTCTGGCTTCGCTGGAATCACTCTCTTAGCTCTTTTAGAGGCAGGAGGCTTCGCAGGCTTACTAGGAGCCTTACGCTTCGTCTCTTTCACGGGCTCCACTTCCTCTTCGCTCTGGTCTGGATTTGGCTCTGGCGCCACACCTGTGCTGCCGTAGTATGAGAAGTCCGCCATTGTCGGCGGGTCGTATGCGTATTTGTAGGCGTTCTCAAGAGCCTTGGATGGCTTGCGAGGCATCTTGTGCTCTTCCTGAGGAGGTAGCTCCACAAGGTCAAGACCAGACACCCACTGGTAGGTGTCGTCATAGAAGAATTTCACCAAGTACACAGCCCGCAACTCCTCGAGCGACATCTTGCCCTTCAAGCGCTTGTGCTCTTTCTGGAGTCTACTGGCAGGGACTCCCGATTTGGGCTTCTTGCTCGCGATCTGATCTGGCGCTAACGCGTGTGGGAGCACCATGGACGGCCATGGCGAGAACCCCTTTATTTTTGTCAACACCAAGGTGCCAGGCGAAAACGCTGACGTCTCGCTGGTCTCATTCTGGGCAACTTCTGGCTCAGGCGTGTTCTCCGTTGACATTATCGCGTGCTATCAAGGGCGTTAATTATGGCGTCTATTGGGAATTTTTCAACGCGACGCGGCAGTGCTTCTAACTGCGGCAAGGGAGGAGATATGTCTGGAAACATCTAAAGTGGCTCCGTCAGAAGTTGAGCAACTGATAAAAAAAAAGTTTCCAATTTTTTAACCCATCTGCTTCGAAAATAAATCAAATTGTCTCAAATATGACACACTTCAGCGCACGGCGATTTGGTATTCACTATTTCCAAGTGTAATTTCATGGGCCTATCTAGTAGTAATTATTCAAGCAAAGGTGTAGACAATAATCGGTGGAAAAATCTCGCAAAAATAAAAAATAAATCTTAATATAAAGTTGTCTATTTCAAAATAGCAGAAATTCAATAACAACAATCTACCAACAAGACTTGACAAGCTTGTTGTGTGACTTCCCCGCTTAGTGGAAGGGGGCTCGATTGGGACCTACAGGTTACGCCTTGCCCCGCGGCGAACAAGCCGATTACCACATTTCCAACCACGATCGTCCGCGTACCCTAGTTACGGATAGTTCAAACTGGGAAGTATGATCTGAAGCTTATTGCGGACCAACACTTTAGTTTAATTAGCAACGATTTGCACTCCTGGATCGAGTAGGTATTGTGGGGGGCCCAATATCTTAACCCCCGCGAATTGCTGGGCGTCAGAGTTCGCCTGCATGGACTCCGCAGCTTGGCCACAGGCACTCATATGGGGCAACTTCTGTTCTCCCAGAACAAGCTCTGCAGAGAACTAGCTAGCTTTTGCATCCCCCGCCTGTCTGCGCCGTCCGTGACCATCTCCGCAAACCGCGGGCTTCCCAGACAGTGTCTCCGCGTTCAGTTTACAGCTTGTCGGACTAGCGCGATTCTTGCTACAGTACAATGCTCTGACCGGACAATGCGTGCCAATGGTGTCACCAGGCAAGAATATAGCCGGTGCTACCTGAGCAAGCTTCAAGACTGCCCGCGGGGTTATTCCATAGTTCCCGACAGGGCGACGTATGTCACAAATGCCCCCAATTCCAAGTTTTCTGTCCCTGCCCTAATCGTCCCCCTTCAAACCTTGCAGCCACCTGCGTACGCCGACAGCAACCACGATCCTGTACCGCGTTCCATGTTCAACAAGTTGGAAGGGAGAAAGGACCAGTGAAGAGCAAATATCTTTGAATATACATATTTACACCGAAAAAAAACAGCACCTCTATGCTCAGAATGAGTTTTTTATTAAAACCCGCTTTTCTCCGCCCCTTCTGCTATGCGTATACCTTCAGGAAATGGTGAAACTCCCCCTGGGCAGTCCGTCAAGAGCCCCAATCGGGCATGCACCCTAACCCAATCTAAAATCGAGCTACGTAAACCCAATCCGACCCAAAATTTCTGGACTTGCTTCCCACACATCTTCTTTCGTTCAACTTACATATATCTACTTCCGCGCCCACCCCACACCTGATATATTCTAGAACCACTGCCCCGGAATGCAGACCACTAGACACCGCCCCTCTCTCACCATCAATGCCTCCAAGGCGGCTCAGGTGGCGAACCGCAACCCCTACCAGACCCCCCAGGCGTCCTCTTCCAACTTCGCCCTCCAGAACCCCAACACCCCAGTGCACGCCCCCAAGAACCCGCCCCACAGCGTGTATCGCCCCCACGGCTTCAATGACAGTGCCGTGAGCATCATCAGCGACGACGGCGAGTTCTACAACCAGGACGACGACGATTGCATGTCCATCTCGATGTACTCGGACTGCAGCATGAATAGCAGCTTTATAGAGCACGACTCGCGCACCACCAACGTCAAGTTTACCAAGGCTTTTGAGAGCTTGCTTCTCAACAACTACCAGAATTATGTCGCCAATCCGCAAATGACTCCTTTTAGCGGAAGATACCCGCCTTCGGGCATTGTCTCCAAGGTCTCCAAGGACACCTTGCGGATCGCCATGGGCAAGAACATACCGATTGAGGCGAGCAGCAAGAACTCGAAATACGCCGGGCCATCGGCCCAGGCGGGACTTCTTGCTGCTATTCGTCAGAAGTTGATTGAGATGTGCCTGAAATTCTACAACTTCGAGAGCCGCAACGGCCTGGTGTCGTCGCTCGCCTCGCTCAACTACGGGCTGTCTTCAAACCACAATATCGACGACGACCTTTCCAACTTATCAATCAGTGCCAATAACGACCGGTTCCATATTCTCACGGGCCAGAACTACAGCAACAACTCACCTAGCAATGCCGGCGGCTTCCCCGGATTCAACAACCAGTTGAGCTCGCCAAATCTCTCGCCCGTGAACCACACGTTCTCGCCAATCAACTCGAGCTTCGACAACTTGCTCGTGCCGGACATCAACCCAATCTCGCCTGCGGGTCAGAACCCGAACATCCACGAGTCGCTTAGCAGCTACATCAACCTGATAAATCGCAAGCCGGCGCCGGGCAACCATGCGCCGTTGACGCCGATCACCCCGATCAGCCAGAACCCGGGCGGCAACAGGCTTCTCTCGCCTACTTTTGAGCCATATTCGAGCGGGAACCGCAGTTCAAAGGCTAAACAGCTCAACAAGCCGTTCTCGCTTTCGTCTCCGTTCAAGGACACGTTCGAGCGCAAGAGCTTGAAGAAGTCGGGGTCGAGCAAAAGCGTTACCTCGCACGACTCTGGGTCGGGCTCGAGCGTTAAGACGTTGGACACGGGCGAGGACGTCAATTTGACGTCGAAGCGGAAGCGCGACTCGTTGAAGCTTAAGCGGTTTGGCGGTAAAAGCTGACACGGGAAAGGTGCCGAATGAACTAGCCCAAGAACTAGAGTATGTAAATTATGAATGATAAAGTTTTGCTGTTTTTTTGTTTCTAGTTGTAGCTTGAGCACCGAATCAGATCGTCTCAGCGAAGTCTCGGCCCTTCTGCGGGGTAGACATTTAGAGCTCGGCGACTTGAGATAGGCGTTGTGCAGATGGCTGATAGTTGCAGGACTGCCTCGCAGGGGTAAAGCGTGACAGAGTCCAAGGTGACGTGGCATCAGGTTGGCGGTCCAAGTGTTTCTGCTGATACCCAGACAAAGCTCAGCGGACGGTTTTGGATCCACTCGCTCCGAATACTGGCATCACTGGGAACACTTGAATGCTCTCGCCATCGGCTTACTTCAGCTACTAGAATCGAAGCTTTTACTATTCTAAATGTGCGTAGCAGGCTTTCAAAACTCAAGTACGTGATAGGTATTATAATTTTCCATATACTCTTTGTAATTTTGAAATGTAGTTGTGGACATTGGGTTATTTGTGGATTAGGCATCTCCCACCTCCAATCTGCGTGATGCAGCCCTTTCATTTTTCAGCGCATCTGCCAGAGTTGCTCCACACTGTCCTACTATGTCGAACTCCAGAATCAAGCCGATCCTCACTGCGCTCCAGAAACACTACCCAATTGAGCTCGCAGAGAGATCCTGGGACAACGTCGGGTTGCTTGTGGATGTGCCTGCTGCCAGGGAGGCTTCAGGAAAAGCCAAGGCGTTGCTCACCATTGATCTTACCCGAGCTGTCTGCGCAGAGGCAGTCAAAGGAAAGTACGATTTGGTGGTAGCGTATCACCCTTTCATCTTCAAAGGCCACAAGTCTATCAGCCCAAAACACTCGCAGCAGAGCTCGTTGATTGATTTAATTCAGAATAGCATCTCGGTGTTCTCTCCACACACTGCCGTCGACGCTGCTACCAAGGGAGTTAACCATTTCTTGGTGGAGGCGGTGCATGCTGACGGCGAGTCTCCTGCAAATGTTTCTGTAATCATTCCAGATCTGAACGATTCCGAGGCAGGGATGGGCAGAGTTTGCCGCATGGACTCTCCAAAGACGCTTCAGGCCGTGGTTGACAACCTCAAAAAGGCTTTGGGAATTCCGCATCTCCAGGTTGCTGTCAAGAACGGCAGCGACGATGACTTGTCCAAGAACAAAATCAGTTCGTTTGCGGTGTGCGCCGGGAGCGGTGCGTCTGTGTTCTCGAAGTTGAAGGAGCCTGTGGACTTGGTGATCACCGGAGAGTTGTCTCATCACGAGGTCTTGGAGCTTAAAGAGAACGGCACGCATGTGATTGCCACGAACCACTCCAACACTGAGAGATTCTACTTGAAGCAGATGAAGAAGTATTTGGAGGAAGACAGCCAGTGCCAGATTGATGTCAGCACCACCGACCGTGACCCATTGCAGTTTTACTGAGAGTGGAAACGTCTAGTTAAATCTATCTATAGCTATAAAAATGAAAGCAACGCGACAAGCACAGACATGAACCCTGGCACAGCCACCGTAGCACCCAAGGCATGAGAAGACACGCTCGACGAAGAGTGGTGTTTCTTGTCGTGTGACGACGTCGAGGCGTCAGCATTGAGAGCGTGGCGCGTGTATCCCGCACTATTTCCGCCGTGTGAAGGAATACTGGCAAACACAGTAGAGTGCATAGTGGCGTTATAGTGGGTAACCTGAGCGGTGGCAAATCTCACGACAGTGGTGAGCGGCCCGGTAGAGTTACTGGAGCTGGAGCTGTTGCCGTTGCTTGAGCCAGAACCCACTGCTAACGAATACTTGTCGTTACATTTCCAGCTGGTGTTTCCCAACTCTGACAAAGACACTGCCTTGCCGGCACCACTCTTAATCATGTCCTTGGCGCCTGCTGGTGTCTGTGGCAAGTTGTCGTCCGAGAGCCACGAGCTGGAGGAGGCAGGACAAGAGGGTGCTTTGTTGGAAGTGGAGTAGCCGCCGTCGCCAGACGGGTTGGGAGAGGCAGCGTACTGAGACTTTAAGGCACTGTAGGAAGCAAGTTCTTGAACGGAGTCTCCGCTGATTTTGACTAATCCGTAGTTGTTATCTTCCTGAGAGTACTCATAGACAAGTCCACCAGACAACACGCTGCTCATCTGAGTTGAATAGATGGCCTTGATCTCAGTGAACGGGCGAGTGCTGCCAGCGTTGCAGCCAAACTCAGAGAAGATTATCGGAATAGGCAACCCTTCGAAGTCTTTCATCAAATCTTTGTACCCAGAGGACTCGAAAGTGCTTTCACCGCACCAGGAGTAGTCGTTGTGGCCCCAGAAGTCTACCGCTTCTTCTGAAGAGCCACATGTGAAGTACTCAATCTGCTGTTTCCGGTTCGTCAAGATGTCGGCAGCAGAGTAGCCGACAGGAATTGCTCTGGCACTGTTGGCCTTGATGTAGGCCTTCATGTCACGGACCACTGCCTTCACGTACTTGGCAGCACCCGTGGTCTTTTCGTCGTTAATGACTTCATTGGCGGCAAGAAATCCAAGAGTATTATCGTACTGCTTGAAGTTGTCAATCACGTCAAACACGTTCTTCAAATAGAAGGCGTTGTAGCTGCAGCTCGGGCTGACTCTGTTGATTGACGTTTCCGGAGAGTTAACATCCACGATGAGATAGATATTGTTGTCGCTGAACACCTTCATGCATGCGCTGTGGTCCTGAGTCGGGTCTACGGTGTAGACTCTGACGGTATTGACTCCCAAATCCTTAAACTTGGCAGCGTCTCTCTTGCATACTGCCTCGCTCGTGAGTGGGTCTCCGCTGCCGCCAGGCTGATAGTCAACACCACGCACATAAAATCTGTCGTTGCCCTGAAAGAAGGCATTGCCTTTTGTGGTAATCGGAGTAATGGCAGACACTAATGTCAGTGCCAAAAGTATAAGGAGCCAGCTCTGGAGCATGTCGTTGGTTAAGTGAGGTTGGCGGATACTGGTTGGGGACGACCAGCCCTAAATAGCACAGTGTATCCTGATTCCTGGAGTGTTACAACACTTAGCACATGCAGGAAGCGTTTCTCACTGAATAAAGGATCACTCAGGCAGTCTAACGGTAATTACCACTGCCTATTCAGTGCCTGGCATGGGCCCACACTTTGTTCGCTTCCGCCCACACAATGGATGCATGCTGGGCCAGATCCAACAGCGAAGTTCCACACTTAAGGAGGGACTGCTGCGGGAGAAGCGTTCCACGCTATTGTGAAGCATGACGTGAAACAAAACACTTTTTGACTAAAGTGTTTAAAGAAGCGTATTGATTAATGGTTTAGTTGCAAATCCTGAATTAATCGCATAATCCAAACAATATGGATCCCCAGAGCTCTGTTAATTTACACTGGGAGTTTCACTTTCCCGCCTGCACTGTGCTGTGCCCTCCGCCAAGATCCTACATCGAACAGTTTGCCATGTATCAATCATGCCTCCTTCAATTATTGCTATGAGCTAGCACCCTGTGCCAAATCTCCTATGTAATAATGAGACACTCTCCTTTTACTAACTGCTGAGTCAACGACTAGTAGTATGCCACATTATAGAGCAACAACAACTTGGTGTGCTCCATCTGCCACTGCGTTAACACGTCCAAGATCACATCTTCAAACGACTCCGCTCCGTCGCTCTCCTTCTCAATCTGCTCCTTCTTCGCTACCAACGCGTTCGCCAACTTGAGAATCCCCTGGCCGCCGATCGCCGCGTTCTCGGCGTCATCCTTGATGTCCACGTTGATCACATGAACGATACGGTTCAACGGCCCGCCACGCGTCGTCAAGTCGTCTATCACACTGTCAAAACAGCGCTCCTCGCATGTAAAGATGAAGTCAAACACTTTGAAGTTCTCCTGGAACTTCTCTGGGTACTCCTTCACATGTCTGTTTCTGTCCAACATCGTCAATACGCCGTTCTGCGTGTACAACTTGGCATCCTGCGCTTCAAGCTCCTTGTAGATCTCGTCATACTTTTTGCCAAATTCGAACGTGTTCGGCTTGTCTATCGATGGACCCGGAAGCCTCACGGCCGACCCCGTTCCGTACGAGCTCACCTGGTACCCTGCGTCCTTTAGCACCTTGTGTGCCTCCATCGAGCTGTTGTTAGAATGCCGTAAACAAAGATATTTTACAATAAAATTCATTCTGTTCTACCCACCGATTATTATTTGAGGCACATACTGTGCAGAATTGTAGTGTGTCCATCGTCGTGTAAAGATGCTTGCCTGCACTTTCTGGAGATGTTCTCCGTCAAGAGCTCATCACGTGATTGCATAATCTGTTATTTTCAGCTGGTGCAAATGACAGAACGTTAGCAGTGTGTTCGTGCGTTTACCATGTCGGACGTTGATTTGGATGAGGATTTGTTGGCCCTTGCCGGAGCTGGTGGCTCTGACTCGGAGTCGGACGTTCCATTAGAGCAAAATTCGCGCAAAAGAAAAAGTAACTTTGACGACGACGAGGAACAGGGCGAAGATGACGATGACGACGACGACTACGACCCGCTGGCAAATACCGAGGACGCGGGAAATATTGTGGACGAGAATCCATACCCGTTAGGCGGGAAGTACATTGACGAGGCCGACAAGTTGCGCATTGAGTCGATGGACGAGATGGCTCGTGAGGAGTTGTTGTACACCCGTGCCCAGGAGATGAACGAGTACAACGAGAAGTTGTACTTGGCGCAGCGTGCGGCGCGCGAGAAGGACACGGTGCAGGAGGAGCGGTTAAGTCGGTCCAAGAAGATCAAGGAGAGCGCGCGCAGCAAGAAGCTGTCGAAGCTCAGCGAGTTGAAAAAGCAGCGTGACAAGAAGGCGAGAAAGGATGCTGGCGAGGACGGCGCCGACTACTCGGAGGACGACAACGACGATTACAACGTGGACGAGGAGTTTGACAACGACGACTACGATGTTGATGCTGCCGGGGAGTACGAGGATGACGATGATTATAATCCAGACCGTGTGGAGTGGGCCTCTGAGCGGGCCCCAGCCAGAGAGACGGACTTGGGCGACATCAACCGGATCCGAATTGGGCGCAACCAGTGCGGTAAGTTTCTTTACTACCCGGAGTTCAAAGAAACCGTGAAGGACTGCGTGGCGCGGTTCAACATCGGGATGAACCGCCAGACGGGGCAGCCGATCTACCGGATGGTGAAGATCATCACGGTGGAGCCCGGCCGCAAGCCGTACAAGCTCGATGGGTCGTACGTGAATATCTATGCCGTCTGTAGCGTTGGTAAGGGCCAGCCGAAGAAGGTCGGCATGGACTACTTCAGTAACTCGCACATCACCCAGGAGGAATTTGACAAATTCAAGCAGTACGAGGGCACGGTGTTGCCTTTGAAGAAGCTCGAGCGCAAGTACAAGGAGCTCAAGACGATGGCGACCCGAACGCTCGCGCACGACGAGTCGAAGAAGGTCATTGGCAAGAAGCAGTCCTTGAACCGCAACTATGTCGGTGCCAACGCGGTGGCACGCCAGTCGGAGTTGACGGCGAAATTACTGGTGGCGAAGCAGCGGGGAGACGAAGACGAGGTCGCGAAGATTGAGCACGAGTTGAGCAAGTACCAGAGCGCGCGCCAGCGCGAGACCGAGAAGTTGAACCGCCACGACAAGCTCAGCACGCTCGACAAGGTGAACGAGCGGAACCGCAGACTGAACATTGATCAGATTCGGCGCGCAGAGCTGGTGGCGGCGGGCAAGCGTAAGAAGGAAATCAACTCGGGTGTCACCTCGAACCCGTTCAGCAGATTGAAGACCAACGTGCGTCTTTACTACCAGAACGCGCAGCACGAGGCCGCCGAGAAGGCCGAGCAGGACGCAGCGGACGAGGCGGCGGTGAAGAAGGAGAAGGAAAATGCCCAGAAGTTGTTTTTCGTCAAGGCGAAGTACAGACAGGTGGGGGAGTTGGACAAGATCATCAAGAGCCAGGTGGAGGTGGTGTTCAATATTTAATGGGGAAATAAAATGTATCATACGTTAACTGACTGACTGTAACACCGGTTGATAGTTGTCTTGATCGGAATCACCGATGACAGTTTCAGCATACTATGCTTGAACATGTCTGATGCAGTACTGTGGCAGTTAAAGCTCACTTCCTTAGTCTGCTGTTGGACAGTTCTCCTACACGTCAGATCAGGTGCAATCCTTCCTTAGAAATAGTCAAGTACCCTGCGGCGATTCCTTCATGGGATTTGCTTTTAACTTTGGAATAAAACCACAAGCATTGAAACAGTCTTACAAAGATGTCGAAACCAAGTAGGCTTGCCGGAGGTACCGTCGTGCGCATGCGTGACTCTGGTCGTCCTATCAAATTGGCCAATGCCTCGCGATTCATACAACTTAGTGCTGCTCGCACACAATGGCGGTTGTGGACAGACAACACCCCCAACGAGGTCCAGAAACCTCACGAGGGCCCTTTCAAAACGGAGATTGGAAGTGAGAATCTTAGGCAACTTTTTGGAGTGCGTTGGAGGGACGGAAGTTTCTCAGTGCCTTTCTTTGACGACTATCTTGAGACTGCAGAAGTTGCTCAGAAAAGCTATCTCGACAGATCTTACTATATGGTCTATGTGCAAAACAGGCTAAGCGCTCGTCGCTTATATCATAAGACTCCTGAGGGCATGTTTTTCAAGCGGTCGAAGAGGACACTTTTGACGAAGTTGAGGAGGCAACAAAAGCGGGTCACTTGCGACGGGTTCTTCTTCACCAGTGAAGGAAAGAAAATGAAAGAGCAAGAAAAGCAGCATGAAGACAAAAAAGACTCTTTCTCTGCTTCTTTATTCTTTGAGGAATTTTGGGGGAAAAATGTGGACATCCTGGTGGCCCATAGTGCGTTGTACGCGGCCTTCAGTTAGCGTCAATATAATACAACTTTGAATGGTTTAGCAAGCATGAACCTACGTCTTTTGCCACTCTTACGAATGTCGTGCAGGATAATATCATTAGCTAAGTGTGAAATAGTGTAAGCACGCACGGGAACATGCCTACAAGTATAAACTGGCACAGAAGACAATGTCCCGCTTGATCTTCTCCTGACTCTCCGCCATCTTAGCATGCAAGACCGAGTTACCGATAATCGAGGACGCGTTCTTCACTTCACGGCACACCTCGTCGAGTCTGGTTATGACACGAACAATCGTGCCCTCGGCCTCCGGACTGAGCTCCATGATCTTGCTGAACGACATACCCTTGGCCCACTCGTAGACAACATTCACAAGCGCAAACCGCTTGCGGTCAAGGAACTCCTCCTCCTCCGACGTCAAGCTCACCTGGTGGGTCTGATATGTCTGCAAGACGTTGCCCACGATTTCCCGGATCCGCTTGGCACCCTTCTCTAACGCCGGCGTGAGGAACGGCTCCTCTTCGTCAATCTTGGCCTTGCCCTCATAAACAAAGCACGACATCAAAGCCACAATCTCCTCAGGCTCAAAGTCGCCTAAGAAGTTGTCCAAAATGAGCTCGGTGAGGATGAGCTCCCAGCCGCTGTTCACCTCACATGCGACTCTGCCCTTCAACAAAACGTTGAGGTTGAAGTCCACAAAGTTGAGGTCTTTCAACACTGCCAACCGCGCCTCGTAGTCCGGCAAGAGCTCGAGATTCTCGCCGGCAATGACGTTCTCCATCTCCTTCAACTCTTGCTTAAAGCGCGTCTTCTCTTCAATGATCTTGTAGTTTTTCATAAACTTAGGGTTGCGCATCAACGCCAAGTACCGCTCGTCGACCTCGAGCTCCTCCATAATCACCAGTCTTCGTTTCAAGAGCTCGTGGAAGGCGAGCGACGAAAGCCCCGTCCAGCTGGTCTCATTCCAGTCCTTTTGATACCGGATGGCAACCTCCAAGGCAGCCTCAAGGTCCATCTTCTCGCCCTTGAGCGACAAGTCCGTGACTAACTCGATGTCCTCAAACTCTACCTTCTTCTTCATATAGTGGCCAGCAGCAAGCATCTCAGGAATTTTCAAGGCTTCAATGAAACCCGGAATCATCGAGAGATACGGGATGGTAGCATAAGCTCCGACATTGTACAGCTCAGCGCGCGCGCCCATGTCAAACTGAAGCACAATCACCGACTTGTTGGTGGCACTAAAGATGATCCCTGGCCGTGGGCGACCGCCCTTGCCCCTGAACACGATAAGCGTACCCTTGGCAAACTTTCTCTTTAACACGGAGTTATCGGCAGCAGTGGCAATGATCTCCTGCGTGAGAGAACGGTACTCGGCAAACTTGGAGTGCAAGTCCTGGAGTAATTCCGCTTCTTCGCTGTTGAATTCATTGTCGTCTACCTTGAGCGTCTCGATGCGCGCGCTCAACTTTTTGGACTCCTCGATTCGGTCGGACATAACCGACTGCGAGGTGTTTTCACCAAACGAGTGCTTGATCATCTCCTCGACCCGAAGCGCTTCAATCCGGAGCAAGTTCAAGATCATGTTGTAGGTAAGACGGAACTGACTCTTCAACTTTGTAGGTGTGCCAAGCACCACCTCCTTGAACGCCAACGGCTTAACCGGCTGGTTGTACGCCATCACAATCACGGTTCCGGTCTTGTCCAACCCTCTTCTTCCGGCTCTTCCAGACATCTGCGTGAACTCACCAGGAAGCAAGTTTCTGAACCCAGTACCGTCGTGCTTGCGGAGCTCCGAGAACACCACGGTTCTCGTCGGCAAGTTCAAACCCATGGCAAAAGTTTCAGTGGCAAAAAGAACCTTGATCAAGGTCTTGGCAAACAAGATTTCGATGATCTCCTTGATGATCGGCAACAACCCACCATGGTGCACCGCAATACCGCGGCTGAGCATCTCCCGAACCTTCAAGATCTGCGGCAAAGCGCGGTCCTCCTTCTTTAACCGGGAAACCGCAGACTCAATGAACCGGTGGATTTCGGACTTTTCCTTGGCTGTGGTGTAGTCGACAGAAGTCAAAGTATCGACATACTCCTCGCACCGCTTCTTGCTGAACACAAATACCACCGCAGGCAACAAATCGCGGTTCTTCAAGAACTGTACAAGCTCGAGCCACGTCCGTTTGTTTGGCCCATCGCGCATAAACATCTTGCCGGTGTTTCCGTTGTTGCTCGAACCACCTCTGCCACCTCTGCCTCCACCACCACCACGATTCGCGCCTCTACCAGTTCCTCTGGCTCTGCCGCCACGATCAGCGCCACGCGCACCGCCGCGACCTCCTCTGGCTGGCGCAGCGTCGTTCTTTGGCTCACCCTCGAGCTTCGCGTTGATCTTCTTGAGCCCGTCTTCCAAGAAATTCCGCTTGCCGTCTACCAACTTGTAGGTGGCACCCTTGGCCCAGCCAAAAATCTCCAACGGGATTGGTCTTTTAGGCGTGCTGATCACATAAATATCCTTCTGCTTGGTGCGGCCGACCCAGCTGGCAAATTCGAACGTGTTCGGCACCGTGGCACTGAGGAGAATAAACTTCACGTGGGGCGGCAACATGATAATCACTTCCTCCCACACAACACCACGATCGACGTCGTTCACATAGTGAACTTCATCAAAGATAATAAACTCAACGTCTCTGATGAGGTCCGCGCCACGGTAGAGCATAGACCGCAAGATCTCGGTGGTCATGATGAGACAATTGGCAGTTGGGTTGATCTGGACATCTCCAGTGATAAGACCGACATCCAAGTCGTCAAAATCCTCTTTGAAATCACGGAACTTTTGGTTGGAAAGCGCTTTGATTGGCGAGGTGTAGATCGCCTTGGTCATATTACGGTTGGCCATGGCAATTGCGTACTCGGCTACCACAGTCTTACCGGCCGACGTATGCGCCGCCACAAACACCGAGTCGTTCCGCTCCAAATGATAGACTGCCTCCTTCTGGAACGTGTCGAGCTCAAACGGCCACTCGCGTGCCATGTTGGGCACCAAGTCGCGGAAGTTCTCGATGGTGTGGTTCAAATCAATCATATGAGCCCATTGCTTCTCCTTGGCGCGCTGAACATTGCGGGCCTTAGAAATGAGAATCTCCTCCGGTAAAAGCGCATCGATCTCCGAGTTTCCTTCTTGGGCGCCCTCTCCGTTGATGAGATCCGCCACCTCGTCCTCGGCCAACTCAGGCTCGGCTTCCTCTTCAGCCGGCTCACCGTTGAGGTCACTCTCCAACTGTTTGATCCCACCTAGCCCGACATCGTCCAGGATCTGCAACCCGCGCGGCAACCCGTCGGGGAGATCGAACAACCCGTCGGCGTCGCGGTGCAAGAGGGTCAAGCTCTCGGCAGTCTTATCGGTGGCACTGTTCAACGTTAATCCACCGGGGGTGAACGGTAAGAACGACGTCTGGCCGCGCACGGCCTCGCTCTTGGCTCCTGCTTTACGTGTCAACAGCAAAGAATTGCTCGCATTACTGTTCACAGCGGCAAGGTCAAGCTCTTCCCGGTACAGGTCCACCGTACCTTCGATACCTCTGCGCTTGTACCTCACCGAAACGCGAGTGCTGGGCTGCGGCAACGACATGAGCGAGTCGTAAAACTGCGCCTTGTCGGCGCCACTCTTGTGCTGCACAACGTCGAGGATGTCCCAAGGGATCTCGTGGCGGGGCGTCAAGAACTGGCTCTGCAACTTGGCGTTGATCTCAGCATCGCAGGGGGTTGGGTCGCTGTAGGTACTGATAGTGGTAGGGTCTAATGGCTCATTGGCATCCTTTGTGAGGAGCGACTCAATTCCGGCAACGATGTGCTCCAAGTTAGTCTCCGCCATTGCTTCAGTGCTGTCTGTGCTGCTCTCTTGTTGATGCTACCCACGATCTGGTAGCAAGGAGATGCACTGCAATGCATATTTGGTGTGAAGAACATGCACGCTCTAAGCGTGCTCTTCACGTGATAATAGAAAGGTCTTTGCTTTTCAACGACTGTGACCCCTGTTTTTTGCGTCACGTGCGCCTACCATTGCCATCAATATCCCAATTTTCACGCCCTTTACGTACCATAGTACTGAGCATTAATTTGTCGAAGAAGTCTATAATCAAAAATGTCTGACACCGAGCAAGTCGAAGCCGTTGAGGAGGTTGTTGTTGAGCAGCAGTCCGGATCCATCTCTATTGAGGACGCCCTTAAGACCGTCCTCAGAACCTCTTTGGTCCACGATGGTTTGGCCAGAGGTTTGAGAGAGTCCACTAAGGCTCTTGCCAAGAGAGAGGTCCAGATGTGCGTCTTGTGCGACTCTGTCACCGAGGCCGCCATCGTCAAGTTGGTCGAGGCTTTGTGTAACGAGCCAGAGCAGAAGATTCCATTGATCAAGGTCTCTGACGCCAAGCAGTTGGGTGAGTGGGCTGGTCTCTGCCAGCTCGACCGTGAGGGTAACGCCAGAAAGGTCGTTGGCGCCTCTGTTGTCGTTGTCAAGGACTGGGGTGCCGACTCCGAGGAGAGAAACGTCCTCTTGGAGTACTTCTCCCAGCAGTAAGTTATGTAACAATATTATATTCTTATATTCTTGATGCCTCCAAAGTGTAACTCAGTAGAGCACGCGCGTGTTCTGCTGTGCTGTCCGCCGTCTGCATTTTTACTTGCCGCAAAAGCTGTTCGTCGTTCAACTAAAGTGTCGCTCAACTATAGTAATGCGCCAAAGGTTGAGCAGCAGCTGGCACTTTTCATGTTCAGGTTGATTTGTAGATCTTCCAGCCTACAAGGCAAGGTCACGTGATCATGATTGTGCCCTACGGGATATCACCGGATGTCACTGGATAGCTAAGCCTACGAGAAGCAGCGTGTCCCACTAAAAGCTTATTTTACTTTAATACAAAATCAAAAGTATAAAAAGTAGACCTACAACTTTCATGGGAGTTCTGGGGTGCACTGTCGGTGTGGAGTCTCCCGCTGCGTTGAGTTATATCACAGATCACCTGACGGGTGATGCCCGGTTGCTCACCATCAGAAAGCCTTGGTTCGGCCGATTTAACAGATTAAGAGTCGCGTTGAGATAACTGTGACCCCATTTGGCTCTGCGATTGTCAGGGTATGCTGTGTCTTATTTCTTAGCTCGCTCCTGGTGGTGAAGGTCGACAGTCAACACTCTTTCCACTATGCAGCGCCCCACTCCGGGGTCCTCCTACAAACAATCGTTATGTGCTGTTTATACACCATGTTTATGGAACCTAACTAAGTAAATCAAGTGTCGTATATGAATACAGATCCCATGCAGTACGCACCGCGTGCGCTTATGCCCCCCTCTTCTCGCTTACTTTCTCCACCACAATCTGGTGATTCTGGTCTTCATCATCTTTCTCTGCAACTGGAACACTCCGTACATGAGCGCCTCGGCGGTTGGTGGACACCCTGGCACGTACACGTCCACAGGCACAACTCTGTCACAGCCTCTGACCACACTGTACGAGTAGTGGTAGTACCCACCTCCGTTGGCGCACGAGCCCATGGAGATCACCCAACGTGGCTCTGGCATCTGGTCGTAAACCTGTCTAAGCGCAGGGGCCATCTTGTTGGTCAAAGTACCGGCGACAATCATGATATCCGACTGTCTTGGCGACGCTCTGAAAATGATTCCCAATCTGTCCTGGTCGTATCTTGGGGTCGAGACGTGCATCATTTCGACGGCACAGCAAGCGAGTCCAAAAGTAACAGGCCAGAAAGAAGACTTTCTCGCCCAGTTGGAAATCCCGTCAAGCGACGTGAGCACGTAGTCGAGCGCGTTGTTTGGCTTCAACTCAGACACCAAAGGCGCATCTGTCTCAAGGGCCTTTGGGGTCAACTGAGCGGCGCGCGTGGAGTTGTGTCTGTGTTGTGTGAGGGCAAGAGGCATGCTCTGTCTGACCATGAGCTGCGAGGCTCTGAAGGTGCCCGACATCACGGGGCTGCTGAGTAACAATCGCATCTTGTGTGTAGTGTGTTGTAATGCAAAAGACACCGACTGCAGCTGGGTTATTTTTTGCCTATGAAATATAATCGGTTTTTGCAGGCTACTGATTGGCCAAAATCGTTGGGAGCACTGGTCTGTAACCGTCGGGTCCCAACTCTGGTCACGTGCGCTACGTGCCGCCAGTGCTTAGCAACAGCGGGAGATTGAGAAACGCGTCTTTCATTGCGAGTGTCACGGACTCCTTCTTCCCCTTGGCGAAAGCCATCAGTTTGGATGACAGATTGATGTTTGTCGAAGTCCCGACTCCTGTGATCGTCGTCCCGTCTGTAAGGCTAATACACACTGTAGCAGTGCACTGTAGATCGTGGCGCATCTTCGGTATTTTCCACTCATCATTCTCTGCCGTCTCTGCCTTGAGTATATTAAAATAGTCGTTGGGATCCATCTCATCTACCTTCTCTTTATGAAAATCTGTCGTCACATGGTTGATTTCCATCGACCACCCGTTGAACCCAAACACCTTGTTGGCCGCCTGCAAGCAGTCGTGCACCGTGACCTTGCTGCGCCGCAGTTCGACATCTTCAGGCGAGCACTTGAGTGAGCGAGCAATTTGAATGTTGAAGATTTTTATTTTCCCCTGTGTGACTTCGCTGAGCGGCTTTAGTTGCGGCTCGTCAAGTTCCTCAAGCGCCTCGAACTCCGCTGCCAGTGGGAAGCTTGGAAAATAGACACAGTTCTGTCGTTGTTTGAACGGGAGTTTTCTTTGGGCCATGGAGCTGTTAGACAATGATGTGATCCAAGTCTGCGGTCAGTTTTATATTTTCTGTATGCCCTCGTGAGCTGTGTATCTTGTAGGCAGTGTGGTTGTTGATCCTGAGCTGAAAGGCGCTCAGACTTCCGATGAGGTCTCGACGTGCAGCGCTGCAGAAATATGCACCAAGCCCGAAATTATTTTTTCCCATCATCCTACCACTCAAGGCTACAAAATGAGTAAACACGAGTTGGAGAGCGCTGAGGAGAACGGGCTCAGCAAGAAAGCCCGTATTGAGACGGAGACAGTCACCAAGTATGTTCTTGTTCCAATTGCAACGGTTGGCTGTGGTAAAACCACGGTCGCTCTTGCCTTGAGCCAGCTCTTTGGCTGGGGACACATCCAGAACGACAACTTGACAGACAGTCAGCAAAAGTTGGAGAAAAACGCCTTGAAATATTTGGCCGGCGACAACAGCGTGCTTGATGTATTTGGTGAGCAAAAGCCGGCTGATCAGCTCGACCCGTTGAAGAACAACGTAGTGATCGTGGACAGAAACAATCACATGGCAAGAGAGCGCAAGGCGTTGATGAATAACATGGAGGACTTTAAACACGAGTACTTTGCAGATAGCGAGAAGCACGTATTGAAGTTCATTGGTCTTAATTTCTTGCCCGGCGGGAAGAACGACGACCAGTTGTGGCCTGTCACCCGTAACAGAATAGTCGAGCGTGGTGAGAACCACCAGTCGATTGTGATCAAGTCTGAGGAGGACGTCAAGTTTGCCGAGGAGATCATGCAAGGGTTCATTGACAGATTTCAGGCTGTCGACACCGCTCGTATTCCGGACTGCTGGTTTGATTCGATCATTGACTTGGACATCTACAGTAAGGACAGTTCCAGAACCAACTTGGACACCATTGTGGCCCGCTTAAACGGTTTGTACCCACAGTTGTTTGAGGGCAAGACTTTGCCTAGCGCTGAGTCAATTGATGCTGCGTTTACCCAGGCTTTGCAGTATGCTCCAAAGGTGAAGAAGGAGTTCAATGGCAAGAACGGCAGTGTCAAGGCGAAGAAGCAGGCTGTCCAGGAGACGGACGTGGGCATCACAAAGTTCATTTCTGATGTTGGCTTGTCGTTCACTGGTACGTTGAAGCAGAGATACAAGGACTTCTTGGTCAACGAGGTCGACTTGGAAGGGAATGTTGTTCATTTGTTGGACGAGGGATTTGCTTCCAAGAAGGACAGACGCAGAGAGAGAAGGGAGCAGGAGAGATCCGATCCGGCTGTGCAGAAGAATGAGCCAGCTGATTCGAAAGTCGAGGCCGAGCCAGCGAAGACTGAGGAGCCAAATGCTAAGACTGAGGAGAAGGTGGAGGAGAAACCCAAGGGACCTACATTTGAGACCATCACGGAGGAGCAAAAGGCTGCTTTTGCTGAG
This sequence comes from Saccharomycopsis fodiens, assembly GCA_002564235.1. NCBI lineage: Eukaryota > Fungi > Ascomycota > Saccharomycetes > Ascoideales > Saccharomycopsidaceae > Saccharomycopsis > Saccharomycopsis fodiens. The sequence continues at coordinate 1,147,973 of JNFV01000005.1, read as the reverse complement.
TTGTTAGGACCAGAAGACATTGAGAAGTTGAAGAAAGCGATCCAGACCAGCACCAGAATGACCACAGACAAGAGCTTCAACGACAAGAAAGAGCGCACAAAGTTCCACAACTTGCTCCGTGAGCTGTTGGATGGCCGCTTTGAGTCTTTGACTAACAGCGACAACACCATTATGATTGGACTGGCCGGCAGACTGGCGAGAAAGCCGGCTCAGAAGCAAAACCAGCAACAGGAGAAAAAGAACGAGGATCCGCACGGGTTGGGACCCAAGCTCGAGTACTTGCACTTCACATTGTACAAGGAGAACAAGGAGACGATGGAGGTGGCGAACCTCATCGCTCGGTTCTTGCGTGTGAATCCCAAAAGCATTCGGTACGCCGGTACAAAAGACAGAAGAGGTATCACAGTTCAAAAAGCTTGCATTGGTCAGATTGGCGCTGAAAGAGTGAACAACTTGAACAACGCGTTGCGCGGAATCCGTTTAGGATCGTTCAAATACTCCGACAAGTCGTTGACGCTTGGCGATTTGAAGGGGAACGAGTTTGTGATAACTATTAGAGATGTGGAGACTCAAGCGGACAAGCCTGTCGAGGACGTCGTCAGAGAGGGCATTGAGCTGTTGAAGTCTTCGGGGTTTATCAACTATTTTGGTATGCAGAGATTCGGTACTTTCTCTGTGTCTACGCATGAGGTTGGAAAAGAGACCTTGTTGGGCAACTGGCAAGGTGCTTGCGAGTTAATTCTTTCGAACCAGGAATTTGTTTTGCCAGACTCCGTCAAGGCTAGACAAGTGTGGGAGCAGACCGGGGATGCCACGCTTGCTCTCAAAGAGATGCCTAAGAAGTGTATCGCGGAGACCAGTATCCTCAGACAGTTGGTGGCGAAGAAAGAGAGAAACGCCAACACGTACTTTGAGGCGCTCATGAAAATCCCTCGTAATTTGCGGATCATGTATGGACATGCGTACCAGAGTTACGTGTGGAACAGTGCTGTGAGTAAGAGAATTGAATTGTTTGGCTTAAAAGTTGTTGCTGGCGACTTGGTGATCATCTCGAACTCTACAAAGGACACCATCGACAAGGACGAGGAAGAGTTGGAAGGCGGCGAGGACGTGCTTGATGTTGCGTTTGTCAGAGCCAGACCTTTGACTGAGGAGGATGTCAGCTCTGGCAATTATCTGATCTACGATGTTGTGATGCCTACACCTGGGTTTGACATTGTCTATCCCGAGACAGAGGCCGTGAAACAGGAGTATGTTGACATCATGGCCCGCGACGGCTTGGATCCTTTCAACATGGCGCGCAGTGTGCGCGAGTTTTCGTTCGCCGGATCGTACCGCCACATCATGCACAAGCCAGAAAATGTCAGCTACCAGGTCTGCCATTACGAAGACCCTGTCCAGGAGTTGATCAACAGTGACTTGGACTTGCTCAGACAAGGTTTCATTACTCCTGCGGCTGCTGGAGAGTCTAAGCCATATGACGACCTGCACAGAGTTTTGCCCCAGGTTGGTGGACCACGCACTGCCGTCGTGTTGAAGATGACGCTTGGCACTAGTACGTATGCCACCATGGCATTGAGAGAGTTGATGAAGATTGACACCAACAGAAGAAGCGAGAGCTTCAATGTGAAGCATGTTTGAGTAAAGATCAGAGCATTGTGTATGACATAATTCATACTAATCATAACGCTAACGGCTTGTGACATTTCAAGGATCCGCGTAGAGAGACCAAGTGCCGTGCCCCCGGTTACCATACGTCATTCGTTACTACGAAAGACATGTGCAATATATTTACGTGTCATTTGATTTTCCTGATTTCTTGGCGTACGTAGTCGAATGATCCGTGAAGCAATCATGAGGTATTATGCATGTCCTGCGGGGCTTCGGAACTGCATGCCCAAGCCGGCTGCGCAGATGCAAACGCTTTGCGAAAGGTCCTCAAATCCCGGAACTAATAGCACCCATTCCCTTGAAACCGACTTCGAGATCTGGCAGTGGTTTTTTACCTGGCCACTATCTCAATGAGACTCGGTGTTGGCCTAGGAGTGCTTGGTCAACGGTTGCCTTCGATAGTATTGAAGTAGCAAACAGTGCCTCGTTTCATTTGGTTACAGCTGAAATTTATGATCCCGGATCATCCGGGTACGTATGCAGTTATCTCATGACATTTGTTGGCGGAGCAGTTTTACGTTTGCAAAAAATCAGACCTTCAAAACACTGTTTCTATGCGTGTAACGTCATATCCTGTCCCTCATGCAGCAGGACAATCGCCGTCCCTGGAATTTGCGGAGATGCATGTTACCAAAATTAGAATCCTCAACTTGTTGCCTCGGGGGAGCGCTGCAACATGGCAGCATTGGACTTCTCTAACCTTAAACTTAACACTTAATTTAGTAATACCTGGGATTTCAGTTTGCTTCTCGAAGAATATAAATATAAGCCCAGACAAGCCACTTCAAAGCCTTTTTATCCATCAATAAAACACACATTTACAACCACAACAATCATCATGCAATTCTCCACTATCGCCCTTTCTATGCTCGCTGGTCTTGCCGCCGCCGCTCCTCTCGAGAAGCGCAGCACCGAATCCATTAAGTTGGCCGTGCTCTCTGACAAGCAGGGTGTCTCTGGCCTGGGAATCTACTACAAGCACGAGGGTGCCGGTATCAACTACGCCTTCCTTAGCGAGGGCAGTGCCACCTACGACTACGACGCCGCTGCGGGAACTATCACCTCTAAGGATGGCAACTTCGACGCCAAGTTCGGCATCGTCGCTAACACCGTGCAGGTTTCGCCAGCCAGTTCCTTCGAAGGCAAGTGGTCTTTCAACAGCGACAGAGAGCTTCAGTTGGATGGTAAGGTTAAGACCTTTAAGGCTTGCAAGAAAATCCATGACCCATACAACTACTCCGACAACGAATACGCTCTCGTCGAGAGCGAGGTCGGCGACTCCTGTGTTGACGTCAAGATTATCAGAGACTTCTAAGTTCTCAGCATTTAGCATTTAGCATTTATTACGATTAACACGAAAGTCATTAGTTAACCAATTGTAGAAAACAGTACGTGGTTTTGGCACAGCTGGTTGCTAGCTCATGTACCTTCTTTTGTCCCTTCTTCTAAGGATCTGACGGGGTTGCAGAAAGCGAACGGCCAATATCGACTTTCAGGGGCTAGTTTACTGAGTTTTTGTTTGCTCTCACGGCGGTACACTTGCACAGAGGAGCTGCGATAGTAGAGAGAAACGACTCCAAAAGTTGCAAAAAGTCTCGCCCTGAGTTCGCATCATGTGCCACTTTCAGCTCATCAAGGTGATGAACTCCCCGCACATCGACTCCAATTTTTCCAACTACCTTTCGCATTATCTCGGTGAGCGGCTTATTATAGAGACAAATAACCAACTTACAAGATCAAGTACCATGACTTCTCGCTCAGCTGCTTGCTTTCCTTGATCCCTTTATGTCTTGTCCCTCGTGTAATCTTCGATCCCCCGTTTATCCCACTACACCCTCTTATTGTCACGTATATTGAATGATGCTAATGTTAAGCTTAGTTGAAAGCACCGCTCTTGTACAATTGCCAGCCGACAGCAATGAATGGAAGAGAGAAGCCAAAGCCAAAGAATCCGAAGTGGATGATAGCGAATGGAATCTTTCTGTTGTGGACCTTAAATGGAAGGTTGGAGTATGGACCCTCAGCAAAGTGGGAGGCTCTGGCGGCGGCGGACGAGAAGCCACGTCTGGAAACAATGTTTCTGGTAGCACTGATAGACTGTCTAGCGAACATTATTGGTGGTATATTAGACGTTTGGCGTTGTAGATTTTCTCATACCTCCTCTACATGTTACCCGGCTTCTTCTGTTCGAAAAGTCAGCACGCCGGGTTTTTCGCGGTGTATGATTGGCCTTTTCCCGGTCAGGTGATTTTATGCTGTTGTGGGAGGATAGAGAATTTTGTCGATATCGGACTCAGGTTGCAGATACATAGAATACAAGATGATTGCTCCAATTACCGGTGCTTTTAAGAGACGTGTTGCCACCGACATTTCCATCGGATTGGGTGAGTACAGCATTTACTACATGCCGCTTTGAAAATTGACTAACAACAGCCATTGGAGGAGTTGGTGCCGTTTGGTGGTGGTGGGGATTCCACAAGGGAGTTGTCCACAAGAGAGAGAACTACTACAAGAGCTTGGCCGAGGCCAAGGAGGCTGAGGACGCTTGAACGTTTTGCATCGAATACATGATAAGTTAAGATACTGGTTGTAGATGGAAGAGCTGAGTGGGAGATAGATAAGCAGGTGAGAAGTGAAAAAGTGAAAAAGGAGCGTGTCAGGAGCGCCAAGGATGAAAAACCAACAACGACTGATTACAAAGTAATTGGGGGCTCTCTGTTTCAATGAAATCTGGATTGTTTGGGGTTGTAGAAAGGTGAGATTGTGGGGGATTGTAGCTTGACATCTGGCACAAGAGATGGCCGCGTAATATGCACATACGGATCTACTACTGCTAGTCGTCAGGTGAACGGAATTGTCATCTATTTGAACCAACTAAACAAAAAGCCCACAATTTCTTGGGGTAAGAGCGAATAAAGTCAGCTCCTATTGTTTGTATTTAATTCGCGGTATCGTCAGCAACGCGTGATGCGTCACTCATTCCTGCAGTGCAAGGAAAAGAACTATGAACGAGCATCTAGATCCCATCTGAGGTAAATCATTGCAAAGACTAAACACAAGTTTCTTCTGACAATCACTACATGTGAAAACACAGGAATATATATTTCAACAGCAAATCATAATGGCGTCGGTAGTCGTGAGGGCTTCCCCGTAGGGATATGTGCAGGGCATGAAGAAAAAGTTTAAGCAGCGTATGGAGGAGGCACATCAGTGAGGATCGGATTGGACGAGAAGAAGTCTGTCTTTGCCGGTCTGCGCTTCTCGCTGCCCACGCCCGAGATCTTTCGGTAGTAGTCGGTCGGGCGGTAGTTGCTGCCCATTTCCTTGCTGAGCTTGTTGCTTAACTTGAGGGTAAGTGGTGGTTCCAGTGGGGCAGGAGCAGTAGAAGAGGCAGCAGTAACGGGCTCCGACACTTTTTCAACAGTGGATGGCTTGGCCTCCGGTTTAGCCTCAATGGCTGGCTTGGAGTCCTTGATTGGGCTCGACTCCCTGAGAACACTCTCCGACTGGGTCCGCTCGTGATGCTTCTTCTGCTTGGCATGGAGCTGCTTGTTGTTGAGGCCCAAAGAGATGCCCAACAACGAAGGCGACTTCAACGGCTTCTCTGTTCCCGAGGTCGGGGTCACAATCTGCGGCACGTTGGACTTGCCGAGGCTCGACTGCCAAAGCTTCTGCTTGACCTCCTTGGTCTGCGACTCCTTGGCGCGGAGCAATGCGCGGAGGTACTCGACATTGGCCGACGACGACGAGAGCGCACGCTTATCCTTGAACTGCGGCACAATGAAATCGATCGACAAGTTGAGGTCGTCGTCGTCGCCCACCAAAGTGGAGACGTCTGTCTCTTCCGATGGTGGAGAAACAACTCGTGGTGCATCTGACTTGGCCACTGGCTCCGCCGCCTGCTTCTTCGACTTCTTCTTGCCGAGCTTGATCACGCGGCGTTTTGGCTTCTTCAGGCCACTGTTGCTCTGAGCTTTGTTGCTGTAATTCATCAGCTGGTACTTGCTGACATTGACAATCGACGTTTCAATGGACTCATAGTTCTCGTTCAACACATTGCCCGCAGTGAACAACTCGATTGGGAGAGTGTTCGAGTACTTGTTCTTGAAGCTAACGTTGCTAAAGTCCTTGGAAAACTTGTGGAAGAAGTAGTTCTGGTTCTTCGACATATGGTCGTTGACGTACTTCTCGACTGTACTTCTCTGGATGAAGTTGCTGATCATAGACGTCAGCAATGAAAGCGTCTGGCGGGACGAACACAACGTCGAAAGCCGCATAAGATTAGCAGGAGAAAAGTCTGGCCCGTCAGGGTTAATCTCGGCAAGCGAGACCGTGCCAAGGTCCGAGTCGTGTGTCTGCTTGCTCAAGAGCTGCGAGTGAATGTTCTGGGTCCACCGCTGAGACACTTGGTACAAAACATTCGGCAAAATCTCCCTGAACAAGTCACGGATCTGATTCTCAATCTGCGACTGGAGGAAGTTGCGAATCGCCGGAATGGCGTCAAAGGTGGATGACACATTAATGTTCTCAAGAGGGTCGTTTTTGAACACAAGGGTAAGTCCCTTGCTCTTATTGAAAACAAGGATGATGATTCCCGACAACACAATTTTGGACAACGTCAAGTTGATTGGAATCTTGAAGCTCTGGTTCACTTGGCCCAAGTCCGGTAGCACAAAACTTGTGTACTTGCTCACCTGCGAGTCGCAGAAGATGTTCATCGGATTCGCCTGGATCTTGGTGGCAAGATCAACTGACGAGTCGCCAGTGTACTTGATCTTAAAAATGCCTCTGAACTTGTCATTGTCAAGGTCTCCAATCTCGAGAATCTCGACTATCGGAGCGTTGTGGCCAAAGTTGAGGTCCTTGATTTCGATGTCCGAGGCCAAGATGCTGGGTCTCTTTCCCGAGTTGAGGGCATCGTTGAGCAACTCCTTGCTCCAGCTGATGATGGACTCCTGCTCGAGGCTGTTCCAGTTGATATTCACAGACATGGTGTGTGTATGCTAGAGCCTATCTCATGTGCTTCCACTGGTGTTTTTATCGGGCAAAAATATTATCCTTTGACCCGCATGCGGCAAGCAGCAATCGGGCCGGGTAGGCTCGGGTCAGGGGCAGCCAAGGAGGTCCATTCACCCCGTATAAATACTGCGGTGTCTACAGTCTACAAGCAGAGTAGAATATAGTATAGTATAAATTAAATTAGAATATTAAATGGTGGGAAGTGAGAAACAAATCAAAGAGCAGGTTTTAACATTCAATAGAAGCTGAGTTGGCACTAACACTCTCGGTGATAATTTCCGCCGTTCTGTCACATGCCCAGTCTATGGACATGGTCACTGCTGACGGCAGGTCACACACTGTGCTTTGGGATGGCAGGCTCAAGCCTTAGATCGAGCAAGAAATAAAACACACGTTCTGACGGTTTCAGACTGCAAGGGTTGTCACAGGAACTAATTCGCGTTTGGCGTGCACCACTCTAGGTTCAAACAGCGGTGTCGTCCGACCGGCGAAAATTTGTCGGTCATATCTAAACCATCAGTGGGCCCTGAGGCATGGTATGTTGCAGGGCCCACGACATGCGGAAGACCCATGGACCTGCTGTACTTCTCCCGTCTAGGCATTCTGCTGGGCCCATTCCTCTGGAGTGTAGCTCTTCTGGCTGAACGCGTGGATGCCGGCAATGACGTCCTTCAACTGGGTGTTGACCAACCGGTGACGGGCCAACTTATTCTTTTTGACGAACAAGTCTGAGACAATGACCACCGAGAACGACTGGCCGCAGCCGCCACTCTGGTCCTCCACAATGGCCTCAGTGGCCTCAAGCTTGTCCTTGATGATTTGCTCCAACTCTTCCGCACTGACCATGGTTTTAGGCTGAGTAGTGAAATTTGTAAGCGTTGAAAATCGGAGGTTGCATAATGTGGATGGTCAGGTGACATGACAAGCAGTTCACTGGGAAGCAACGGCGCCGCACAATAGACTGAAAAACATCCGGCAGGTTTATTGGAGCCTTGCTCTTGGCTACTAGTGGTGTGGCATTTTGTTTTCTGGAGAATTGTTGGCTGCCCACTTGTGAAGCGAAAGCACAGCGGGGGCTTGCCTGCAGTCAACAGCCTACAGCCTACAGTACGGCCACTACAGTTGAGAGAAGTAGTTCACAAAACAAAGTTATCTATTCTGTGTTACATAGCAGATCGAAACCAAAAAGTCATTATTCAAGTACACAAGTGTCATACAAAGTATCTCAACACAACCGAAATTCGCAACGCATTAGGCGGACGGCATGAGTGGGTGGTGGTAGCAGATGCGCCTCAATCTTACCGGCACTAACAGCGCCCCGCTAGTGCGCTCCACTGTTTTAAGCCACCTCAATCTCAGCTTGCTTCTGTTGCAACCGCTCAAAATTCCGCTTCATCGCGTTCTCGATAAACTCCTTCCCGGTCAACGCCGGGTACTTCTTGTCCGGACCCTGAATGCTCACATCGGTGTTGGCCTGGTTGAACCACACAATGGTGTACCGGTCCGACATGTTCTCGCCCGGAAACGGCATTCTGACGCGGTGAAAGTTGGACTTCAAGCGGTCGTCGGACCACGACATCAACATGTCGCCGATGTTGACAATGATCTCCCCAGTGACAGAGGGCACAGGCGTCCATTCGTCACCAAACCCAAAGTCGTGGTGCGTCTCTCTGCCAGGGCACACCTCGAGCCCGTGGTCGCCGTCTCTGCAAAACAACATCGTGAGACAGTCAAAGTCGGTGTGTGGTGCGGCTCTCCAGGAATTGGCCGGGGATTCGGTGCCAGCGGTGTCAAAGTAGTGGATCAAACGGAGTGTCGACTGCGCAGTGTCTTTGGAAATATCATGGGCTCTGGAAAAAAAGTCCTTGTCGTAGCCCAACTTCTCGGCAAACAACTCCATGATGAACAAACTTAGCTCGTTGGTCTTTACCACAAATTCCTGGTACTTCTGTCTCCAGAGATCGCCGACGTCCTCGGCGTGGGGCCAATTGTCGTTGATTCGGTGCAACTGCATTTGGATGGACTCTTTCTGGTCCGGCAAACCAGATGACGGTCTCACCTGAGAAAGATACTCGTACCCGGTGTTCTTGAGTTTCTGATGTGGGGTTTTCATTTTGGTCTCCATTGGCAAAGCGAAGAACTGCTGGCTCAACTCGAAGACTTCCTCAATGTCCTTTTTAGACGGAAACTCCTGCTCGTAGAGCGAGAAGAACCCATCGGTGGTCGCGGCCTCATAGAGCTGCTCCTTGATCTCTTCTCTGCGCGACTCGTGATCTTTTAGGCTGATCCGAGGAATAGATCTCTCTCTGTATTGGTACTGAACGGCCTCCTGATTTGGGCCGGCATTCGTGAAGGAGGACATCTTAAGTAGTGGAAAGTGTAAGTAAGAGTTGTAAACTTGTTGTTTTGTGATAGGAATTGTTTGCAGGCTCTAGTCTCTCTTATAGTGATTTCTTCCGAGGCTCACCGAGTGTGGTTTTCAAGCTCTTACCATTTCTGGCTGAACCTACGGGCGCTCCGAGTGGCCGAATTGTGCGGTTACCTATCAGAGTGCAGGTGTGCATGCAGCTGCAGAATCAAGCAGCCCCGATAACAAAGCAGCCGAAGTCCCAACTCGGTTAGCCCCAGATTGGCTCGGAGTAGAGTGTTCACCAACAATGCTAGCCAACGAGGAGCCCCAAAGCGACGACTGTGTATTGTGTGGCTATTATAGTTGATATGAGGCTCGCTTTTTTTCCTCAGTAACAAAAGAGGGTATTTCGGTTCGTGAATCTGTGGGCTCCAAGTTGAGCCCTCCCTGGGCGGAAGCACGGGCGGGTCTTCGACGGACTCTGAGCGGCCTCAGGTCCACGGAAGGGCCCAAGTTCACAACCAGAAAGAACCGAAAACTAGCGCAGCAAAACACTGTGCAAAAGTACATTGCTTTAAATTGATCTCGGTTGATGTCTCTTTGCTACAATATATTTAAAATCTTTGATTAACTATGAAATTCATAAACGTACTTTTTGCTGTATTACTTACAAGTCCTTACTCAAGGACCACCACCATGTCACCGGCGTCGACCATGTCACCGTTCTCGTGAACAATCTTCAACACCTTACCCTTTCTGGTTGCGTTGACAATCATCTCGGTCTTCATTGCTTCCACGACAATCAAGCCCTGACCCTCCTCAACGACATCGCCAACAGAGACCATTGGCTTCCAGAAACGCCCCGAGTACTGCGAGTACACAAGCTCGGCGGAGTCTGGGTAGGTGACCTCCTCAATCTTCTTTGGCGCAGTGGCACTGAGAAGCTCCTGGTTGGAGACCTGGATCAATCTCTTGAACTCCTCCAACTTCTCGCCGATCTTCTTGCTCTCCTTGACCTTCTCAATCGCAGCACTGTTCTCCTGGATGTACTCCAAGTACTTCTTGTGGTCAAACACAGAGTCCACAATGTCGATCTTGAACTTACCGTTGTTGGCCTGCTCGGTGTAGGCGTCCAACTCGGCCTCGGAGACAGGGTAGAACTCAATCTGGTCAAAAGGAGTCAACAACCATGGGTGCTCGCCCTCGCTGTGGGCACCGAGAGACAATTTGTCCCAGATTGGGATGGTTCTTCCGATTAACTGGTAGCCACCTGGCGAATCCATGGTGTAGATGCACATGTACATACCGCCAAGACCCACACAGCCGTTAGGCGTGAAGGTACGCGATGGGTTGTACTTGGTGCCGATCAATGGGAGTGGGAACCGCTTGGCGGTCAACTCACCCTGCAAAGGCACGGCACACGGAGCACCAAGGAACACGTCACCAAGACCAAGCACCAAAAAGCGCGCGGCGTACATCAAGTCGCGGACGTCGGAACGAGTCATGCCGTTGATGTTGGCAACAAAGTCGCTGTTGCTTGGCAACCATGGCGCGGAAGAGCGGATGGTCTCCTGGTAGCGCTGGACGGCAGCAAGAGTGACCTTGTCGTCAAAGGCCATTGGGAGACGGATCACCTTCGACTTGACAGACCACTTGTTGACGAACAAGATCTCCTTCTCGTAGGCAATCAAGATCTCCAAGAGCTTCTGCTGGTGAATCTTGTAGCCGTCGAACTCGATCAACACCGAGCGCACACCCTGCGACATCTCGACAATGCCCACCGTGTTGTGGGTCTTGACGAGGTTAATCAAGCGGTTCACGCGGTACGACAAGTTGAGGTCCATCTTGTCCTCACCGTACTCCACCAAGATGTATCTGTCACCAGCCTGGCGGTAGACCACCTTCGGGTTCGATGGCGAGGCGGACAACTTGTAGAGCACAGGGTCCTGAGGCGCAGACTCGTACTCAGCCAACTTGGCTGGGAACGAGCCGCTGAGCTCCTGGATGCTCTTGTCCTGGGCAACCTGCAACTCTCTGGCAGAGTCGTAGGAGACTGGCACGAACTTGATGCTGTCACCAGGCTTGACCTGCCCGACCTTCCACATCTCGGCCTGGCACACCACAGCGTGGCACACAAATCCTCCGAGCGAAGGACCGTCACAGGTCAAAATCACTGGGTCGTCACCGGTGAAGTTGATGGCGCCCATGGAGTAGACGTAGTCGTTGGCGTTCGAAGGGTGCAAGCCACCCTCGCCACCGTCGACACGCGCCCACTGTGGCTTAGGCCCGATCAACCGCACACCGAATCTGTTCGAGTTGTAGTGGATCTTCCACTCGTCGCCAAAGAAAGTGTCGACAAACTCCGGCTTGAAGATGTCTGGCGAGCCGTGGGGCCCGCAGGTAACACCGATCTCCCAAGTCTTAGTGTCAAGGTTTGGAATCAACTGCTTAGGCAACGGAGCTGGCGAGTGGGTTGGCGCAGGCAAAGTGGAGGCAGCCAACTCAGGCTGGCCCAAAAACAAGACGTCACCAAACTTCAAGGTGCGCCCGTTGTAGCCTCCCAAATTACCAAGAGCAAAAGTGGAGCGAGAGCCAAGGTACTCAACCACGTCAATACCGCTTCTGATAGCAAGGTACGAGCGGCAGCCGTCAATCAACTTGCCAACCTCCACGGTCGAGCCACGCTTGATGTTCAATGGCTCGTACATGGCAGCGGCCTCGCCGTCAACCTTCAATGGCACCTTACCACCGGTGACAGCAATGACGGCGTCGTGGTGGAACTTGATGGTTGGACCAGTCAAGGTGATCTCGACACCCGGAGCGTGCTCGTGGTTGCCGACGATTCTGTTGGCGACACGGAACGAGTAGCTGTCCATTGGGCCCGAAGGTGGGACACCAATTCTCCAGTAGCCTGTTCTTCCAGGGTAGTCCTGAATGGTGGTGTAGGAGCCAGGCTGTAAGATCTCAATCGCCCGCGAGTGGTACTCGTAGGTGTCCAAGATCTTGGTGTGGAAGTTGACGTTCTTGAAGAACTCGGCCGAGGCGATCGAGCGCAAGTAGTCGGCGTTGGTAACGACGCCGTAGATGACAGTCTCTTCCAAGGCCTTGATCAACTTGCGGAGCGCGTCGTTTCTGTCCTTACCGTGCACAATGATCTTGGCAAGGGTCGGGTCGTACTCGGAACTGATCACAGTGCCCTTCTGCACCCAGGTGTCGACACGCGCAAACGATGGGAACTTGACCTCGGTCAACTGGCCAGGGGAAGGTCTGAAGTTCTTGACGGCGTTCTCGGCGTACAAACGAGCCTCCATCGACGCACCGGTGACCTTGAGATTCTCCTTCTGCTTCTCCAAGTCTGGGGCAACGTCATTGGCAATGTAAATCATCCACTCGACCAAGTCAAACCCGGTGACCATCTCGGTGATCGGGTGCTCAACCTGCAAACGGGTGTTGACTTCAAGGAAGTAGAACTCGTCACGCTTCGAGTCGTAGATGAACTCCACGGTACCAGCCGACTTGTATTTCATCGACTTGGCAAGGTTCTCGGCAGCGGCGTGCAACTTCTGGCGGGTCGCCTCCGGCAAGTTAGGCGCCGGAGTCTCCTCGATGACCTTCTGGTTACGACGCTGCAACGAGCAGTCGCGCTCGCCTAAGGCAATGGCCTTGCCAAATCCGTCGGCAAGAATCTGCACCTCGACGTGGCGAGACTCCTCGATGAAGCGCTCGATAAACACGCCAGAGTCGCCAAAGTACGACTTACCCTGGTGCTGGACGGTCTCGAACACGCGCTCAATGTCGTCTGGGGAGTCCACCTTCTGCAAACCAATACCACCGCCACCGGCAGTGGACTTGATCATGATCGGGTAGCCGATGGTCTCGGCAAACTCCTTGGCCTTCTTGGAGTTCTCAATCAACCCGGAGCCTGGCACCAATGGCACCTTGGCGTTCTCGGCGATGACTCTGGCAGAGTGCTTGAGACCGAGCTTTCTGATGGCGTCACCGGATGGACCGACAAAGACAATGCCCTCCTCCTTGCAGCGGTCGGCAAAGTCGGCGTTCTCAGAGAGGAAACCGTAGCCAGGAATGATGGCGTCGGCACCAGTATCCTTGGCGGCCTTGATGATCTTGTCGATGTCCAAGTAGGTCTCAGCAGAGGTATTGCCGTGCAAGGCCACAGCCAAGTCGGCATTCTCAACGTGCTGCGAGTACTTGTCTGGGTCAGAGTAGACAGCGACCGAGAGGATGTTCAACTTCTTCAAGGTTCTGATGATTCTGGCAGCAATCTCACCACGGTTGGCAATCAACACCTTCTTGAAGGTGAGCTTGCGGGAGCCCGAGGCCTCGGCAGACTGCAGCTCGATGTACTTTCTGAAGCCACCAAAGGAGGTGACGTCAACGGCACCCTTCGCAGTGTAGCCGATCTCCTCGCAAATGAACGACTTGACCCACTTCCCGCTGGCCAACTCGACGGACCCAATTCCCAAAGGCTCAGGGACCATCTTGACAAACTCGCCAAAGGTGGAGAGTGGCACAGAGTAGACCTCGACGGTGATCTGGGAACCGTCAGTTGCAACTCTGCGAAGACCCGGCTTGAGCACTGGGCCGGTCTTTGGCAAAGCGTAGAGCTTGTAGTTCTTAGACGTCTGGGTCTCGTAAAGCAACGTGGCGTTGACCTTCTGGAGCTGCCAGTTGAGCGGCAAGCCTGAGAGGTGGGCGCCAACAACCGCCAACTCGATCGAGTTAGCAGACTCGCGGGCGATCTTCTGCTGGAGCTCAAAGCTCAAGTCGTCGGCCGCGCCAATCTTCTGCTTGAGCCCGGCAACAGGTCTGTCGGGGTGAGCCTTGCTGAGGAACTGAGAGGCCAAGTCGAGAAGCGCGTAGTCAGTGAAGGTGTTACCGAGCAAAGTGATGCCAAACGGCAAGCCGTCTGGTCTGAACCCAGCTGGGATCGACAACGCCGCCATGTCGGCAAGGTTGACGAAGTTGGTCCAGGTGCCCTGCTGCGAGTTGACCTTGATCGGCTCGTCCTCAAGCTGCTTGAGCGTTGGGTTCAATGGCGCAGTCGGCACAATGAGCGCGTCAAACTTGGAGAGAATCTCAGCCTTGACGAGCGCCAAGATCTTCTGGCGCTTGTACTCAAAGTTGAACGCGTCGGTAGCGCTGAAGTTCTTGCCCGTGTTGACGATCTTGTACACGGTTGGGTCCAACAGCTCTGGGTCTGGGTTGGTCGCATAAAACTTCTCGAGCGCGGCGTAACGCTCGGCGACCCATGGGCCCTCGTAGAGACACTTGGCCAACTCCAACAACGGCGTGAAGTCCACCGAGGTGATCTCGACGTTTGGAAGGTACTTCTCAAAGTCCTTGACGGCCTGGAAGTAGAGCTTTGGATTCTCCTCCTCGCCGTACCATGGGAGGTCCGTAGGCACCGCGAGCTTGATCTTGTCGGCGCCGTTCGAGAAGAACTTGAAGAGCGGGGTGTCTGGCAAAGCGCGCGAGTACTGGTCCTTGGCGTCGTACTTGGCAAGGATGTCGAACGCGTACTGGGCGTCGGAAAGACTGTAGGCGAAAATCGAAACGACATCGAGGGACTTGCACGCTGGCAAGACGCCGTGGCACGAAAGCAAGCCCTTGGATGGCTTGAGGCCAATGAGGTTGTTCAACATCGCTGGCACGCGGCCAGATCCGGCGGTGTCGGTGCCGAGCGCCAACGGAACGATACCCTGACCGACGACGGAGGCGGAACCGGACGAGGAGCCGCCAGAAACGTGCTTGTCAGAAAACACACTGGTTGGCTTGCCGTACGGCGATCTCGTGCCAACGAGACCCGTGGCGAACTGGTCGAGGTTGGTCTTCCCGACAATCACCGCACCCGCGGCCTTGAGCAATTTGACCACAGTGGAGTCCTCGGCCGGGTCGAACTTAAAGGCAGGACAAGCCCCGGTAGTAGGAAAGCCCTTCGCATCGATATTGTCCTTGACCGCCACTGGCACACCGTATAAGGGCAACTTGGCCTTGTTGCTGTTCAGCTGGAGAATGCTCCACTGGTGCTTGAGGTTGGCCTCGTCGGCGACACAGATCCATGCAGGGTCGGATGTGTTGAAATTTTTTATGAGCTCGGACAACGCCGCGAACGAAGCGTCCGGCACAGACTCGTGGTGGAATTTGAGCCAGTCCTGGACAGACCAGCCAAGGGTGTCGGTGGTCATTGTATGGGGAGTGTGTGGTCTTCGGCTACAGGGGTTTGGTGCAGTTATATAAAAGGAGCCCGCTACTACTGTCCACGCTTCGGCGAGCTGGGCCGCCAAATCAGTGCGCCGATAAGCTGCTTATCGGGTCACGTGCACCGGTGATGCTGCGTTTTCGTGCAGCCCGCTGCCTAGATCGGTCCGCCGGTGGCCGGGGGGTGTCAAACAAGCCCAAGTGAGGTGAAAAAAATCCGGCATCGCCCGGTTATGTGCCGGGTCTCTGCTGTTAGGTGCCCTGTTGTGGCCCCTCGGCCTGGCTTGTGGCTTTGGCTTTTCGCCGGCCCGGGGATCCGCGTTACGCCTGGCCTTCGTTACGCCTCACTGGATTTCGTAACGCCCGCTGTGCTGGTTACGCAGAGCCTTTTTCGGGCCCCCGAAACCAGGATGTGGTCGGTCGGCGATCAGTCATTTGTGTGTAAAGATCGAGTTTACCAATCCGTACGGAGCTTTTTGTTCTAGAACAGAGCTTGCCTTATTAATTTGGGTAGTTCCTTTATTAATTTGGCGTTTGAGCTATTCTTCGCATACTCAGAATGTGCCAATTACGCACCCCGTCGCTTGGTTTCGGATTTAATTTTCTCTTAGTAATTTTACTAACTGCGAGAGACAATGTGCGTCGGGGTATAGGAACGGACTTACCAAACTCTAATTCGCGTGAGCAAATAAATATATAGCTGCAAGGAAGCTCA
The DNA here is from genome assembly GCA_002564235.1 of Saccharomycopsis fodiens. NCBI lineage: Eukaryota > Fungi > Ascomycota > Saccharomycetes > Ascoideales > Saccharomycopsidaceae > Saccharomycopsis > Saccharomycopsis fodiens. The sequence continues at coordinate 1,131,999 of JNFV01000005.1, read as the reverse complement.
TCTTTCTCTAGAACATCAATCCTAGATGAGCTCACCAAGCGAAAACAAAATCTCAGAAGACTTTGAAAAGTCGAGCGGGACCGAGACCAGAGTCGACGAGCTCGACAACTCCCGGCCGGCAGTGTTCAAGAATTTTCTCCACGAAGTCTCGTGCATATTGATCTTTACATTGTGCGTGGGTGCTGCTACTGTGAGTAACGGCGCGTTCCAAATATCTATTGATGCAGTGGCAGAGACGTTTGATATTAATGGAGGTCGTCTCACGTGGTCGGTGGCAGCGGTCAGCTTGGCCAACGGCTCCATGTTGTTGTTGGCGGGGAACCTCAGCGACGTGTTGGGCAGAAAGAACTGCATCGTCTTTGGCATGGGCATGTTCTGTGTCGCGACATTGATTGCGGGGTTCATGCACAGCTTTATCGCGTTGTGTGTCTTCAGAGGACTCACGGGCTTTGCGTTGGCGTTTGCTGTTCCTGCTTCTGGAGGGCTCCTCTCGTCGTACTACCCGCCGGGAATCCGCAAGAACCGCGCGATGGCGTGCTTTGCTGCCGGGGCGCCGATCGGCATGGTGCTTGGAATCATCGTGGGCGGTGTGTGTGTCGAGATTCTTAACTGGCGCCTGATCCACTACTTCTTTGCCATTGTTTATGGTTTAGTGACAATCGGCGCCATTTTTTTGGTTCCAACCGACGCCAAATTCCGCTTCGAAAAGAGCTACTTCCAGGAGATTACTCCGAAGTTGCTCCGGGTCGACTACGCCGGCGGGTTCATGGTCACGCTATCGCTCGTGCTCATTCTTTTTGCGTTGAACCAGAGCAGCGTGCCGGCCACGGGCTGGCACACGGGCTACATTATCGCCACGCTCGTGGTTGGAATCGTGGTGCTCATTGCATTTGTCTTCTACGAGGCCTACGTGCCCAAGCGGCCCGTCATGCCGATGTTCATCTGGAAGAACCTCAACTTCTCCATTGCCATGCTCGTCATGGGCTTTGCTTGGATGGCATTTATTGGTGTGCTCACCTACTTTTCGATCCTCTACTTTGAGCAGATCAGACGCTACTCTGCGCTTCACACGGCGGTGTGTGTTTTACCCATGGGCGTGTTCGGCGTCATGGTGAACATCGTGGCCGCCATGATTCTTCACGTGGTGCCCGGTCGCATCATTCTCATGGTGGCTGCATGTGCCTTTTTGGCAGCCAGCATCATCTGGGGAACCATCAAGCAGAACGGCTCGTACTGGCGGGGACCATTTGAGGCGTACTGCTTGGCGGTGCTCGGTGCCGACTTGGCGTTCAACGTGGTCAACATGGTGACGGTCAACTCGGTCAACAATGAGTTACTCGGCACTGCCCAGGGCGTGTTTCAGACTATTCCGCAACTCACCGGTGCGCTCGGTTTGGCTTTGCTGACGACGATTGTCCAGCAGATGAACCCGAAGTTTGGCCAGACCATCGACTACTCCGACCCGAACGCCACCACCAACTTGTTCGAGAGCTTCAAGTACGCCTACTACTTTGCCATGGGGTGTAGCGGCCTGGCTGTTATTATTTCAGCGTTCTTGAAGGTTGGCACTGCTGGTTCTAAGGAGGCAGTAGAGGCAAAGAAGAAGTACGATCTTCAAAACGCAGAAAATTACGAGCAGCAGGCAGCTTCCTAGATTTATATCATTTATTTGTCGGTTCCAATATAATATATATCAAGATTCATTGTCCCTGTACGCTCTGCACACCTGCGCTCGGCACACTTGCCCGTTGCTCCTCCTGCTGGTTGTTGGGCACTATCGTCGGCGACGTCTGTCTCGAGTCCACACTTTTCCGCTTCATCTGAAGCAATGCCTCGCCCGCCTCTTTCTTCTCGTTGGCAATCTCTGGTCTGGGCTTGCCCGGCTGGTGGTATGCCTCAAACTTTGGCGTCTGAAGCAAGTTCGAGATCGAGTTGGGCGACAACGAAAGGAATTCAGAGTTGCTTTTGAACGGAAGATAAGATTCGGAAAACGTCAGCGGCGAGTAATTTGGCTGCTTGTTGAAAGGCATCAACTTCCCGTCAGTGGACGTTCTGCCGCTGTAAGAGGGCAAGTCCAAGATCGGGGATGGAAGCTGGAACTCGCGGCTGTTGGTCACGGGGTTGTAGGCCGTGAACTTGGGCGACGGGTTCAAGTACTTTGTGGCCGGCGAAATCAACGGCGAGAACAGCTTCCAGTTTGTAGACCGGGTCAAGCTGAGCCCGTTCAAGCTAGGCTTGTGACCGAAGTTGGGCACCAAAGAGTCCTCCTCCTTAGGTTTTGGCTGGCTTGGCTCCAGCTTTTTCAGCTCCACAACTTCAAAGAACAAGCGAAACTTGTCAATGTCTTCTTGTTTGATGCCCCTCTGTAAGAGGTACGGATCCAAGTTTGCATCTCCTACTAGACAGTAGTCATCTCCCTGGGCTTCGCCTGCACGCGGCCCGTTTTGCTTGCCAAAAGTGTTCATCAACTTGAAGATCTTCATGATCTCAATGAAATTGAAGTCGTTCTCCAAGTCTCTGTAGTTCTCCAAGTCCAAATTGAGCTTTGCAAAAGACATGTTGTCACTCACGCTTGAGGCATCACTGTCTTGGTGGAGCATCCGGATAATCTTATGCAAGTAGTTGATATACTCCACGGTCGCCTGCAAGATCGTGAGCTTGTACATGCCGTCATTGATGACGTTGACGTTGCTGCCGTTGGTGTTGATGATCGAGTTGCGGCACGCTGGAACGAGGATTTTGAGGGCCTCGAACTCGCGATTGAGCTTTGTGCGTCGCTTTTTCTCTATGATGGAGTGGGCCGTTTTAAGTCCGTTCTTTTTATCGCTCGCCTTTGGCTTTTTCGCTTTTCCTTGGCTCTCCGCTGGAAGCTTCCGCTTCGCCTTTGTGGAAATCGAGTCGGCAGACCTGTCGCTTGCGTCGGAGCTCTTGTAGTCGTACGAATTCGTCGGCTTGATCTGGATGATCGTGGACTTGAAGCTGGGCGGCGCCGGGAGATCGGACATGTTGGCAGCAGGCAATCGGTCAATTAGTTGGGTCGTGTTGGGATAACAAGGGTACGGGCAGCGTGATACATAAATATTGGCCCCGAGATTCCCACAGCGCAAATCTGGTGCCTGGAGCTACGGTAATTGATGGGAGAGTGTCACACGTGTGGTGCCCGAATAGGTATTCTGTCAGGCGCACGTTGATCTCCTGGAGTGCAGAACGTGTACGGGGTGTAGGGGTGAAACAGAAGAAAGTGGGCAGGGCAGTGTGGGAAAAGCAACACAGATCTGGCGGGATCTGAAAGCAGATATAGGGTTCAACACGTTTCGCATTTGTTTGCCGGGTTGTCGGTTGGGGTTTGTTTCCTTGTTGTGAGCGATTTTCCACGAAGGCAGTGCACTGTTCGTTTGGGGTTGTGCGGCTGGTCGTGCGGCGGGGTTTCCGCCTGGGAATCGCCTGGGAACCCCCCGGGTTGGGCAGTCAGTGCATGGGCGGAGCTTTCTGCGTAGGCGGGTCGGGGGTGACCAAAGTGGAATGTTAATTGGCAGTCTGAGTAGCGCTGGGAATGGGTGTCACATAGTCGTTCAAAACTGGGAGCTAGCTTCCGACTATATGTCATGCTTTCTACTTGTCATGCGTTCTATTTTTGTTGTAGCATACAGCGGCATCCAGCACTAGGTGGCAGAGTTTGGCGTGTCTTGTCTTCCCCATGCCCAATGACGTACCACTGCGTGGCACCTTTTTGCAGATTTCCTTAGAGCTTCGGCTTTCGCCGTGCACCGTTACTATATTTGTCTGCCTGCATATGAGTCACTTCTAGAAAACTATATTCCTGTGTCATCTCAAAATTTTAGATTCACAAAATATTATCATGTCAAGAGAAAGAAGAAATAGTATCATGATTGAGGGCGCACAAATAGGATTGTTGGGGAAGGATGTCTCGCTGAATAGCAGCCTGCCAATCGTGGGATCTGTGAATTCCAGCAAAAGCAACGTGAATAATGTGAAGAGCATCGCTCCTACACAGGCCGAGATTGCGCTTATCGGGCAGGACTTCAAGGAGTTGACGCACAACTTGATCGAGTTCTTCAACCTCAACGGGATAATAAATTCCTACTTTGCCCTTAAGTTGATTCACTTGACTTCAAAGTTTGACGAGTTCTTGGCCGGCAGTCAGGGCTCAGTGCAGAACGGCGTGAAGAGACAGCGAACTGAGAGTTCGGATGCCTCCTCAAAGTTGGCTCAGTTACTCACTTCGTTCCAGCAGGTCTTGGTCGAGATTGCTACGTCGTTCGGAAGCGTGAACCTCGAGAAGTTCATCCAGAGTCAAGCTCGCTACAAAGTGTTGGCCAACGCTTCGCACTCCCAGGAGACGTTGTCTCCGGAACAGCTCACTGCGTACATCAGCAACTTGTTTGAGATTGAGTTTTTTGCTCAGAATTTGGCCTACATCGACGAACTCTTAGCTAGCTTGTCTACGGCCGGTCCAGGCGTTGCCCAGACGGCGCAGAAAATGAGACAGTTCAACACCATCAACTCGTTGAGCTTCTTCCAGTTCAAGAGTTTGCATCAGCCTGTTGCAGACGACGTGCAGTTCCTTGAGAGCAACCGTGAGTCCTTCGCCGAGTTTTTGGCTGCGAAGCAGCAGAAGCTCCTCGTTTTCCAGGCAAGACGGTTGTTCAAGTGAGCAAGGACGCTCCGCAGGAAGTCGAACAGGTTCAAAAGTATAGAGTTTTATTGGTAATAGATATCCGGTCATTGAGTTCTGTAAATGTGGGGGATTTGTAGATCGTTATGATTATGATAAACTTTAGCGTAGTTGCATACAGTAGCTAGTACTCTAGAGAGATGGCACGCAGTCCTGTGGCGGACAGTCAGAGCCGATGAGAAACATACATGAGTCAGTCAGGCTGCGGAATGAATGTGGACTGGCAGTCTTCGTTGCTGGGCGACTTGTTGTTCCGGACTGTCCCGCACTGAATCAATGTGTCATGGTCTTCGCACTATCTTTTGTCAGCGGTTGACGTCTAATTCTTACTAACGATGTGACGTCTCATACTTAGTAACGCTTACTGTAAGTCCGAGCCCCGGAGGCCCTGGGCCTGGGCTCAGTGGGAGGCTCGGACATACTTTTACGGCCGCCTGCATTGCATGGGCCGGCCGAGCAAGAAAAGCGGGTGAGCTGTCAGCAAGCACAGCCCAGAACACTAGCCATGAGCAAGCTCATTGACTTGGACAGCCCCGACTTGCCACAGCTAAGGTTTGGGGCAACCCACGGCGGGAGCAAGAACTATGTGGGCACGGTGGAGAAACAGCAGGCTGTCGGTGAGGGTCTGTGTGATGATTTCTCGGACTCTCCTACACCCTCCACCCTGCAAGTGCTAATAGAGTTAGACAAAACCGTACAAACCTTGTGCGACTTTCTTGCCCGGTTCAAAGGGGAAAAGGATCAGCGGGTCCGGAAGAAAGTGCTCAGCCACCCCCGGATCCGCACGTATATCCTCGTGTTTGTCAGCAAAATCCTTCGCATTATCTACTGCGTGGTCCGCGCTCGGCAAATCGCCTCCAGGCTTGGTCGGCGGGTCCAGGCGGGTGCGGGCGGCGACCTGCCCGAGCGGTATGCCCGCCGGGTGGTGGAAAAACTCGGCGGAATTAAGGGCGGGCTTACCAATTGTCTCGTGGTGCAGAACTTGGCGCGCCACATCGATGTGAATCTGATGGTGGCTATGGTCCAAAGCGACTTGCACAAGCCGCTAGGATCAGGATATTACCAGAACATGGTGGGAGGCATAGATGCTGGGTGTTTAATTTGTGGTTGCAGCACCGTGAGCGAGTCGCCCATTCTGGGCCATGTGGCCGCGCAACTTCCACAGCGGGCGCGCTACACTGACAACCCGCAGGTACGAGTTGCGGGAAACCTGTACCACCGGGACTGCTACACATGGTGGCAAAACAGAAACCGCTTTGTCTGACGTTTACTTTTTTTGACAGAGTGGTTCGGGTCATCCCTGCAGATCTATTTGTTGTCAATCTAGCGATTGTGTTTATGCGGCTCGCTGATCTATGCGGCCGGACGTCGGGCGGAGTGCGGACTTAGCTAGACACGGGGCGGGGCGGGCTTAGGAGATTGCGTTTCGGGTCCTGCAGTGCCTTTTTCGGTATGCGTGTGCGCATTCAACCTTGCCAAGTCCGCAGTGCGTAAAAAAGATGGCTACATACAAAAACAAGCACTGCTGCACCTCATCTGTAGTCCTTCCGGAACTTTTGTACCATGTCGGAACCAAAACCAGAGGTGAACAACACCGTAGAGCTGGGCTCTGACATCGAGCCCTTCGACGGCACGCAGCTTGCCAAGGATTCCAGCTCGTCTGACGAAGTCCAGACTTTGAACAGGATTGCTACCAACCTTGACCACGGTAACGAAAACAATATCCTCCACCGTCTTGAGTCGCACTCCAAGTCGCTTTCCAACATCACCACCAGAGACACCTACACCATCGACCCGCAGGATTTCGACTTGGCTGCCATTTTGAAGGGTTTCTTGAGAAACGCCCGCAAGAGAGAGTACCTTCAGCGGTCGACCGGTGTCGTTTTCAAAGAGGTCTCGACCACGGGCGTCGACCAGTCGGCCTCGTTCCTCGAGACCTTCGGCGATGCCATCAACATCCCAAAGAACATCTTCCAGGGAATCAAGAAGGGGAAGGCCAAGCCGACCCGTAAAATCTTGAAGAACATCAACGGAGTGGTCAACGCCGGCGAGATGTGTTTCGTCGTCGGCCGTCCTGGTGCCGGGTGCTCCACTTTGTTGAAAACCCTTGCTGGCGAAGGCTTGGACCAGTATGAGGGCACCAGCGGCGAGATTGAGTTTGACGGGGTTCCACAGGCTGAGTTGCTCAAGAGATACAAGAATGATGTCATCTACAACCCGGAGCTCGACGTGCATTTTCCACACTTGACAGTCGAGCAAACCTTGAAGTTTGCCATTGGCTGCCGTGTGCCAAAGACCAGAGTCAACGCCGTGTCTGCTGACTCCTCTGTCGATCAATATATCCAGTTCAAGACCGACATGTTGGCGACCGTTTTTGGTCTCAGACACACCTACCAGACCAAGGTTGGAAACGACTTTGTGCGCGGTGTCTCTGGCGGTGAGCGGAAGAGAGTCTCGATTGCCGAAGCTCTTGCTGCGGACGCCAAGGTCTACTGCTGGGACAACGCCACCAGAGGTCTTGATGCGTCCACCGCCTTGGAGTACGCGTCGGCCATCAGAGTGATGACCAACTTGATGGAGTCCACCAACTTTGTCACAATCTACCAGGCCTCCGAGAACATTTATGAGAAGTTCGACAAGGTCTTGGTGCTCTACGAGGGTCGTCAGATCTTCTTTGGTCCTATCTTGGAGGCTAAGCCGTACTTTGAGAAAATGGGCTTTGAGTGTCCTCAGAGACAGGTGACCCCAGAGTTCTTGACTGCCGTCACGGACCCTAAGGGTAGAACCGCGAGAAAGGGAATGGAGAGCAAGGTGCCAAACACCGCCGATGAGTTTGAGGCGTACTGGTTGAACTCACCAGAGTTTGCTAAGTTGCAACTCGAGATTGAGCAGGCGACCACTGCCGAAAGAGCCGCGGAGACTCGGGAGATGTTCGCCAAGTCGTCGAAGTTCGAGAAGAAGCAGATCAAGTCGACCTACGTGGTGAGCTACCTCGAGCAGTTGCGCTTAAACATGGTCCGCTCGTTCCAGTGTTCGATCAACGACTTCACCTACATCCAAACCCAGCTCATTGCCGACACCATCCAGGCATTAATTGCAGGGTCCATGTACTACAATACCCCCAACTCCACCCAGGGTGCATTCTCCCGCGGAGGTGTGCTTTTCTTCTGTTGTTTGTACTACGCGTTGTCTGGACTCGCCACCGTTAGCAACTCCTTCGCCAAACGTCCGATTTTATTGAAGCAGAAGGGCTACTCGTTCTACCACCCGTCGACCGAATTCATCTCATCCTACCTCACTGACGGCTTCTTCAAGTTGTTTGGTATCACCTGCTTCATTATCATCACATTCTTCTTGTCACACTTGCGCCGCACGGCCGGTAACTTCTTCATTATCTACCTCTTCACGGTGTTGATTTGTTTCACGATGAACGCGATGTTTGCGATGATAGCCTTGGTCTCTCCCAACTTGGCGGTTGCCAGTGCCATCTCCGGTGTGTTGATCTTGGCCTCCGTCATGTACTCCTCGTTCATGATCCAGCTTCCTTCCATGCACCCATGGTTCAAGTGGATCAACTACTTGAACTCTGTGAGATATGTGTTTGAGGCCATGCTCGTGAGCGAGTTCCACGGCGTCGAGATGACTTGCTCCAACCAGATTCCTCGCGGCCCGGCCTACCTCAACGCCACTGCTGAGAACTTGGTCTGTAGCGCTACTGGTGCTGTTCCGGGTTCCCTCACTGTCAAGGGTGAGAACTACCTCAAGGTTGCGTTCACCTACGTCTACTCCCACCTCTGGAGAAACTTTGGTATCACCATTGGTTTGATGGTTTTCTTTATCTGCGTTGCCATTTTGGGTTCCGAGATCATGAAGGGTGACACCGCAGGATTCGACGTGTTGATCTTCAAGCGCACCCCGCAGACCGAAAACTTGATGGCCGAGCGTGAGCAGCTTGCTTCCAACGATGAGGAGAAGGATGCCGCTGACGCGATTACTGCCGCTGAGGCTGTTGCCAAGACCGAGACCAAGAACAGCTCTGTGTTTCAGCAGTTGGGTAGTGATGATATTTTCATGTGGCAACACGTGAACTACGACGTCACGTTGAAGGACGGCACCCAGCGCCGCTTGCTCAACGACGTTCAGGGTTATGTCAAGCCGGGCACTCTCACCGCTCTCATGGGCGAGTCTGGTGCTGGTAAGACCACTCTTTTGAACACCTTGTCCCAGAGAGTCGACACCGGTGTCATCACTGGTGATATGCTCGTGAACGGTAATCCATTGAACCAGTCTTTCCAGAGATCGACCGGTTACGTTCAGCAGCAGGATCTCCACATTGCCGAGTTGACTGTCAGAGAGTCTCTCCAGTTTGCTGCTCGCTTGCGCCGGTCGAGATCGATTCCTGATGCCGAGAAGTACGAGTACGTCGAGAAGATCATCGAGATCTTGGAGATGAGTGTCTACGCGGACGCCATTGTTGGTGTGCCAGGTTACGGATTGAACGTTGAGCAGCGCAAGAAGTTGTCCATCGGTGTCGAGTTGGTGGCCAAGCCAAACCTTTTGTTGTTCTTGGATGAGCCTACTTCTGGATTGGACTCCCAGAGCGCTTGGGCAATTGTGAAGTTGTTGCGTGAGCTTGCTAACGCTGGCCAGGCCATCTTGTGTACTATCCATCAGCCTTCGGCTGTGTTGTTTGAGGAGTTTGACCGCTTGTTGCTTTTGAAAAAGGGTGGCTACACTGTTTACTTTGGCGACATTGGTGACCACTCCCGTGTGATCTTAGACTACTTTGAGAACCACGGTGCGAGAAAGTGTGCCGATACTGAGAATCCTGCGGAGTACATCCTCGAGGCCATTGGAGCCGGTGCCACTGCCTCTGTCACTGCGGACTGGGGTCAGAACTGGCTTGAGTCTGATGAGTGTCACGCCACGACCAAGGAGATTGAAGAACTCATTCGGGAGACTTCGCAAAAGCACCCACAGAAGGACTTGGACAAGGAGATGACCCAGGAATTCATCACTCCTTACTACTACCAGCTCTCCAACGTGGTCGCGAGAACCGGTGCTCAGTTCTGGCGTGATCCAACTTACATCTTTGCCAAGATGATGTTGTTGGTCGTTGGTGGATTGTTTATTGGTTTCACGTACTGGGACGCTGGTAATAGTGTCATTGGCATGCAGAACCAGATGTTCTCGGTGTTTCTTTCTGTGGTGATTTCCGCTCCTATGATGAACCAGATCCAGGACAGAGCTTTGAGCTCTAGAGAGTTGTTTGAGGTGCGTGAGTCCAAGTCGAACACCTACCACTGGTCGACTTTGTTGCTCGCGCAGTACCTTAACGAGCTCCCATACCACTTGGTGTTTGGAACGATCTTCTTCATTGCCCTCTACTTTCCAGTCCATCGTGACTACTCTTCATTCACGATTGGTACCTACTACCTCTTCTACGTGATCATGTTCCAGCTCTACTACGTTGGCTTCGGTCTCTGGATCATCTACGCGTCGCCAAACTTGCCATCTGCTGCGGTAATTGTGTCCTTGGCTCTCTCGTTCATGATCTCGTTCTGTGGTGTGCTTCAACCCCCAACCTTGATGCCTGGGTTCTGGACTTTTATGTGGAAGGTGTCTCCGTACACCTACTTCATCCAGAACTTCCTCTCGATCTCGGTGCACGGAATGACTGTGAAGTGCAAGCAGAGCGAGTTGGCGTTATTGCAGCCTCCTTCGGGGCAGACTTGCAAGCAGTACTTGACTGAGTTCCTCAAGACCGCTCCAGGATACATTGTGGACCCTGAAGCCACCTCCAACTGTCAGTACTGTGCCTACTCCACTGGTGACGAATACCTCACTGGCTTGCAGGTTTCCTTTGGCAACTTGTGGAGAAACTTCGGTTTCATGTGGGTCTACCTCTTTTTCAACATTGCTGCTATGTTGGCGTGCTACTATTTCCTTAGACGCAGAACCACTCCACTTATTGACTTCAGCGGTTTGGCCCAGAAGTTCAAGAAGAACAAGAAGTAAGTCGCTGGCACTACTCTTTTTCAAAGGAAAATTATACTGAAATAACATTATAGCTTAAACTTAATACGATACATTTGATATACATCCAGTAGAGCAGTAATAGATTGCTACAATTTAATGGTCCTGACCTGCAGGTTTAATTGCATGGGGCGGCCAGACCCAAGATCTTGTCCGCGGCCTAGATTACGCGCTGCGGCTGGGAATGGTCCACGACCCATGTCACAGCAATGAGAGCTTATTTATCTTAACCTGATGCTATATTCTCATTCAGCTCAGAATCTGACGAGGATGTCCTTGTACTCTGAGTTCACTGGATGTACTGCCTCAACAATTTTTAAGCTTCTGAAGGTCCTAGTGTGCGCCGGCCCTTCAGTTATCAGTGCTCCGCATGCCTAGTGAGCAAATTAATGAGCTCCGTTGATGCAAAATTCTGCAAATGAATATACTAGAAAAATGCAAATTTATAAAGAAGGCTTTTTTTTTCTTTTTATCACATATATCTAATTTCTGACAAAAATACATAAGTTAGCTCTGTTCATCTTTCCGATCGGAGAAGCACAATTTCAGATCATCAACCAGGATCTAAAAATGAATAAATGCAACAAGAATTGGCAGACCTGAACACATGTACCCCCAACCCTCCAATATTTCAAGCAAAGAGCAATCAATCGCATTGATATAAAAAAATAAAAACAAATATAGATAAAACATTCACTGAACAAATGCAGTCCGTGAGTACAATGTCATGACGATAGCTGCGAACGCCGCACGGGCAGGAGCACGGCAAAACTCAATAGCTAGACCTCGATTCTCCAAGAATCCCTAAGTATTGATGTCAAACAAACTGCGACTCTGCTGGAATCCTTTTAATCTTTTTCTTTACCTGCTACTGGTTCTCTACTTTTACACAGTTGATGTTGAATCTACAAGCCAAAATGATGCACAGCTTCTAATTCAATGCAAGCCAAAACATTCTCTAACCATTGCCTAATCATCTTGCAAGATCCAGCTTCTCTCCTGCCAAAACCCATCACCAATGATATCGATGTGGTGAGTAATCACGGCAGTCTTCCTTCTTTTCTTCTCCAATCGCTGCTTTTGCCTGCTCGATAACTCGACATCCGAGGGCTTAGTGTCTCCTGGAACGGCCTCTCTGACAATCACAGACCCTTTTTTGTAAATCTCCGGCTCATTGTTGTAGTTGATTCCCAACTCAGAGAACAAGATCTCGTTCTTGTCTTTCGACACCGTCCCCATCAACTTGTTCTCAGCATCCTGCGGACTCAAGCCCAGCTTCACCACCAAGTTCCAAAACGTCGTGTTGTACAAGTTGTTGATATGACAGTCTACCTGCCTCCAGCTGAAATACTGCCTTACTCTTTTGGCATTAGGGTACACCACCGCTCTCCCGTCAAAAGTAGGAAGCCCTTTTTCCAACGTCAAAGGCTTATCAGGAAAGTACTCGGGCCAGTGGAAAGTGTAGAAAGAAGTGAAAGAACTCACAAATGTCGTCACAAGTTTCGCCTCACGTCTCTCGAACATGTCCGTGTCCCTTCTGAGCAAGAACGAGTACTCATCGGAGTCTCCGTACGCCATCACTGTGTCGGATATCTGCTCCATGACACTCTGGGCAGCCTTGTTCATCAATAAAAGCGCATTTTTGTCGTTCGGCTTGGCAAAATCGTAGTTTTTGCTGAACCGGTGGAACCCTCTTCCGTCCACTCGGATCACTATGTAGCCATCTTGCATGAGATAGTTCTCCCGCTCCCACTGCTTCACCACTTCATATCTGTTGTTAGAAAATGCATAAACAGACAGTAAATAACCACCAAAACAAATAACTAGATCTTGCACTAAAAAAAGTGCTTCATTACTCACTGAGAATTGGCCATTGTGGTGCAATGCTTGGTGTTCCTCCGCTACTGATCTCAGCTCATGCACCCCAAAATTCTTACCCGGAAACATCTCTAAAAATTTTTTTTCAGGCATCTAACTTAGATACTACAAAATAGCTAGTGTCATGGTGGCTGACATCAAGTTTAACACTTTGCAGACCACTTCTCGGTTCCAGAATCCTCCAAAGGATGAGACTGCGTTTCCGCTTTTGGCGCAAGCCATCTTCCCACATATTCACTCGTTCGATGGGTTGGTAGATGGCCCTGACGGAGGACTCTTGAACCTCGCAGTTAAGGACATTGGCAGAAAGACAGTCTTTGACAGCAGCGATCTCCGCTCGGCCAACAAGTTGCAGATATGGATTGAGAGCGTGCAATTGTTGAAGCCGCAGGTTCCTGGGTTTGACAAGACGTCGTTGGACCGCAAGACGTACCCAGCCGAGTGCCGTGAGAGAATGAGCACTTACAGAGGAAGATTCCTCTTGAAGGTGTGCTGGCAGGTGAACGACGGCCCAGAGCAGTCGGAGGTCCGTGAGGCCGGTCAGTTGCCAATTATGTTGAAGAGTAACCGGTGTCACTTGCAGAACTTGTCGCCAGACGAGATGGTGAAGGCTCGTGAAGAGTCCGACGAGTTGGGCGGCTACTTCTTGGTGAACGGTTTGGAGAAGTTGATTCGTATGTTGATTGTGCAGAGACGTAATCATCCGATGGCGATTGTGAGACCATCGTTCGTCAACAGAGGCCACTCGTACACAAAGTTTGGTATCCAGATCCGTTGTGTGCGCCCAGACCAGAGCTCGCAGACCAACGTGTTACACTATCTTAAGAACGGTAACTTGACGTTCCGTTTTGCCTGGAGAAAGAACGAGTACCTTGTGCCTGTGATGATGATTATGAAGGCCTTGGTCGAGGTCAGCGACAGAGAGATCTTCGATGGGGTTGTTGGTGCCGACACTAAGGACTCGTTCTTGACCGATCGTATGGAGTTGTTGCTCCGTTCCTACAAGTCTTATGGCCTCAACTCGCAGTTGGAGACCTTGGCGTTCCTTGGTGACAAGTTCAGAGTCGTTTTTGGTGTGACCGACGACATCAGCGACATCGAGGTCGGCCGCGAGATTCTTCGCAAGATTGTGTTAGTGCACCTCCCAAACAACGCTGATAAGGTTCAGATGCTCTACTTCATGATCAGAAAGTTGTACACTTTGGTGGGTGGCGACTGCTGTGCTGACAACCCAGATTCGTCGCAGCATCAGGAGATTCTCTTGGGAGGATTTCTCTACGGGATGATCTTGAAGGAAAAGATGGACGAGTACTTGGGCTCTGTTGTGGCTCAGATCACTGCCGACAGCGACAGAGGCACTGCCATCAACTTCAACGATAAAAAGTATCTTACGCGGGTGTTCTCGAAGATCAACGAGAACATTGGTCAGAAACTCCAGTACTTCTTGTCCACCGGTAACTTGGTGTCGCAGTCTGGTTTGGACTTGCAGCAAGTGAGTGGTTACACTGTTGTTGCCGACAAAATTAACTTCCACCGTTTCTTGTCGCAGTTCCGCATGGTGCACCGTGGTTCTTTCTTTGCCGAGTTGAAGACCACCACTGTCAGAAAGCTTTTGCCGGAGTCCTGGGGTTTCTTGTGTCCTGTGCACACTCCTGATGGATCGCCATGTGGTTTGTTGAACCACTTGGCTCACCAGTGTAAGGTTACTACTACTGACTCTGACGTCAGCCAGGTAGTCAAGGCCTTGAGCTCGCTCGGTGTCACCTCGAAGCACGGATTCGCTGCTGGTCCAAACGTCGCCTGCATCCAGTTGGACGGTCGTATCGTCGGCTGGTGCACTCACGAGCAGGCTAAGATTGTCGCTGACACTCTCAGATTCTGGAAGGTCGAGCGCACTCACGGGCTCCCACTCGACATGGAAATCGGTTATGTGCCACCTTCGACCAAGGGCCAGTATCCTGGTTTGTTCCTTTTTGGTGGCAGATCCAGAATGATCAGACCTGTTAAGTACTTGCCGTTGGCCAAGGAGGACATTGTCGGACCATTCGAGCAGGTTTACTTGAACGTCGCCGTTACCCCAACCGAGATTCAGTCGGACGTCCACACACACGTTGAGTTCTCGCCAACGAATATGTTGTCCATTCTTGCCAACCTCACGCCGTTCTCGGACTTCAACCAGTCTCCACGTAATATGTACCAGTGCCAGATGGGTAAGCAGACCATGGGTACGCCTGGCGTGGCATTGACGCACCGTTCCGACAACAAGTTGTACCGTCTTCAGACCGGCCAGACTCCTATTGTCAAGGCTAAGCTTTACGACGAGTACGGAATGGATAACTTCCCTAACGGAACGAACGCGGTGGTTGCCGTTATCTCCTACACTGGTTACGATATGGACGACGCCATGATTATCAACAAGTCTGCCGACGAGAGAGGGTTTGGCTACGGTGTTGTGTACAAGGTCGAGAAGGTTGACTTGTCATTGAACAGACGCAGAGGCGACCCAATTACCCAGCACTTTGGTTTCGGCAAGGACGAGTGGCCAGAGGTCTGGAAGGAGCAGTTGGATGCTGACGGATTGCCAGTGATTGGCACCAAGGTCGAGGAAGGTGACCCAATTGTTGCTTACTATGATGACACCATTGGCAAGACCAAGATCAAGACTTACCACTCTTCTGAGCCTGCCTACATTGAGGAGGTCAAGCTTGTGGGTGACGACAAGGGCAACGAGGAGCTCCAGATGCTCACCATCAAGTACAGAGTCGATCGTCACACCCAGATTGGCGACAAGTACTCTTCCCGTCACGGACAGAAGGGTGTCTGTTCGAGAAAGTGGCCAACCGTGGACATGCCGTTCTCCGAGACCGGTATCCAGCCAGATGTCATCATCAACCCACACGCTTTCCCATCGCGTATGACCATCGGTATGTTCGTGGAATCGCTTGCCGGTAAGGCCGGTGCCTTGCACGGAATTGCCCAGGACTCTACCCCATGGCAGTTCTCTGAGGATGACACTCCAGCCGATTATTTTGGTGAGCAGCTCTTGAAGTCGGGCTACAACTACCACGGGAACGAGCCAATGTATTCTGGTGCCACTGGTGAGGAGCTCAGAGCCGACATCTACATCGGTGTTGTCTACTATCAAAGATTGCGTCATATGGTTAACGACAAGTTCCAGGTGCGGTCTACTGGCCCAGTAAACAGCTTGACGATGCAGCCTGTCAAGGGCCGTAAGCGGTCTGGTGGTATCCGTGTGGGAGAGATGGAGCGTGACGCTCTTATCGGTCACGGTGCTGCGTTCTTGTTGCAGGACAGATTGTTGAACTGCTCGGACTACACGCAGACGCCAATCTGTCGCGCCTGTGGGTCCTTATTGAACACCCAGGTGTCTGTGCCGCGTATTGGCCAGAAGGCTTCGGTGAGATGTCGCCGTTGTGCCGACGCTCTCGAGGTTGATGCCCCATACAAGGGCAGCGACGAGTCTGAGATCTGGGAGGACGGCCAGGGCAACCGCTTTGTCGGTGGCTCTGACGTTACAACGATTGGCATTCCGTTTGTCTTGAAGTACCTCGACTCCGAGTTGACCGCCATGGGTATCAAGATGTGCTACAACGTGCATCCAAAATAGCCTGTATAATATAGCATTGAACATAGCACCAAGCAGCGCACTGACCGAGTGTGCTGTGGGTCCAACTAACTAAAATAAACATGAACATTGGCAAATCTGTAGAATGGGAGGTGGAGTACGTTTACAACTCAATGGGACACACCACTTTCAAATCCGCTTTGTGGTCTTCAATATGCTCGATACATGCCCCCCCAGCTTTCTCATGCCTTCACATTTTACTGAATACATTTTTTAAACGGACGTTCACAGCGTCAAATTTCCGAGTTCTGCCTTAAAGCCTTTTTTTAGTTGGTCCTTCCAACTCAACATTTACAGCTAGTCGTTAACCATATATTTACACGTTATCGTCTATCAACTCAGCACACTCTCCAACCGCCTACTCCAAAACGTCTCTCTGTGGAACAACAACCTTGTCGTTAAGCGGATTCAACACGCTCGAAGGCTGTGGCCACTCTGGGTTCAAAATCCCGGCCTTCTTGAACAACTTCATGATTGGCTCAGTTGGCTGAGCACCGACTCCCAACCAGTACTTGGCTCTGGTGAAGTCCAAAGCAACGTCTTTCACTGGTCTCTCGCCTCTCTTAATAAGTTCTTCTGGTAATGGAGCAGGTATTGGGTTGTAGGTCCCTATCACCTCGATAGGTTTCTTGTCTCTTGCGGATCTGTCGTTAGTATGTGTTATGCATGTAAAGCTCCTGTTTTCTGTGAGCAAAGCAGCGTCGAAACTGTGACTTACTTGGCCTTCGCAACCACAATATTGTAAATTGGGGCTCTCTTTCTGCCAAAACGAGCCAACCGTATTCTGACAATTCCCTTCATACTGCTTGGTCTGGTCTTCCAGCCGGTCGAGTCTTTGCAATTTTCATGCTTCGGTATTCCACCCCGGGTAACCGCGAAATCTCATCTCTTCGAAATTTTTTTTTCATGCAGTACGCTAAGCATACACTTTAGCATGTCCGAAGAACTTGAGTTGGAGCTCAAATTCGAGCGGATCAGAACCCATGAGAACTCCAAGTTGGCGAATCAGAAGCATTTGGCTTTGATTTTGTCTGCCGTGGAGGATAACATCAAGCAACAGAACAATCCTCAGACTCCTACTGCATATTTCGTCTCGTTCTTGGCTCTTTTGGACCAATGTTTTAAGGGTGACGAGATCGTGGATGCCGAGCTTGCCACTTCCACTGCATACTTTTTGGACTTGGTATTTCCTTTTGTGCCAAAGCCGTTGTTGAAGAGCAACTTCAGCGACATCTTGGTGAAGTTGGGACCTGCATTGACCAACGAGAGCTCTGACGCCCCATTGATCAGATCCTGCACTGGTGCCTTGGAGACTTTGTTAATAGCACAGGATGCCAAGTCGTGGGCGTCCAAGTTGAACGTGTCGCCACTTAGAGCCTTGAACGCTTTGTTGGAGTTGTCGTTGGACGGCAGACCGAAGATCAGAAAGAGAGCCCAGGAGGCAGTCCACAATATCTTGGCCAACCCACCAGCTAGCCCGACCTTGGGCCATGTTGCTGGAGGTTTGTGCAGTGACTTTGCCTTGAAGGCCATTGTCGACACATTGAACACGAAGGAGGGAAAGAAGGGCAATAAGGAGTTGAACGCCCAGCTCATACACCACTTGCAGTTGATCCAGACCATTGCTTCTGCCAGCACCTGGGCCAGCAACAACGTCGAGTCTTTGGTCGACGTGTTGCTCGAGATCTCTAAGACCAACGACCAGTACCTTGTCTCTGCGGCTTTTGCTGCGTTCGAAGGCTTGTTTGAGTCGTTGAAGGACCCAAAGTACACCACCAAGTTTGTCAGCATACTTGCCGTGTTGTTCGACTTGAAGCCTTCTACCAACGACGCTCACTTGGCCGGCGCCTGGGTTGCTGTTGTTGCCAGAGCTATCGAGAGTTACTCTAGCATCGACCCTGTGACTTGCATGGCTGAGTTGCCAGCCATCTTCAAGAAGTTGGCTGCGTACCTCAGCTCCAATTCTGCCGCTGTCTATGTCAGCGCTGCTAACTGCATTGTGTCCATCATCAACACCAGCATACCTACCGAGTACATACTTCTTCCCCCAGGAACTGCCGAGGTTCCTATCAGCGAAGACATCTACGAGAAGGTCGACGAGATCATCAGCGAGATTGCCGAGATCGTCACCGAGCTTTTGTCGGTGAAGTACGCCCACTGTGCCAAGGAGGTCATGGACATCCTTGTGAACCTTTTGAACAAATTTCGCTTCAGATCCAACCCGGACTTGATAAAACCGTTTGAGATTGTTGGACAGTGGAGAACCGACGAGGAAGCTACTTCCACGCTAGACTTGAAGGCCGAGGAGGACGCGGTCATCGCCAGCGGTATCACCAACTTGGGTGCCGAGGTGGTGTTGAACTGCTTGCCTTTGAACTTGGAGAAGCCTTCCGATGCCAAGCCAGGCAGAGCGTGGCTCTTGCCAATCTTAAGAGACAACATCAGACACTCGAGCTTGAAATACTACGTGCAGCAGGTGTTGCCGTTGGCTGCCGTTTTTGAGAAGCGTGTTGCCTCTTTGGACCAGAACTCGGTGCACGTGAAGGTGCTCGCCACTGTGGTGGACCAGATCTGGTCGTTGTTGCCACACTTTTGTGACTTACCAAACGACTTGATCAAGGCTTTCGACAGCAACTTTGCCCAGCAGTTGTGTGAGCTCCTCTACTCCAAGATCGAATTGAGAACCACCATTTGCCACGGTTTGAAGTTGATTGCCGAGAGCAACTCGATGTACGCCGAGGGCATTCTCAGCGACGACCTTTTGTTGACTCAGCAGTTTCCAATTGCCGAGGCTCAGAAAAACGTCAAGTACTTGTCTGAGCAGATGTCCGAGAACATCTTGGCCGTGCTTTTCAACGTGTTTGCCCAGAGTCAGTCTGACTCGAGAGGATACATCTTGGAAACCATCGAGGCTTGGCTCAAGATTGCTCCTTCTGGCCAGTTAGAGGACAGCTTCAACAAGGTCTGCGCCATGTTGAAGGAGGCTCTTGACGATGACACCAAGAAGGGCGTGTTTGAGGCGAAGACCCACCAGCACGCCAAGGGCAAGCAGTCGAGATTGAGTGTCACCATGATGGACTTGATCGTCACGATGACCAAGTACGTGCCAGCTTCCTCTTACAATGCTCTTTTTGCCATCTTCAACTTGACTGTCACCATCAACGACAGTTTAATCCAGAAGAGAGCTTACAGAATTCTTACCAAGATGTCAGAGAGCGAGGTTGGTGCGCAGGCTTTGCTCCAATACATTGGAGATATCGAGACTGTGTTGATCAACTCGTCTGAGTCGTCTTTGGGCCCAGCGAAGGCTGCCAGATTGGCTGCTATTAGCAAAGTGATCGAGATCATCCCAAGCAGCGACCTCTACTTTGTGCCATCTATTGCCTCCGAGATGATCTTGGCTACCAAGGACACCAACGAGAAGACCAGATCGCAGGCCTACGAGATTTTGATCGACATGGCCAGAAAGATGAGCGAGGGAGGTGTTGTTGAGAACGGCAAGGTGCCATTCTTGGACGATGCCACTCCTAAAGCCGAGGCTTCGTTGAACGAGTACTTTACGATTATTTCTGCCGGTCTCGCCGGTGACTCTCCACACATGATCAGTGCCACTATCACTGCGATCAGTTGTCTTATCTACGAATTCTTGGACCAGTTGTCTGAGGATTTTTTGAGGGAGATGTCACAGACAATTGAGTTGTTCTTGACCTCCAACAACAGAGAGATTGTCAAGAGCACCATTGGGTTCGTCAAGATCGAGGTGCTCAGCTTGCCAATCGCGATGATCCAGCCTAACTTGAGACAGTTGCTTGAGTACTTGATGAGATGGTCGCACGAGCACAGGGGCCACTTCAAGTTGAAGATCAAGCACATCATTGAGCGCATGATTCGTCGTTTTGGCTATGAGACTGTGGAGGAGAACATCCCAGAGGAGGACAAGAAGCTTCTTGCTAACATCAAGAAGACTAAGATGAGAAACAAGAAGAAGGACACTGACGAGACAGCTCCAAAGAAGAAGGAGTTTGTCTCTGCTTATGACAAGGTGTTGTACGACTCTTCGGATGAGTCCGAGGGCTCTGACGACGAGTCTGACGACGAGCCGAGCGAGAAGAAGAAGGCCAACCAGTACATCATTGAGAAGCAGGGTGCGCCGTTGGATTTGTTGGACCGCCAGGCTCTTGCTCACATCTCGCTGACCAAGCCACGCAACCATGCCGGCCAGAAGGAGTTGTCGAGCAAGTTCGAGTCCAAGAACGGCAAGTTGGTGTTCGGTGAGGGCACCAGAGACGAGGACTTGCTCAACGAGGACAGTTCTATTAACGCCTACCTCGATGCTGTGAAGCAGGGTCCTATCAGAGGCCAGAGAAACAGATTGAAGTACAAGAGAGGCAGAACCAACATGGACCAAGCCGAAGACGAGTTTGACGGTGAGGAGGAGCGCAAACCACAGCGTCTCACTAGAGACGGCAGAGTTGGCAAAGACAGCGGTCGCGGGGGAAGAGGCGGTCGCGGTGGCTTTGGCGGCAGAGGTGGCTCCAGGGGGGGATTTTCTGGAGGCAGAGGAGGATCAAGAGGGGGATCCAGAGGCGGATTTGGAGGAGGTAGAGGCGGTTCCAGAGGGGGGTTCAGAGGAAGACGTTAAGCGGCAGGCGTGCCTGCTCATAGACTGTATAGTTCATGTTAATTATCATACCGCAGATCAATTGTGTAGACAAGGAAGGAGCTCCACGGGAGGACACACAAAAACACACGAGAACAAGGTGGAGCTTATCAGATGCCAAGAAATCGAGCATAGGGGAGAATGACCCCCATCCTGGGCATTTTTGATTAGAGTTGATTAAAGTGGAGTGCGCATGTTTGCAGGTGCTTGGCGTGGGGGGAAATTAGATAACAGGAGCCGTGAGAAAGGCACTGAAGTTGAAGTATAGCGATCTGATAAACAACGAAAGAAGCTATAAGCGACGAGAGATAGCTTTAGCGATCACTGATGAGTCACAGCCATAGCTAATCTTAGCGACTATCTCAACGCGTACTTCGTCTAGCCAGACACGGCATGAGCTGCAGGGCTGCCGATCTCTTATCAAACTGAAAAACAAGCTCAGAACCTAGATCTCCAGAACAATGCCTCCAATACGCATGAAGCTGGTAATGAAAAACACTTGCGTTTCCGGTGAGCCGCCTGCAGTTTTTACAAAGCGTAGACATTCCAGATAACATCAAAAAAGGATACGAAAAAAAAACAAGAAAACATTGAAATTAAAAGTAATAGGAAAGAAATCACACTGCCAATACGTTTGTAAATAACATAATTTTATTAGACCCTAAGCGATTAACAGGTATAAACAAGGAAAATAGAAGATTAAACAGACTCTCTAGCAGGCTCGGCTGGTTTCTCATCCGAGTTGGTGTCGTCGTGAGGCGCAACCGAGTTTCTCGACTTGACGCTTCTGACTGGCTCTGGGATGTAGATCTGCTCGTCCTCAGCAATGATGACGAACTCGCCGATCTGGGCAGCGTCAGTTCCCAACTCCTCCTCCTCCTCGCTCAATCTCAACTTCAAGAATGGGATCTTGTCCATGGTGAACAAGATGATCGAAGTCATGACAAAGGACCAGAGCAAGATAGAAGTACAAGCGGCCAACTGGAAGCCCAACTGCTTGTAGTGGTGGTTGATCCAGCCACCGTTGATGGCAACAGATGGGTCGGCAGCGACAGAGCCGTCAGTGGCGGCAACGTAGTCGGCGGCAAACAAACCAGTCATCAAACTGCCGACGAAACCACCAACAGCGTGGAGCGCAAACACGTCCATACCATCGTCAATTCTCAACCATTCCTTGATGTCAACCGCGTAGTTACAGGCAATAGCTGGCACCACACCGATTGGCACCGCAAAGTAGATTGGCACGAAACCGGCAGCTGGAGTAATACCGACAAGTCCGGCAATCACACCCATGCACATACCGGCAGTGGTCCATCTCTGGCCACATCTGAAGTAGTCGACAAACAACCAGGCGAGACCACCGCAGGCGGCAGCCAACATGGTGTTCATGCACGCGTACCAAGCTCTGATGGTAGCACTGCCTCCAGAGCCACCGTTGAATCCGAGCCATCCAAACCAAAGGAAGAGGGTTCCCAAGACAATCGAGGTGACACTGTGTGGCTTGTACTTTGGCAACGCGGTGACAGTAGGGTCGTTTCTCTTACCCAAAATCAAGGCGTAGGCGAGCGCGGAAATACCAGAAGCCTGGTGCACTGGTCCTCCACCGGCAAAGTCGAGAGCGCCGAGCTTGGCGAGCCAGCCGTTGGCGTTCCAGGTCCAGCAGGCGACAAAGTTGTAGACAAGAGTCATCCAGATGAAGAGGAAGATCATCATTGGTCCCAAGCGGGCACGCTCACAGGCACCTCCCAACATGAGGGCACCAGTGATCATGGCAAACATCATCTGGTAGAAGCAGAAGAGGATGTCTGGCAAAGTAGAAGTGACAGAAGGAGCACCGAGGGCGTTCATAAGTCCGAACATCTCAAGCGAGCCGATCATGCCGCCCTTGACGTCGTGCGAGAATGTGAGGGAGTAGCCCCAGAAGAACCACTGGAAGGCGATAAGGCAACAGGCCATGAGCGAGGCCCAGACAAGCGAGAGCGCGTGCTTCTTTCTGGCAAGCCCAGAGTAGAGCAATCCCACGCCTGGAACCACCATGATGAACACAAGACAGCCAGAGGTGGCCACCCAGGTCATGTCGGCCTTGTCGAAGCGCTCGTTAAGGTCATAGAGCATGGAGTCTCCTCCGGTTCCGGAGTCCGTCAAGCCAGAGTACGTTGGTTCGGCCATTGTGATTTGCAAAAACTACAGGGTGTCTGAGCTGCGACTACGCGTCTTTATATAGCGACATTCCCGAATCTGTCGCGGGCCTGAAACGGAATCTAAGGATAAGAAGCATGCTAGCGACCTGCATGCCTGGGCTCCCGTGCGCTGATTGGCCCGATATCTTCAGACAGATAAGCGACTACCGCCGGGCAACGCCCTGATAACGCATGCCCGCATAAAGAACCTGATAATTGGCTCGCCCGTTTGAGCTAAGACGTCTACAATACAAAACTTTATTCAACATGCATTTTTTTTTTTCACTCTTATTTCGCCAGGCTGTGGCGAGCTGCAGATCTCAGAAGCTTACTCCTTAGAAGACCGTCCCGTCGCTGTGGAGGTTGATTGGCGGGCCCTTTGTCTCGGGTCTCAACTGCGCGGCGATCTCTCTGCCGGCCTTCCAGCTGCCGGCCTCAATCAATTGGGGCAATTTGAGCTCATTGGCAGTGCCCTTGACTCCCAACTTCTCATTAACCAACGGCAAAATGTAGTCCAAAAATCCCACGGTGCACGATCTCCACTCCACAATAAGATCGTCGTCGGGAGTGTAGGTGGGAATCTTAGGGTCCCCCACTTTTGCGGCAAGCTCCGATCCGCGCGCCTGGGCGTCTGGCTTCACGCTAAGCAACCCAAAATCCAAAAGTAGACCGCCGTTACGGTACTCGGGCAACCCTGTCAACAAGGCTTCGTTCTTGATCTCAAAGTGCCCGTAGTTCTTCAACGGGATGAGCAACGAGTAGCAAAGCCACTGAGTGAGCTTGTGAAACGGCACGATCCGGTCGGCGTCCTCCACAGTGCTCTTTTTCGTGCCCGCGATCTTCGCCTGGCTCTTGCTGTACCATGCGTCGCCCAAGGATTTGCCCTCGAGCTCGAGTCTCGAACTCCAGATAGAGTTGAACCCCGCCATGAGGGCGTCCCACAAGTCGCCCAACTCGATCTCGTACTTTTCGCCTGTTTTCTTAGTGGTTAGCAAGTTTACGAGGTAGTCCACAATGTTACCAGGGCGGTTGCTTCTCAGCAGGTGGCTGCTTTTGGCGTAGTAGGACTGTCCCCCGAAAACTTTGTCATTGGCCAATGCCTTGCCCAAGTTCTTAATGAGCCCGAGACGGCCCTCAAAACCAGAGAGCGGGTTCAGCTCGCTCACTTGCAACCACTCCCTGAAATTTGCTTCGGTTACACCTCCCAATTTCTCGGCATTGACCTGATACGGTTTGGCGGGATCGTCGGAAAACGCGCCCTCGACAAACGCGTAGTACGAGGCCACTGCCAATCCCTCGGACCGCTCGTAGTAGTCCTCGGTGCCCGGCTCCTTGTACTTCCACACGTTTCCGGCTCCGGCATCCAAGAACACAGAAACCACAAACAAGTCAATCAAGCGGCGTGTGACCTCAAGGTAGTCGACCTTGTCCTCTTCCTGCCAGCGCTTCACCAAGTCGTAAACTCGTGGCTTGTTGTCGCCCGCCTCAAGGTGTTGCCATCTGCCGTGCGGGGGAATCAGGCTGTAGTCTGTGCCGAAGTCGCGGTTAATCAACTTGACAATGAAAGCAATGCACTTGTCGAGCTTTGCAGTGTCGGCGAAATGAGAGTCGAAGTTGGTCAAGTCGTCGCTGAGGGCAAGCTTGAAGATGGGGGTCAGGATCTCCCGCACCGAGTTAATTGTCAAGAGGTAGGAGGCGGTGGTCATTGAGATGGCTTGTAGTACAGTTTGTCGTCGTCACTGGTTTCTGCAAACTCTTGTGTTTGCAACTTTTGTCTGGCAAACGTCGATTTATATAAACGAACGAAAACCACAATACCTGGACGCTCAGACGCACTCCTTCAGCGTGTTATATACGTCTCCAGCTTATCATGCAGCGTGGTACTCCGGCGGGCCCCGCGGGGGCCGCACGTGGAAGAAGTACTCACGAAGTGGTACAGCTCAGGAGCAGTGCCGCCTCTGTTCGCCAACTCTTTGTCTCCATTTTTTTATTTTTAAATATGCCGCTCTCTTGTGAAAGCAATATATCTTCTGACGGGTAGGCGTTCTTCTCCTAAAAGCTCAGTTTGGCACGCAAAGTGCTCCTTTCCCCGCCCGCTGCCCGACCCATTGCCTGCTTCCGCCCGCGGCCGGTGCATGTTCTCCACCGGGCGGCGCACGCATTGGGCGGGATCCCGTGGAGAATGGCCACCAATAGCGAAACCGAGCTACTGTCAATTGCCAAACCTATGGGGTCATATGCACTATCATATATTATAGCCTACCAAGAGCATCGCAGTCAACTCAAGTAAAATATATCATTCCTTACTATTCTAGTCACTAAGTGCCCAACCACCGTGGTATTTCTGGCGCAGTATGCAGCCTTGAAGTCAAGACGCACCTCAACATGGGCCGCCCAGCAGCTGTCCTCCCAGCAGCTGTCCTCCCAACTCCTGTTCAACACCTAAAAAAACTCAACTGCTTCTCGCTTCTGACAATAAATGCCTTAATTCTCGTCAAACCCTTCCATCCCGAGCTGCTCAAACCCTTACCGCAACTCCTCCTCGACTAAACTCTCCTGGCCGACACCTTTCTCCCCTTCAGACACAGTCTCCTCAGCGCCGCCGGACGACAAGCTCTCGACACTTGTGGTCTGGATGTCCTCAGCAGTGGCAGCGTGAGCGTTCATTGGTGGCTTGCTTTCCTGGTCTGTCACGGTATTCACAACTCCAGGTGTCAGGGTGTTGGCTGCGTGCTCCAACTGGGCAACCTTTGCCTCAAGTCTCTGGATGCGCACCCTCTGGAGAATAATAAGCGTCCGCATAGAGGCGTTCTTTTCTTTCAACTCGTCAATCTCCTCAAGAAGCTTAGTATTAGACTGAGCGCCAATGGTAGTCATCAACGCTTTTAACTCCTTGAGGTCTTCCTTGACATCCTTCACAACTTCTTTGACGTTGTCAGCTGTATCCTCAKYRADRTCYT